>OZ012739.1:277201217-277850480 GCA_963859935.3 Lathyrus sativus
ACATACAATCACATGCTACCTACCAACAAATATGAAACCGCCATTATATGTGTTTCGCAACCGTCATTGGATGTGTTTTCCGTAGTAGTGTACTTCTCTAATGGAAGGAACGCTTACTATTGGTTTAGACTTCTTCTTCTTCTTATTGAGTATGATAATTTTTTGAGTAATTTTTCAAGTTTTTAACTTCTAAATCTTCTTCCATTTCATTTAAAAAAAGTTTATTTAAAAAAAGTTATTAGCTTACATATCAAAAAGTTTATTTAAACAAAGTTTGTGGCGTGTAAAACACGTCGCAACATACTTTTTAAAAAACATATAAAAAGGCGTCTGGTTTTCATATTGGGGGAGGTTAAAATTTTCAAAAAAATAAATTTGTGGCGTGGAAAACACGTCGTAACGTACATATCAAAAATAAAAAAATTGAGAGGAAAATTTTGACGTTTGAAATTGATTGCTTTGCTGGTTGACTGACACCTTTTAATTGGTGTCATGTATCCCACGTCGTAAACCTTGTGTTTGTTCTATCATTACAGGTTTACCAGCGTGTTATTCAAGTCACAACACAATAATACTTTTAATCTGTGACATGATTTCCACGCCGCTGATGTGTCTATTTAATACCCTTAAATTCTCATCCCATCATGTTATTAGAGACACATAAACGTTTATTCTCTCAGTTTATTTTCCTTTCCACCTTCTTCTCTCATTTTCTTTTCTAGATTTATATTTTCATCACCCACCTTCTTCTCTCACCTTCATCCCGATTTACTCAAGGTATGCTTTTTAATTTATGTTATTAGCCTTTTCATTTTAATTTTCGTTTGTTGGATTGTTGATTTACTCAAGGTATGCTTTTTAATTTTTGTTATTAGCTTTTTCGTTTTAATTTCTGTTTGTTTTATTGTTGTTTTATTTTTTAGTTCAAGAGTCAAGAATTCAATGAATTTAATTTTTAAAATTTATTAGGCTGTTGGCTGTTTTGGAATATTTATGTAGTTGATTTTAAATTTCAATATTTGAATCATATTCTCCTTTCCCGTGTTCAGACCTCACAAGAACTATCCGCCCACACCATATAACTACCAAACCAAACAAAATTCTAATGCTTGGATCGTTTTGTTGCAATAACAAACATTAAGGTAATAAAAAAAACCAAAACGGTTTCTCTCCAACTTCCTCTTATGAGATAGTAAAATATCTATAAAATTTTGTGTCCCTACAATCGAATGTTATCACTACTAGCAATTGAGTTGAATTAACAAAATAAATATGCTCTTTATTTTTTTTAATATATTAATATAAAAAAATTAAAATAAGTGTAAAAATATATCAAATTATTTGTTTAAATAATAATAATTAAATATAAAAATATTTTTTAATTTCTTAGGCAACCAAGCAAAAGTAAAAAAAAATGGCAGGAAATGTTGGATTCTTTTAGCTTATTGAATAGAAAATATAATGAGTAAAAACACATTTAAAGCCTTTTGAATTCCACATACATACAATCACATGCTACCTACCAACAAATATGAAACCGCCATTATATGTGTTTCGCAACCGTCATTGGATGTGTTTTCCGTAGTAGTGTACTTCTCTAATGGAAGGAACGCTTACTATTGGTTTAGACTTCTTCTTCTTCTTATTGAGTATGATAATTTTTTGAGTAATTTTTCAAGTTTTTAACTTCTAAATCTTCTTCCATTTCATTTAAAAAAAGTTTATTTAAAAAAAGTTATTAGCTTACATATCAAAAAGTTTATTTAAACAAAGTTTGTGGCGTGTAAAACACGTCGCAACATACTTTTTAAAAAACATATAAAAAGGCGTCTGGTTTTCATATTGGGGGAGGTTAAAATTTTCAAAAAAATAAATTTGTGGCGTGGAAAACACGTCGTAACGTACATATCAAAAATAAAAAAATTGAGAGGAAAATTTTGACGTTTGAAATTGATTGCTTTGCTGGTTGACTGACACCTTTTAATTGGTGTCATGTATCCCACGTCGTAAACCTTGTGTTTGTTCTATCATTACAGGTTTACCAGCGTGTTATTCAAGTCACAACACAATAATACTTTTCATCTGTGACGTGATTTCCACCCCGTTGATGTGTCTATTTAATACCCGCAAATTCTCTTCCCATCATGTTATTAGAGACACATAAACGTTTATTCTCTCAGTTTATTTTCCTTTCCACCTTCTTCTCTCATTTTCTTCTCTAGATTTATATTTTCATCACCCACCTTCTTCTCTCACCTTCATCCAGATTTACTCAAGGTATGCTTTTTAATTTATGTTATTAGCTTTTTCATTTTAATTTCCGTTTGTTGGATTATTGATTTACTCAAGGTATGCTTTTTAATTTATGTTATTAGCTTTTTCGTTTTAATTTCTGTTTGTTTTATTGTTGTTTTAGTTTTTAGTTCAAGAGTCAAGAATTCAATGAATTTAATTTTTAAAATTTATTAGGCTGTTGGCTGTTTTGGAATATTTATGTAGTTGATTTTAAATTTCAATATTTGAATCATATTCTCCTTTCCCGTGTTCAGACCTCACAAGAACTATCCGCCCACACCACATAACTACCAAACCAAACAAAATTCTAATGCTTGGATCGTTTTGGTGCAATAACAAACATTATGGTAATAAACAAAACCAAAACGGTTTCTCTCCAACTTCCTCTTATGAGATAGTAAAATATCTATAAAATTTTGTGTCCCTACAATCGAATGTTATCATTGCTACCAATTGAGTTGAATTAACAAAATAAAAATGCTCTTTATTTTTTTTAATATATTAATATAAAAAAATTAAAATAAGTGTAAAAATATATCAAATTATTTGTTTAAATAATAATAATTAAATATAAAAAGATTTTTTAATTTCTTAGGAAACCAAGCAAGATTAAAAATAAATGGCAGGAAATGTTGCATTCTTTTAGCTTATTGAATATAAAATATAATGAGTAAAAAAACACTTAAAGCCTTTTGAATTCCACATACATACAATCACATGCTACCTACCAACAGATATGAAACCGCCATTATATGTGTTTCGCAACCGTCATTGGATGTGTTTTCCGTAGTAGTGTACTTCTCTAATGGAAGGAACACTTACTATTGGTTTAGACTTCTTCTTCTTCTTATTGATTAAGATAATTTTTTGAGTAATTTTTCAAGTTTTTAACTTCTAAATCTTCTTCCATTTCATTTAAAAAAAGTTTATTTAAAAAAAGTTATTAGCTTACATATCAAAAAGTTTATTTAAAAAAAGGTTTGTGGCGTGTAAAACACGTCGCAACATACTTTTTAAAAAACATATAAAAAGGCGTCTGGTTTTCATATTGGGGGAGGTTAAAATTTTCAAAAAAATAAATTTGTGGCGTGGAAAACACGTCGTAACGTACATATCAAAAATAAAAAAATTGAGAGGAAAATTTTGACGGTTGAAATTGATTGCTTTGCTGGTTGACTGACACCTTTTAATTGGTGTCATGTATCCCACTTCGTAAACCTTCTGTTTGTTCTATCATTACAGGTTTACCAGCGTGTTATTCAAGTCACAACACAATAATACTTTTCATCTGTGACGTGATTTCCACGCCGCTGATGTGTCTATTTAATACCCGCAAATTCTCTTCCCATCATGTTATTAGAGACACATAAACGTTTATTCTCTCAATTTATTTTCCTTTCCACCTTCTTCTCTCATTTTCTTTTCTAGATTTATATTTTCATCACCCACCTTCTTCTCTCACCTTCATCCAGATTTCCTCAAGGTATGCTTTTTAATTTATGTTATTAGCTTTTTCATTTTAATTTTCGTTTGTTGGATTGTTGATTTACTCAATGTATGCTTTTTAATTTATGTTGTTAGCTTTTTCGTTTTAATTTCTGTTTGTTTTATTGTTGTTTTAGTTTTTAGTTCAAGACTCAAGAATTCAATGAATTTAATTTTTAAAATTTATTAGGCTGTTGGCTGTTTTGGAATATTTATGTAGTTGATTTTAAATTTCAATATTTGAATCATATTCTCCTTTCCCGTGTTCAGACCTCACAAGAACTATCCGCCCACACCATATAACTACCAAACCAAAAAAAATTCTAATGCTTGGATCGTTTTGGTGCAATAACAAACATTATGGTAATAAACAAAACCAAAACGGTTTCTCTCCAACTTCCTCTTATGAGATAGTAAAATATCTATAAAATTTTGTGTCCCTACAATCGAATGTTATCACTGCTAGCAATTGAGTTGAATTAACAAAATAAAAATACTCTTTATTTTTTTTAATATATTAATATAAAAAAAATTAAAATAAGTGTAAAAATATATCAAATTATTTGTTTAAATAATAATAATTAAATATAAAAAGATTGTTTAATTTCTTAGGCAACCAAGCAAGAGTAAAAATAAATGGCAGGAAATGTTGCATTCTTTTAGCTTATTGAATAGAAAATATAATGAGTAAAAAAACACTTAAAGCCTTTTGAATTCCACATACATACAATCACATGCTACCTACCAACAGATATGAAACCGCCATTATATGTGTTTCGCAACCGTCATTGGATGTGTTTTCCGTAGTAGTGTACTTCTCTAATGGAAGGAACGCCTACTATTGGTTTAGACTTCTTCTTCTTCTTATTGAGTAAGATAATTTTTTGAGTAATTTTTCAAGTTTTTAACTTCTAAATCTTCTTCCATTTCATTTAAAAAAAGTTTATTTAAAAAAAGTTATTAGCTTACATATCAAAAAGTTTATTTAAAAAAAGGTTTGTGGCGTGTAAAACACGTCGCAACATACTTTTTAAAAAACATATAAAAAGGCGTCTGGTTTTCATATTGGGGGAGGTTAAAATTTTCAAAAAAATAAATTTGTGGCGTGGAAAACACGTCGTAACGTACATATCAAAAATAAAAAAATTGAGAGGAAAATTTTGACGGTTGAAATTGATTGCTTTGCTGGTTGACTGACACCTTTTAATTGGTGTCATGTATCCCACTTCGTAAACCTTCTGTTTGTTCTATCATTACAGGTTTACCAGCGTGTTATTCAAGTCACAACACAATAATACTTTTCATCTGTGACGTGATTTCCACGCCGCTGATGTGTCTATTTAATACCCGCAAATTCTCTTCCCATCATGTTATTAGAGACACATAAACGTTTATTCTCTCAATTTATTTTCCTTTCCACCTTCTTCTCTCATTTTCTTTTCTAGATTTATATTTTCATCACCCACCTTCTTCTCTCACCTTCATCCAGATTTCCTCAAGGTATGCTTTTTAATTTATGTTATTAGCTTTTTCATTTTAATTTTCGTTTGTTGGATTGTTGATTTACTCAATGTATGCTTTTTAATTTATGTTGTTAGCTTTTTCGTTTTAATTTCTGTTTGTTTTATTGTTGTTTTAGTTTTTAGTTCAAGACTCAAGAATTCAATGAATTTAATTTTTAAAATTTATTAGGCTGTTGGCTGTTTTGGAATATTTATGTAGTTGATTTTAAATTTCAATATTTGAATCATATTCTCCTTTCCCGTGTTCAGACCTCACAAGAACTATCCGCCCACACCATATAACTACCAAACCAAAAAAAATTCTAATGCTTGGATCGTTTTGGTGCAATAACAAACATTATGGTAATAAACAAAACCAAAACGGTTTCTCTCCAACTTCCTCTTATGAGATAGTAAAATATCTATAAAATTTTGTGTCCCTACAATCGAATGTTATCACTGCTAGCAATTGAGTTGAATTAACAAAATAAAAATACTCTTTATTTTTTTTAATATATTAATATAAAAAAAATTAAAATAAGTGTAAAAATATATCAAATTATTTGTTTAAATAATAATAATTAAATATAAAAAGATTGTTTAATTTCTTAGGCAACCAAGCAAGAGTAAAAATAAATGGCAGGAAATGTTGCATTCTTTTAGCTTATTGAATAGAAAATATAATGAGTAAAAAAACACTTAAAGCCTTTTGAATTCCACATACATACAATCACATGCTACCTACCAACAGATATGAAACCGCCATTATATGTGTTTCGCAACCGTCATTGGATGTGTTTTTCGTAGTAGTGTACTTCTCTAATGGAAGGAACGCCTACTATTGGTTTAGACTTCTTCTTCTTCTTATTGAGTAAGATAATTTTTTGAGTAATTTTTCAAGTTTTTAACTTCTAAATCTTCTTCCATTTCATTTAAAAAAAGTTTATTTAAAAAAAGTTATTAGCTTACATATCAAAAAGTTTATTTAAAAAAAGGTTTGTGGCGTGTAAAACACGTCGCAACATACTTTTTAAAAAACATATAAAAAGGCGTCTGGTTTTCATATTGGGGGAGGTTAAAATTTTCAAAAAAATAAATTTGTGGCGTGGAAAACACGTCGTAACGTACATATCAAAAATAAAAAAATTGAGAGGAAAATTTTGACGGTTGAAGTTGATTGCTTTGCTGGTTGACTGACACCTTTTAATTGGTGTCATGTATCCCACTTCGTAAACCTTGTGTTTGTTCTATCATTACAGGTTTACCAGCGTGTTATTCAAGTCACAACACAATAATACTTTTCATCTGTGACGTGATTTCCACGCCGCTGATGTGTCTATTTAATACCCGCAAATTCTCTTCCCATCATGTTATTAGAGACACATAAACGTTTATTCTCTCAATTTATTTTCCTTTCCACCTTCTTCTCTCATTTTCTTTTCTAGATTTATATTTTCATCACCCACCTTCTTCTCTCACCTTCATCCAGATTTACTCAAGGTATGCTTTTTAATTTATGTTATTAGCTTTTTCATTTTAATTTTCGTTTGTTGGATTGTTGATTTACTCAATGTATGCTTTTTAATTTATGTTGTTAGCTTTTTCGTTTTAATTTCTGTTTGTTTTATTGTTGTTTTAGTTTTTAGTTCAAGACTCAAGAATTCAATGAATTTAATTTTTAAAATTTATTAGGCTGTTGGCTGTTTTGGAATATTTATGTAGTTGATTTTAAATTTCAATATTTGAATCATATTCTCCTTTCCCGTGTTCAGACCTCACAAGAACTATCCGCCCACACCATATAACTACCAAACCAAAAAAAATTCTAATGCTTGGATCGTTTTGGTGCAATAACAAACATTATGGTAATAAACAAAACCAAAACGGTTTCTCTCCAACTTCCTCTTATGAGATAGTAAAATATCTATAAAATTTTGTGTCCCTACAATCGAATGTTATCACTGCTAGCAATTGAGTTGAATTAACAAAATAAAAATGCTCTTTATTTTTTTTAATATATTAATATAAAAAAAATTAAAATAAGTGTAAAAATATATCAAATTATTTGTTTAAATAATAATAATTAAATATAAAAAGATTGTTTAATTTCTTAGGCAACCAAGCAAGAGTAAAAATAAATGGCAGGAAATGTTGCATTCTTTTAGCTTATTGAATAGAAAATATAATGAGTAAAAAAACACTTAAAGCCTTTTGAATTCCACATACATACAATCACATGCTACCTACCAACAGATATGAAACCGCCATTATATGTGTTTCGCAACCGTCATTGGATGTGTTTTCCGTAGTAGTGTACTTCTCTAATGGAAGGAACGCTTACTATTGGTTTAGACTTCTTCTTCTTCTTATTGAGTAAGATAATTTTTTGAGTAATTTTTCAAGTTTTTAACTTCTAAATCTTCTTCCATTTCATTTAAAAAAAGTTTATTTAATAAAAGTTATTAGCTTACATATCAAAAAGTTTATTTAAAAAAAAGTTTGTGGCGTGTAAAACACGTCGCAACATACTTTTTAAAAAACATATAAAAAGGCGTCTGGTTTTCATATTGGGGAAGGTTAAAATTTTCAAAAAAATAAATTTGTGGCGTGGAAAACACTTCGTAACGTACATATCAAAAAAAAAATTGAGAGGAAAATTTTGACGGATTGAAATTGATTGCTTTGCTGGTTGACTGACACCTTTTAATTGGTGTCATGTATCCCACGTCGTAAACCTTGTGTTTATTCTATCATTACAGGTTTACCAGCGTGTTATTCAAGTCACAACACAATAATACTTTTCATCTGTGACGTGATTTCCACGCCGCTAATGTGTCTATTTAATACCCTTAAATTCTCTTCCCATCATGTTATTAGAGACACATAAACGTTTATTCTCTCAGTTTATTTTCCTTTCCACCTTCTTCTCTCATTTTTTTTTCTAGATTTATATTTTCATCACCCACCTTCTTCTCTCACCTTCATCCCGATTTACTCAAGGTATGCTTTTTAATTTATGTTATTAGCCTTTTCATTTTAATTTTCGTTTGTTGGATTGTTGATTTACTCAAGGTATGCTTTTTAATTTTTGTTATTAGCTTTTTCGTTTTAATTTCTGTTTGTTTTATTGTTGTTTTATTTTTTAGTTCAAGAGTCAAGAATTCAATGAATTTAATTTTTAAAATTTATTAGGCTGTTGGCTGTTTTGGAATATTTATGTAGTTGATTTTAAATTTCAATATTTGAATCATATTCTCCTTTCCCGTGTTCAGACCTCACAAGAACTATCCGCCCACACCATATAACTACCAAACCAAACAAAATTCTAATGCTTGGATCGTTTTGTTGCAATAACAAACATTAAGGTAATAAACAAAACCAAAACGGTTTCTCTCCAACTTCCTCTTATGAGATAGTAAAATATCTATAAAATTTTGTGTCCCTACAATCGAATGTTATCACTGCTAGCAATTGAGTTGAATTAACAAAATAAATATGCTCTTTATTTTTTTTAATATATTGATATAAAAAAATTAAAATAAGTGTAAAAATATATCAAATTATTTGTTTAAATAATAATAATTAAATATAAAAAGATTGTTTAATTTCTTAGGAAACCAAACAAGAGTAAAAATAAATGGCAGGAAATGTTGCATTCTTTTAGCTTATTGAATAGAAAATATAATGAGTAAAAACACATTTAAAGCCTTTTGAAATCCACATACATACAATCACATGCTACCTACCAACAGATATGAAACCGCCATTATATGTGTTTCGCAACCGTCATTGGATGTGTTTTCCGTAGTAGTGTACTTCTCTAATGGAAGGAACGCTTACTATTGGTTTAGACTTCTTCTTCTTCTTATTGAGTAAGATAATTTTTTGAGTAATTTTTCAAGTTTTTAACTTCTAAATCTTCTTCCATTTCATTTAAAAAAAGTTTATTTAATAAAAGTTATTAGCTTAAATATCAAAAAGTTTATTTAAAAAAAAGTTTGTGGCGTGTAAAACACGTCGCAACATACTTTTTAAAAAACATATAAAAAGGCGTCTGGTTTTCATATTGGGGAAGGTTAAAATTTTCAAAAAAATAAATTTGTGGCCTTGAAAACACGTCGTAACGTACATATCAAAAAAAAAATTGAGAGGAAAATTTTGACGGTTGAAATTGATTGCTTTGCTGGTTGACTGACACCTTTTAATTGGTGTCATGTATCCCACGTCGTAAACCTTGTGTTTATTCTATCATTACAGGTTTACCAGCGTGTTATTCAAGTCACAACACAATAATACTTTTCATCTGTGACGTGATTTCCACGCCGCTAATGTGTCTATTTAATACCCTTAAATTCTCTTCCCATCATGTTATTAGAGACACATAAACGTTTATTCTCTCAGTTTATTTTCCTTTCCACCTTCTTCTCTCATTTTTTTTTCTAGATTTATATTTTCATCACCCACCTTCTTCTCTCACCTTCATCCCGATTTACTCAAGGTATGCTTTTTAATTTATGTTATTAGCCTTTTCATTTTAATTTTCGTTTGTTGGATTGTTGATTTACTCAAGGTATGCTTTTTAATTTTTGTTATTAGCTTTTTCGTTTTAATTTCTGTTTGTTTTATTGTTGTTTTATTTTTTAGTTCAAGAGTCAAGAATTCAATGAATTTAATTTTTAAAATTTATTAGGCTATTGGCTGTTTTGGAATATTTATGTAGTTGATTTTAAATTTCAATATTTGAATCATATTCTCCTTTCCCGTGTTCAGACCTCACAAGAACTATCCGCCCACACCATATAACTACCAAACCAAACAAAATTCTAATGCTTGGATCGTTTTGTTGCAATAACAAACATTAAGGTAATAAACAAAACCAAAACGGTTTCTCTCCAACTTCCTCTTATGAGATAGTAAAATATCTATAAAATTTTGTGTCCCTACAATCAAATGTTATCACTGCTAGCAATTGAGTTGAATTAACAAAATAAAAATGCTATTTTTTTTATATATTAATATAAAAAAATTAAAATAAGTGTAAAAATATATCAAATTATTTGTTTAAATAATAATAATTAAATATAAAAAGATTGTTTAATTTCTTAGGCAACCAAGCAAGAGTAAAAATAAATGGCAGGAAATGTTGCATTCTTTTAGCTTATTGAATAGAAAATATAATGAGTAAAAAAACACTTAAAGCCTTTTGAATTCCACATACATACAATCACATGCTACCTACCAACAGATATGAAACCGCCATTATATGTGTTTCGCAACCGTCATTGGATGTGTTTTCCGTAGTAGTGTACTTCTCTAATGGAAGGAACGCCTACTATTGGTTTAGACTTCTTCTTCTTCTTATTGAGTAAGATAATTTTTTGAGTAATTTTTCAAGTTTTTAACTTCTAAATCTTCTTCCATTTCATTTAAAAAAAGTTTATTTAAAAAAAGTTATTAGCTTACATATCAAAAAGTTTATTTAAAAAAAGGTTTGTGGCGTGTAAAACACGTCGCAACATACTTTTTAAAAAACAGATAAAAAGGCGTCTGGTTTTCATATTGGGGGAGGTTAAAATTTTCAAAAAAATAAATTTGTGGCGTGGAAAACACGTCGTAACGTACATATCAAAAATAAAAAAATTGAGAGGAAAATTTTGACGGTTGAAATTGATTGCTTTGCTGGTTGACTGACACCTTTTAATTGGTGTCATGTATCCCACTTCGTAAACCTTCTGTTTGTTCTATCATTACAGGTTTACCAGCGTGTTATTCAAGTCACAACACAATAATACTTTTCATCTGTGACGTGATTTCCACGCCGCTGATGTGTCTATTTAATACCCGCAAATTCTCTTCCCATCATGTTATTAGAGACACATAAACGTTTATTCTCTCAATTTATTTTCCTTTCCACCTTCTTCTCTCATTTTCTTTTCTAGATTTATATTTTCATCACCCACCTTCTTCTCTCACCTTCATCCAGATTTCCTCAAGGTATGCTTTTTAATTTATGTTATTAGCTTTTTCATTTTAATTTTCGTTTGTTGGATTGTTGATTTACTCAATGTATGCTTTTTAATTTATGTTGTTAGCTTTTTCGTTTTAATTTCTGTTTGTTTTATTGTTGTTTTAGTTTTTAGTTCAAGACTCAAGAATTCAATGAATTTAATTTTTAAAATTTATTAGGCTGTTGGCTGTTTTGGAATATTTATGTAGTTGATTTTAAATTTCAATATTTGAATCATATTCTCCTTTCCCGTGTTCAGACCTCACAAGAACTATCCGCCCACACCATATAACTACCAAACCAAAAAAAATTCTAATGCTTGGATCGTTTTGGTGCAATAACAAACATTATGGTAATAAACAAAACCAAAACGGTTTCTCTCCAACTTCCTCTTATGAGATAGTAAAATATCTATAAAATTTTGTGTCCCTACAATCGAATGTTATCACTGCTAGCAATTGAGTTGAATTAACAAAATAAAAATACTCTTTATTTTTTTTAATATATTAATATAAAAAAAATTAAAATAAGTGTAAAAATATATCAAATTATTTGTTTAAATAATAATAATTAAATATAAAAAGATTGTTTAATTTCTTAGGCAACCAAGCAAGAGTAAAAATAAATGGCAGGAAATGTTGCATTCTTTTAGCTTATTGAATAGAAAATATAATGAGTAAAAAAACACTTAAAGCCTTTTGAATTCCACATACATACAATCACATGCTACCTACCAACAGATATGAAACCGCCATTATATGTGTTTCGCAACCGTCATTGGATGTGTTTTCCGTAGTAGTGTACTTCTCTAATGGAAGGAACGCCTACTATTGGTTTAGACTTCTTCTTCTTCTTATTGAGTAAGATAATTTTTTGAGTAATTTTTCAAGTTTTTAACTTCTAAATCTTCTTCCATTTCATTTAAAAAAAGTTTATTTAAAAAAAGTTATTAGCTTACATATCAAAAAGTTTATTTAAAAAAAGGTTTGTGGCGTGTAAAACACGTCGCAACATACTTTTTAAAAAACATATAAAAAGGCGTCTGGTTTTCATATTGGGGGAGGTTAAAATTTTCAAAAAAATAAATTTGTGGCGTGGAAAACACGTCGTAACGTACATATCAAAAATAAAAAAATTGAGAGGAAAATTTTGACGGTTGAAGTTGATTGCTTTGCTGGTTGACTGACACCTTTTAATTGGTGTCATGTATCCCACTTCGTAAACCTTGTGTTTGTTCTATCATTACAGGTTTACCAGCGTGTTATTCAAGTCACAACACAATAATACTTTTCATCTGTGACGTGATTTCCACGCCGCTGATGTGTCTATTTAATACCCGCAAATTCTCTTCCCATCATGTTATTAGAGACACATAAACGTTTATTCTCTCAATTTATTTTCCTTTCCACCTTCTTCTCTCATTTTCTTTTCTAGATTTATATTTTCATCACCCACCTTCTTCTCTCACCTTCATCCAGATTTCCTCAAGGTATGCTTTTTAATTTATGTTATTAGCTTTTTCATTTTAATTTTCGTTTGTTGGATTGTTGATTTACTCAATGTATGCTTTTTAATTTATGTTGTTAGCTTTTTCGTTTTAATTTCTGTTTGTTTTATTGTTGTTTTAGTTTTTAGTTCAAGACTCAAGAATTCAATGAATTTAATTTTTAAAATTTATTAGGCTGTTGGCTGTTTTGGAATATTTATGTAGTTGATTTTAAATTTCAATATTTGAATCATATTCTCCTTTCCCGTGTTCAGACCTCACAAGAACTATCCGCCCACACCATATAACTACCAAACCAAAAAAAATTCTAATGCTTGGATCGTTTTGGTGCAATAACAAACATTATGGTAATAAACAAAACCAAAACGGTTTCTCTCCAACTTCCTCTTATGAGATAGTAAAATATCTATAAAATTTTGTGTCCCTACAATCGAATGTTATCACTGCTAGCAATTGAGTTGAATTAACAAAATAAAAATACTCTTTATTTTTTTTAATATATTAATATAAAAAAAATTAAAATAAGTGTAAAAATATATCAAATTATTTGTTTAAATAATAATAATTAAATATAAAAAGATTGTTTAATTTCTTAGGCAACCAAGCAAGAGTAAAAATAAATGGCAGGAAATGTTGCATTCTTTTAGCTTATTGAATAGAAAATATAATGAGTAAAAAAACACTTAAAGCCTTTTGAATTCCACATACATACAATCACATGCTACCTACCAACAGATATGAAACCGCCATTATATGTGTTTCGCAACCGTCATTGGATGTGTTTTCCGTAGTAGTGTACTTCTCTAATGGAAGGAACGCCTACTATTGGTTTAGACTTCTTCTTCTTCTTATTGAGTAAGATAATTTTTTGAGTAATTTTTCAAGTTTTTAACTTCTAAATCTTCTTCCATTTCATTTAAAAAAAGTTTATTTAAAAAAAGTTATTAGCTTACATATCAAAAAGTTTATTTAAAAAAAGGTTTGTGGCGTGTAAAACACGTCGCAACATACTTTTTAAAAAACATATAAAAAGGCGTCTGGTTTTCATATTGGGGGAGGTTAAAATTTTCAAAAAAATAAATTTGTGGCGTGGAAAACACGTCGTAACGTACATATCAAAAATAAAAAAATTGAGAGGAAAATTTTGACGGTTGAAGTTGATTGCTTTGCTGGTTGACTGACACCTTTTAATTGGTGTCATGTATCCCACTTCGTAAACCTTGTGTTTGTTCTATCATTACAGGTTTACCAGCGTGTTATTCAAGTCACAACACAATAATACTTTTCATCTGTGACGTGATTTCCACGCCGCTGATGTGTCTATTTAATACCCGCAAATTCTCTTCCCATCATGTTATTAGAGACACATAAACGTTTATTCTCTCAATTTATTTTCCTTTCCACCTTCTTCTCTCATTTTCTTTTCTAGATTTATATTTTCATCACCCACCTTCTTCTCTCACCTTCATCCAGATTTACTCAAGGTATGCTTTTTAATTTATGTTATTAGCTTTTTCATTTTAATTTTCGTTTGTTGGATTGTTGATTTACTCAATGTATGCTTTTTAATTTATGTTGTTAGCTTTTTCGTTTTAATTTCTGTTTGTTTTATTGTTGTTTTAGTTTTTAGTTCAAGACTCAAGAATTCAATGAATTTAATTTTTAAAATTTATTAGGCTGTTGGCTGTTTTGGAATATTTATGTAGTTGATTTTAAATTTCAATATTTGAATTATATTCTCCTTTCCCGTGTTCAGACCTCACAAGAACTATCCGCCCACACCATATAACTACCAAACCAAAAAAAATTCTAATGCTTGGATCGTTTTGGTGCAATAACAAACATTATGGTAATAAACAAAACCAAAACGGTTTCTCTCCAACTTCCTCTTATGAGATAGTAAAATATCTATAAAATTTTGTGTCCCTACAATCGAATGTTATCACTGCTAGCAATTGAGTTGAATTAACAAAATAAAAATGCTCTTTATTTTTTTTAATATATTAATATAAAAAAAATTAAAATAAGTGTAAAAATATATCAAATTATTTGTTTAAATAATAATAATTAAATATAAAAAGATTGTTTAATTTCTTAGGCAACCAAGCAAGAGTAAAAATAAATGGCAGGAAATGTTGCATTCTTTTAGCTTATTGAATAGAAAATATAATGAGTAAAAAAACACTTAAAGCCTTTTGAATTCCACATACATACAATCACATGCTACCTACCAACAGATATGAAACCGCCATTATATGTGTTTCGCAACCGTCATTGGATGTGTTTTCCGTAGTAGTGTACTTCTCTAATGGAAGGAACGCTTACTATTGGTTTAGACTTCTTCTTCTTCTTATTGAGTAAGATAATTTTTTGAGTAATTTTTCAAGTTTTTAACTTCTAAATCTTCTTCCATTTCATTTAAAAAAAGTTTATTTAATAAAAGTTATTAGCTTACATATCAAAAAGTTTATTTAAAAAAAAGTTTGTGGCGTGTAAAACACGTCGCAACATACTTTTTAAAAAACATATAAAAAGGCGTCTGGTTTTCATATTGGGGAAGGTTAAAATTTTCAAAAAAATAAATTTGTGGCGTGGAAAACACTTCGTAACGTACATATCAAAAAAAAAATTGAGAGGAAAATTTTGACGGATTGAAATTGATTGCTTTGCTGGTTGACTGACACCTTTTAATTGGTGTCATGTATCCCACGTCGTAAACCTTGTGTTTATTCTATCATTACAGGTTTACCAGCGTGTTATTCAAGTCACAACACAATAATACTTTTCATCTGTGACGTGATTTCCACGCCGCTAATGTGTCTATTTAATACCCTTAAATTCTCTTCCCATCATGTTATTAGAGACACATAAACGTTTATTCTCTCAGTTTATTTTCCTTTCCACCTTCTTCTCTCATTTTTTTTTCTAGATTTATATTTTCATCACCCACCTTCTTCTCTCACCTTCATCCCGATTTACTCAAGGTATGCTTTTTAATTTATGTTATTAGCCTTTTCATTTTAATTTTCGTTTGTTGGATTGTTGATTTACTCAAGGTATGCTTTTTAATTTTTGTTATTAGCTTTTTCGTTTTAATTTCTGTTTGTTTTATTGTTGTTTTATTTTTTAGTTCAAGAGTCAAGAATTCAATGAATTTAATTTTTAAAATTTATTAGGCTGTTGGCTGTTTTGGAATATTTATGTAGTTGATTTTAAATTTCAATATTTGAATCATATTCTCCTTTCCCGTGTTCAGACCTCACAAGAACTATCCGCCCACACCATATAACTACCAAACCAAACAAAATTCTAATGCTTGGATCGTTTTGTTGCAATAACAAACATTAAGGTAATAAACAAAACCAAAACGGTTTCTCTCCAACTTCCTCTTATGAGATAGTAAAATATCTATAAAATTTTGTGTCCCTACAATCGAATGTTATCACTGCTAGCAATTGAGTTGAATTAACAAAATAAATATGCTCTTTATTTTTTTTAATATATTGATATAAAAAAATTAAAATAAGTGTAAAAATATATCAAATTATTTGTTTAAATAATAATAATTAAATATAAAAAGATTGTTTAATTTCTTAGGAAACCAAACAAGAGTAAAAATAAATGGCAGGAAATGTTGCATTCTTTTAGCTTATTGAATAGAAAATATAATGAGTAAAAACACATTTAAAGCCTTTTGAAATCCACATACATACAATCACATGCTACCTACCAACAGATATGAAACCGCCATTATATGTGTTTCGCAACCGTCATTGGATGTGTTTTCCGTAGTAGTGTACTTCTCTAATGGAAGGAACGCTTACTATTGGTTTAGACTTCTTCTTCTTCTTATTGAGTAAGATAATTTTTTGAGTAATTTTTCAAGTTTTTAACTTCTAAATCTTCTTCCATTTCATTTAAAAAAAGTTTATTTAATAAAAGTTATTAGCTTAAATATCAAAAAGTTTATTTAAAAAAAAGTTTGTGGCATGTAAAACACGTCGCAACATACTTTTTAAAAAACATATAAAAAGGCGTCTGGTTTTCATATTGGGGAAGGTTAAAATTTTCAAAAAAATAAATTTGTGGCCTTGAAAACACGTCGTAACGTACATATCAAAAAAAAAATTGAGAGGAAAATTTTGACGGTTGAAATTGATTGCTTTGCTGGTTGACTGACACCTTTTAATTGGTGTCATGTATCCCACGTCGTAAACCTTGTGTTTATTCTATCATTACAGGTTTACCAGCGTGTTATTCAAGTCACAACACAATAATACTTTTCATCTGTGACGTGATTTCCACGCCGCTAATGTGTCTATTTAATACCCTTAAATTCTCTTCCCATCATGTTATTAGAGACACATAAACGTTTATTCTCTCAGTTTATTTTCCTTTCCACCTTCTTCTCTCATTTTTTTTTCTAGATTTATATTTTCATCACCCACCTTCTTCTCTCACCTTCATCCCGATTTACTCAAGGTATGCTTTTTAATTTATGTTATTAGCCTTTTCATTTTAATTTTCGTTTGTTGGATTGTTGATTTACTCAAGGTATGCTTTTTAATTTTTGTTATTAGCTTTTTCGTTTTAATTTCTGTTTGTTTTATTGTTGTTTTATTTTTTAGTTCAAGAGTCAAGAATTCAATGAATTTAATTTTTAAAATTTATTAGGCTGTTGGCTGTTTTGGAATATTTATGTAGTTGATTTTAAATTTCAATATTTGAATCATATTCTCCTTTCCCGTGTTCAGACCTCACAAGAACTATCCGCCCACACCATATAACTACCAAACCAAACAAAATTCTAATGCTTGGATCGTTTTGTTGCAATAACAAACATTAAGGTAATAAACAAAACCAAAACGGTTTCTCTCCAACTTCCTCTTATGAGATAGTAAAATATCTATAAAATTTTGTGTCCCTACAATCGAATGTTATCACTGCTAGCAATTGAGTTGAATTAACAAAATAAATATGCTCTTTATTTTTTTTAATATATTGATATAAAAAAATTAAAATAAGTGTAAAAATATATCAAATTATTTGTTTAAATAATAATAATTAAATATAAAAAGATTGTTTAATTTCTTAGGCAACCAAGCAAGAGTAAAAATAAATGGCAGGAAATGTTGCATTCTTTTAGCTTATTGAATAGAAAATATAATGAGTAAAAACACATTTAAAGCCTTTTGAATTCCACATACATACAATCACAAGCTACCTACCAACAGATTTGAAACCGCCATTATATGTGTTTCGCAACCGATATTGGATGTGTTTTCCATAGTAGTGTACTTCTCTAATGGAAGGAACGCTTACTATTGGTTCAGACTTCTTCTTCTTCTTATTGAGTAAGATAATTTTTTGAGTAATTTTTCAAGTTTTTAACTTCTAAATCTTCTTCCATTTCATTTAAAAAAAGTTTATTTAAAAAAAGTTATTAGCTTACATATCAAAAAGTTTATTTAAAAAAAGTTTGTGGCGTGTAAAACACGTCGCAACATACTTTTTAAAAAACATATAAAAAGGCGTCTGGTTTTCATATTGGGGAAGGTTAAAATTTTCAAAAAATTAAATTTGTGGCCTTGAAAACACGTCGTAACGTATATATCAAAAATAAAAAAATTGAGAGGAAAATTTTGACGGTTGAAATTGATTGCTTTGCTGGTTGACTGACACCTTTTAATTGGTGTCATGTATCCCACGTCGTAAACCTTGTGTTTGTTCTATCATTACAGGTTTGCCAGCGTGTTATTCAAGTCACAACACAATAATACTTTTCATCTGTGACGTGATTTCCACGCCGCTGATGTGTCTATTTAATACCCGTAAATTCTCTTCCCATCATGTTATTAGAGACACGTAAACGTTTATTCTCTCAGTTTATTTTCCTTTCCACCTTCTTCTCTCGTTTTCTTTTCTAGATTTATATTTTCATCACCCACCTTCTTCTCTCACCTTCATCCAGATTTACTCAAGGTATGCTTTTTAATTTATGTTATTAGCCTTTTCATTTTAATTTTCGTTTGTTGGATTGTTGATTTACTCAAGGTATGCTTTTTAATTTTTGTTATTAGCTTTTTCGTTTTAATTTCTGTTTGTTTTATTGTTGTTTTATTTTTTAGTTCAAGAGTCAAGAATTCAATGAATTTAATTTTTAAAATTTATTAGGCTGTTGGCTGTTTTGGAATATTTATGTAGTTGATTTTAAATTTCAATATTTGAATCATATTCTCCTTTCCCGTGTTCAGACCTCACAAGAACTATCCGCCCACACCATATAACTACCAAACCAAACAAAATTCTAATGCTTGGATCGTTTTGTTGCAATAACAAACATTAAGGTAATAAACAAAACCAAAACGGTTTCTCTCCAACTTCCTCTTATGAGATAGTAAAATATCTAAAATTTTGTGTCCCTACAATCGAATGTTATCACTGCTAGCAATTGAGTTGAATTAACAAAATAAAAATGCTCTTTATTTTTTTTAATATATTAATATAAAAAAATTAAAATAAGTGTAAAAATATATCAAATTATTTGTTTAAATAATAATAATTAAATATAAAAAGATTGTTTAATTTCTTAGGCAACCAAGCAAGAGTAAAAATAAATGGCAGGAAATGTTGCATTCTTTTAGCTTATTGAATAGAAAATATAATGAGTAAAACACATTTAAAGCCTTTTGAATTCCACATACATACAATCACATGCTACCTACCAACAGATATGAAACCGCCATTATATGTGTTTCGCAACCGTCATTGGATGTGTTTTCCGTAGTAGTGTACTTCTCTAATGGAAGGAACGCTTACTATTGGTTTAGACTTCTTCTTCTTCTTATTGAGTATGATAAATTTTTGAGTAATTTTTCAAGTTTTTAACTTCTAAATCTTCTACCATTTCATTTAAAAAAATTTTATTTAAAAAAAGTTATTAGCTTACATATCAAAAAGTTTATTTAAAATAAAGTTTGTGGCGTGTAAAACACGTCGCAACATACTTTTTAAAAAACATATAAAAAGGCATCTGGTTTTCATATTGGGGAAGGTTAAAATTTTCAAAAAATTAAATTTGTGGCGTGGAAAACACGTCGTAACGTACATATCAAAAATAAAAAAATTGAGAGGAAAATTTTGACGGTTGAAATTGATTGCTTTGCTGGTTGACTGACACCTTTTAATTGGTGTCATGTATCCCACGTCGTAAACCTTGTGTTTGTTCTATCATTACAGGTTTACCAGCGTGTTATTCAAGTCACAACACAATAATACTTTTCATCTGTGACGTGATTTCCACGCCGCTGATGTGTCTATTTAATACCCGTAAATTCTCTTCCCATCATGTTATTAGAGACACGTAAACGTTTATTCTCTCAGTTTATTTTCCTTTCCACCTTCTTCTCTCGTTTTCTTTTCTAGATTTATATTTTCATCACCCACCTTCTTCTCTCACCTTCATCCAGATTTACTCAAGGTATGCTTTTTAATTTATGTTATTAGCCTTTTCATTTTAATTTTCGTTTGTTGGATTGTTGATTTACTCAAGGTATGCTTTTTAATTTTTGTTATTAGCTTTTTCGTTTTAATTTCTGTTTGTTTTATTGTTGTTTTATTTTTTAGTTCAAGAGTCAAGAATTCAATGAATTTAATTTTTAAAATTTATTAGGCTGTTGGCTGTTTTGGAATATTTATGTAGTTGATTTTAAATTTCAATATTTGAATCATATTCTCCTTTCCCGTGTTCAGACCTCACAAGAACTATCCGCCCACACCATATAACTACCAAACCAAACAAAATTCTAATGCTTGGATCGTTTTGTTGCAATAACAAACATTAAGGTAATAAACAAAACCAAAACGGTTTCTCTCCAACTTCCTCTTATGAGATAGTAAAATATCTAAAATTTTGTGTCCCTACAATCGAATGTTATCACTGCTAGCAATTGAGTTGAATTAACAAAATAAAAATGCTCTTTATTTTTTTTAATATATTAATATAAAAAAATTAAAATAAGTGTAAAAATATATCAAATTATTTGTTTAAATAATAATAATTAAATATAAAAAGATTGTTTAATTTCTTAGGCAACCAAGCAAGAGTAAAAATAAATGGCAGGAAATGTTGCATTCTTTTAGCTTATTGAATAGAAAATATAATGAGTAAAACACATTTAAAGCCTTTTGAATTCCACATACATACAATCACATGCTACCTACCAACAGATATGAAACCGCCATTATATGTGTTTCGCAACCGTCATTGGATGTGTTTTCCGTAGTAGTGTACTTCTCTAATGGAAGGAACGCTTACTATTGGTTTAGACTTCTTCTTCTTCTTATTGAGTATGATAAATTTTTGAGTAATTTTTCAAGTTTTTAACTTCTAAATCTTCTACCATTTCATTTAAAAAAATTTTATTTAAAAAAAGTTATTAGCTTACATATCAAAAAGTTTATTTAAAATAAAGTTTGTGGCGTGTAAAACACGTCGCAACATACTTTTTAAAAAACATAAAAAAAGGCATCTGGTTTTCATATTGGGGAAGGTTAAAATTTTCAAAAAAATAAATTTGTGGCGTGGAAAACACGTCGTAACGTACATATCAAAAATAAAAAAATTGAGAGGAAAATTTTGACGGTTGAAAATGATTGCTTTGCTGGTTGACTGACACCTTTTAATTGGTGTCATGTATCCCATGTCGTAAACCTTGTGTTTGTTCTATCATTACAGGTTTACCAGCGTGTTATTCAAGTCACAACACAATAATACTTTTAATCTGTGACGTGATTTCCACGCCGCTGATGTGTCTATTTAATACCCTTAAATTCTCATCCCATCATGTTATTAGAGACACATAAACGTTTATTCTCTCAGTTTATTTTCCTTTCCACCTTCTTCTCTCATTTTCTTTTCTAGATTTATATTTTCATCACCCACCTTCTTCTCTCACCTTCATCCCGATTTACTCAAGGTATGCTTTTTAATTTATGTTATTAGCCTTTTCATTTTAATTTTCGTTTGTTGGATTGTTGATTTACTCAAGGTATGCTTTTTAATTTTTGTTATTAGCTTTTTCGTTTTAATTTCTGTTTGTTTTATTGTTGTTTTATTTTTTAGTTCAAGAGTCAAGAATTCAATGAATTTAATTTTTAAAATTTATTAGGCTGTTGGCTGTTTTGGAATATTTATGTAGTTGATTTTAAATTTCAATATTTGAATCATATTCTCCTTTCCCGTGTTCAGACCTCACAAGAACTATCCGCCCACACCATATAACTACCAAACCAAACAAAATTCTAATGCTTGGATCGTTTTGTTGCAATAACAAACATTAAGGTAATAAACAAAACCAAAACGGTTTCTCTCCAACTTCCTCTTATGAGATAGTAAAATATCTATAAAATTTTGTGTCCCTACAATCGAATGTTATCACTGCTAGCAATTGAGTTGAATTAACAAAATAAATATGCTCTTTATTTTTTTTAATATATTAATATAAAAAAATTCAAATAAGTGTAAAAATATATCAAATTATTTGTTTAAATAATAATAATTAAATATAAAAATATTTTTTAATTTCTTAGGCAACCAAGCAAAAGTAAAAAAAAATGGCAGGAAATGTTGGATTCTTTTAGCTTATTGAATAGAAAATATAATGAGTAAAAACACATTTAAAGCCTTTTGAATTCCACATACATACAATCACATGCTACCTACCAACAAATATGAAACCGCCATTATATGTGTTTCGCAACCGTCATTGGATGTGTTTTCCGTAGTAGTGTACTTCTCTAATGGAAGGAACGCTTACTATTGGTTTAGACTTCTTCTTCTTCTTATTGAGTATGATAATTTTTTGAGTAATTTTTCAAGTTTTTAACTTCTAAATCTTCTTCCATTTCATTTAAAAAAAGTTTATTTAAAAAAAGTTATTAGCTTACATATCAAAAAGTTTATTTAAAATAAAGTTTGTGGCGTGTAAAACACGTCGCAACATACTTTTTAAAAAACATAAAAAAAGGCATCTGGTTTTCATATTGGGGAAGGTTAAAATTTTCAAAAAAATAAATTTGTGGTGTGGAAAACACGTCGTAACGTACATATCAAAAATAAAAAAATTGAGAGGAAAATTTTGACGGTTGAAAATGATTGCTTTGTTGGTTGACTGACACATTTTAATTGGTGTCATGTATCCCACGTCGTAAACCTTGTGTTTGTTCTATCATTATAGGTTTACCAGCGTGTTATTCAAGTCACAACACAATAATACTTTTAATCTGTGACGTGATTTCCACGCCACTGATGTGTCTATTTAATACCCGCAAATTCTCTTCCCATCATGTTATTAGAGACACATAAACGTTTATTCTCTCAGTTTATTTTCCTTTCCACCTTCTTCTCTCATTTTCTTTTCTAGATTTATATTTTCATCACCCACCTTCTTCTCTCACCTTCATCCAGATTTACTCAAGGTATGCTTTTTAATTTATGTTATTAGCCTTTTCATTTTAATTTTCGTTTGTTGGATTGTTGATTTACTCAAGGTACGCTTTTTAATTTATGTTATTAGCTTTTTCGTGTTAATTTCTGTTTGTTTTATTGTTGTTTGATTTTTTAGTTCAAGAGTCAAGAATTCAATGAATTTAATTTTTAAAATTTATTAGGCTGTTGGCTGTTTTGGAATATTTATGTAGTTGATTTTAAATTTCAATATTTGAATCATATTCTCCTTTCCCGTGTTCAGACCTCACAAGAACTATTCGCCCACACCATATAACTACCAAACCAAACAAAATTCTAATGCTTGGATCGTTTTGTTGCAATAACAAACATTAAGGTAATAAACAAAACCAAAACGGTTTCTCTCCAACTTCCTCTTATGAGATAGTAAAATATCTATAAAATTTTGTGTCCCTACAATCGAATGTTATCACTGCTAGCAATTGAGTTGAATTAACAAAATAAAAATGCTCTTTATTTTTTTTTAATATATTAATATAAAAAAATTCAAATAAGTGTAAAAATATATCAAATTATTTGTTTAAATAATTATAATTAAATATAAAAAGATTTTTTAATTTCTTAGGCAACCAAGCAAGAGTAAAAATAAATGGCAGCAAATGTTGCATTCTTTTAGCTTATTGAATAGAAAATATAATGAGTAAAAACACATTTAAAGCCTTTTGAATTCCACATACATACAATCACATGCTACCTACCAACAAATATGAAACCGCCATTATATGTGTTTCGCAACCGTCATTGGATGTGTTTTCCGTGGTAGTGTACTTCTCTAATGGAAGGAACGCTTACTATTGGTTTAGACTTCTTCTTCTTCTTATTGAGTATGATAATTTTTTGAGTAATTTTTCAAGTTTTTAACTTCTAAATCTTCTTCCATTTCATTTAAAAAAAGTTTATTTAAAAAAAGTTATTAGCTTACATATAAAAAAGTTTATTTAAAATAAAGTTTGTGGCGTGTAAAACACGTCGCAACATACTTTTTAAAAAACATAAAAAAAGGCATCTGGTTTTCATATTGGGGAAGGTTAAAATTTTCAAATAAATAAATTTGTGGCGTGGAAAACACGTCGTAACGTACATATCAAAAATAAAAAAATTGAGAGGAAAATTTTGACGGTTGAAAATGATTGCTTTGCTGGTTGACTGACACCTTTTAATTGGTGTCATGTATCCCACGTCGTAAACCTTGTGTTTGTTCTATCATTACAGGTTTACCAGCATGTTATTCAAGTCACAACACAATAATACTTTTCATCTGTGACGTGATTTCCACGCCGCTGATGTGTCTATTTAATACCCGCAAATTCTCTTCCCATCATGTTATTAGAGACACATAAACGTTTATTCTCTCAGTTTATTTTCCTTTCCACCTTCTTCTCTCATTTTCTTTTCTAGATTTATATTTTCATCACCCACCTTCTTCTCTCACCTTCATCCAGATTTACTCAAGGTATGCTTTTTAATTTATGTTATTAGCTTTTTCATTTTAATTTCTATTGTCGGATTGTTAATTTACTCAAGGTATGCTTTTTAATTAATGTTATTAGCTTTTTCGTTTTAATTTCTGTTTGTTTTATTGTTGTTTTATTTTTTAGTTCAAGAGTCAAGAATTCAATGAATTTAATTTTTAAAATTTATTAGGCTGTTGGCTAGTTTGTAATATTTATGTAGTTGATTTTAAATTTCAATATTTGAATCATATTCTCCTTTCCCGTGTTCAGACCTCACAAGAACTATCCGCCCAAACCATATAACTACCAAACCAAACAAAATTCTAATGCTTGGATCGTTTTGTTGCAATAACAAACATTAAGGTAATAAACAAAACCAAAACGGTTTCTCTCCAACTTCCTCTTATGAGATAGTAAAATATCTATAAAATTTTGTGTCCCTACAATCAAATGTTATCACTGCTAGCAATTGAGTTGAATTAACAAAATAAAAATGCTCTTTATTTTTTTTAATATATTAATATAAAAAAATTAAAATAAGTGTAAAAATATATCAAATTATTTGTTTAAATAAAAATAATTAAATATAAAAAGATTGTTTAATTTCTTAGGCAACCAAGCAAGAGTAAAAATAAATGGCAGGAAATGTTGCATTCTTTTAGCTTATTGAATAGAGAATATAATGAGTAAAAACACATTTAAAGCCTTTTGAATTCCACATACATACAATCACATGCTACCTACCAACAAATATGAAACCGCCATTATATGTGTTTCGCAACCGTCATTGGATGTGTTTTCCGTGGTAGTGTACTTCTCTAATGGAAGGAACGCTTACTATTGGTTTAGACTTCTTCTTCTTCTTATTGAGTATGATAATTTTTTGAGTAATTTTTCAAGTTTTTAACTTCTAAATCTTCTTCCATTTCATTTAAAAAAAGTTTATTTAAAAAAAGTTATTAGCTTACATATAAAAAAGTTTATTTAAAATAAAGTTTGTGGCGTGTAAAACACGTCGCAACATACTTTTTAAAAAACATAAAAAAAGGCATCTGGTTTTCATATTGGGGAAGGTTAAAATTTTCAAATAAATAAATTTGTGGCGTGGAAAACACGTCGTAACGTACATATCAAAAATAAAAAAATTGAGAGGAAAATTTTGACGGTTGAAAATGATTGCTTTGCTGGTTGACTGACACCTTTTAATTGGTGTCATGTATCCCACGTCGTAAACCTTGTGTTTGTTCTATCATTACAGGTTTACCAGCATGTTATTCAAGTCACAACACAATAATACTTTTCATCTGTGACGTGATTTCCACGCCGCTGATGTGTCTATTTAATACCCGCAAATTCTCTTCCCATCATGTTATTAGAGACACATAAACGTTTATTCTCTCAGTTTATTTTCCTTTCCACCTTCTTCTCTCATTTTCTTTTCTAGATTTATATTTTCATCACCCACCTTCTTCTCTCACCTTCATCCAGATTTACTCAAGGTATGCTTTTTAATTTATGTTATTAGCTTTTTCATTTTAATTTCTATTGTCGGATTGTTAATTTACTCAAGGTATGCTTTTTAATTAATGTTATTAGCTTTTTCGTTTTAATTTCTGTTTGTTTTATTGTTGTTTTATTTTTTAGTTCAAGAGTCAAGAATTCAATGAATTTAATTTTTAAAATTTATTAGGCTGTTGGCTAGTTTGTAATATTTATGTAGTTGATTTTAAATTTCAATATTTGAATCATATTCTCCTTTCCCGTGTTCAGACCTCACAAGAACTATCCGCCCAAACCATATAACTACCAAACCAAACAAAATTCTAATGCTTGGATCGTTTTGTTGCAATAACAAACATTAAGGTAATAAACAAAACCAAAACGGTTTCTCTCCAACTTCCTCTTATGAGATAGTAAAATATCTATAAAATTTTGTGTCCCTACAATCAAATGTTATCACTGCTAGCAATTGAGTTGAATTAACAAAATAAAAATGCTCTTTATTTTTTTTAATATATTAATATAAAAAAATTAAAATAAGTGTAAAAATATATCAAATTATTTGTTTAAATAAAAATAATTAAATATAAAAAGATTGTTTAATTTCTTAGGCAACCAAGCAAGAGTAAAAATAAATGGCAGGAAATGTTGCATTCTTTTAGCTTATTGAATAGAGAATATAATGAGTAAAAACACATTTAAAGCCTTTTGAATTCCACATACATACAATCACATGCTACCTACCAACAAATATGAAACCGCCATTATATGTGTTTCGCAACCGTCATTGGATGTGTTTTCCGTAGTAGTGTACTTCTCTAATGGAAGGAACGCTTACTATTGGTTTAGACTTCTTCTTCTTCTAATTGAGTATGATAATTTTTTGAATAATTTTTCAAGTTTTTAACTTCTAAATCTTCTTCCGTTTCATTTAAAAAAAGTTTATTTAAAAAAAGTTATTAGCTTACATATCAAAAAGTTTATTTAAAAAAAAGTTTGTGGCATGTAAAACACGTCGCAACATACTTTTTAAAAAACATATAAATAGGCATCTGGTTTTCATATTGGGGAAGGTTAAAATTTTCAAAGAAATAAATTTATGGCGTGGAAAACACGTCGTAACATACATATCAAAAATAAAAAAATTGAGAGGAAAATTTTGACGGTTGAAAATGATTGCTTTGCTGGTTGACTGACACCTTTTAATTGGTGTCATGTATCCCACGTCGTAAACCTTGTGTTTGTTCTATCATTACAGGTTTACCAGCATGTTATTCAAGTCACAACACAATAATACTTTTCATCTGTGATGTGATTTCCACGCCGCTGATGTGTCTATTTAATACCCGCAAATTCTCTTCCCATCATGTTATTAGAGACACATAAACGTTTATTCTCTCAGTTTATTTTCCTTTCCACCTTCTTCTCTCATTTTCTTTTCTAGATTTATATTTTCATCACCCACCTTCTTCTCTCACCTTCATCCAGATTTACTCAAGGTTTCCTTTTTAATTTATGTTATTAGCTTTTTGATTTTAATTTTCGTTTGTCGGATTGTTGATTTACTCAAGGTATGCTTTTTAATTTATGTTATTAGCTTTTTCGTTTTAATTTCTGTTTGTTTTATTGTTGTTTTATTTTTTAGTTCAAGAGTCAAGAATTCAATGAATTTAATTTTTAAAATTTATTAGGCTGTTGGCTGTTTTGGAATATTTATGTAGTTGATTTTAAATTTCAATATTTGAATCATATTCTCCTTTCCCGTGTTCAGACCTCACAAGAACTATCCGCCCACACCATACAACTACCAAACCAAACAAAATTCTAATGCTTGGATCGTTTTGTTGCAATAACAAACATTAAGGTAATAAACAAAACCAAAACGGTTTCTCTCCAACTTCCTCTTATGAGATAGTAAAATATCTATAAAATTTTGTGTCCCTACAATCGAATGTTATCACTGCTAGCAATTGAGTTGAATTAACAAAATAAAAATGCTATTTTTTTTATATATTAATATAAAAAAATTAAAATAAGTGTAAAAATATATCAAATTATTTGTTTAAATAATAATAATTAAATATAAAAAGATTGTTTAATTTCTTAGGCAACCAAGCAAGAGTAAAAATAAATGGCAGGAAATGTTGCATTCTTTTAGCTTATTGAATAGAAAATATAATGAGTAAAAACACATTTAAAGCCTTTTGAATTCCACATACATACAATCACATGCTACCTACCAACAGATATGAATCCGCCATTATATGTGTTTCGCAACCGTCATTGGATGTGTTTTCCGTGGTAGTGTACTTCTCTAATGGAAGGAACGCTTACTATTGGTTTAGACTTCTTCTTCTTCTTATTGAGTATGATAATTTTTTGAGTAATTTTTCAAGTTTTTAACTTCTAAATCTTCTTCCATTTCATTTAAAAAAAGTTTATTTAAAAAAAGTTATTAGCTTACATATCAAAAAGTTTATTTTAAAAAAAGTTTGTGGCGTGTAAAACACGTCGCAACATACTTTTTAAAAAACATAAAAAAAGGCATCTGGTTTTCATATTGGGGAAGGTTAAAATTTTCAAAGAAATAAATTTGTGGCGTGGAAAACACGTCGTAACATACATATCAAAAATAAAAAAATTGAGAGGAAAATTTTGATGGTTGAAAATGATTGCTTTGCTGGTTGACTGGCACCTTTTAATTGGTGTCATGTATCCCACGTCGTAAACCTTGTGTTTGTTCTATCATTACAGGTTTACCAGCATGTTATTCAAGTCACAACACAATAATACTTTTCATCTGTGACGTGATTTCCACGCCGCTGATGTGTCTATTTAATACCCGCAAATTCTCTTCCCATCATGTTATTAGAGACACATAAACGTTTATTCTCTCAGTTTATTTTCCTTTCCACCTTCTTCTCTCATTTTCTTTTCTAGATTTATATTTTCATCACCCACCTTCTTCTCTCACCTTCATCCAGATTTACTCAAGGTATCCTTTTTAATTTATGTTATTAGCTTTTTGATTTTAATTTTCGTTTGTCGGATTGTTGATTTACTCAAGGTATGCTTTTTAATTTATGTTATTAGCTTTTTCGTTTTAATTTCTGTTTGTTTTATTGTTGTTTTATTTTTTAGTTCAAGAGTCAAGAATTCAATGAATTTAATTTTTAAAATTTATTAGGCTGTTGGCTGTTTTGGAATATTTATGTAGTTGATTTTAAATTTCAATATTTGAATCATATTCTCCTTTCCCGTGTTCAGACCTCACAAGAACTATCCGCCCACACCATATAACTACCAAACCAAACAAAATTCTAATGCTTGGATCGTTTTGTTGCAATAACAAACATTAAGGTAATAAACAAAACCAAAACGGTTTCTCTCCAACTTCCTCTTATGAGATAGTAAAATATCTATAAAATTTTGTGTCCCTACAATCAAATGTTATCACTGCTAGCAATTGAGTTGAATTAACAAAATAAAAATGCTATTTTTTTTATATATTAATATAAAAAAATTAAAATAAGTGTAAAAATATATCAAATTATTTGTTTAAATAATAATAATTAAATATAAAAAGATTGTTTAATTTCTTAGGCAACCAAGCAAGAGTAAAAATAAATGGCAGGAAATGTTGCATTCTTTTAGCTTATTGAATAGAAAATAAAATGAGTAAAAACACATTTAAAGCCTTTTGAATTCCACATACATACAATCACATGCTACCTACCAACAGATATGAAACCGCCATTATATGTGTTTCGCAACCGTCATTGGATGTGTTTTCCGTGGTAGTGTACTTCTCTAATGGAAGGAACGCTTACTATTGGTTTAGACTTCTTCTTCTTCTTATTGAGTATGATAATTTTTTGAGTAATTTTTCAAGTTTTTAACTTCTAAATCTTCTTCCATTTCATTTAAAAAAAGTTTATTTAAAAAAAGTTATTAGCTTACATATCAAAAAGTTTATTTTAAAAAAAGTTTGTGGCGTGTAAAACACGTCGCAACATACTTTTTAAAAAACATAAAAAAAGGCATCTGGTTTTCATATTGGGGAAGGTTAAAATTTTCAAAAAAATAAATTTGTGGCGTGGAAAACACGTCGTAACGTACATATCAAAAATAAAAAAATTGAGAGGAAAATTTTGAGGGATGAAAATGATTGCTTTGCTGGTTGACTGACACCTTTTAATTGGTGTCATGTATCCCACGTCGTAAACCTTGTGTTTGTTCTATCATTACAGGTTTACCAACATGTTATTCAAGTCACAACACAATCATACTTTTCATCTGTGACGTGATTTCCACGCCGCTGATGTGTCTATTTAATACCCGCAAATTCTCTTCCCATCATGTTATTAGAGACACATAAACGTTTATTCTCTCAGTTTATTTTCCTTTCCACCTTCTTCTCTCATTTTGTTTTCTAGATTTATATTTTCATCACCCACCTTCTTCTCTCACCTTCATCCAGATTTACTCAAGGTATGCTTTTTAATTTATGTTATTAGCTTTTTGATTTTAATTTTCGTTTGTCGGATTGTTGATTTACTCAAGGTATGCTTTTTAATTTATGTTATTAGCTTTTTCGTTTTAATTTCTATTTGTTTTATTGTTGTTTTATTTTTTAGTTCAAGAGTCAAGAATTCAATGAATTTAATTTTTAAAATTTATTAGGCTGTTGGCTGTTTTGGAATATTTCTGTAGTTGATTTTAAATTTCAATATTTGAATCATATTCTCCTTTCCCGTGTTCAGACCTCACAAGAACTATCCGCCCACACCATATAACTACCAAACCAAACAAAATTCTAATGCTTGGATCGTTTTGTTGCAATAACAAACATTAAGGTAATAAACAAAACCAAAACGGTTTCTCTCCAACTTCCTCTTATGAGATAGTAAAATATCTATAAAATTTTGTGTCCCTACAATCAAATGTTATCACTGCTAGCAATTGAGTTGAATTAACAAAATAAAAATGCTATTTTTTTTATATATTAATATAAAAAAATTAAAATAAGTGTAAAAATATATCAAATTATTTGTTTAAATAATAATAATTAAATATAAAAAGATTGTTTAATTTCTTAGGCAACCAAGCAAGAGTAAAAATAAATGGCAGGAAATGTTGCATTCTTTTAGCTTATTGAATAGAAAATATAATGAGTAAAAACACATTTAAAGCCTTTTGAATTCCACATACATACAATCACATGCTACCTACCAACAGATATGAAACCGCCATTATATGTGTTTCGCAACCGTCATTGGATGTGTTTTCCGTGGTAGTGTACTTCTCTAATGGAAGGAACGCTTACTATTGGTTTAGACTTCTTCTTCTTCTTATTGAGTATGATAATTTTTTGAGTAATTTTTCAAGTTTTTAACTTCTAAATCTTCTTCCATTTCATTTAAAAAAAGTTTATTTAAAAAAAGTTATTAGCTTACATATCAAAAAGTTTATTTTAAAAAAAGTTTGTGGCGTGTAAAACACGTCGCAACATACTTTTTAAAAAACATAAAAAAAGGCATCTGGTTTTCATATTGGGGAAGGTTAAAATTTTCAAAAAAATAAATTTGTGGCGTGGAAAACACGTCGTAACGTACATATCAAAAATAAAAAAATTGAGAGGAAAATTTTGAGGGATGAAAATGATTGCTTTGCTGGTTGACTGACACCTTTTAATTGGTGTCATGTATCCCACGTCGTAAACCTTGTGTTTGTTCTATCATTACAGGTTTACCAACATGTTATTCAAGTCACAACACAATCATACTTTTCATCTGTGACGTGATTTCCACGCCGCTGATGTGTCTATTTAATACCCGCAAATTCTCTTCCCATCATGTTATTAGAGACACATAAACGTTTATTCTCTCAGTTTATTTTCCTTTCCACCTTCTTCTCTCATTTTCTTTTCTAGATTTATATTTTCATCACCCACCTTCTTCTCTCACCTTCATCCAGATTTACTCAAGGTATGCTTTTTAATTTATGTTATTAGCTTTTTGATTTTAATTTTCGTTTGTCGGATTGTTGATTTACTCAAGGTATGCTTTTTAATTTATGTTATTAGCTTTTTCGTTTTAATTTCTATTTGTTTTATTGTTGTTTTATTTTTTAGTTCAAGAGTCAAGAATTCAATGAATTTAATTTTTAAAATTTATTAGGCTGTTGGCTGTTTTGGAATATTTCTGTAGTTGATTTTAAATTTCAATATTTGAATCATATTCTCCTTTCCCGTGTTCAGACCTCACAAGAACTATCCGCCCACACCATATAACTACCAAACCAAACAAAATTCTAATGCTTGGATCGTTTTGTTGCAATAACAAACATTAAGGTAATAAACAAAACCAAAACGGTTTCTCTCCAACTTCCTCTTATGAGATAGTAAAATATCTATAAAATTTTGTGTCCCTACAATCAAATGTTATCACTGCTAGCAATTGAGTTGAATTAACAAAATAAAAATGCTATTTTTTTTATATATTAATATAAAAAAATTAAAATAAGTGTAAAAATATATCAAATTATTTGTTTAAATAATAATAATTAAATATAAAAAGATTGTTTAATTTCTTAGGCAACCAAGCAAGAGTAAAAATAAATGGCAGGAAATGTTGCATTCTTTTAGCTTATTGAATAGAAAATATAATGAGTAAAAACACATTTAAAGCCTTTTGAATTCCACATACATGCAATCACATGCTACCTACCAACAGATATGAAACCGCCATTATATGTGTTTCGCAACTGTCATTGGATGTGTTTTCCGTGGTAGTGTACTTCTCTAATGGAAGGAACGCTTACTATTGGTTTAGACTTCTTCTTCTTCTTATTGAGTAAGATAATTTTTTGAGTAATTTTTCAAGTTTTTAACTTCTAAATCTTCTTCCATTTCATTTAAAAAAAGTTTATTTAAAAAACGTTATTAGCTTACATATCAAAAAGTTTATTTAAAAAAAAGTTTGTGGCGTGTAAAACACGTCGCAACATACTTTTTAGAAAACATATAAATAGGCATCTGGTTTTCATATTGGGAAAGGTTAAAATTTTCAAAAAAATAAATTTGTGGCGTGGAAAACACGTCGTAACGTACATATCAAAAATAAAAAAATTGAGAGGAAAATTTTGACGGTTGAAAATTATTGCTTTGCTGGTTGACTGACACCTTTTAATTGGTGTCATGTATCCCACGCATAAACCTTGTGTTTGTTCTATCATTACAGGTTTACCAGCGTGTTATTCAAGTCACAACACAATAATACTTTTCATCTGTGACGTGATTTCCACGCCGCTGATGTGTCTATTTAATACCCGCAAATTCTCTTCCCATCATGCTATTAGAGACACCTAAACATTTATTCTCTCAGTTTATTTTCCTTTCCACCTTCTTCTCTCATTTTCTTTTCTAGATTTATATTTTCATCACCCACCTTCTTCTCTCACCTTCATCCAGATTTACTCAAGGTATGCTTTTTAATTTATGTTATTAGCTTTTTGATTTTAATTTTCGTTTGTCGGATTGTTGATTTACTCAAGGTATGCTTTTTAATTTATGTTATTAGCTTTTTTCGTTTTAATTTCTGTTTGTTTTATTGTTGTTTTATTTTTTAGTTCAAGAGTCAAGAATTCAATGAATTTAATTTTTAAAATTTATTAGGTTGTTGGCTGTTTTGGAATATTTATGTAGTTGATTTTAAATTTCAATATTTGAATCATATTCTCCTTTCCCGTGTTCAGACCTCACAAGAACTATCCGCCCACACCATATAACTACCAAACCAAAAAAAATTCTAATGCTTGGATCGTTTTGTTGCAATAACAAACATTAAGGTAATAAACAAAACCAAAACGGTTTCTCTCCAACTTCCTCTTATGAGATAGTAAAATATCTATAAAATTTTGTGTCCCTACAATCGAATGTTATCACTGCTATCAATTGAGTTGAATTAACAAAATAAAAATGCTCTTTGTTTTTTTTAATATATTAATATAAAAAAATTAAAAAAAGTGTAAAAATATATCAAATTATTTGTTTAAATAATAATAATTAAATATAAAAAGATTGTTTAATTTCTTAGGCAACCAAGCAAGATTAAAAATAAATGGCAGGAAATGTTGCATTCTTTTAGCTTATTGAATAGAAAATATAATGAGTAAAAACACATTTAAAGCCTTTTGAATTCCACATCCATACAATCACATGCTACCTACCAACAGATATGAAACCGCCATTATATGTGTTTCACAACCGTCATTGGATGTGTTTTCCGTAGTAGTGTACTTCTCTAATGGAAGGAACGCTTACTATTGGTTTAGACTTCTTCTTCTTCTTATTGAGTAAGATAATTTTTTGAGTAATTTTTCAAGTTTTTAACTTCTAAATCTTCTTCCATTTCATTTCAAAAAAGTTTATTTAAAAAACGTTATTAGCTTACATATCAAAAAGTTTATTTAAAAAAAAGTTTGTGGCGTGTAAAACACGTCGCAACATACTTTTTAAAAAACATATAAATAGGCGTCTGGTTTTCATATTGGGGAAGGTTAAAATTTTCAAAAAAATAAATTTGTGGCGTGGAAAACACGTCGTAACGTACATATCAAAAATAAAAAAATTGAGAGGAAAATTTTGACGGTTGAAAATTATTGCTTTGCTGGTTGACTGACACCTTTTAATTGGTGTCATGTATCCCACGTCGTAAACCTTGTGTTTGTTCTATCATTACAAGTTTACCAGCGTGTTATTCTAGTCACAACACAATAATACTTTTCATCTGTGACGTGATTTCGACGCCGCTGATGTGTCTATTTAATACCCGCAAATTCTCTTCCCATCATGCTATTAGAGACACATAAACGTTTATTCTCTCAGTTTATTTTCCTTTCCACCTTCTTCTCTCATTTTCTTTTTTGGATTTATATTTTCATCACCAACCTTCTTCTCTCACCTTCATCCAGATTTACTCAAGGTATGCTTTTTAATTTATGTTATTAGCTTTTTCATTTTAATTTTCGTTTGTTGGATTGTTGATTTACTCAAGGTATGCTTTTTAATTTATGTTATTAGCTTTTTTCGTTTTAATTTCTGTTTGTTTTATTGTTGTTTTATTTTTTAGTTCAAGAGTCAAGAATTCAATGAATTTAATTTTTAAAATTTATTAGGCTGTTGGCTGTTTTGGAATATTTATGTAGTTGATTTTAAATTTCAATATTTGAATCATATTCTCCTTTCCCGTGTTCAGACCTCACAAGAACTATCCGCCCACACCATATAACTACCAAACCAAACAAAATTCTAATGCTTGGATCGTTTTGTTGCAATAACAAACATTAAGGTAATAAACAAAACCAAAACGGTTTCTCTCCAACTTCCTCTTATGAGATAGTAAAATATCTATAAAATTTTGTGTCCCTACAATCGAATGTTATCACTGCTAGCAATTGAGTTGAATTAACAAAATAAAAATGCTCTTTATTTTTTTTAATATATTTATATAAAAAAATTAAAATAAGTGTAAAAATATATCAAATTATTTGTTTAAATAATAATAATTAAATATAAAAAGATTGTTTAATTTCTTAGGCAACCAAGCAAGATTAAAAATAAATGGCAGGAAATGTTGCATTCTTTTAGCTTATTGAATAGAAAATATAATGAATAAAAACACATTTAAAGCCTTTTGAATTCCACATCCATACAACCACATGCTACCTACCAACAGATATGAAACCGCCATTATATGTGTTTCGCAACCGTCATTGGATGTGTTTTCCGTAGTAGTGTACTTCTCTAATGGAAGGAACGCTTACTATTGGTTTAGACTTCTTCTTCTTCTTATTGAGTAAGATAATTTTTTGAGTAATTTTTCAAGTTTTTAACTTCTAAATCTTCTTCCATTTCATTTAAAAAAAGTTTATTTAAAAAAAGTTATTAGCTTACATATCAAAAAGTTTATTTAAAAAAACGTTTGTGGCGTGTAAAACACGTCGCAACATACTTTTTAAAAAAACATATAAAAAGGCGTCTGGTTTTCATATTGGGGAAGGTTAAAATTTTCAAAAAAATAAATTTGTGGCGTGGAAAACACGTCGTAACGTACATATCAAAAATAAAAAAAATTGAGAGGAAAATTTTGACGGTTGAAAATTATTGCTTTGCTGGTTGACTGACACCTTTTAATTGGTGTCATGTATCCCACGTCGAAAACCTTGTGTTTGTTCTATCATTACAGGTTTACCAGCGTGTTATTCAAGTCACAACACAATAATACTTTTCATCTGTGACGTGATTTCCACGCCGCTGATGTGTTTATTTAATACCCGCAAATTCACTTCCCATCATGTTATTAGAGACACATAAACGTTTATTCTCTCAGTTTATTTTCCTTTCCACCTTCTTCTGTCATTTTCTTTTCTAGATTTATATTTTCATCACCCACCTTCTTCTCTCACCTTCATCCAGATTTACTCAAGGTATGCTTTTTAATTTATGTTATTAGCTTTTTCATTTTAATTTCCGTTTGTTGGATTGTTGATTTACTCAAGGTATGCTTTTTAATTTATGTTATTAGCTTTTTTCGTTTTAATTTCTGTTTGTCTTATTGTTGTTTTATTTTTTAGTTCAAGAGTCAAGAATTCAATGAATTTAATTTTTAAAATTTATTAGGCTGTTGGCTGTTTTGGAATATTTATGTAGTTGATTTTAAATTTCAATATTTGAATCGTATTCTCCTTTCCCGTGTTCAGACCTCACAAGAACTATCCGCCCACACCATATAACTACCAAACCTAACAAAATTCTAATGCTTGGATCGTTTTGTTGCAATAACAAACATTATGGTAATAAACAAAACCAAAACGGTTTCTCTCCAACTTCCTCTTATGAGATAGTAAAATATCTATAAAATTTTGTGTCCCTACAATCGAATGTTATCACTGCTAGCAATTGAGTTGAATTAACAAAATAAAAATGCCCTTTATTTTTTTTTAATATATTTATATAAAAAAATTAAAATAAGTGTAAAAATATATCAAATTATTTGTTTAAATAATAATAATTAAATATAAAAAGATTGTTTAATTTCTTAGGCAACCAAGCAAGATTAAAAATAAATGGCAGGAAATGTTGCATTCTTTTAGCTTATTGAATAGAAAATATAATGAGTAAAAACACATTTAAAGCCTTTTGAATTCCACATCCATACAATCACATGCTACCTACCAACAGATATGAAACCGCCATTATATGTGTTTCGCAACCGTCATTGGATGTGTTTTCCGTAGTAGTGTACTTCTCTAATGGAAGGAACGCTTACTATTGGTTTAGACTTCTTCTTCTTCTTATTGAGTAAGATAATTTTTTGAGTAATTTTTCAAGTTTTTAACTTCTAAATCTTCTTCCATTTCATTTAAAAAAAGTTTATTTAAAAAAAGTTATTAGCTTACATATCAAAAATGTTATTTAAAAAATAGTTTGTGGCGTGTAAAACACGTCGCAACATACTTTTTAAAAAACATATAAAAAGGCGTCTGGTTTTCATATTGGGGAAGGTTAAAATTTTCAAAAAAATAAATTTGTGGCGTGGAAAACACGTCGTAACGTACATATCAAAAATAAAAAAAATTGAGAGGAAAATTTTGACGGTTGAAAATGATTGCTTTGCTGGTTGACTGACACCTTTTAATTGGTGTCATGTATCCCACGTCGAAAACCTTGTGTTTGTTCTATCATTACAGGTTTACCAGCGTGTTATTCAAGTCACAACACAATAATACTTTTCATCTGTGACGTGATTTCCACGCCGCTGATGTGTCTATTTAATACCCGTAAATTCACTTCCCATCATGTTATTAGAGACACATAAACGTTTATTCTCTCAGTTTATTTTCCTTTCCACCTTCTTCTGTCATTTTCTTTTCTAGATTTATATTTTCATCACCCACCTTCTTCTCTCACCTTCATCCAGATTTACTCAAGGTATGCTTTTTAATTTATGTTATTAGCTTTTTCATTTTAATTTCCGTTTGTTGGATTGTTGATTTACTCAAGGTATGCTTTTTAATTTATGTTATTAGCTTTTTTCGTTTTAATTTCTGTTTGTCTTATTGTTGTTTTATTTTTTAGTTCAAGAGTCAAGAATTCAATGAATTTAATTTTTAAAATTTATTAGGCTGTTGGCTGTTTTGGAATATTTATGTAGTTGATTTTAAATTTCAATATTTGAATCATATTCTCCTTTCCCGTGTTCAGACCTCACAAGAACTATCCGCCCATACCATATAACTACCAAACCAAACAAAATTCTAATGCTTGGATCCTTTTGTTGCAATAACAAACATTATGGTAATAAACAAAACCAAAACAATTTCTCTCCAACTTCCTCTTATGAGATAGTAAAATATCCATAAAATTTTGTGTCCCTACAATCGAATGTTATCACTGCTAGCAATTGAGTTGAATTAACAAAATAAAAATGCTCTTTATTTTTTTTAATATATTTATATAAAAAAATTAAAATAAGTGTAAAAATATATCAAATTATTTGTTTAAATAATAATAATTAAATATAAAAAGATTGTTTTATTTCTTAGGCAACCAAGCAAGAGTAAAAATAAATGGCAGGAAATGTTGCATTCTTTTAGCTTATTGAATAGAAAATATAATGAGTAAAAACACATTTAAAGCCTTTTGAATTCCACATACTTACAATCACATGCTACCTACCAACAGATATGAAACCGCCATTATATGTGTTTCGCAACCGTCATTGGATGTGTTTTCCGTAGTATTGTACTTCTCTAATGGAAGGAACGCTTACTATTGGTTTAGACTTCTTCTTCTTCTTATTGAGTAAGATAATTTTTTCAGTAATTTTTCTAGTTTTTAAATTCTAAATCTTCTTCCACTTCATTTAAAAAAAGTTTATTTAAAAAAATTTATTACCTTACATATCAAAAAGTTTATTTAAAAAAAGTTTGTGGCGTGTAAAACACTTCGCAACATACCTTTTAAAAAACATATAAAAAGGCGTCTGGTTTTCATATTGGGGAAGGTTAAAATTTTCAAAAAAAATAAATTTGTGGCGTGGAAAACACGTCGTAACGTACATATCAAAAATAAAAAAATTGAGAGGAAAATTTTGACGGTTGAAATTGATTGCTTTGCTGGTTGACTGACACCTTTTAATTGGTGTCATGTATCCCGCGTCGTAAACCTTGTGTTTTTTCTATCATTACAGGTTTACCAGCGTGTTATTCAAGTCACAACACAATAATACTTTTCATCTGTGACGTGACTTCCACGCCGCTGATGTGTCTATTTAATACCCGCAAATTCTCTTCCCATCATGTTATTAGAGACACATAAACGTTTATTCTCTCAGTTTATTTTCCTTTCCACCTTCTTATCTCATTTTCTTTTCTGGATTTATATTTTCATCACCCACCTTCTTCTCTCACCTTCATCCAGATTTACTCAAGGTATGCTTTTTAATTTATCTTATTAGCTTTTTCATTTTAGTTTTCGTTTGTTGGATTGTTGATTTACTCAAGGTATGCTTTTTAATTTATGTTATTAGCTTTTTCGTTTTAATTTCTGTTTGTTTTATTGTTGTTTTATTTTTTAGTTCAAGAGTCAAGAATTCAATGAATTTAATTTTTAAAATTTATTAGGCTGTTGGCTGTTTTGGAATATTTATGTAGTTGATTTTAAATTTCAATATTTGAATCGTATTCTCCTTTCCCGTGTTCAGACCTCACAAGAACTATCCGCCCATACCATATAACTACCAAACCAAACAAAATTCTAATGCTTGGATCGTTTTGTTGCAATAACAAACATTATGGTAATAAACAAAACCAAAACAATTTCTCTCCAACTTCCTCTTATGAGATAGTAAAATATCCATAAAATTTTGTGTCCCTACAATCGAATGTTATCACTGCTAGCAATTGAGTTGAATTAACAAAATAAAAATGCTCTTTATTTTTTTTAATATATTTATATAAAAATATTAAAATAAGTGTAAAAATATATCAAATTATTTGTTTAAATAATAATAATTAAATATAAAAAGATTGTTTAATTTCTTAGGCAACCAAGCAAGAGTAAAAATAAATGGCAGGAAATGTTGCATTCTTTTAGCTTATTGAATAGAAAATATAATGAGTAAAAACACATTTAAAGCCTTTTGAATTCCACATACTTACAATCACATGCTACCTACCAACAGATATGAAACCGCCATTATATGTGTTTCGCAACCGTCATTGGATGTGTTTTCCGTAGTATTGTACTTCTCTAATGGAAGGAACGCTTACTATTGGTTTAGACTTCTTCTTCTTCTTATTGAGTAAGATAATTTTTTCAGTAATTTTTCAAGTTTTTAAATTCTAAATCTTCTTCCATTTCATTTAAAAAAAGTTTATTTAGAAAAAGTTATTAGCTTACATATCAAAAAGTTTATTTAAAAAAAGTTTGTGGCGTGTAAAACACGTCGCAACATACCTTTTAAAAAACATATAAAAAGGCGTCTGGTTTTCATATTGGGGAAGGTTAAAATTTTCAAAAAAAATAAATTTGTGGCGTGGAAAACACGTCGTAACGTACATATCAAGAATAAAAAAATTGAGAGGAAAATTTTGACGGTTGAAATTGATTGCTTTGCTGGTTGACTGACACCTTTTAATTGGTGTGATGTATCCCGCGTCGTAAACCTTGTGTTTTTTCTATCATTACAGGTTTACCAGCGTGTTATTCAAGTCACAACACAATAATACTTTTCATTTGTGACGTGACTTCCACGCCGCTGATGTGTCTATTTAATACCCGCAAATTCTCTTCCCATCATGTTATTAGAGACACATAAACGTTTATTCTCTCAGTTTATTTTCCTTTCCACCTTCTTATCTCATTTTCTTTTCTGGATTTATATTTTCATCACCCACCTTCTTCTCTCACCTTCATCCAGATTTACTCAAGGTATGCTTTTTAATTTATGTTATTAGCTTTTTCATTTTAGTTTTCGTTTGTTGGATTGTTGATTTACTCAAGGTATGCTTTTTAATTTATGTTATTAGCTTTTTCGTTTTAATTTCTGTTTGTTTTATTGTTGTTTTATTTTTTAGTTCAAGAGTCAAGAATTCAATGAATTTAATTTTTAAAATTTATTAGGCTGTTGGCTGTTTTGGAATATTTATGTAGTTGATTTTAAATTTCAATATTTGAATCGTATTCTCCTTTCCCGTGTTCAGACCTCACAAGAACTATCCGCCCACACCATATAACTACCAAACCAAACAAAATTCTAATGCTTGGATCGTTTTGTTGCAATAACAAACATTATGGTAATAAACAAAACCAAAACAATTTCTCTCCAACTTCCTCTTATGAGATAGTAAAATATCTATAAAATTTTGTGTCCCTACAATCGAATGTTATCACTGCTAGCAATTGAGTTGAATTAACAAAATAAAAATGCTCTTTATTTTTTTTAATATATTTATATAAAAATATTAAAATAAGTGTAAAAATATATCAAATTATTTGTTTAAATAATAATAATTAAATATAAAAAGATTGTTTAATTTCTTAGGCAACCAAGCAAGAGTAAAAATAAATGGCAGGAAATGTTGCATTCTTTTAGCTTATTGAATAGAAAATATAATAAGTAAAAACACATTTAAAGCCTTTTGAATTCCACATACTTACAATCACATGCTACCTACCAACAGATATGAAACCGCCATTATATGTGTTTCGCAACCGTCATTGGATGTGTTTTCCGTAGTATTGTACTTCTCTAATGGAAGGAACGCTTACTATTGGTTTAGACTTCTTCTTCTTCTTATTGAGTAAGATAATTTTTTCAGTAATTTTTCTAGTTTTTAAATTCTAAATCTTCTTCCACTTCATTTAAAAAAAGTTTATTTAAAAAAATTTATTACCTTACATATCAAAAAGTTTATTTAAAAAAAGTTTGTGGCGTGTAAAACACGTCGCAACATACCTTTTAAAAAACATATAAAAAGGCGTCTGGTTTTCATATTGGGGAAGGTTAAAATTTTCAAAAAAAATAAATTTGTGGCGTGGAAAACACGTCGTAACGTACATATCAAAAATAAAAAAATTGAGAGGAAAATTTTGACGGTTGAAATTGATTGCTTTGCTGGTTGACTGACACCTTTTAATTGGTGTCATGTATCCCGCGTCGTAAACCTTGTGTTTTTTCTATCATTACAGGTTTACCAGCGTGTTATTCAAGTCACAACACAATAATACTTTTCATCTGTGACGTGACTTCCACGCCGCTGATGTGTCTATTTAATACCCGCAAATTCTCTTCCCATCATGTTATTAGAGACACATAAACGTTTATTCTCTCAGTTTATTTTCCTTTCCACCTTCTTATCTCATTTTCTTTTCTGGATTTATATTTTCATCACCCACCTTCTTCTCTCACCTTCATCCAGATTTACTCAAGGTATGCTTTTTAATTTATGTTATTAGCTTTTTCATTTTAGTTTTCGTTTGTTGGATTGTTGATTTACTCAAGGTATGCTTTTTAATTTATGTTATTAGCTTTTTCGTTTTAATTTCTGTTTGTTTTATTGTTGTTTTATTTTTTAGTTCAAGAGTCAAGAATTCAATGAATTTAATTTTTAAAATTTATCAGGCTGTTGGCTGTTTTGGAATATTTATGTAGTTGATTTTAAATTTCAATATTTGAATCGTATTCTCCTTTCCCGTGTTCAGACCTCACAAGAACTATCCGCCCACACCATATAACTACCAAACCAAACAAAATTCTAATGCTTGGATCGTTTTGTTGCAATAACAAACATTATGGTAATAAACAAAACCAAAACAGTTTCTCTCCAACTTCCTCTTATGAGATAGTAAAATATCCATAAAATTTTGTGTCCCTACAATCGAATGTTATCACTGCTAGCAATTGAGTTGAATTAACAAAATAAAAATGCTCTTTATTTTTTTTAATATATTTATATAAAAAAATTAAAATAAGTGTAAAAATATATCAAATTATTTGTTTAAATAATAATAATTAAATATAAAAAGATTGTTTAATTTCTTAGGCAACCAAGCAAGAGTAAAAATAAATGGCATGAAATGTTGCATTCTTTTAGCTTATTAAATAGAAAATATAATGAGTAAAAACACATTTAAAGCCTTTTGAATTCCACATACTTACAATCACATGCTACCTACCAACAGATATGAAACCGCCATTATATGTGTTTCGCAACCGTCATTGGATGTGTTTTCCGTAGTATTGTACTTCTCTAATGGAAGGAACGCTTACTATTGGTTTAGACTTCTTCTTCTTCTTATTGAGTAAGATAATTTTTTCAGTAATTTTTCTAGTTTTTAAATTCTAAATCTTCTTCCACTTCATTTAAAAAAAGTTTATTTAAAAAAATTTATTACCTTACATATCAAAAATGTTATTTAAAAAAAGTTTGTGGCGTGTAAAACACGTCGCAACATACCTTTTAAAAAACATATAAAAAGGCGTCTGGTTTTCATATTGGGGAAGGTTAAAATTTTCAATAAAATAAATTTGTGGCGTGGAAAACACGTCGTAACGTACATATCAAAAATAAAAAAATTGAGAGAAAAATTTTAACGGTTGAAATTGATTGCTTTGCTGGTTGACTGACACCTTTTAATTGGTGTCATGTATCCCGCGTCATAAACCTTGTGTTTGTTCTATCATTACAGGTTTACCAGCGTGTTATTCAAGTCACAACACAACAATACTTTTCATCTGTGACGTGACTTCCACGCCGCAGATGTGTCTATTTAATACCCGCAAATTCTCTTCCCATCATGTTATTAGAGACACATAAACGTTTATTCTCTCAGTTTATTTTCCTTTCCACCTTCTTCTCTCATTTTCTTTTCTGGATTTATATTTTAATCACCCACCTTCTTCTCTCACCTTCATCCGGATTTACTCAAGGTATGCTTTTTAATTTATGTTATTAGCTTTTTCATTTTAGTTTTCGTTTGTTGGATTGTTGATTTACTCAAGGTATGTTTTTTAATTTATGTTATTAGCTTTTTCGTTTTAATTTCTGTTTGTTTTATTGTTGTTTTATTTTTTAGTTCAAGAGTCAAGAATTCAATGAATTTAATTTTTAAAATTTATCAGGCTATTGGCTGTTTTGGAATATTTATGTAGTTGATTTTAAATTTCAATATTTGAATCATATTCTCCTTTCCTGTGTTCAGACCTCACAAGAACTATCCGCCCACACCATATAACTACCAAACCAAACAAAATTCTAATGCTTGGATCGTTTTGTTGCAATAACAAACATTATGGTAATAAACAAAACCAAAACAGTTTCTCTCCAACTTCCTCTTATGAGATAGTAAAATATCCATAAAATTTTGTGTCCCTACAATCGAATGTTATCACTGCTAGCAATTGAGTTGAATTAACAAAATAAAAATGCTCTTTATTTTTTTTAATATATTTATATAAAAAAATTAAAATAAGTGTAAAAATATATCAAATTATTTGTTTAAATAATAATAATTAAATATAAAAAGATTGTTTAATTTCTTAGGCAACCAAGCAAGAGTAAAAATAAATGGCAGGAAATGTTGCATTCTTTTAGCTTATTGAATAGAAAATATAATGAGTAAAAACACATTTAAAGCCTTTTGAATTCCACATACTTACAATCACATGCTACCTACCAACAGATATGAAACCGCCATTATATGTGTTTCGCAACCGTCATTGGATGTGTTTTCCGTAGTATTGTACTTCTCTAATGGAAGGAACGCTTACTATTGGTTTAGACTTCTTCTTCTTCTTATTGAGTAAGATAATTTTTTCAGTAATTTTTCTAGTTTTTAAATTCTAAATCTTCTTCCACTTCATTTAAAAAAAGTTTATTTAAAAAAATTTATTACCTTACATATCAAAAAGTTTATTTAAAAAAAGTTTGTGGCGTGTAAAACACGTCGCAACATACCTTTTAAAAAACATATAAAAAGGCGTCTGGTTTTCATATTGGGGAAGGTTAAAATTTTCAAAAAAATAAATTTGTGGCGTGGAAAACACGTCGTAACGTACATATCAAAAATAAAAAAATTGAGAGGAAAATTTTGACGGTTGAAATTGATTGCTTTGCTGGTTGACTGTCACCTTTTAATTGGTGTCATGTATCTCGCGTCGTAAACCTTGTTATTGTTCTATCATTACAGGTTTACCAGCGTGTTATTCAAGTCACAACACAATAATACTTTTCATCTGTGACGTGACTTCCACGCCGCTGATGTGTCTATTTAATACTTGCAAATTCTCTTCCCATCATGTTATTAGAGACACATAAACGTTTATTCTCTCAGTTTATTTTCCTTTCCACCTTATTCTCTCATTTTCTTTTCTGGATTTATATTTTCATCACCCACCTTCTTCTCTCACCTTCATCCAGATTTACTCAAGGTATGCTTTTTAATTTATGTTGTTAGCTTTTTCATTTTAATTTTCGTTTGTTGGATTGTTGATTAACTCAAGGTATGCTTTTTAATTTATGTTATTAGCTTTTTCGTTTTAATTTCTGTTTGTTTTATTGTTGTTTTATTTTTTAGTTCAAGAGTCAAGAATTCAATGAATTTAATTTTTAAAATTTATTAGGCTGTTGGCTGTTTTGGAATATTTATGTAGTTGATTTTAAATTTCAATATTTGAATCATATTCTCCTTTCCCGTGTTCAGACCTCACAAGAACTATCCGCCCACACCATATAACTACCAAACCAAACAAAATTCTAATGCTTGGATCGTTTTGTTGCAATAACAAACATTATGGTAATAAACAAAACCAAAACAGTTTCTCTCCAACTTCCTCTTATGAGATAGTAAAATATCCATAAAATTTTGTGTCCCTACAATCTAATGTTATCACTGCTAGCAATTGAGTTGAATTAACAAAATAAAAATGCTCTTTATTTTTTTTAATATATTTATATAAAAAAATTAAAGTAAGTGTAGAAATATATCAAATTATTTGTTTAAATAATAATAATTAAATATAAAAAGATTGTTAAATTTCTTAGGCAACCAAGCAAGAGTAAAAATAAATGGCAGGAAATGTTGCATTCTTTTAGCTTATTGAATAGAAAATATAATGAGTAAAAACACATTTAAAGCCTTTTGAATTCCACATACTTACAATCACATGCTACCTACCAACAGATATGAAACCGCCATTATATGTGTTTCGCAACCGTCATTGGATGTGTTTTTCGTAGTATTGTACTTCTCTAATGGAAGGAACGCTTACTATTGGTTTAGACTTCTTCTTCTTCTTATTGAGTAAGATAATTTTTTCAGTAATTTTTCTAGTTTTTAAATTCTAAATCTTCTTCCACTTAATTTAAAAAAAGTTTATTTAAAAAAATTTATTACCTTACATATCAAAAAGTTTATTTAAAAAAAGTTTGTGGCGGGTAAAACACGTCGCAACATACTTTTTAAAAAACATATAAAAAGGCGTCTGGTTTTCATATTGGGGAAGGTTAAAATTTTCAAAAAAATAAATTTGTGGCGTGGAAAACACGTCGTAACGTACATATCAAAAATAAAAAAATTGAGAGGAAAATTTTGACGGTTGAAATTGATTGCTTTGCTGGTTGACTGACACCTTTTAATTGGTGTCATGTATCTCGTGTCGTAAACCTTGTGTTTGTTCTATCATTACAGGTTTACCAGCGTGTTATTCAAGTCACAACACAATAATACTTTTCATCTGTGACGTGACTTCCACGCCGCTGATGTGTCTATTTAATACCCGCAAATTCTCTTCCCATCATGTTATTAGAGACACAAACGTTTATTCTCTCAGTTTATTTTCCTTTCCACCTTCTTCTCTCATTTTCTTTTTTGGATTTATATTTTCATCACCAACCTTCTTCTCTCACCTTCATCCAGATTTACTCAAGGTATGCTTTTTAATTTATGTTATTAGCTTTTTCATTTTAATTTTCGTTTGTTGGATTGTTGATTAACTCAAGGTATGCTTTTTAATTTATGTTATTAGCTTTTTCGTTTTAATTTCTGTTTGTTTTATTGTTGTTTTATTTTTTAGTTCAAGAGTCAAGAATTCAATGAATTTAATTTTTAAAATTTATTAGGCTGTTGGCTGTTTTGGAATATTTATGTAGTTGATTTTAAATTTCAATATTTGAATCATATTCTCCTTTCCCGTGTTCAGACCTCACAAGAACTATCCGCCCACACCATATAACTACCAAACCAAACAAAATTCTAATGCTTGGATCGTTTTATTGCAATAACAAACATTATGGTAATAAACAAAACCAAAACAGTTTCTCTCCAACTTCCTCTTATGAGATAGTAAAATATCCATAAAATTTTGTGTCCCTACAATCGAATGTTATCACTGCTAGCAATTGAGTTGAATTAACAAAATAAAAATGCTCTTTATTTTTTTTAATATATTTATATAAAAAAATTAAAGTAAGTGTAAAAATATATCAAATTATTTGTTTAAATAATAATAATTAAATATAAAAAGATTGTTTAATTTCTTAGGCAACCAAGCAAGAGTAAAAATAAATGGCAGGAAATGTTGCATTCTTTTAGCTTATTGAATAGAAAATATAATGAGTAAAAACACATTTAAAGCCTTTTGAATTCCACATACTTACAATCACATGCTACCTACCAACAGATATGAAACCGCCATTATATGTGTTTCGCAACCGTCATTGGATGTGTTTTCCGTAGTATTGTACTTCTCTAATGGAAGGAACGCTTACTATTGGTTTAGACTTCTTCTTCTTCTTATTGAGTAAGATAATTTTTTCAGTAATTTTTCTAGTTTTTAAATTCTAAATCTTCTTCCACTTCATTTAAAAAAAGTTTATTTAAAAAAATTTATTTCCTTACATATCAAAAAGTTTATTTAAAAAAAGTTTGTGGCGTGTAAAACACGTCGCAACATACTTTTTAAAAAACATATAAAAAGGCGTCTGGTTTTCATATTGGGGAAGGTTAAAATTTTCAAAAAAATAAATTTGTGGCGTGGAAAACACGTCGTAACGTACATATCAAAAATAAAAAAATTGAGAGGAAAATTTTAACGGTTGAAATTGATTGCTTTGCTGGTTGACTGACACCTTTTAATTGGTGTCATGTATCCCGCGTCGTAAACCTTGTGTTTGTTCTATCATTACAGGTTTACCAGCGTGTTATTCAAGTCACAACACAATAATACTTTTCATCTGTGACGTGACTTCCACGCCGCTTATGTGTCTATTTAATACCCGCAAATTCTCTTCCCATCATGCTATTAGAGACACATAAACGTTTATTCTCTCAGTTTATTTTCCTTTCCACCTTCTTCTCTCATTTTCTTTTCTGGATTTATATTTTCATCACCCACCTTCTTCTCTCACCTTCATCCAGATTTACTCAAGGTATGCTTTTTAATTTATGTTGTTAGCTTTTTCATTTTAATTTTCGTTTGTTGGATTGTTGATTAACTCAAGGTATGCTTTTTAATTTATGTTATTAGCTTTTTCGTTTTAATTTCTGTTTGTTTTATTGTTGTTTTATTTTTTAGTTCAAGAGTCAAGAATTCAATGAATTTAATTTTTAAAATTTATTAGGCTGTTGGCTGTTTTGGAATATTTATGTAGTTGATTTTAAATTTCAATATTTGAATCATATTCTCCTTTCCCGTGTTCAGACCTCACAAGAACTATCCGCCCACACCATATAACTACCAAACCAAACAAAATTCTAATGCTTGGATCGTTTTGTTGCAATAACAAACATTATGGTAATAAACAAAACCAAAACGGTTTCTCTCCAACTTCCTCTTATGAGATAGTAAAATATCCATAAAATTTTGTGTCCCTACAATCGAATGTTATCACTGCTAGCAATTGAGTTGAATTAACAAAATAAAAATGCTCTTTATTTTTTTTAATATATTTATATAAAAAAATTAAAGTAAGTGTAGAAATATATCAAATTATTTGTTTAAATAATAATAATTAAATATAAAAAGATTGTTAAATTTCTTAGGCAACCAAGCAAGAGTAAAAATAAATGGCAGGAAATGTTGCATTCTTTTAGCTTATTGAATAGAAAATATAATGAGTAAAAACACATTTAAAGCCTTTTGAATTCCACATACTTACAATCACATGCTACCTACCAACAGATATGAAACCGCCATTATATGTGTTTCGCAACCGTCATTGGATGTGTTTTTCGTAGTATTGTACTTCTCTAATGGAAGGAACGCTTACTATTGGTTTAGACTTCTTCTTCTTCTTATTGAGTAAGATAATTTTTTCAGTAATTTTTCTAGTTTTTAAATTCTAAATCTTCTTCCACTTAATTTAAAAAAAGTTTATTTAAAAAAATTTATTACCTTACATATCAAAAAGTTTATTTAAAAAAAGTTTGTGGCGTGTAAAACACGTCGCAACATACTTTTTAAAAAACATATAAAAAGGCGTCTGGTTTTCATATTGGGGAAGGTTAAAATTTTCAAAAAAATAAATTTGTGGCGTGGAAAACACGTCGTAACGTACATATCAAAAATAAAAAAATTGAGAGGAAAATTTTGACGGTTGAAATTGATTGCTTTGCTGGTTGACTGACACCTTTTAATTGGTGTCATGTATCTCGTGTCGTAAACCTTGTGTTTGTTCTATCATTACAGGTTTACCAGCGTGTTATTCAAGTCACAACACAATAATACTTTTCATCTGTGACGTGACTTCCACGCCGCTGATGTGTCTATTTAATACCTGCAAATTCTCTTCCCATCATGTTATTAGAGACACAAACGTTTATTCTCTCAGTTTATTTTCCTTTCCACCTTCTTCTCTCATTTTCTTTTTTGGATTTATATTTTCATCACCCACCTTCTTCTCTCACCTTCATCCAGATTTACTCAAGGTATGCTTTTTAATTTATGTTATTAGCTTTTTCATTTTAATTTTCGTTTGTTGGATTGTTGATTAACTCAAGGTATGCTTTTTAATTTATGTTATTAGCTTTTTCGTTTTAATTTCTGTTTGTTTTATTGTTGTTTTATTTTTTAGTTCAAGAGTCAAGAATTCAATGAATTTAATTTTTAAAATTTATTAGGCTGTTGGCTGTTTTGGAATATTTATGTAGTTGATTTTAAATTTCAATATTTGAATCATATTCTCCTTTCCCGTGTTCAGACCTCACAAGAACTATCCGCCCACACCATATAACTACCAAACCAAACAAAATTCTAATGCTTGGATCGTTTTATTGCAATAACAAACATTATGGTAATAAACAAAACCAAAACAGTTTCTCTCCAACTTCCTCTTATGAGATAGTAAAATATCCATAAAATTTTGTGTCCCTACAATCGAATGTTATCACTGCTAGCAATTGAGTTGAATTAACAAAATAAAAATGCTCTTTATTTTTTTTAATATATTTATATAAAAAAATTAAAGTAAGTGTAAAAATATATCAAATTATTTGTTTAAATAATAATAATTAAATATAAAAAGATTGTTTAATTTCTTAGGCAACCAAGCAAGAGTAAAAATAAATGGCAGGAAATGTTGCATTCTTTTAGCTTATTGAATAGAAAATATAATGAGTAAAAACACATTTAAAGCCTTTTGAATTCCACATACTTACAATCACATGCTACCTACCAACAGATATGAAACCGCCATTATATGTGTTTCGCAACCGTCATTGGATGTGTTTTCCGTAGTATTGTACTTCTCTAATGGAAGGAACGCTTACTATTGGTTTAGACTTCTTCTTCTTCTTATTGAGTAAGATAATTTTTTCAGTAATTTTTCTAGTTTTTAAATTCTAAATCTTCTTCCACTTCATTTAAAAAAAGTTTATTTAAAAAAATTTATTTCCTTACATATCAAAAAGTTTATTTAAAAAAAGTTTGTGGCGTGTAAAACACGTCGCAACATACTTTTTAAAAAACATATAAAAAGGCGTCTGGTTTTCATATTGGGGAAGGTTAAAATTTTCAAAAAAATAAATTTGTGGCGTGGAAAACACGTCGTAACGTACATATCAAAAATAAAAAAATTGAGAGGAAAATTTTAACGGTTGAAATTGATTGCTTTGCTGGTTGACTGACACCTTTTAATTGGTGTCATGTATCCCGCGTCGTAAACCTTGTGTTTGTTCTATCATTACAGGTTTACCAGCGTGTTATTCAAGTCACAACACAATAATACTTTTCATCTGTGACGTGACTTCCACGCCGCTTATGTGTCTATTTAATACCCGCAAATTCTCTTCCCATCATGCTATTAGAGACACATAAACGTTTATTCTCTCAGTTTATTTTCCTTTCCACCTTCTTCTCTCATTTTCTTTTCTGGATTTATATTTTCATCACCCACCTTCTTCTCTCACCTTCATCCAGATTTACTCAAGGTATGCTTTTTAATTTATGTTGTTAGCTTTTTCATTTTAATTTTCGTTTGTTGGATTGTTGATTAACTCAAGGTATGCTTTTTAATTTATGTTATTAGCTTTTTCGTTTTAATTTCTATTTGTTTTATTGTTGTTTTATTTTTTAGTTCAAGAGTCAAGAATTCATTGAATTTAATTTTTAAAATTTATTAGGCTGTTGGCTGTGTTGGAATATTTATGTAGTTGATTTTAAATTTCAATATTTGAATCATATTCTCCTTTCCCGTGTTCAGACCTCACAAGAACTATCCGCCCACACCATATAACTACCAAACCAAACAAAATTCTAATGCTTGGATCGTTTTGTTGCAATAACAAACATTATGGTAATAAACAAAACCAAAACGGTTTCTCTCCAACTTCCTCTTATGAGATAGTAAAATATCCATAAAATTTTGTGTATTTACAATCGAACGTTATCACTGCTAGCAATTGAGTTGAATTAACAAAATAAAAATGCTCTTTATTTTTTTTAATATATTTATATAAAAAAATTAAAGTAAGTGTAGAAATATATCAAATTATTTGTTTAAATAATAATAATTAAATATAAAAAGATTGTTAAATTTCTTAGGCAACCAAGCAAGAGTAAAAATAAATGGCAGGAAATGTTGCATTCTTTTAGCTTATTGAATAGAAAATATAATGAGTAAAAACACATTTAAAGCCTTTTGAATTCCACATACTTACAATCACATGCTACCTACCAACAGATATGAAACCGCCATTATATGTGTTTCGCAACCGTCATTGGATGTGTTTTTCGTAGTATTGTACTTCTCTAATGGAAGGAACGCTTACTATTGGTTTAGACTTCTTCTTCTTCTTATTGAGTAAGATAATTTTTTCAGTAATTTTTCTAGTTTTTAAATTCTAAATCTTCTTCCACTTAATTTAAAAAAAGTTTATTTAAAAAAATTTATTACCTTACATATCAAAAAGTTTATTTAAAAAAAGTTTGTGACGTGTAAAACACGTCGCAACATACTTTTTAAAAAACATATAAAAAGGCGTCTGGTTTTCATATTGGGGAAGGTTAAAATTTTCAAAAAAATAAATTTGTGGCGTGGAAAACACGTCGTAACGTACATATCAAAAATAAAAAAATTGAGAGGAAAATTTTGACGGTTGAAATTGATTGCTTTGCTAGTTGACTGACACCTTTTAATTGGTGTCATGTATCTCGTGTCGTAAACCTTGTGTTTGTTCTATCATTACAGGTTTACCAGCGTGTTATTCAAGTCACAACACAATAATACTTTTCATCTGTGACGTGACTTCCACGCCGCTGATGTGTCTATTTAATACCCGCAAATTCTCTTCCCATCATGTTATTAGAGACACAAACGTTTATTCTCTCAGTTTATTTTCCTTTCCACCTTCTTCTCTCATTTTCTTTTTTGGATTTATATTTTCATCACCCACCTTCTTCTCTCACCTTCATCCAGATTTACTCAAGGTATGCTTTTTAATTTATGTTATTAGCTTTTTCATTTTAATTTTCGTTTGTTGGATTGTTGATTAACTCAAGGTATGCTTTTTAATTTATGTTATTAGCTTTTTCGTTTTAATTTCTGTTTGTTTTATTGTTGTTTTATTTTTTAGTTCAAGAGTCAAGAATTCAATGAATTTAATTTTTAAAATTTATTAGGCTGTTGGCTGTTTTGGAATATTTATGTAGTTGATTTTAAATTTCAATATTTGAATCATATTCTCCTTTCCCGTGTTCAGACCTCACAAGAACTATCCGCCCACACCATATAACTACCAAACCAAACAAAATTCTAATGCTTGGATCGTTTTATTGCAATAACAAACATTATGGTAATAAACAAAACCAAAACAGTTTCTCTCCAACTTCCTCTTATGAGATAGTAAAATATCCATAAAATTTTGTGTCCCTACAATCGAATGTTATCACTGCTAGCAATTGAGTTGAATTAACAAAATAAAAATGCTCTTTATTTTTTTTAATATATTTATATAAAAAAATTAAAGTAAGTGTAAAAATATATCAAATTATTTGTTTAAATAATAATAATTAAATATAAAAAGATTGTTTAATTTCTTAGGCAACCAAGCAAGAGTAAAAATAAATGGCAGGAAATGTTGCATTCTTTTAGCTTATTGAATAGAAAATATAATGAGTAAAAACACATTTAAAGCCTTTTGAATTCCACATACTTACAATCACATGCTACCTACAAACAGATATGAAACCGCCATTATATGTGTTTCGCAACCGTCATTGGATGTGTTTTCCGTAGTATTGTACTTCTCTAATGGAAGGAACGCTTACTATTGGTTTAGACTTCTTCTTCTTCTTATTGAGTAAGATAATTTTTTCAGTAATTTTTCTAGTTTTTAAATTCTAAATCTTCTTCCACTTCATTTAAAAAAAGTTTATTTAAAAAAATTTATTTCCTTACATATCAAAAAGTTTATTTAAAAAAAGTTTGTGGCGTGTAAAACACGTCGCAACATACTTTTTAAAAAACATATAAAAAGGAGTCTGGTTTTCATATTGGGGAAGGTTAAAATTTTCAAAAAAATAAATTTGTGGCGTGGAAAACACGTCGTAACGTACATATCAAAAATAAAAAAATTGAGAGGAAAATTTTGACGGTTGAAATTGATTGCTTTGCTGGTTGACTGACACCTTTTAATTGGTGTCATGTATCTCGTGTCGTAAACCTTGTGTTTGTTCTATCATTACAGGTTTACCAGCGTGTTATTCAAGTCACAACACAATAATACTTTTCATCTGTGACGTGACTTCCACGCCGCTGATGTGTCTATTTAATACCCGCAAATTCTCTTCCCATCATGTTATTAGAGACACAAACGTTTATTCTCTCAGTTTATTTTCCTTTCCACCTTCTTCTCTCATTTTCTTTTTTGGATTTATATTTTCATCACCCACCTTCTTCTCTCACCTTCATCCAGATTTACTCAAGGTATGCTTTTTAATTTATGTTATTAGCTTTTTCATTTTAATTTTCGTTTGTTGGATTGTTGATTAACTCAAGGTATGCTTTTTAATTTATGTTATTAGCTTTTTCGTTTTAATTTCTGTTTGTTTTATTGTTGTTTTATTTTTTAGTTCAAGAGTCAAGAATTCAATGAATTTAATTTTTAAAATTTATTAGGCTGTTGGCTGTTTTGGAATATTTATGTAGTTGATTTTAAATTTCAATATTTGAATCATATTCTCCTTTCCCGTGTTCAGACCTCACAAGAACTATCCGCCCACACCATATAACTACCAAACCAAACAAAATTCTAATGCTTGGATCGTTTTATTGCAATAACAAACATTATGGTAATAAACAAAACCAAAACAGTTTCTCTCCAACTTCCTCTTATGAGATAGTAAAATATCCATAAAATTTTGTGTCCCTACAATCGAATGTTATCACTGCTAGCAATTGAGTTGAATTAACAAAATAAAAATGCTCTTTATTTTTTTTAATATATTTATATAAAAAAATTAAAGTAAGTGTAAAAATATATCAAATTATTTGTTTAAATAATAATAATTAAATATAAAAAGATTGTTTAATTTCTTAGGCAACCAAGCAAGAGTAAAAATAAATGGCAGGAAATGTTGCATTCTTTTAGCTTATTGAATAGAAAATATAATGAGTAAAAACACATTTAAAGCCTTTTGAATTCCACATACTTACAATCACATGCTACCTACCAACAGATATGAAACCGCCATTATATGTGTTTCGCAACCGTCATTGGATGTGTTTTCCGTAGTATTGTACTTCTCTAATGGAAGGAACGCTTACTATTGGTTTAGACTTCTTCTTCTTCTTATTGAGTAAGATAATTTTTTCAGTAATTTTTCTAGTTTTTAAATTCTAAATCTTCTTCCACTTCATTTAAAAAAAGTTTATTTAAAAAAATTTATTTCCTTACATATCAAAAAGTTTATTTAAAAAAAGTTTGTGGCGTGTAAAACACGTCGCAACATACTTTTTAAAAAACATATAAAAAGGCGTCTGGTTTTCATATTGGGGAAGGTTAAAATTTTCAAAAAAATAAATTTGTGGCGTGGAAAACACGTCGTAACGTACATATCAAAAATAAAAAAATTGAGAGGAAAATTTTAACGGTTGAAATTGATTGCTTTGCTGGTTGACTGACACCTTTTAATTGGTGTCATGTATCCCGCGTCGTAAACCTTGTGTTTGTTCTATCATTACAGGTTTACCAGCGTGTTATTCAAGTCACAACACAATAATACTTTTCATCTGTGACGTGACTTCCACGCCGCTTATGTGTCTATTTAATACCCGCAAATTCTCTTCCCATCATGCTATTAGAGACACATAAACGTTTATTCTCTCAGTTTATTTTCCTTTCCACCTTCTTCTCTCATTTTCTTTTCTGGATTTATATTTTCATCACCCACCTTCTTCTCTCACCTTCATCCAGATTTACTCAAGGTATGCTTTTTAATTTATGTTATTAGCTTTTTCATTTTAATTTTCGTTTGTTGGATTGTTGATTTACTTAAGGTATGCTTTTTAATTTATGTTATTAGATTTTTCGTTTTAATTTCTATTTGTTTTATTGTTGTTTTATTTTTTAGTTCAAGAGTCAAGAATTCAATGAATTTAATTTTTAAAATTTATTAGGCTGTTGGCTGTTTTGGAATATTTATGTAGTTGATTTTAAATTTCAATATTTGAATCATATTCTCCTTTCCCGTGTTCAGACCTCACAAGAACTATCTGCCCACACCATATAACTACCAAACCAAACAAAATTCTAATGCTTGGATCGTTTTGTTGCAATAACAAACATTATGGTAATAAACAAAACCAAAACGGTTTCTCTCCAACTTCCTCTTATGAGATAGTAAAATATCTATAAAATTTTGTGTCCCTACAATCGAATGTTATCACTGCTAGCAACTGAGTTGAATTAACAAAATAAAAATGCTCTTTATTTTTTTTAATATATTTATATAAAAAAATTAAAATAAGTGTAAAAATATATCAAATTATTTGTTTAAATAATAATAATTAAATATAAAAAGATTGTTTAATTTCTTAGGCAACCAAGCAAGAGTAAAAATAAATGGCAGGAAATGTTGCATTCTTTTAGCTTATTGAATAGAAAATATAATGAGTAAAAACACATTTAAGCCTTTTGAATTCCACATACTTACAATCACATGCTACCTACCAACAGATATGAAACTGCCATTATATGTGTTTCGCAACCGTCATTGGATGTGTTTTTCGTAGTAGTGTGTAACACCCCTCTAATCCCCATAATTAATTAAAATAATCAGAGTAAAATTAACATGCATTCAACCAAGGGTGTCACACTTCAAACTTTCAAACACCTGTCATGCTCATCAACACTTCAATGAATAATCATGTTTTACAATTTCAATTAGCATGTAGCAGCGGATTCATTTATCCAATGATTTTTCATAAAGGAAATATTTGTTTTCATCACATAAATCAACAAGGCTCGGGCACTAAGGCCAACTTCTTATTATTTTAATAAACAAGAAAACACAGTATATTTCTAAAACATAAACCAAGCGATCCCAGTGTTACACGACCAGAGCATGACTCGACCCAACATAATAAAAATACTAAACAGCTGCACCAACAGCGACTACGCAACAACGAACAGCTCTACTCTTATACCTGCACGATGTCATGTAGGACATCATTACAGCAGAAGGGTGATAAATATTACCATAATAATCAATGCATATAGTTATGTATATAAGCAATCATAAAATACATATATGCCACATTTCTCACCACTTTTCATATTCAATTCACACATACCTCTCAATTACCTCATCATATAAACTACCATGGTTGATCATCAAGCATATTATCATGCACATAGCATACTTTCATACAACACTCACATACTCACCACTCTTAAATCAACATATCATGTATATATGCACACTTCTCCTAACAATCACATATTCATCATTTTCAATTACACAAGTCATGTACACATACGTAAGCATAACTTAAATCAACAATTCTATCCATGCCATATAGCTCACGTAAAGCCCATCAATTCTACCAATTCACTATTACACATTCACATTTCTCAATTACACAAGTAATGCACATACGCATATTCCACAATTCTCACCATTATTCACCCTCTTAGTCATATATATTTACCACACATGTATAGACAACATGAATATTCACAAAGCATTCCCACATCATGCATACACTCACATTTCAACAATCTTATCATTCACACATAAGCATCTCTTCATGCATATGTCATATATCAATGTGACTCAACAACTCAATGCAACTCATGCAATGTGGTACCGACTCTCGTTATCATTTTTCGGTTTTTATATTAAACCGGGTCCACTCTTCTAGACCGATAACCCGTTATCATTTTTCGGTTTTTACATTAAACCGGGTCCACTCTTCTAGACCGATAACAACAAAGGCCCGTCTTCTAAGCCTTCAAACCCACTCTTCTAGGTTTGGGACAAGTCACTAGTCTCCACGAAACTAGCAAGCATTGCCTCTTGACTAAATGATGCATATGCAATCGAAAATCAAATGCACTTAAGACCGACATCTTAATCTCATGCATTCCAATAATTCATCTCTTCAAGAATTATATCATGATTGCACACACAACATATTCACATAACATTCATCAATGTATTCATAATTCAACACTATCACCACATTATCACACAATGCACACATATCCACGATATGTTCTCATGCATTCTTCACATTTATCAAACAATGCACACATATCCACAATATGTTCTCATGCATTATTCACATTTAATCACATACATACAATATGCATTTAAAACATCTATCAAGCAATGCACACATATCCAAGACATGTTCTCATGCATTCTATTCATACAACCGCATACAAACAATATGCATTCACAATTCAATATCATCACCACATTATCAACAATGCACACATATCCACAATATGTTCTCATGCATTCTTCACATTTATCAAACAATGCACACATATCCACAATATGTTCTCATGCATTTCCAATCAATACAAATAATATACACATCTCAAAACCTAGGATTCACGCCATACGGCTACCCATAACACATATATAACAGCATATACCTTTTCATTCCATTAAGAATCGAACCACAACACAACATGGAATGAAATCACAGAAAAACAAAATGCTATCATGTTCGCTACTGCCTCGCCTAGCTAGCAGCTAGCGAACCTTCACTACATGTTCGCCTAGCGAACTGCTAGCGAACCCAAACAGATGCTACACACCTCACTTGCTACCTTGTTCGCCACAGCGAACCCCCAGCGAACCATTCGCTACCCCGTTCGCTACCCAACGAAGGAAGCTCTCACATTCTGTTTCCACTCGCCACTAGCTCGCTAGGCGAGGACCCGACGAGCGTTCGCAACCAGCTCGTCTAGCGAACAACTAGCGAACGTCTGCGAACCAGAATTTTCCCACTGTTCAAAATTTCCAACTCTCTCCAAAATCGACCGATTATCATTCAATCAGTTTCCATAACCTTAATATAACCATACCCGACTAAACTATACTACTTATTCTCGATTTTAACCGTTAAACTTCGATTTACACCGATTAAATCCATTTTGCCCTAAAATGAAAAATGGTGGAAAACTCACAACAACCCAATCCAATCATACATAATCATACACATTGCTAAGATAATAATGTTTCTCACCCTTACCTTTATTAAATCGAAGCTTTGGATCGGATCTTGATAATTTTCCAAGTTTTCCTCTTATCTTCCTCTTTCTCTTCTCTTCCACTTTCTTTCTCTTATGTTTTCCTATCCATCTATTTTCCTTCCACTTATCCTTATATACCTTCCATTATTTTCTTTCCATCACATTTCCCTTCTCTCAAAATATCTACTAATCAATTTCTCATAAAATATCCACTTGACCCTTTATTCACCAAAATATCTCATCTTATCATTAATTGGATAGTATCTAGTAATCCCACATTATTCTACCAAATAGAATAAATCAGTTAAATCCAATAACTCACATAGATCAAATAAATCCAATTAATTAGTACAATTAATCCACTATTTTGAAAATTGGGCTGTTACAACCCTCCCCCACTTTAGGAATTTTCGTCCTCGAAAATGTCACCTGATCCAAATAACTCTGGATACGATTCTCGTATCCTAATCTCCCAAATCACCTCCACCAAAGGAATCCCTTTACCTCGAAGTTACTTCTCGTTCATCAACCTGAACTAGCAATGCCTCAACAGTCAAATCATCTCTCACTTGTATACTATCCATCTGAATCAATGTACCTCCTCAGCTTAGACACATGAACACATCATGCAATTCCCACAAGCGACAACGGTAAAACAGTCTAACATGCTATTTTTCCCACGCTTCCGCTGCGCCACTCTGATACAGATCAACAAAACACAGGATATACTTCCGAGACTCCAAGCTCGACCAACACCAGTTACTATCGTAACTCTTAAAACACGTCCTTTCTTGGATCCTTTTGATCTTTTCAGTCGTCTCTTGCACAATCTTTGGCCTGAGTACAACACTCTCGCTGGACACACGTCTATCCAAAGGAGTCCTACACCTCTTACTAAACAAAGTCTCATATGATGTTATTCCGGTACTAGAATAATAGTGGTTATTGTAGGTAAACTCAATCAACGACAATTAACCATCTCCTGATCCATCTTGATCCAACACATAAGCTCTCAACAAATTTTCTACATATTGGATAGTCCTCTTTGTCTACCCATCCTTCCACGGATGCTAGGCAGAGATCATCTTTAACATGTCGCTCAAAGCGTCTGCAACTCTCTCAAAATCCCAATGAAAAACTCAGATTCCCATCTAACAGAATGATTCATCCTCACTGGTAAGTAACGAGTTACTCTTGTTAATCCATTCTTAACAGTTCCAATCGAATCATACTCCTTCAAATTCTTCAGAAAACCCGACACAAAATCCATGGGAATACTATCCCATCCCACTCAGAAATATTCAACAGTTGTATCAGACCCAACAGTCTCTGATATTCACACTTCGACTCCCAACAAGTTTAATCAGCATATACAAACTCAATCACTTCTCTCTTCATCTGTGGTCATCAAAATAATTCCTCAAATTCGGTCACACCTTCCCAGTACCTGCATGGATACTCCATTTATCTCAATGTCCTTCTTCCAGTGTACTCTCATCCAACTCACACTATTCAGAACACATACTCCATCCTGACATCTCATGATACCATTTCCATAAATCCGAAAATCACCTCCTCGACTTTTATCCCTTAAATTCAATCAATCTATTAACTCGAATTAGAATTCCGACCTCCTCGAATCTCATCGAGAATACCAATAGTCAGTCTCATCATATAAAGTTCAACTCCATGAGAAGTCTATTCACAGACTACACTCATATTTCGAATTTACTCAATCAGTCTTAACTTCATTACCATCATCATCGGTACATACAGAGATTTCCAATGCAATAACTCAGTTACCACTTGGTCTCAATCGAATGGTAACTCAACCAAAACCATACTCTTTCAGAAGTCCCAATTATTTCCTCCACATCATATTCAACTTCTCAAATCAAACAAATACCTTAAGATCTTAAGATCATTAACCATCTCAAATCTCAACTAAACAATTGAGGCTTCCAACCTCCGGTACAAACACACAACAACAACCAACTCTAAATCACTCGTATGATAATTCCCTTATGTACTTTAAGTTGCTTCAAAGCATAGCCAAAACTCGTTGATGTTGCACTTAACATATCTCTCAGTCATATTAACAAAGCATTACAACACAACGGATAGTTCCGCCGGATTCGGCAAAACCAACACACGAGTTATTGACAACTTTCCAAAAACTCTCTGAACTTCTTCACAGTGGCATATCACTAATTCTTCTCCAATACTGATAACTCTAATTCTCGATGTGCAAATTGATCCTCTATACTCTTTAACACATCCAAACACCATCGATTACACAACCATTACTCACTCAATTAAGTATGGAGAACCCCATGTCAAACGGACACTCAGTTGTGAACTTATGGCGAAACACGAACCGCACTTACCACAACATCCAAACATATTTCATCAATAAATACTTAATTCCATGTCACTACTTCACCATCGCATAAAGCATTGTAATAACTTTCCGCGCTTCTAATCTTGCGTCATTTCGAGTTACGGTCCTCCCGTTACGACAAAAATACGAAAACAACATTTCCACACTTAGAAGGCTATTCAACACATCTTCGACTCTTGAAATGTTTAAAGGTATAATTGTACCAATATAGTATCCCCCACTTTATTTCCTTTAATAATCACCAGAAGTCACTATCCACCCTTTATATACTTGACTTCACACTATGTTGCCGCAGCACACACACCAGACACAAGTCTCAAAACTACTCAACCAGTTTAATTCCTTGACTATCCAAATAGACATACAATATGGAGCTCTTAATATCGGACTAGTTCCCGTAACTAAGTTAATCACAACTCCACTTCACATCCTGGCTGTATATCACTATCTTGTCAGAATAACTTCCAGACAACCACAATTAATCGGCAAACCGCCAACTTCGCACTTTCGTTAACACTCAAAATTTCCATCAAAATGAAACATCTCATCACTGTCCTGCGCCGACTCATCAAAACAATTCTTCAGCACTTGGCTTAACTCCAAACAATTCACTGATCACGTCATCTAAGCTTGCAAGACACGTCTATCCCATCCAACACAATCCCAACTACTATCAACAAGAGATTAAGGGTGATCAGTTCCTCAATTTGTCAATAGACAGCCGAAATCATAGTGGGGCATAAACCATCTTTACAAAACTATAATAGCGTTTAATCACACACTGAGCTATAACTCCACACTTGCAGCATCCAGGAGAATCACAAGTTTCTTCCCCCACTTCGATCACTCCCACTTCTGCAGACAAAGGTTAAACGACAAACATGTATCGACAGTGTTTTCACACACATGTCGCATACAAGGGAACAAATAACATTAGACAACATGGCCGGACGGACCGACCTGCTCTGATACCACTAATGTAACACCCCTCTAATCCCCATAATTAATTAAAATAATCAGAGTAAAATTAACATGCATTCAACCAAGGGTGTCACACTTCAAACTTTCAAACACATGTCATGCTCATCAACACTTCAATGAATAATCATGTTTTACAATTTCAATTAGCATGTAGCAGCGGATTCATTTATCCAATGATTTTTCATAAAGGAAATATTTGTTTTCATCACATAAATCAACAAGGCTCGGTCACTAAGGCCAACTTCTTATTATTTTAATAAACAAGAAAACATAGTATATTTCTAAAACATAAACAAAGTGATCCCAGTGTTACACGACCAGAGCATGACTCGACCCAACATAATAAAAATACTAAACAACTGCACCAACAGCGACTTCGCAACAACGAACAACTCTACTCTTATACCTGCACGATGTCATGTAGGACATCATTCCAGCAGAAGGGTGAGAAATATTACCATAATAATCAATGCATATAATTATGTATATAAGCAATCATAAAATACATATATGCCACATTTCTCACCACATTTCATATTCAATTCACACATACCTCTCAATTACCTCATCATATAAACTAACATGGTTGATCATCAAGCATATTATCATGCACATAGCATACTTTCATACAACACTCACATACTCACCACTCTTAAATCAACATATCATGTATATATGCACACTTCTCCTAACAATCACATATTCATCATTTTCAATTACACAAGTCATGTACACATACGTAAGCATAACTTAAATCAACAATTCTATCCATGCCATATGGCTCATGTAAAGCCCATCAATTCTACCAATTCACTATTACACATTCACATTTCTCAATAACACAAGTAATGCACATACGCATATTCCACAATTCTCATCACTATTCACCCTCTTAGTCATATATATTTACCACACATATATAGACAACATGAATATTCACAAAGCATTCCCACATCATGCATACACTCACATTTCCACAATCTTATCATTCACACATAAGCATCTCTTCATGCATATGTCATATATCAATGTGACTCAACAACTCAATGCAACTCATGCAATGCGGTACCGACTCTCGTTATCATTTTTCGGTTTTTATATTAAACCGGGTCCACTCTTCTAGACCGATAACCCGTTATCATTTTTCGGTTTTTACATTAAACCGGGTCCACTCTTCTAGACCGATAACAACAAAGGCCTGTCCTCTAAGCCTTCAAACCCACTCTTCTAGGTTTGGGACAAGTCACTAGTCTCCACGAAACTAGCAAACATTGCCTCTTGACTAAATGATGCATATGCAATCGAAAATCAAATGCACTTAAGACCGACATCTTAATCTCATGCATTCCAATAATTCATCTCTTCAAGATTTATATCATGATTGCACACACAACATATTCACATAACATTCATCAATGTATTCATAATTCAACACTATCACCACATTATCACACAATGCACACATATCCACGATATGTTCTCATGCATTCTTCACATTTATCAAACAATGCACACATATCCACAATATGTTCTCATGCATTATTCACATTTAATCACATACATACAATATGCATTTAAAACATCTATCAAGCAATGCACACATATCCAAGACATGTTCTCATGCATTCTATTCATACAACCGCATACAAACAATATGCATTCACAATTCAATATCATCACCACATTATCAACAATGCACACATATCCACAATATGTTCTCATGCATTCTTTACATTTATCGAACAATGCACACATATCCACAATATGTTCTCATGCATTTCCAATCAATACAAATAATATACACATCTCAAAACCTAGGATTCACGCCATACGGCTACCCATAACACATATATAACAGCATATAACTTTTCATTCCATTCAGAATCGAACCCGATCGAACCACAACACAACATGGAATGAAATCACAGAAAAACAAAATGCTGTCATGTTTGCTACTGCCTCGCCTAGCGAGCAGCTAGCGAACCTTCGCTACATGTTCGCCTAGCGAACCCAAACAGATGCTACAGACCTCACTGCCACAGCGAACCCCCAGCGAACCATTCGCTACCCCATTCGCTACCCAACGAAGGAACCTCTCACATTCTGTTTCCACTCGCCACTAGCTCGCTAGGCGAGGACCCAACGAGCGTTCGCGACCTGCTCGCCTAGCGAACAACTAGCGAACGTCTGTGAACCAGAATTTTCCCATTGTTCAAAAATTCCAACTCTCTCCAAAATCGACCGATTCTCATTCAATCAGTTTCCATAACCTTAATATAACCATACCCGACTAAACTATACTACTTATTCTCGATTTTAACCGTTAAACTTCGATTTAAACCGATTAAATCCATTTTGCCCTAAAATGAAAAATGGTGGAAAACTCACAACAACCCAATCCAATCATACATAATCATACACATTGCTAAGATAATAATGTTTCTCACCCTTACCTTGACTAAATCGAAGCTTTTGATCGGATCTTGATGATTTTCCAAGTTTTCCTCTTATCTTCCTCTTTCTCTTCTCTTCCACTTTCTTTCTCTTATGTTTTCCTATCCATCTATTTTCCTTCCACTTATCGTCATATACCTTCCATTATTTTCTTTCCATCACATTTCCCTTCTCTCAAAATATCTACTAATCAATTTCTCATAAAATATCCACTTGACCCTTTATTCACCAAAATATCTCATCTTATCATTAATTGGATAGTATCTAGTAATCCCACATTATTCTACCAAATAGAATAAATCAGTTAAATCAAATAACTCACATAGATCAAATAAATCCAATTAATTAGTACAATTAATCCACTATTTTGAAAATTGGGTTGTTACATAGTGTACTTCTCTAATGGAAGGAAGGCTTACTATTGGTTTAGACTTCTTCTTCTTCTTATTGAGTAAGATAATTTTTTGAGTAGTTTTTCAAGTTTTTAACTTCTAAATCTTCTTCCATTTCATTTAAAAAAAGTTTATTTAAAAAAAGTTATTAGCTTACATATCAAAAAGTTTATTTAAAAAAAGTTTGTGGCGTGTAAAACACGTCGCAACATACTTTTTAAAAACATATAAAAGGCGTCTGGTTTTCATATTGGGGAAGGTTAAAATTTTCAAAAAAATAAATTTGTGGCGTGGAAAACACGTCGTAACGTACATATCAAAAATAAAAAAATTGAGAGGAAAATTTTGACGGTTGAAATTGATTGCTTTGCTGGTTGACTGACACCTTTTAATTGGTGTCATGTATCCCACGTCGTAAACCTTGTGTTTGCTCCATCATTACAGGTTTACCACCGTCTTATTCAAGTCACAACACAATAATACTTTTCATCTGTGACGTGACTTCCACGCCGCTGATGTGTCTATTTAATACCCGCAAATTCTCTTCCCATCATGTTATTAGAGACACATAAACGTTTATTCTCTCAGTTTATTTTCCTTTCCACCTTCTTCTCTCATTTTCTTTTCTAGATTTATATTTTCATCACCCACTTTCTTCTCTCATCTTCATCCAGATTTACTCAAGGTATGCTTTTTAATTTATGTTATTAGCTTTTTCATTTTAATTTTCGTTTGTTGGATTGTTGATTTACTCAAGGTATGCTTTTTAATTTATGTTGTTAGCTTTTTCGTTTTAATTTCTGTTTGTTTTATTGTTGTTTTATTTTTTAGTTCAAGAGTCAAGAATTCAATGAATTTAATTTTTAAAATTTATTAGGATGTTGGCTGTTTTGGAATATTTATGTAGTTGATTTTAAATTTCAATATTTGAATCATATTCTCCTTTCCCGTGTTCAGACCTCACAAGAACTATCCGCCCACACCATATAACTACCAAACCAAACAAAATTCTAATGCTTGGATCGTTTTGTTGCAATAACAAACATTATGGTAATAAACAAAACCAAAACGGTTTCTCTCCAACTTCCTCTTATGAGATAGTAAAATATCTATAAAATTTTGTGTCCCTACAATCGAATGTTATCACTGCTAGCAATTGAGTTGAATTAACAAAATAAAAATGCTCTTTATTTTTTTTAATATATTTATATAAAAAAATTAAAATAAGTGTAAAAATATATCAAATTATTTGTTTAAATAATAATAATTAAATATAAAAAGATTGTTTAATTTCTTAGGCAACCAAGCAAGAGTAAAAATAAATGGCATGAAATGTTGCATTCTTTTAGCTTATTGAATAGAAAATATAATGAGTAAAAACACATTTAAAGCCTTTTGAATTCCACATACTTACAATCACATGCTACCTACCAACAGATATGAAACCGCCATTATATGTGTTTCGCAACCGTCATTGGATGTGTTTTCCGTAGTAGTGTACTTCTCTAATGGAAGGAAGGCTTACTATTGGTTTAGACTTCTTCTTCTTCTTATTGAGTAAGATAATTTTTTGAATAATTTTTCAATTTTTTAACTTCTAAATCTTCTTCCATTTCATTTAAAAAAAGTTTATTTAAAAAAAGTTATTAGCTTACATATCAAAAAGTTTATTTAAAAAAATTTGTGGCGTGTAAAACACGTCGCAACATACTTTTTAAAAAACATATAAAAAGGCGTCTGGTTTTCATATTGGGGAAGGTTAAAATTTTCAAAAAAATAAATTTGTGGCATGGAAAACACGTCGTAACGTACATATCAAAAATAAAAAAATTGAGAGGAAAATTTTGACGGTTGAAATTGATTGCTTTGCTGGTTGACTGACACCTTTTAATTGGTGTCATGTATCCCACGTCGTAAACCTTGTGTTTGTGGTATCATTACAGGTTTACCACCGTCTTATTCAAGTCACAACACAATAATACTTTTCATCTGTGACGTGACTTCCACGCCGCTGATGTGTCTATTTAATACCCGCAAATTCTCTTCCCATCATGTTATTAGAGACACATAAACGTTTATTCTCTCAGTTTATTTTCCTTTCCACCTTCTTCTCTCATTTTCTTTTCTAGATTTATATTTTCATCCACCACCTTCTTCTCTCACCTTCATCCAGATTTACTCAAGGTATGCTTTTTAATTTATGTTATTAGCTTTTTCATTTTAATTTTTGTTTGTTGGATTGTTGATTTACTCAAGGTATGCTTTTTAATTTATGTTATCAGCTTTTTCGTTTTAATTTCTGTTTGTTTTATTTTTGTTTTATTTTTTAGTTCAAGAGTCAAGAATTCAATGAATTTAATTTTTAAAATTTATTAGGCTGTTGGCTGTTTTGGAATATTTATGTAGTTGATTTTAAATTTCAATATTTGAATCATATCCTCCTTTCCCGTGTTCAGACCTCACAAGAACTATCCGCCCACACCATATAACTACCAAACCAAACAAAATTCTAATGCTTGGATCGTTTTGTTGCAATAACAAACATTATGGTAATAAACAAAACCAAAACGGTTTCTCTCCAACTTCCTCTTATGAGATAGTAAAATATCTATAAAAGTTTGTGTCCCTACAATCGAATGTTATCGCTGCTAACAATTGAGTTGAATTAACAAAATAAAAATGCTCTTTATTTTTTTTAATATATTTATATAAAAAAATTAAAATAAGTGTAAAAATATATCAAATTATTTGTTTAAATAATAATAATTAAATATAAAAAAGATTGTTTAATTTCTTAGGCAACCAAGCAAGAGTAAAAATAAATGGCAGGAAATGTTGCATTCTTTTAGCTTATTGAATAGAAAATATAATGAGCAAAAACACATTTAAAGCATTTTGAATTCCACATACTTACAATCACATGCTACCTACCAACAGATATGAAACCGCCATTATATGTGTTTCGCAACCGTCATTGGATGTGTTTTCCGTAGTAGTGTACTTCTCTAATGGAAGGAACGCTTACTATTGGTTTAGACTTCTTCTTCTTCTTATTGAGTAAGATAATTTTTTGAGTAATTTTTCAAGTTTTTAACTTCTAAATCTTCTTCCATTTCATTTAAAAAAAAGTTATTTAAAAAAAGTTATTAGCTTACATATCAAAAAGTTTATTTAAAAAAAGTTTGTGGCGTGTAAAACACGTCGCAACATACTTTTTAAAAAACATATAAAAAGGCGTCTGGTTTTCATATTGGGGAAGGTTAAAATTTTCAAAAAAATAAATTTGTGGCGTGGAAAACACGTCGTAACGTACATATCAAAAATAAAAAAATTGAGAGGAAAATTTTGACGGTTGAAATTGATTGCTTTGCTAGTTGACTGACACCTTTTAATTGGTGTCATGTATCCCACGTCGTAAACCTTGTGTTTGTGGTATCATTACAGGTTTACCAACGTGTTATTCAAGTCACAACACAATAATACTTTTCATCTGTGACGTGACTTCCACGCCGCTGATGTGTCTATTTAATACCCGCAAATTCTCTTCCCATCATGTTATTAGAGACACATAAACGTTTATTCTCTCAGTTTATTTTCCTTTCCACCTTCTTCTCTCATTTTCTTTTCTAGATTTATATTTTCATCCACCACCTTCTTCTCTCACCTTCATCCAGATTTACTCAAGGTATGCTTTTTAATTTATGTTATTAGCTTTTTCATTTTAATTTTTGTTTGTTGGATTGTTGATTTACTCAAGGTATGCTTTTTAATTTATGTTATTAGCTTTTTCGTTTTAATTTCTGTTTATTTTATTGTTGTTTTATTTTTTAGTTCAAGAGTCAAGAATTCAATAAATTTAATTTTTAAAATTTATTAGGCTGTTGGCTGTTTTGGAATATTTATGTAGTTGATTTTAAATTTCAATATTTGAATCATTTTCTCCTTTCCCGTGTTCAGACCTCACAAGAACTATCCGCCCACACCATATAACTACCAAACCAAACAAAATTCTAATGCTTGGATCGTTTTGTTGCAATAACAAACATTATGGTAATAAACAAAACCAAAACGGTTTCTCTCCAACTTCCTCTTATGAGATAGTAAAATATCTATAAAATTTTGTGTCCCTACAATCGAATGTTATCACTGCTAGCAATTGAGTTGAATTAACAAAATAAAAATGCTCTTTATTTTTTTAATATATTTATATAAAAAAATTAAAATAAGTGTAAAAATATATCAAATTATTTGTTTAAATAATAATAATTAAATATAAAAAGATTGTTTAATTTCTTAGGCAACCAAGCAAGAGTAAAAATAAATGGCATGAAATGTTGCATTCTTTTAGCTTATTGAATAGAAAATATAATGAGTAAAAACACATTTAAAGCCTTTTGACACTACTAGAAAAAAGACATTTGGGAAAATTATTTTACATCGGGTATTCACTCGAACCAATGTAAAATCTAAAAATATAAACACGGTGGCAGTATCGTAATTAATAAAAAAAAGTTTTATAACATCTATTACATCGGGCCAATCAATCCACCGATGTAAAAAATTAAAAAAATTAGTAAAAGGGTTTTTAAATCGGGTATATTTCCAACCGATTTAAAAAATAATAATAATAAATAATTAATGAATGAGATTTTAAATCGGTTCTCAAATCCACCGATTTAAAAAGCCACTCAAAAGTAATAATAAAAAAATTAATAAATTAGATTTTAAATCGGTTTTGTTTCCACCGATTTAAGAAGTTATTTAATTCATTTCCTTAATTAATGAATGGGATTTTAAATCGGTTTTCAAATCCACCGATTTAAGAAGTTATTTAATAAATTATTTTTTAAATCGGTCTTAAAATCCACCGATTTAATAAAACATAGATTTTAAATCGGTTTAAAAACCCACCGATTTAAAAGATAATTAATGAATTGGATTTTAAATCGGTTGTAAAATCCACCGATTTAAAAAGTTACATGGATATTTCTACTAAACCCACAAATACTGTTTCTTCACCAAAACCTGCACATTTTACCAAAACCCACTACGAACCTTCACCAAACCCGCCGTTCTCCCTCCCTCCCTTCGTTCGCCGTTCTCCCCCCTCCGCCGTTCGCCGTTCGCCGTTCTCCCTACCTCCACCGTTCGACGTTCTCCCCCCTCCGCCGTTCGTTGTTCTCTCTTCCTCCGCCATTCTCCCTCCCTCCGCCGGTCACCGTTCTCACCACCATCCGAACACGGTTTCGATTCTGACATCATTTTAAGGTTCTATACTCCTTAATTTTAATTCATATATGTCTATGTTCTTTCATTTTTTTATTCTTATATCCGTTAAAGGTTAGGGTTAGTTCAAGATTAAATTGTTGAAATTGTTGATTCTATTGACCCAAACCCAAAACATATAAAATGTAAAGTAAAAAATTACAAATTAATCTCTTCATCAGAACATCGAATTGTATTTTTTTTTAAATGGTTGTAAGTTCATGCTCATCGGATAATTTACTTCTAACTCATGGTGTAATATGTTACCTCCAGAATTATAAAGCGCAAACATTTGTTTTAAAATATATGAATATAAATTATTGTGTTTGAATTTTCTTTGGATGCTTCATATTCACACTTTGATTTATTATATTGATTTTCTTCTACATCTTTCAAAATGCTTCAAATACTTGATTATATCTAAGAGTCTTTGTAACCTTAAAATTATACTTGATAATTTGAAGGCTTTCAAATTTTTTCTACTTCGTTATAGCCATACTTGAACTTCTTGAAGTCATTAAGAAAATGAGATTCACAGTTCATTAAATTTTCTACATGCACATAAATCATTATAAGTTTTTGGCATATTTGAGATGATTTACTTTCTTCAAACTCCTTTCATTTATCATTTTCTTGAAAAATAGGTTTTTTCGTCTGAGATTTAGGGGAGGTTTTGTTGATTTATCTATAAAAATTCCTTAGAATATATGGTTTTTTGATTATAGTCATTGTTGCTTTATTTTAGACCCGAAAAATGTTTGATTAATATTAAAAATAATTAAATTAGCGTAAATATATAACTGGTGATGACTAATGAAAGATAACAAAAAAGGGTTATGGTATATAGTATATACTTCATTTGTATACGTCGGAAGATATTCGAAGATGGGTCAATTCCCTGAGAAAGAAAAGGGGGTTTGGAATCCAATCTGTTTTGGTTACAGATGAAGACAACATTTGGGTTGGAAGAGTTAGAGTGAAGTGCTGCTGCTACATTGAATGCAAATTGGAAAAGAAGTGAAGTCTTTCCGCTGTGTAGAAAATTGATTATTAATTAGAAAAAGAAGAAGAAGAAGAAGAAATGAAACAAGTAAAATTGTAGGCAGAGAAAGTGTATTACGAAGAAGGAGGACCAGAGAGAAGAAGTAGATTAGAGTTGTTATGTTGAAATTGTTGAAGTGGGTTTGGGTTGTTGCTTCCATTCCAGAAGAACAACTCCTCCACCATAGTTTTATAATAAAACATAAAATTAAATTAAATATTTTTTATATATTATAAGTAGTTTTAACAACTTATCCTATGTAATATTTTTCTTTTTTAATCAATATTACTTTCTCATTTTCCTTTTTAATTTTGGGTTGCTAACTATTGGTCTGATTTAGCGAATTATCAACGGAGTGATAAGATGTTTGATTAACATACTTTAAATTGGGAGTAATATTAAAAATAAAATCATTCAAACATTTAAATATTATTATATTATAAAAATAATTGATTAATGATTGATTAATTATATTTGATTGATTAATTATATTATAACTAATTTTATTGATTGAGTTTCTAAAATAGCCTTTTTTTTTTCTTAAATGAATTGAAACAAAAGACTATAAAAAACGGTATCCCTTTCAATTGATATGATACTACCTACCTATCACATCAATTAAAATTTTATTGATATGATACTACCTACCTATCACATAAAAAATGAAAAAAAAAAATTAGGTAGATAATAATGAATGAAAAATATGGCACATGCATTTAGCAATAAAAAAAAAAAAAAACAAGTGTATTAATAATATTCCAACACAAGACAGTAGTAGTACCAAGTAAAAACAAAAGATTGAAGTGTGAGGTGAGGGAGTACTGTACCTAAGGGAAAAAAAAAGTAGGATTTTGAAGGGTGTTTTTGATGATAAAAATTACATGAGAAATATAAACATATTATTAGGCTTGTTTTAATTTAGAGATATATTAAAATAAATAAATTATAATTTAGTGATATGACGTATTAAAAATTACAATCATATTATTAGACTTGTTTTAATTTAATATATATATATATATATATATATATATATATATATATATATATATATATATATATATATATATATATATATATATATATATATATATATATATATATATATATATATATATATATATATATATATATATATATATATATATATATATATATATATATATATATTTGATATTAATTTAAACTAAAATTGAATATTAATTTTTAATATTGACATATTAATTAAAATTTACTAATTTAAAATTATTAAGTTATAATTAAAAATAATTTAGTCTATATAATTGCAAATAAAAGAGGTGTCTCATGGAATTATTTACCAGTAGTAATTTATGTAAAAGTTACGAGTAATTAGTGGTGTCTCATGGAATAAAAATTGATTTTTCGTTTCTCGCAGGATTTGTGTCCCTCTTTTTCTCTTAACCGCAAGTCATTCGGCCGCCACGTAATTGCAGGTTCTGTTTTCATTCTTTATAACTTCTTAATTCTTCTTTTATGCCATGTGTTTACACATAGATACTTTTTGTTCTCTCTAATGTCTAAAAGAGGGACTATTATAGGCATTCCAATGATTTAACTCTGTATGCATTAATAATTTCGGAACATAGGTATGAATCGTAGTTGGATGAGAGCCAATCGATTAAGTTTCGAGTACGAACAAGGAGTGATGGAATTTCTAGAGCTTGCTGAAAGTAATGCTAAAAAAAATCTTGCTCCTCCTAAGAGTGATGCTGAAAAAAGTCTTCATTTGCTTTTTCTCTGTCCATGTGTTCGTTGTGCAAATCACGAACCAAAACTAAATAAGAAAGAAATCATGGATCATCTAATTTGTCATGGGATTTGTCAAAGTTATACACAATGGATATGGCACGGTGAGGTAGTAGCAAAGTCAAATGTGTCCCAAAGAGATAATGTTAGTGCAGAAATGGATGATCGTCTGGAAGACATGATGCGTGATATTGGACAAGATTCGTTTAAGAAGGCGCACGCGTATGATACTTTATGCAGTGACAAGGATAAACCTTTGTATCCGGGATGCACAAATTTTACACGTTTGTCAGCCGTGTTAAAATTGTTTAATTTGAAGGCAAATAATGGGTGGACTGACAAAAGTTTTAGCGAATTGCTTGAATTGTTGACACAGATGCTTCCAGAAGGTAACGTAATGCCAAATCGTTATTACGAGGCGAAAAAGATATTATGTCCGATGGGTTTGGAGTATGAAAAGATACATGCATGCCCTAATGATTGCATATTATACAGAAAAGAGTATGTAAACTATAATCATTGTCCGAAGTGCAAGGCATCCCGCTACAAAAAGAATGCTGGTGATTCTAGTGATGATGAGGCGGTAAAAAAGGTTCCTCCCGCGAAAGTGGTATGGTACCTACCAATAATTTCAAGGTTCAAGAGACTATTCGCTAATGCAAATGACGCAAAGAATCTTAGATGGCATGCAGAAGAAAGAAAGTGTGATGGAAAAATTTGCCATGTAGCTGATTCTTTACAATGGAAGAAAATAGATGTTTTGTTTCCAAATTTTGGCAAAGAGTCGAGAAACCTTAGACTTGGACTTTCAACTGATGGAATGAATCCGTTTGGTAATCTAAGTACTAACCATACTTGTTGGCCTGTTCTCCTGATGATCTACAACCTATCTCCTAGGTTGTGCATGAAGCGTAAATATATTATGTTATCGATGATGATTTCGGGCCCAAAACAACCCGGAAATGACATAGATGTTTATCTAAGTCCTCTGATTGATGATTTAAAAGTGTTGTGGGAGGAAGGGGTGGATGTTTTTGATGCGTATTCTGGTGAACAGTTCAATATGCGTGCCATGTTGTTTTGCACCATCAACGATTTTCCGGCATATGGCAATTTGTCTGGTTATAAAGTTAAAGGGCATAGAGCATGTCCTATATGTGAAAAAGACACATGTTACCATCGACTTGTAAAAGGAAAGAAGACTGTTTATCTCGGGCATCGAAAATTTCTAGATCGTTATCATCCATATCGTAGATTGCGGAAAGCTTTCAATGGGGAACAAGAGCATGGTGTTGCTCCAAAGCCCTTAACTGGAGAGGAAGTTTATCAACGACAACAAGGAATTAATGTCGTCTTTGGAAAATACCAAAAGCAATCTACTGTGAAAAATATATGGAAAAAGAGGTCGGTTTTCTTCAATCTTCCATATTGGTCTAGTCTTGATGTAAGACATTGTATTGATATGATGCACGTGGAGAAAAATGTATGTGATAGTTTAATCGGAACACTTCTCAACATTCAAGGCAAGACAAAAGATGGTTATAATGCTCGTCTGGATTTGAGTTTGATGGGTATACGAGAAGAGTTAACTCCACAACATATAGGTAATAAGATATATTTGCCTCCTGCCTGCTACACTCTGTCTAAAAAAGAAAAAATAAGTTTCTGTGAGTGTTTACAAAGTATTAAAGTGCCGCATGGCTACTCATCAAATGTCAATAGGCTTGTCTCAGGTAAAGATCTCAAATTAATTGGATTAAAATCTCATGATTGTCATGTCTTAATGCAACAGCTACTACCAGTGGCTATTTGTGGGATATTGCCTAACAATGTTAGGAAGACTATAACTAGGTTGTGCTTATTTTTCAATGCAATTTGTTGTAAAGCCATTGATCCATTAAAGCTAGAAATTTTGGAAAATGAGGCTGCAGTTATCTTATGCCAATTAGAGATGTATTTTCCTCCTTCATTTTTTGACATTATGGTTCACTTGATTGTTCATCTAGTAAGGGAGATTAGATTATGTGGTCCAATTTATTTACGATGGATGTACCCAATAGAGCGATACATGAAGATCTTAAAAGGGTATACAAAAAACCCACACCGTCCGGAAGCATCAATTGTTGAGAGGTACATCGCAGAAGAAGCAATTGAGTTTTGTTCGAACTATTTGTCAGAAGTGGATGCTGTAGGGGTTCCCAAGTCTCGTCATGATGGAAGATGTGAGGGTGTGGGTACACAAGGTTTAAAGGTCAAGAGCTTAAGTATTGATGTGGTTCTTCGAGCGCATTTGTATATATTGAATAACACGGATGAAGTTCAACCTTACTTATCTGCTCACAAAAGCATCATAAAGAAAAAGTACCCCAAGATGAATGAAAGATGGTTGTTAAAAGAGCATAATAAGAGTTTCTCTGACTGGTTTAAAGAAAAAATTTCTAATGAGGATAGTGCTTCCAATACAATTAAGTGGTTGTCCTATGAGCCTAAATGTAACATAATAACTTGGAGTGGATATGATATTAATAAAACTTGCTTTTGTACAAAGTCAAAGGATGATCGTAGTACCACACAGAATAGTGGGGTTATGATTGTGGCCGAGTCCATGCACTTCTCTAGTGCTAAAGATAAAAACCCGGTTATGGCATCTACACCCTACTTTGGGGTGATTGAAGAGATTTGGGAAGTTGATTATGTTGTGTTTAAAGTTCCTGTATTTAAATGCAAATGGATTGATATCAACAGTGGTGTAAGAATCGATGAATTCGGAGTTACATCGGTTGATCTTAGCAAGCTAGCTTATGCGGACGAACCTTTCATTATGGCGTCTCAAGCAAAACAAGTGTTTTATGTCACAAATCCTTCTAATAAAAGGTGGTCAGTGGTTATACAAGGAAAGGTGCATGATAGTGATGAAAACCAAGATGCAAACCTTGATATTTCTGAAACTCCTCCTTTTTCAATGAATGTGCCTACCTTCGTTGAAGAAAACGAAGAGGATGACGTGCATGCTATTTGCATAGATCATGAAGAAGGCATATGGGAGGACTAGTAAGGTTATTTTATACTTTAATTTCTATTTATTTATTTATTTTATGCTTAATTTTATGTCTAATTGTTTATATTTTATGCTTAATTTGATGTCTAATTGTTTATATTTTGTGCTTAATTTGATGTCTAATTGTTTATATTTTGTGCTTAATTTGATTTCTAATTGTTTTTATTTTGTGTTAACAGATACATGACTGATTCAACCGACAACCCTTCTTCATCTAGTGACCCTAAAAAAAGAAGAGTTAGAGGTCCCACTTTGATGACACAAATTAACAAAGTTCATCAAACGGGTGAAAAGATAAAGGTCGAGTTTCATCCGATGACTAAGGGATGTATGGGTAAAAATTCTTCAAATTTTAGGAGTTACATAGCGTCTCTTGCTCGACAAAGATGTAGTATTTTGAAAAATGAGTGGAAAGACATAGATGAAGGCATAAAAGAGGCTATTTGGACTGATGTTCAGGTATGTTTTACTGCTACACTTTATTATATTTTATAATCATATACTAACAACATATGTCGTATACTATATGTGTAGGCTCATTTCACTATTCCAGAACCTCATGATCCAAAGAAGGATCCGTTGAAGAAAGAATGGATTAAATATGCAGGAGAGCGATGGAGAGCTTTTAAGACACAACTCACAAGCGAGTATATTAGACACCCCAAAGAAGGTCTAGCTCCTCCATATATCAGGTATAATTATATTAAAGAAGAAGTATGGAAGGATTTTGTGCAGTCTCGAGACACTCCTGAATTTAAGGTTAGTAGGAGTTATAATTTTTTTTTGCATAACATTTTTATTATGTTTAGTATGATTAATAACTTTTTGAGTTTATAATAGGAAAAAAGTCAAAAGGGTGCAGCAAATGTGGCTAAGAATGTATACCCACATGTATTATCTCGTGGAGGGTATCGTTTGCTTGAGGAGAAAATGATAAATGAAAGGAGATCATCGAGAGATGATTCTACCTTAGATGATACTGGTAGTCCATCTCCACCGTCACGCCATGAGTTATGGAAAAGAGCACGACAAAAGAAAGGGGGAGAATACACATCAAAGGCTACACAAGTTGTTGCTGAGAAAATTGTAAGTAAAAAAATATGGTTTTTTTATTTTGCAGGATTCTCTAGTTATAATTGTGATTGATAAAAAAATATGGTTTTTTCATTTTGTAGGATTCTCTAGTTGAAGAAGCTGAAAAGGGTGGCTTTGTTTCGGATGGACGTAATGATATCTTAACAGCAGCCATTGGAACATCTGAGCATGGCGGTCGTGTTCGTGGTGTTGGAAAACACCATAAACAAAGCACTTTCTTTGGCAGATCATCTTCACGTCAACGACAAGACGATATAAAAGAACAATTTACACAGTTATCATCTAAATTAGAAGCAAAGCTTAGAGCTGATTTTGATCAAAAGTTGGCTGAAGAGCGTAAGGCAATGGAACAATCTTTCATGGATACACTTAGGTCTATGGGTCTCTCGCAACAAAGCACTGAAAATAATAATAAATGCATTGTACAATGTGAAGCTGTTGATGGAAGTGGAAAAGGAAGTTGTTCAGCTGCAAAAGTAAGCACAAAAGAAAGAGAAGGAGAGGACAATGTTGAGAGATTAATGAGAATGGTTCTAAGAATGGGTGATGATCATTTGACAATAGAATTAAGTCATTGTGCGAGCGCCAGTAATTTTCATATGTCAGCTAAGTGTATCAGAGAGCTGTTGGTGGGTTTTAATTGGCTTGATTTGTCTACCCTCCAAGTTTGGTGCACGTAAGTACATTTTCTATTTTTATCAGTGTCAATATCTATTAATATGTTATATCTCTCATCACTTTTATTATAATGTTGATTTTAAAATTTTTTAGGTATATTCATCGTTTGTGTATTGATACTTCACAATCTAAAGTATATGGATTTATGGACCCTGCTATGTGTTCGTACGTTGATCATGTGCCGAGATCTCAAGCAGATGTCAAACAATACATACAACATAAGTTACGTGACGAAAAGAGAGAGTGTCACTTGCTACCATTTATTCATGGGTAAGTTTGTATGAAACTATGTTTTCTATTTTTTTTAATTTTGGTAACATATATAATTCAATTTTGGTAACATGAAATTGTGACTTTTGTGTTTCCACACACATGTACAGAGGTCATTGGCAATTAATAGTCATGTGTCCAAATGATAATACGGTGGTCGTCTTTTGTTCCCTTCATCATGAACTTAATCAAACCATGACAAAAATTGTTACAAAGTAAGTTTATTTTTTAATGTTCACTTCATCCTATATACATAATTTGTTACAAAAGTAATATCATATATTGTGTGGCTTTATATGATTTTTTTTCTTCTGAATTAGTGCTTTTGGGGTTCATCAAGCGGCAAATGGGAATAGAAAAAAGGCTACATGGCTTCAACCCAATGTAAGTGTGGTGTAAATTATAATTAGATATTTAATTTTATCATATAAGTATTTACTAATTATGTCATTCATTTGTAGACAAGGAAACAACCTAACTCTAATGATTGTGGGTATTATGTGATGAAAAATATGTTGGATATTGTCTCTGCCAATATAACTAACTCTTGGATGAAGGTAATAAAAATGACTTTAATTTGTTATTTACTTTACGTTTTGCAACTTAATATGAATTTTCAAAGAATAACTCTATTGTTACTTACGTGTTGTAGGTATTTGATGACCCAACGAACCTATCGCCCGATGATTTGTATGATTTGCGACTCCGTTGGGCAACATGTTTCTTTGAATTATATAAAGGTTAACCTTTTTGTTGTTGTAGTACATTTGTGTAGCTTTTTGTTGTTAGCACATTTGTGTATAAAGGTTAACCGGCCTTTTTGTTGTTAGTACATTTGTGTATATCCTTTATATTGACACTTTTGTGAATCACTTATTTGTATACTAGATATTTGGTGCAATCAAATTAGATTTATGAGAAAAATATGAAACTAACGACCTAAATATGATCTATGTGATGTTGCAAAACTATGAAAATAGCGACCTAAATGTGGTCTATATGATGTGCACTATGAAAAATAGCGACCTAATTATGGTCTGTGTAATGTTGGAAAAATATGAAAAATTAGGTACCAAAAAAGATACAGGGAACGACTAAAAAATAGGCAAATAATTTATACTCGTAACAGTACTTTTTACATCGGGCGAAAGAAAAAACCGATGTAAAAAACTACCTTTTACATCGGTTTAACCACAGAACCGATGTAAAAAGTGTCAGCAATTTTTTTCCTACAGTACTTTTCACATCGGTTGAACCAACAAACCGATGTAAAAAAGTGTCAGCATGAAATTTTTTTTTTCCTCCAGTACTTTTTACATCGTTTTGTCACGCAACCGATGTAAAATACCCACCTTTTACATCGGTTTTTCTCTGCAACCGATGTAAAAAACACCATTTTATAATTAAAATTTACAGTTATAAATTTTTTTTCACATCAGACTTAAAAATTTAACCGATGTGATTGGTGTATTTCTTACATCGGGCCACAAACCCGATGTAAAATGTCTTTGATTTATTACATCGCCTGGCTTTACATCGGACTAAGACCCGATGTAAAAAGTCAATTTCGCCCGATGTAAAAAGTCGTTTCTGCACTAGTGGGAATTCCACATACTTACAATCACATGCTACCTACCAACAGATATGAAACCGCCATTATATGTGTTTCGCAACCGTCATTGGATGTGTTTTCCGTAGTAGTGTACTTCTCTAATGGAAGGAACGCTTACTATTGGTTTAGACTTCTTCTTCTTCTTATTGAGTAAGATAATTTTTTGAATAATTTTTCAAGTTTTTAACTTCTAAATCTTCTTCCATTTCATTTAAAAAAAGTTTATTTAAAAAAAGTTATTAGCTTACATATCAAAAAGTTTATTTAAAAAAAGTTTGTGGCGTGTAAAACACGTCGCAACATACTTTTTAAAAAACATATAAAAAGGCGTTTGGTTTTCATATTGGGGAAGGTTAAAATTTTCAAAAAAATAAATTTGTGGCATGGAAAACACGTCGTAACGTACATATCAAAAATAAAAAAATTGAGAGGAAAATTTTGACGGTTGAAATTGATTGCTTTGCTGGTTGACTGACACCTTTTAATTGGTGTCATGTATCCCACGTCATAAACCTTGTGTTTGTGGTATCATTACAAGTTTACCACCGTCTTATTCAAGTCACAACACAATAATACTTTTCATCTGTGACGTGACTTCCACGCCGCTGATGTGTCTATTTAATACCCGCAAATTCTCTTCCCATCATATTATTAGAGACACATAAACGTTTATTCTCTCAGTTTATTTTCCTTTCCACCTTCTTCTCTCATTTTCTTTTCTAGATTTATATTTTCATCCACCACCTTCTTCTCTCACCTTCATCCAGATTTACTCAAGGTATGCTTTTTAATTTATGTTATTAGCTTTTTCATTTTAATTTTTGTTTGTTGGATTGTTGATTTACTCAAGGTATGCTTTTTAATTTATGTTATCAGCTTTTTCGTTTTAATTTCTGTTTGTTTTATTTTTGTTTTATTTTTTAGTTCAAGAGTCAAGAATTCAATGAATTTAATTTTTAAAATTTATTAGGCTGTTGGCTGTTTTGGAATATTTATGTAGTTGATTTTAAATTTCAATATTTGAATCATATCCTCCTTTCCCGTGTTCAGACCTCACAAGAACTATCCGCCCACACCATATAACTACCAAACCAAACAAAATTCTAATGCTTGGATCGTTTTGTTGCAATAACAAACATTATGGTAATAAACAAAACCAAAACGGTTTCTCTCCAACTTCTTCTTATGAGATAGTAAAATATCTATAAAAGTTTGTGTCCCTACAATCGAATGTTATCGCTGCTAACAATTGAGTTGAATTAACAAAATAAAAATGCTCTTTATTTTTTTTAATATATTTATATAAAAAAATTAAAATAAGTGTAATAATATATCAAATTATTTGTTTAAATAATAATAATTAAATATAAAAAAGATTGTTTAATTTTTTAGGCAACCAAGCAAGAGTAAAAATAAATGGCAGGAAATGTTGCATTCTTTTACCTTATTGAATAGAAAATATAATGAGCAAAAACACATTTAAAGCATTTTGAATTCCACATACTTACAATCACATGCTACCTACCAACAGATATGAAACCGCCATTATATGTGTTTCGCAACCGTCATTGGATGTGTTTTCCGTAGTAGTGTACTTCTCTAATGGAAGGAACGCTTACTATTGGTTTAGACTTCTTCTTCTTCTTCTTATTGAGTAAGATAATTTTTTGAGTAATTTTTCAAGTTTTTAACTTCTAAATCTTCTTCCATTTCATTTAAAAAAAAAGTTATTTAAAAAAAGTTATTAGCTTACATATCAAAAAGTTTATTTAAAAAAAGTTTGTGGCGTGTAAAACACGTCGCAACATACTTTTTAAAAAACATATAAAAAGGCGTCTGGTTTTCATATTGGGGAAGGTTAAAATTTTCAAAAAAATAAATTTGTGGCGTGGGAAACACGTCGTAACGTACATATCAAAAATAAAAAAATTGAGAGGAAAATTTTGACGGTTGAAATTGATTACTTTGCTGGTTGACTGACACCTTTTAATTGGTGTCATGTATCCCACGTCGTAAACCTTGTGTTTGTGGTATCATTACAGGTTTACCACCGTCTTATTCAAGTCACAACACAATAATACTTTTCATCTGTGACGTGACTTCCACGCCGCTGATGTGTCTATTTAATACCCGCAAATTCTCTTCCCATCATATTATTAGAGACACATAAACGTTTATTCTCTCAGTTTATTTTCCTTTCCACCTTCTTCTCTCATTTTCTTTTCTAGATTTATATTTTCATCCACCACCTTCTTCTCTCACCTTCATCCAGATTTACTCAAGGTATGCTTTTTAATTTATGTTATTAGCTTTTTCATTTTAATTTTTGTTTGTTGGATTGTTGATTTACTCAAGGTATGCTTTTTAATTTATGTTATCAGCTTTTTGGTTTTAATTTCTGTTTGTTTTATTTTTGTTTTATTTTTTAGTTCAAGAGTCAAGAATTCAATGAATTTAATTTTTAAAATTTATTAGGCTGTTGGCTGTTTTGGAATATTTATGTAGTTGATTTTAAATTTCAATATTTGAATCATATCCTCCTTTCCCGTGTTCAGACCTCACAAGAACTATCCGCCCACACCATATAACTACCAAACCAAATAAAATTCTAATGCTTGGATCGTTTTGTTGCAATAACAAACATTATGGTAATAAACAAAACCAAAACGGTTTCTCTCCAACTTCCTCTTATGAGATAGTAAAATATCTATAAAAGTTTGTGTCCCTACAATCGAATGTTATCGCTGCTAACAATTGAGTTGAATTAACAAAATAAAAATGCTCTTTATTTTTTTTAATATATTTATATAAAAAAATTAAAATAAGTGTAATAATATATCAAATTATTTGTTTAAATAATAATAATTAAATATAAAAAAGATTGTTTAATTTCTTAGGCAACCAAGCAAGAGTAAAAATAAATGGCAGGAAATGTTGCATTCTTTTAGCTTATTGAATAGAAAATATAATGAGCAAAAACACATTTAAAGCATTTTGAATTCCACATACTTACAATCACATGCTACCTACCAACAGATATGAAACCGCCATTATATGTGTTTCGCAACCGTCATTGGATGTGTTTTCCGTAGTAGTGTACTTCTCTAATGGAAGGAACGCTTACTATTGGTTTAGACTTCTTCTTCTTCTTCTTATTGAGTAAGATAATTTTTTGAGTAATTTTTCAAGTTTTTAACTTCTAAATCTTCTTCCATTTCATTTAAAAAAAAGTTATTTAAAAAAAGTTATTAGCTTACATATCAAAAAGTTTATTTAAAAAAAGTTTGTGGCGTGTAAAACACGTCGCAACATACTTTTTAAAAAACATATAAAAAGGCGTCTGGTTTTCATATTGGGGAAGGTTAAAATTTTCAAAAAAATAAATTTGTGGCGTGGAAAACACGTCGTAACGTACATATCAAAAATAAAAAAATTGAGAGGAAAATTTTGACGGTTGAAATTGATTGCTTTGCTAGTTGACTGACACCTTTTAATTGGTGTCATGTATCCCACGTCGTAAACCTTGTGTTTGTGGTATCATTACAGGTTTACCAACGTGTTATTCAAGTCACAACACAATAATACTTTTCATCTGTGACGTGACTTCCACGCCGCTGATGTGTCTATTTAATACCCGCAAATTCTCTTCCCATCATGTTATTAGAGACACATAAACATTTATTCTCTCAGTTTATTTTCCTTTCCACCTTCTTCTCTCATTTTCTTTTCTAGATTTATATTTTCATCCACCACCTTCTTCTCTCACCTTCATCCAGATTTACTCAAGGTATGCTTTTTAATTTATGTTATTAGCTTTTTCATTTTAATTTTTGTTTGTTGGATTGTTGATTTACTCAAGGTATGCTTTTTAATTTATGTTATCAGCTTTTTCGTTTTAATTTCTGTTTGTTTTATTTTTGTTTTATTTTTTAGTTCAAGAGTCAAGAATTCAATGAATTTAATTTTTAAAATTTATTAGGCTGTTGGCTGTTTTGGAATACTTATGTAGTTGATTTTAAATTTCAATATTTGAATCATATCCTCCTTTCCCGTGTTCAGACCTCACAAGAACTATCCGCCCACACCATATAACTACCAAACCAAACAAAATTCTAATGCTTGGATCGTTTTGTTGCAATAACAAACATTATGGTAATAAACAAAACCAAAACGGTTTCTCTCCAACTTCCTCTTATGAGATAGTAAAATATCTATAAAAGTTTGTGTCCCTACAATCGAATGTTATCGCTGCTAACAATTGAGTTGAATTAACAAAATAAAAATGCTCTTTATTTTTTTTAATATATTTATATAAAAAAATTAAAATAAGTGTAAAAATATATCAAATTATTTGTTTAAATAATAATAATTAAATATAAAAAAGATTGTTTAATTTCTTAGGCAACCAAGCAAGAGTAAAAATAAATGGCAGGAAATGTTGCATTCTTTTAGCTTATTGAATAGAAAATATAATGAGCAAAAACACATTTAAAGCATTTTGAATTCCACATACTTACAATCACATGCTACCTACCAACAGATATGAAACCGCCATTATATGTGTTTCGCAACCGTCATTGGATGTGTTTTCCGTAGTAGTGTACTTCTCTAATGGAAGGAACGCTTACTATTGGTTTAGACTTCTTCTTCTTCTTATTGAGTAAGATAATTTTTTGAGTAATTTTTCAAGTTTTTAACTTCTAAATCTTCTTCCATTTCATTTAAAAAAAAGTTATTTAAAAAAAGTTATTAGCTTACATATCAAAAAGTTTATTTAAAAAAAGTTTGTGGCGTGTAAAACACGTCGCAACATACTTTTTAAAAAACATATAAAAAGGCGTCTGGTTTTCATATTGGGGAAGGTTAAAATTTTCAAAAAAATAAATTTGTGGCGTGGAAAACACGTCGTAACGTACATATCAAAAATAAAAAAATTGAGAGGAAAATTTTGACGGTTGAAATTGATTGCTTTGCTAGTTGACTGACACCTTTTAATTGGTGTCATGTATCCCACGTCGTAAACCTTGTGTTTGTGGTATCATTACAGGTTTACCAACGTGTTATTCAAGTCACAACACAATAATACTTTTCATCTGTGACGTGACTTCCACGCCGCTGATGTGTCTATTTAATACCCGCAAATTCTCTTCCCATCATGTTATTAGAGACACATAAACGTTTATTCTCTCAGTTTATTTTCCTTTCCACCTTCTTCTCTCATTTTCTTTTCTAGATTTATATTTTCATCCACCACCTTCTTCTCTCACCTTCATCCAGATTTACTCAAGGTATGCTTTTTAATTTATGTTATTAGCTTTTTCATTTTAATTTTTGTTTGTTGGATTGTTGATTTACTCAAGGTATGCTTTTTAATTTATGTTATCAGCTTTTTGGTTTTAATTTCTGTTTGTTTTATTTTTGTTTTATTTTTTAGTTCAAGAGTCAAGAATTCAATGAATTTAATTTTTAAAATTTATTAGGCTGTTGGCTGTTTTGGAATATTTATGTAGTTGATTTTAAATTTCAATATTTGAATCATATCCTCCTTTCCCGTGTTCAGACCTCACAAGAACTATCCGCCCACACCATATAACTACCAAACCAAATAAAATTCTAATGCTTGGATCGTTTTGTTGCAATAACAAACATTATGGTAATAAACAAAACCAAAACGGTTTCTCTCCAACTTCCTCTTATGAGATAGTAAAATATCTATAAAAGTTTGTGTCCCTACAATCGAATGTTATCGCTGCTAACAATTGAGTTGAATTAACAAAATAAAAATGCTCTTTATTTTTTTTAATATATTTATATAAAAAAATTAAAATAAGTGTAATAATATATCAAATTATTTGTTTAAATAATAATAATTAAATATAAAAAAGATTGTTTAATTTCTTAGGCAACCAAGCAAGAGTAAAAATAAATGGCAGGAAATGTTGCATTCTTTTAGCTTATTGAATAGAAAATATAATGAGCAAAAACACATTTAAAGCATTTTGAATTCCACATACTTACAATCACATGCTACCTACCAACAGATATGAAACCGCCATTATATGTGTTTCGCAACCGTCATTGGATGTGTTTTCCGTAGTAGTGTACTTCTCTAATGGAAGGAACGCTTACTATTGGTTTAGACTTCTTCTTCTTCTTCTTATTGAGTAAGATAATTTTTTGAGTAATTTTTCAAGTTTTTAACTTCTAAATCTTCTTCCATTTCATTTAAAAAAAAGTTATTTAAAAAAAGTTATTAGCTTACATATCAAAAAGTTTATTTAAAAAAAGTTTGTGGCGTGTAAAACACGTCGCAACATACTTTTTAAAAAACATATAAAAAGGCGTCTGGTTTTCATATTGGGGAAGGTTAAAATTTTCAAAAAAATAAATTTGTGGCGTGGAAAACACGTCGTAACGTACATATCAAAAATAAAAAAATTGAGAGGAAAATTTTGACGGTTGAAATTGATTGCTTTGCTAGTTGACTGACACCTTTTAATTGGTGTCATGTATCCCACGTCGTAAACCTTGTGTTTGTGGTATCATTACAGGTTTACCAACGTGTTATTCAAGTCACAACACAATAATACTTTTCATCTGTGACGTGACTTCCACGCCGCTGATGTGTCTATTTAATACCCGCAAATTCTCTTCCCATCATGTTATTAGAGACACATAAACATTTATTCTCTCAGTTTATTTTCCTTTCCACCTTCTTCTCTCATTTTCTTTTCTAGATTTATATTTTCATCCACCACCTTCTTCTCTCACCTTCATCCAGATTTACTCAAGGTATGCTTTTTAATTTATGTTATTAGCTTTTTCATTTTAATTTTTGTTTGTTGGATTGTTGATTTACTCAAGGTATGCTTTTTAATTTATGTTATCAGCTTTTTCGTTTTAATTTCTGTTTGTTTTATTTTTGTTTTATTTTTTAGTTCAAGAGTCAAGAATTCAATGAATTTAATTTTTAAAATTTATTAGGCTGTTGGCTGTTTTGGAATACTTATGTAGTTGATTTTAAATTTCAATATTTGAATCATATCCTCCTTTCCCGTGTTCAGACCTCACAAGAACTATCCGCCCACACCATATAACTACCAAACCAAACAAAATTCTAATGCTTGGATCGTTTTGTTGCAATAACAAACATTATGGTAATAAACAAAACCAAAACGGTTTCTCTCCAACTTCCTCTTATGAGATAGTAAAATATCTATAAAAGTTTGTGTCCCTACAATCGAATGTTATCGCTGCTAACAATTGAGTTGAATTAACAAAATAAAAATGCTCTTTATTTTTTTTAATATATTTATATAAAAAAATTAAAATAAGTGTAAAAATATATCAAATTATTTGTTTAAATAATAATAATTAAATATAAAAAAGATTGTTTAATTTCTTAGGCAACCAAGCAAGAGTAAAAATAAATGGCAGGAAATGTTGCATTCTTTTAGCTTATTGAATAGAAAATATAATGAGCAAAAACACATTTAAAGCATTTTGAATTCCACATACTTACAATCACATGCTACCTACCAACAGATATGAAACCGCCATTATATGTGTTTCGCAACCGTCATTGGATGTGTTTTCCGTAGTAGTGTACTTCTCTAATGGAAGGAACGCTTACTATTGGTTTAGACTTCTTCTTCTTCTTATTGAGTAAGATAATTTTTTGAGTAATTTTTCAAGTTTTTAACTTCTAAATCTTCTTCCATTTCATTTAAAAAAAAGTTATTTAAAAAAAGTTATTAGCTTACATATCAAAAAGTTTATTTAAAAAAAGTTTGTGGCGTGTAAAACACGTCGCAACATACTTTTTAAAAAACATATAAAAAGGCGTCTGGTTTTCATATTGGGGAAGGTTAAAATTTTCAAAAAAATAAATTTGTGGCGTGGAAAACACGTCGTAACGTACATATCAAAAATAAAAAAATTGAGAGGAAAATTTTGACGGTTGAAATTGATTGCTTTGCTAGTTGACTGACACCTTTTAATTGGTGTCATGTATCCCACGTCGTAAACCTTGTGTTTGTGGTATCATTACAGGTTTACCAACGTGTTATTCAAGTCACAACACAATAATACTTTTCATCTGTGACGTGACTTCCACGCCGCTGATGTGTCTATTTAATACCCGCAAATTCTCTTCCCATCATGTTATTAGAGACACATAAACGTTTATTCTCTCAGTTTATTTTCCTTTCCACCTTCTTCTCTCATTTTCTTTTCTAGATTTATATTTTCATCCACCACCTTCTTCTCTCACCTTCATCCAGATTTACTCAAGGTATGCTTTTTAATTTATGTTATTAGCTTTTTCATTTTAATTTTTGTTTGTTGGATTGTTGATTTACTCAAGGTATGCTTTTTAATTTATGTTATTAGCTTTTTCGTTTTAATTTCTGTTTATTTTATTGTTGTTTTATTTTTTAGTTCAAGAGTCAAGAATTCAATAAATTTAATTTTTAAAATTTATTAGGCTGTTGGCTGTTTTGGAATATTTATGTAGTTGATTTTAAATTTCAATATTTGAATCATATTCTCCTTTCCCGTGTTCAGACCTCACAAGAACTATCCGCCCACACCATATAACTACCAAACCAAACAAAATTCTAATGCTTGGATCGTTTTGTTGCAATAACAAACATTATGGTAATAAACAAAACCAAAACGGTTTCTCTCCAACTTCCTCTTATGAGATAGTAAAATATCTATAAAATTTTGTGTCCCTACAATCGAATGTTATCACTGCTAGCAATTGAGTTGAATTAACAAAATAAGAATGCTCTTTTTTTTTTTAATATATTTATATAAAAAAATTAAAATAAGTGTAAAAATATATCAAATTATTTGTTTAAATCATAATAATTAAATATAAAAAGATTGTTTAATTTCTTAGGCAACCAAGCAAGAGTAAAAATAAATGGCAGGAAATGTTGCATTCTTTTAGCTTATTGAATAGAAAATATAATGAGTAAAAACACATTTAAAGCATTTTGAATTCCAGATACTTACAATCACATGCTACCTACCAACAGATATGAAACCGCCATTATATGTGTTTCGCAACCGTCATTGGATGTGTTTTCCGTAGTAGTGTACTTCTCTAATGGAAGGAACGCTTACTATTGGTTTAGACTTCTTCTTCTTATTATTGAGTAAGATAATTTTTTGAGTAATTTTTCAAGTTTTTAACTTCTAAATCTTCTTCCATTTCATTTAAAAAAAGGTTATTTAAAAAAAGTTATTAGCTTACATATCAAAAACTTTATTTAAAAAAAGTTTGTGGCGTGTAAAACACGTCGCAACATACTTTTTAAAAAACATATAAAAAGGCGTCTGGTTTTCATATTGGGGAAGGTTAAAATTTTCAAAAAAAATAAATTTGTGGCGTGGAAAACACGTCGTAACGTACATATCAAAAATAAAAAAATTGAGAGGAAAATTTTGACGGTTGAAATTGATTGCTTTGCTGGTTGACTGACACCTTTTAATTGGTGTCATGTATCCCACGTCGTAAACCTTGTGTTTGTTCTATCATTACAGGTTTACCACCGTGTTATTCAAGTCACAACACAATAATACTTTTCATCTGTGACGTGACTTCCACGCCGCTGATGTGTCTATTTAATACCCGCAAATTCTCTTCCCATCATGTTATTAGAGACACATAAACGTTTATTCTCTCAGTTTATTTTCCTTTCCACCTTCTTCTCTCATTTTATTTTCTAGATTTATATTTTCATCACCCACCTTCTTCTCTCACCTTCATCCAGATTTACTCAAGGTATGCTATTTAATTTATGTTATTAGCTTTTTCATTTTAATTTTTGTTTGTTGGATTGTTGATTTACTCAAGGTATGCTTTTTAATTTATGTTATTAGCTTTTTCGTTTTAATTTCTGTTTGTTTTATTGTTGTTTTATTTTTTAGTTCAAGAGTCAAGAATTCAATGAATTTAATTTTTAAAATTTATTAGGCTGTTGGCTATTTTGGAATATTTATGTAGTTGATTTTAAATTTCAATATTTGAATCATATTCTCCTTTCCCGTGTTCAGACCTCACAAGAACTATCCGCCCACACCATATAACTACCAAACCAAACAAAATTCTAATGCTTGGATCGTTTTGTTGCAATAACAAACATTATGGTAATAAACAAAACCAAAACGGTTTCTCTCCAACTTCCTCTTATGAGATAGTAAAATATCTATAAAAGTTTGTGTCCCTACAATCGAATGTTATCGCTGCTAGCAATTGAGTTGAATTAACAAAATAAAAATGCTCTTTATTTTTTTTAATATATTTATATAAAAAAATTAAAATAAGTGTAAAAATATATCAAGTTATTTGTTTAAATAATAATAATTAAATATAAAAAGATTGTTTAATTTCATAGGCAACCAAGCAAGAGTAAAAATAAATGGCAGGAAATGTTGCATTCTTTTAGCTTATTGAATAGAAAATATAATGAGTAAAAACACATTTAAAGCATTTTGAATTCCAGATACTTACAATCACATGCTACCTACCAACAGATATGAAACCGCCATTATATGTGTTTCGCAACCGTCATTGGATGTGTTTTCCGTAGTAGTGTACTTCTCTAATGGAAGGAACGCTTACTATTGGTTTAGACTTCTTCTTCTTCTTATTGAGTAAGATAATTTTTTGAGTAATTTTTCAAGTTTTTAACTTCTGAATCTTCTTCCATTTCATTTAAAAAAAGGTTATTTAAAAAAAGTTATTAGCTTACATATCAAAAAGTTTATTTAAAAAAAGTTTGTGGCGTGTAAAACACGTCGCAACAAACTTTTTTAAAAACATATAAAAAGGCGTCTGGTTTTCATATTGGGGAAGGTTAAAATTTTCAAAAAAATAAATTTGTGGCGTGGAAAACACGTCGTAACGTACATATCAAAAATAAAAAAATTGAGAGGAAAATTTTGACGGTTGAAATTGATTGCTTTGCTGGTTGACTGACACATTTTAATTGGTGTCATGTATCCCACGTCGTAAACCTTGTGTTTGTTCTATCATTACAGGTTTACCAGCATGTTATTCAAGTCACAACACAATAATACTTTTCATCTGTGACGTGACTTCCACGCCGCTGATGTGTCTATTTAATAACCGCAAATTCTCTTCCCATCATGTTATTAGAGACACATAAACGTTTATTCTCTCAGTTTATTTTCCTTTCCACCTTCTTCTCTCATTTTCTTTTCTAGATTTATATTTTCATCACCCACCTTCTTCTCTCACCTTCATCCAGATTTACTCAAGGTATGCTTTTTAAGTTATGTTATTAGCTTTTTCATTTTAATTTTCGTTTGTTGGATTGTTGATTTACTCAAGGTATGCTTTTTAATTTATGTTATTAGCTTTTTCGTTTTAATTTCTGTTTGTTTTATTGTTGTTTAATTTTTTAGTTCAAGAGTCAAGAATTCAATGAATTTAATTTTTAAAATTTATTAGGCTGTTGGCTGTTTTGGAATATTTATGTAGTTGATTTTAAATTTCAATATTTGAATCATATTCTCCTTTCCTGTGTTCAGACCTCACAAGAACTATCCGCCCACACCATATAACTACCAAACCAAACAAAATTCTAATGCTTGGATCGTTTTGTTGCAATAACAAACATTATGGTAATAAACAAAACCAAAACGGTTTCTCTCCAACTTCCTCTTATGAGATAGTAAAATATCTATAAAAGTTTGTGTCCCTACAATCGAATGTTATCGCTGCTAACAATTGAGTTGAATTAACAAAATAAAAATGCTCTTTATTTTTTTTAATATATTTATATAAAAAAATTAAAATAAGTGTAAAAATATATCAAATTATTTGTTTAAATAATAATAATTAAATATAAAAAAGATTGTTTAATTTCTTAGGCAACCAAGCAAGAGTAAAAATAAATGGCAGGAAATGTTGCATTCTTTTAGCTTATTGAATAGAAAATATAATGAGCAAAAACACATTTAAAGCATTTTGAATTCCACATACTTACAATCACATGCTACCTACCAACAGATATGAAACCGCCATTATATGTGTTTCGCAACCGTCATTGGATGTGTTTTCCGTAGTAGTGTACTTCTCTAATGGAAGGAACGCTTACTATTGGTTTAGACTTCTTCTTCTTCTTATTGAGTAAGATAATTTTTTGAGTAATTTTTCAAGTTTTTAACTTCTAAATCTTCTTCCATTTCATTTAAAAAAAAGTTATTTAAAAAAAGTTATTAGCTTACATATCAAAAAGTTTATTTAAAAAAAGTTTGTGGCGTGTAAAACACGTCGCAACATACTTTTTAAAAAACATATAAAAAGGCGTCTGGTTTTCATATTGGGGAAGGTTAAAATTTTCAAAAAAATAAATTTGTGGCGTGGAAAACACGTCGTAACGTACATATCAAAAATAAAAAAATTGAGAGGAAAATTTTGACGGTTGAAATTGATTGCTTTGCTAGTTGACTGACACCTTTTAATTGGTGTCATGTATCCCACGTCGTAAACCTTGTGTTTGTGGTATCATTACAGGTTTACCAACGTGTTATTCAAGTCACAACACAATAATACTTTTCATCTGTGACGTGACTTCCACGCCGCTGATGTGTCTATTTAATACCCGCAAATTCTCTTCCCATCATGTTATTAGAGACACATAAACGTTTATTCTCTCAGTTTATTTTCCTTTCCACCTTCTTCTCTCATTTTCTTTTCTAGATTTATATTTTCATCCACCACCTTCTTCTCTCACCTTCATCCAGATTTACTCAAGGTATGCTTTTTAATTTATGTTATTAGCTTTTTCATTTTAATTTTTGTTTGTTGGATTGTTGATTTACTCAAGGTATGCTTTTTAATTTATGTTATTAGCTTTTTCGTTTTAATTTCTGTTTATTTTATTGTTGTTTTATTTTTTAGTTCAAGAGTCAAGAATTCAATAAATTTAATTTTTAAAATTTATTAGGCTGTTGGCTGTTTTGGAATATTTATGTAGTTGATTTTAAATTTCAATATTTGAATCATATTCTCCTTTCCCGTGTTCAGACCTCACAAGAACTATCCGCCCACACCATATAACTACCAAACCAAACAAAATTCTAATGCTTGGATCGTTTTGTTGCAATAACAAACATTATGGTAATAAACAAAACCAAAACGGTTTCTCTCCAACTTCCTCTTATGAGATAGTAAAATATCTATAAAATTTTGTGTCCCTACAATCGAATGTTATCACTGCTAGCAATTGAGTTGAATTAACAAAATAAGAATGCTCTTTTTTTTTTTAATATATTTATATAAAAAAATTAAAATAAGTGTAAAAATATATCAAATTATTTGTTTAAATCATAATAATTAAATATAAAAAGATTGTTTAATTTCTTAGGCAACCAAGCAAGAGTAAAAATAAATGGCAGGAAATGTTGCATTCTTTTAGCTTATTGAATAGAAAATATAATGAGTAAAAACACATTTAAAGCATTTTGAATTCCAGATACTTACAATCACATGCTACCTACCAACAGATATGAAACCGCCATTATATGTGTTTCGCAACCGTCATTGGATGTGTTTTCCGTAGTAGTGTACTTCTCTAATGGAAGGAACGCTTACTATTGGTTTAGACTTCTTCTTCTTATTATTGAGTAAGATAATTTTTTGAGTAATTTTTCAAGTTTTTAACTTCTAAATCTTCTTCCATTTCATTTAAAAAAAGGTTATTTAAAAAAAGTTATTAGCTTACATATCAAAAACTTTATTTAAAAAAAGTTTGTGGCGTGTAAAACACGTCGCAACATACTTTTTAAAAAACATATAAAAAGGCGTCTGGTTTTCATATTGGGGAAGGTTAAAATTTTCAAAAAAAATAAATTTGTGGCGTGGAAAACACGTCGTAACGTACATATCAAAAATAAAAAAATTGAGAGGAAAATTTTGACGGTTGAAATTGATTGCTTTGCTGGTTGACTGACACCTTTTAATTGGTGTCATGTATCCCACGTCGTAAACCTTGTGTTTGTTCTATCATTACAGGTTTACCACCGTGTTATTCAAGTCACAACACAATAATACTTTTCATCTGTGACGTGACTTCCACGCCGCTGATGTGTCTATTTAATACCCGCAAATTCTCTTCCCATCATGTTATTAGAGACACATAAACGTTTATTCTCTCAGTTTATTTTCCTTTCCACCTTCTTCTCTCATTTTATTTTCTAGATTTATATTTTCATCACCCACCTTCTTCTCTCACCTTCATCCAGATTTACTCAAGGTATGCTATTTAATTTATGTTATTAGCTTTTTCATTTTAATTTTTGTTTGTTGGATTGTTGATTTACTCAAGGTATGCTTTTTAATTTATGTTATTAGCTTTTTCGTTTTAATTTCTGTTTGTTTTATTGTTGTTTTATTTTTTAGTTCAAGAGTCAAGAATTCAATGAATTTAATTTTTAAAATTTATTAGGCTGTTGGCTATTTTGGAATATTTATGTAGTTGATTTTAAATTTCAATATTTGAATCATATTCTCCTTTCCCGTGTTCAGACCTCACAAGAACTATCCGCCCACACCATATAACTACCAAACCAAACAAAATTCTAATGCTTGGATCGTTTTGTTGCAATAACAAACATTATGGTAATAAACAAAACCAAAACGGTTTCTCTCCAACTTCCTCTTATGAGATAGTAAAATATCTATAAAAGTTTGTGTCCCTACAATCGAATGTTATCGCTGCTAGCAATTGAGTTGAATTAACAAAATAAAAATGCTCTTTATTTTTTTTAATATATTTATATAAAAAAATTAAAATAAGTGTAAAAATATATCAAGTTATTTGTTTAAATAATAATAATTAAATATAAAAAGATTGTTTAATTTCATAGGCAACCAAGCAAGAGTAAAAATAAATGGCAGGAAATGTTGCATTCTTTTAGCTTATTGAATAGAAAATATAATGAGTAAAAACACATTTAAAGCATTTTGAATTCCAGATACTTACAATCACATGCTACCTACCAACAGATATGAAACCGCCATTATATGTGTTTCGCAACCGTCATTGGATGTGTTTTCCGTAGTAGTGTACTTCTCTAATGGAAGGAACGCTTACTATTGGTTTAGACTTCTTCTTCTTCTTATTGAGTAAGATAATTTTTTGAGTAATTTTTCAAGTTTTTAACTTCTGAATCTTCTTCCATTTCATTTAAAAAAAGGTTATTTAAAAAAAGTTATTAGCTTACATATCAAAAAGTTTATTTAAAAAAAGTTTGTGGCGTGTAAAACACGTCGCAACAAACTTTTTTAAAAACATATAAAAAGGCGTCTGGTTTTCATATTGGGGAAGGTTAAAATTTTCAAAAAAATAAATTTGTGGCGTGGAAAACACGTCGTAACGTACATATCAAAAATAAAAAAATTGAGAGGAAAATTTTGACGGTTGAAATTGATTGCTTTGCTGGTTGACTGACACATTTTAATTGGTGTCATGTATCCCACGTCGTAAACCTTGTGTTTGTTCTATCATTACAGGTTTACCAGCATGTTATTCAAGTCACAACACAATAATACTTTTCATCTGTGACGTGACTTCCACGCCGCTGATGTGTCTATTTAATAACCGCAAATTCTCTTCCCATCATGTTATTAGAGACACATAAACGTTTATTCTCTCAGTTTATTTTCCTTTCCACCTTCTTCTCTCATTTTCTTTTCTAGATTTATATTTTCATCACCCACCTTCTTCTCTCACCTTCATCCAGATTTACTCAAGGTATGCTTTTTAAGTTATGTTATTAGCTTTTTCATTTTAATTTTCGTTTGTTGGATTGTTGATTTACTCAAGGTATGCTTTTTAATTTATGTTATTAGCTTTTTCGTTTTAATTTCTGTTTGTTTTATTGTTGTTTAATTTTTTAGTTCAAGAGTCAAGAATTCAATGAATTTAATTTTTAAAATTTATTAGGCTGTTGGCTGTTTTGGAATATTTATGTAGTTGATTTTAAATTTCAATATTTGAATCATATTCTCCTTTCCTGTGTTCAGACCTCACAAGAACTATCCGCCCACACCATATAACTACCAAACCAAACAAAATTCTAATGCTTGGATCGTTTTGTTGCAATAACAAACATTATGGTAATAAACAAAACCAAAACGGTTTCTCTCCAACTTCCTCTTATGAGATAGTAAAATATCTATAAAATTTTGTGTCCCTACAATCGAATGTTATCACTGCTAGCAATTGAGTTGAATTAACAAAATAAAAATGCTCTTTATTTTTTTTAATATATTTATATAAAAAAATTAAAATAAGTGTAAAAATATATCAAATTATTTGTTTAAATAATAATAATTAAATATAAAAAGATTGTTTAATTTCTTAGGCAACCAAGCAAGAGTAAAAATAAATGGCAGGAAATGTTGCATTCTTTTAGCTTATTGAATAGAAAATATAATGAGTAAAAACACATTTAAAGCATTTTGAATTCCAGATACTTACAATCACATGCTACCTACCAACAGATATGAAACCGCCATTATATGTGTTTCGCAACCGTCATTGGATGTGTTTTCCGTAGTAGTGTGCTTCTCTAATGGAAGGAACGCTTACTATTGGTTTAGACTTCTTCTTCTTCTTCTTGAGTAAGATAATTTTTTGAGTAATTTTTCAAGTTTTTAACTTCTAAATCTTCTTCCATTTCATTTAAAAAAAGGTTATTTAAAAAAAGTTATTAGCTTACATATCAAAAAGTTTATTTAAAAAAAGTTTGTGGCGTGTAAAACACGTCGCAACATACTTTTTAAAAAACATATAAAAAGGCGTCTGGTTTTCATATTGGGGAAGGTTAAAATTTTCAAAAAAATAAATTTGTGGCGGGGAAAACACGTCGTAACGTACATATCAAAAATAAAAAAATTGAGAGGAAAATTTTGACGGTTGAAATTGATTGCTTTGCTGGTTGACTGACACCTTTTAATTGGTGTCATGTATCCCACGTCGTAAACCTTGTGTTTGTTCTATCATTACAGGTTTACCAGCGTGTTATTCAAGTCACAACACAATAATACTTTTCATCTGTGACGTGACTTCCACGCCGCTGATGTGTCTATTTAACACCCGCAAATTCTCTTCCCATCATGTTATTAGAGACACATAAACGTTTATTCTCTCAGTTTATTTTCCTTTCCACCTTCTTCCCTCATTTTCTTTTCTAGATTTATATTTTCATCACCCACCTTCTTCTCTCACCTTCATCCAGATTTACTCAAGGTATGCTTTTTAATTTATGTTATTAGCTTTTTCATTTAAATTTTCGTTTGTTGGATTGTTGATTTACTCAAGGTATGCTTTTTAATTTATGTTATTAGCTTTTTCGTTTTAATTTCTGTTTGTTTTATTGTTGTTTTATTTTTTAGTTCAAGAGTCAAGAATTCAATGAATTTAATTTTTAAAATTTATTAGGCTGTTGGCTGTTTTGGAATATTTATGTAGTTGATTTTAAATTACAATATTTGAATCATATTCTCCTTTCCCGTGTTCAAACCTCACAAGAACTATCCGCCCACACCATATAACTACCAAACCAAACAAAATTCTAATGCATGGATCGTTTTGTTGCAATAACAAACATTATGGTAATAAACAAAACCAAAACGGTTTCTCTCCAACTTCCTCTTATGAGATAGTAAAATATCTATAAAACTTTGTGTCCCTACAATCGAATGTTATCACTGCTAGCAATTGAGTTGAATTAACAAAATAAAAATGCTCTTTATTTTTTTTAATATATTTATATAAAAAAATTAAAATAAGTGTAAAAATATATCAAATTATTTGTTTAAATAATAATAATTAAATATAAAAAGATTGTGTAATTTCTTAGGCAACCAAGCAAGAGTAAAAATAAATGGCAGGAAATGTTGCATTCTTTTAGCTTATTGAATAGAAAATATAATGAGTAAAAACACATTTAAAGCATTTTGAATTCCACATACTTACAATCACATGCTACCTACCAACAGATATGAAACCGCCATTATATGTGTTTCGCAACCGTCATTGGATGTGTTTTCCGTAGTAGTGTGCTTCTCTAATGGAAGGAACGCTTACTATTGGTTTAGACTTCTTCTTCTTCTTCTTGAGTAAGATAATTTTTTGAGTAATTTTTCAAGTTTTTAACTTCTAAATCTTCTTCCATTTCATTTAAAAAAAGGTTATTTAAAAAAAGTTATTAGCTTACATATCAAAAAGTTTATTTAAAAAAAGTTTGTGGCGTGTAAAACACGTCGCAACATACTTTTTAAAAAACATATAAAAAGGCGTCTGGTTTTCATATTGGGGAAGGTTAAAATTTTCAAAAAAATAAATTTGTGGCGGGGAAAACACGTCGTAACGTACATATCAAAAATAAAAAAATTGAGAGGAAAATTTTGACGGTTGAAATTGATTGCTTTGCTGGTTGACTGACACCTTTTAATTGGTGTCATGTATCCCACGTCGTAAACCTTGTGTTTGTTCTATCATTACAGGTTTACCAGCGTGTTATTCAAGTCACAACACAATAATACTTTTCATCTGTGACGTGACTTCCACGCCGCTGATGTGTCTATTTAACACCCGCAAATTCTCTTCCCATCATGTTATTAGAGACACATAAACGTTTATTCTCTCAGTTTATTTTCCTTTCCACCTTCTTCCCTCATTTTCTTTTCTAGATTTATATTTTCATCACCCACCTTCTTCTCTCACCTTCATCCAGATTTACTCAAGGTATGCTTTTTAATTTATGTTATTAGCTTTTTCATTTAAATTTTCGTTTGTTGGATTGTTGATTTACTCAAGGTATGCTTTTTAATTTATGTTATTAGCTTTTTCGTTTTAATTTCTGTTTGTTTTATTGTTGTTTTATTTTTTAGTTCAAGAGTCAAGAATTCAATGAATTTAATTTTTAAAATTTATTAGGCTGTTGGCTGTTTTGGAATATTTATGTAGTTGATTTTAAATTACAATATTTGAATCATATTCTCCTTTCCCGTGTTCAAACCTCACAAGAACTATCCGCCCACACCATATAACTACCAAACCAAACAAAATTCTAATGCATGGATCGTTTTGTTGCAATAACAAACATTATGGTAATAAACAAAACCAAAACGGTTTCTCTCCAACTTCCTCTTATGAGATAGTAAAATATCTATAAAACTTTGTGTCCCTACAATCGAATGTTATCACTGCTAGCAATTGAGTTGAATTAACAAAATAAAAATGCCCTTTATTTTTTTTAATATATTTATATAAAAAAATTAAAATAAGTGTAAAAATATATCAAATTATTTGTTTAAATAATAATAATTAAATATAAAAATATTTTTTAATTTCTTAGGCAACCAAGCAAGAGTAAAAATAAATGGCAGGAAATGTTGCATTCTTTTAGCTTATTGAATAGAAAATATAATGAGTAAAAACACATTTAAAGCATTTTGAATTCCACATACTTACAATCACATGCTACCTACCAACAGATATGAAACCGCCATTATATGTGTTTCGCAACCGTCATTGGATGTGTTTTCCGTAGTAGTGTACTTCTCTAATGGAAGGAACGCTTACTATTGGTTTAGACTTCTTCTTCTTCTTATTGAGTAAGATAATTTTTTGAGTAATTTTTCAAGTTTTTAACTTCTAAATCTTCTTCCATTTCATTTAAAAAAAGGTTATTTAAAAAAAGTTATTAGCTTACATATCAAAAAGTTTATTTAAAAAAAGTTTGTGGCGTGTAAAACACGTCGCAACATACTTTTTAAAAAACATATAAAAAGGCGTCTGGTTTTCATATTGGGGAAGGTTAAAATTTTCAAAAAAATAAATTTGTGGCTTGGAAAACACGTCGTAACGTACATATCAAAAATAAAAAAATTGAGAGGAAAATTTTGACGGTTGAAATTGATTGCTTTGCTGGTTGACTGACACCTTTTAATTGGTGTCATGTATCCCACGTCGTAAACCTTGTGTTTGTTCTATCATTACAGGTTTACCAGCGTGTTATTCAAGTCACAACACAATAATACTTTTCATCTGTGACGTGACTTCCACGCCGCTGATGTGTCTATTTAATACCCGCAAATTCTCTTCCCATCATGTTATTAGAGACACATAAACGTTTATTCTCTCAGTTTATTTTCCTTTCCACCTTCTTCTCTCATTTTCTTTTCTAGATTTATATTTTCATCACCCACCTTCTTCTCTCACCTTCATCCAGATTTACTCAAGGTATGCTTTTTAAGTTATGTTATTAGCTTTTTCATTTTAATTTTCGTTTGTTGGATTGTTGATTTACTCAAGGTATGCTTTTTAATTTATGTTATTAGCTTTTTCGTTTTAATTTCTGTTTGTTTTATTGTTGTTTAATTTTTTAGTTCAAGAGTCAAGAATTCAATGAATTTAATTTTTAAAATTTATTAGGCTATTGGCTGTTTTGGAATATTTATGTAGTTGATTTTAAATTTCAATATTTGAATCATATTCTCCTTTCCTTTGTTCAGACCTCACAAGAACTATCCGCCCACACCATATAACTACCAAACCAAACAAAATTCTAATGCATGGATCGTTTTGTTGCAATAACAAACATTATGGTAATAAACAAAACCAAAACGGTTTCTCTCCAACTTCCTCTTATGAGATAGTAAAATATCTATAAAATTTTGTGTCCCTACAATCGAATGTTATCACTGCTAGCAATTGAGTTGAATTAACAAAATAAAAATGCTCTTTATTTTTTTTAATATATTTATATAAAAAAATTAAAATAAGTGTAAAAATATATCAAATTATTTGTTTAAATAATAATAATTAAATATAAAAAGATTGTGTAATTTCTTAGGCAACCAAGCAAGAGTAAAAATAAATGGCAGGAAATGTTGCATTCTTTTAGCTTATTGAATAGAAAATATAATGAGTAAAAACACATTTAAAGCATTTTGAATTCCACATACTTACAATCACATGCTACCTACCAACAGATATGAAACCGCCATTATATGTGTTTCGCAACCGTCATTGGATGTGTTTTCCGTAGTAGTGTGCTTCTCTAATGGAAGGAACGCTTACTATTGGTTTAGACTTCTTCTTCTTCTTCTTGAGTAAGATAATTTTTTGAGTAATTTTTCAAGTTTTTAACTTCTAAATCTTCTTCCATTTCATTTAAAAAAAGGTTATTTAAAAAAAGTTATTAGCTTACATATCAAAAAGTTTATTTAAAAAAAGTTTGTGGCGTGTAAAACACGTCGCAACATACTTTTTAAAAAACATATAAAAAGGCGTCTGGTTTTCATATTGGGGAAGGTTAAAATTTTCAAAAAAATAAATTTGTGGCGGGGAAAACACGTCGTAACGTACATATCAAAAATAAAAAAATTGAGAGGAAAATTTTGACGGTTGAAATTGATTGCTTTGCTGGTTGACTGACACCTTTTAATTGGTGTCATGTATCCCACGTCGTAAACCTTGTGTTTGTTCTATCATTACAGGTTTACCAGCGTGTTATTCAAGTCACAACACAATAATACTTTTCATCTGTGACGTGACTTCCACGCCGCTGATGTGTCTATTTAACACCCGCAAATTCTCTTCCCATCATGTTATTAGAGACACATAAACGTTTATTCTCTCAGTTTATTTTCCTTTCCACCTTCTTCCCTCATTTTCTTTTCTAGATTTATATTTTCATCACCCACCTTCTTCTCTCACCTTCATCCAGATTTACTCAAGGTATGCTTTTTAATTTATGTTATTAGCTTTTTCATTTAAATTTTCGTTTGTTGGATTGTTGATTTACTCAAGGTATGCTTTTTAATTTATGTTATTAGCTTTTTCGTTTTAATTTCTGTTTGTTTTATTGTTGTTTTATTTTTTAGTTCAAGAGTCAAGAATTCAATGAATTTAATTTTTAAAATTTATTAGGCTGTTGGCTGTTTTGGAATATTTATGTAGTTGATTTTAAATTTCAATATTTGAATCATATTCTCCTTTCCCGTGTTCAAACCTCACAAGAACTATCCGCCCACACCATATAACTACCAAACCAAACAAAATTCTAATGCATGGATCGTTTTGTTGCAATAACAAACATTATGGTAATAAACAAAACCAAAACGGTTTCTCTCCAACTTCCTCTTATGAGATAGTAAAATATCTATAAAACTTTGTGTCCCTACAATCGAATGTTATCACTGCTAGCAATTGAGTTGAATTAACAAAATAAAAATGCTCTTTATTTTTTTTAATATATTTATATAAAAAAATTAAAATAAGTGTAAAAATATATCAAATTATTTGTTTAAATAATAATAATTAAATATAAAAATATTTTTTAATTTCTTAGGCAACCAAGCAAGAGTAAAAATAAATGGTAGGAAATGTTGCATTCTTTTAGCTTATTGAATAGAAAATATAATGAGTAAAAACACATTTAAAGCATTTTGAATTCCACATACTTACAATCACATGCTACCTACCAACAGATATGAAACCGCCATTATATGTGTTTCGCAACCGTCATTGGATGTGTTTTCCGTAGTAGTGTACTTCTCTAATGGAAGGAACGCTTACTATTGGTTTAGACTTCTTCTTCTTCTTATTGAGTAAGATAATTTTTTGAGTAATTTTTCAAGTTTTTAACTTCTAAATCTTCTTCTATTTCATTTAAAAAAAGTTATTATCCTACATTTCCAAAAGTTTATTTAAAAAAAGTTTGTGGCATGTAAAACACGTCGCAACATACTTTTTAAAAAACATATAAAAATGCGTCTGGTTTTCATATTGGGGAAGGTTAAAATTTTCAAAAAAATAAATTTGTGGCGTGGAAAACACGTCGTAACGTACATATCAAAAATAAAAAAATTGAGAGGAAAATTTTGACGGTTGAAATTGATTGCTTTGCTGGTTGACTGACACCTTTTAATTGGTGTCATGTATCCCACGTCGTAAACCTTGTGTTTGTTCTATCATTACAGGTTTACCAGCGTGTTATTCAAGTCACAACACAATGATACTTTTCATCTGTGACGTGACTTCCACGCCGCTGATGTGTCTATTTAATACCCGCAAATTCTCTTCCCATCATGTTATTAGAGACACATAAACGTTTATTCTCTCAGTTTATTTTCCTTTCCACCTTCTTCTCTTATTTTCTTTTCTAGATTTATATTTTCATCACCCACCTTCTTCTCTCACCTTCATCCAGATTTACTCAAGGTATGCTTTTTAAGTTATGTTATTAGCTTTTTCATTTTAATTTTCGTTTGTTGGATTGTTGATTTACTCAAGGTATGCTTTTTAATTTATGTTATTAGCTTTTTCGTTTTAATTTCTGTTTGTTTTATTGTTGTTTAATTTTTTAGTTCAAGAGTCAAGAATTCAATGAATTTAATTTTTAAAATTTATTAGGCTGTTGGCTGTTTTGGAATATTTATGTAGTTGATTTTAAATTTCAATATTTGAATCATATTCTCCTTTCCTGTGTTCAGACCTCACAAGAACTATCCGCCCACACCATATAACTACCAAACCAAACAAAATTCTAATGCATGGATCGTTTTGTTGCAATAACAAACATTATGGTAATAAACAAAACCAAAACGGTTTCTCTCCAACTTCCTCTTATGAGATAGTAAAATATCTATAAAATTTTGTGTCCCTACAATCGAATGTTATCACTGCTAGCAATTGAGTTGAATTAACAAAATAAAAATGCTCTTTATTTTTTTTAATATATTTATATAAAAAAATTAAAATAAGTGTAAAAATATATCAAATTATTTGTTTAAATAATAATAATTAAATATAAAAAGATTGTGTAATTTCTTAGGCAACCAAGCAAGAGTAAAAATAAATGGCAGGAAATGTTGCATTCTTTTAGCTTATTGAATAGAAAATATAATGAGTAAAAACACATTTAAAGCATTTTGAATTCCACATACTTACAATCACATGCTACCTACCAACAGATATGAAACCGCCATTATATGTGTTTCGCAACCGTCATTGGTTGTGTTTTCCGTAGTAGTGTGCTTCTCTAATGGAAGGAACGCTTACTATTGGTTTAGACTTCTTCTTCTTCTTCTTGAGTAAGATAATTTTTTGAGTAATTTTTCAAGTTTTTAACTTCTAAATCTTCTTCCATTTCATTTAAAAAAAGGTTATTTAAAAAAAGTTATTAGCTTACATATCAAAAAGTTTATTTAAAAAAAGTTTGTGGCGTGTAAAACACGTCGCAACATACTTTTTAAAAAACATATAAAAAGGCGTCTGGTTTTCATATTGGGGAAGGTTAAAATTTTCAAAAAAATAAATTTGTGGCGTGGAAAACACGTCGTAACGTACATATCAAAAATAAAAAAATTGAGAGGAAAATTTTGACGGTTGAAATTGATTGCTTTGCTGGTTGACTGACACCTTTTAATTGGTGTCATGTATCCCACGTCGTAAACCTTGTGTTTGTTCTATCATTACAGGTTTACCAGCGTGTTATTCAAGTCACAACACAATAATACTTTTCATTTGTGACGTGACTTCCACGCCGCTGATGTGTCTATTTAACACCCGCAAATTCTCTTCCCATCATGTTATTAGAGACACATAAACGTTTATTCTCTCAGTTTATTTTCCTTTCCACCTTCTTCCCTCATTTTCTTTTCTAGATTTATATTTTCATCACCCACCTTCTTCTCTCACCTTCATCCAGATTTACTCAAGGTATGCTTTTTAATTTATGTTATTAGCTTTTTCATTTAAATTTTCGTTTGTTGGATTGTTGATTTACTCAAGGTATGCTTTTTAATTTATGTTATTAGCTTTTTCGTTTTAATTTCTGTTTGTTTTATTGTTGTTTTATTTTTTAGTTCAAGAGTCAAGAATTCAATGAATTTAATTTTTAAAATTTATTAGGCTGTTGGCTGTTTTGGAATATTTATGTAGTTGATTTTAAATTTCAATATTTGAATCATATTCTCCTTTCCCGTGTTCAAACCTCACAAGAACTATCCGCCCACACCATATAACTACCAAACCAAACAAAATTCTAATGCATGGATCGTTTTGTTGCAATAACAAACATTATGGTAATAAACAAAACCAAAACGGTTTCTCTCCAACTTCCTCTTATGAGATAGTAAAATATCTATAAAACTTTGTGTCCCTACAATCGAATGTTATCACTGCTAGCAATTGAGTTGAATTAACAAAATAAAAATGCTCTTTATTTTTTTTAATATATTTATATAAAAAAATTAAAATAAGTGTAAAAATATATCAAATTATTTGTTTAAATAATAATAATTAAATATAAAAATATTTTTTAATTTCTTAGGCAACCAAGCAAGAGTAAAAATAAATGGCAGGAAATGTTGCATTCTTTTAGCTTATTGAATAGAAAATATAATGAGTAAAAACACATTTAAAGCATTTTGAATTCCACATACTTACAATCACATGCTACCTACCAACAGATATGAAACCGCCATTATATGTGTTTCGCAACCGTCATTGGATGTGTTTTCCGTAGTAGTGTACTTCTCTAATGGAAGGAACGCTTACTATTGGTTTAGACTTCTTCTTCTTCTTATTGAGTAAGATAATTTTTTGAGTAATTTTTCAAGTTTTTAACTTCTAAATCTTCTTCTATTTCATTTAAAAAAAGTTATTATCCTACATTTCCAAAAGTTTATTTAAAAAACGTTTGTGGCGTGTAAAACACGTCACAACATACTTTTTAAAAAACATATAAAAATGCGTCTGGTTTTCATATTGGGGAAGGTTAAAATTTTCAAAAAAATAAATTTGTGGCGTGGAAAACACGTCGTAACGTACATATCAAAAATAAAAAAATTGAGAGGAAAATTTTGACGGTTGAAATTGATTGCTTTGCTGGTTGACTGACACCTTTTAATTGGTGTCATGTATCCCACGTCGTAAACCTTGTGTTTGTTCTATCATTACAGGTTTACCAGCGTGTTATTCAAGTCACAACACAATGATACTTTTCATCTGTGACGTGACTTCCACGCCGCTGATGTGTCTATTTAATACCCGCAAATTCTCTTCCCATCATGTTATTAGAGACACATAAACGTTTATTCTCTCAGTTTATTTTCCTTTCCACCTTCTTCTCTTATTTTCTTTTCTAGATTTATATTTTCATCACCCACCTTCTTCTCTCACCTTCATCCAGATTTACTCAAGGTATGCTTTTTAATTTATGTTATTAGCTTTTTCATTTTAATTTTCGTTTGTTGGATTATTAATTTACTCAAGGTATGCTTTTTAATTTATGTTATTAGCTTTTTCGTTTTAATTTCTGTTTGTTTTATTGTTGTTTTATTTTTTAGTTCAAGAGTCAAGAATTCAATGAATTTAATTTTTAAAATTTATTAGGCTGTTGGTTGTTTTGGAATATTTATGTAGTTGATTTTAAATTTCAATATTTGAATCATATTCTCCTTTCCCGTGTTCAGACCTCACAAGAACTATCCGCCCACACCATATAACTACCAAACCAAACAAAATTCTAATGCTTGGATCGTTTTGTTGCAATAACAAACATTATGGTAATAAACAAAACCAAAACTATTACTCTCCAACTTTCTCTTATGAGATAGTAAAATATCTATAAAATTTTGTGTCCCTACAATCGAATGTTATCACTGCTAGCAATTGAGTTGAATTAACAAAATAAAAATGCTCTTTATTTTTTTTAATATATTTATATAAAAAAAATTAAAATAAGTGTAAAGATATATCAAATTATTTGTTTAAATAATAATAATTAAATATAAAAAGATTTTTTAATTTCTTAGGCAACCAAGCAAGAGTAAAAATAAATGGTAGGAAATGTTGCATTCTTTTAGCTTATTGAATAGAAAATATAATGAGTAAAAACACATTTAAAGCATTTTGAATTCCACATACTTACAATCACATGCTACCTACCAACAGATATGAAACCCCCATTATATGTGTTTCGCAACCGTCATTGGATGTGTTTTCCATAGTAGTGTACTTCTCTAATGGAAGGAACGCTTACTATTGGTTTAGACTTCTTGTTCTTCTTATTGAGTAAGATAATTTTTTGAGTAATTTTTCAAGTTTTTAACTTCTAAATCTTCTTCCATTTCATTTAAAAAAAGTTATTAGCTTACATATCAAAAAGTTTATTGAAAAAAAGTTTGTGGCGTGTAAAACACGTCGCAACATACTTTTTAAAAAACATATAAAAAGGCGTCTGGTTTTCATATTGGGGAAGGTTAAAATTTTCAAAAAAATAAATTTTTGGCGTGGAAAACACGTCGTAACGTACATATTAAAAATAAAAAAATTGAGAGGAAAATTTTGACGGTTGAAATTGATTGCTTTGCTGGTTGACTGACACCTTTTAATTGGTGTCATGTATCCCACGTCGTAAACCTTGTGTTTGTTCTATCATTACAGGTTTACCAGCGTGTTATTCAAGTCACAACACAATAATACTTTTCATCTGTGACATGACTTCCACGCCGCTGATGTGTCTATTTAATACCCGCAAATTCACTTCCCATCATGTTATTAGAGACACTTAAACGTTTATTCTCTCAGTTTATTTTCCTTTCCACCTTCTTCTCTCATTTTCTTTTCTAGATTTATATTTTCATCACCCACCTTCATCCAGATTTACTCAAGGTATGCTTTTTAATTTATGTTATTAGTTTTTTCATTTTAATTTTCGTTTGTTGGATTGTTGATTTACTCAAGGTATGCTTTTTAATTTATGTTATTAGCTTTGTCGTTTTAATTTCTATTTGTTTTATTGTTGTTTTATTTTTTAGTTCAAGAGTCAAGAATTCAATGAATTTAATTTTTAAAATTTATTAGGTTGTTGGCTGTTTTGGAATATTTATGTAGTTGATTTTAAATTTCAATATTTGAATCATATTCTCCTTTCCCGTATTCAGACCTCACAAGAACTATCCGCCTACACCATATAACTACCAAACCAAACAAAATTCTAATGCTTGGATCGTTTTGTTGCAATAACAAACATTATGGTAATAAACAAAACCAAAACGGTTTCTCTCCAACTTCCTCTTATGAGATAGTAAAATATCTATAAAATTTTGTGTCCCTACAATCGAATGTTATCACTGCTAGCAATTGCGTTGAATTAACAAAATAAAAATGCTCTTTATTTTTTTTAATATATTTATATAAAAAAATTAAAATAAGTGTAAAAATATATCAAATTATTTGTTTAAATAATAATAATTAAATATAAAAAGATTGTTTAATTTCTTAGGCAACCAAGCAAGAGTAAAAATAAATGGCAGGAAATGTTGCATTCTTTTAGCTTATTGAATAGAAAATATAATGAGTAAAAACACATTTAAAGCCTTTTGAATTCCACATACATACAATCACATGCTACCTACCAACAGATATGAAACCGCCATTATATGTGTTTCGCAACCGTCATTGGATGTGTTTTCCGTAGTAGTGTACTTCTCTAATGGAAGGAACGCTTACTATTGGTTTAGACTTCTTGTTCTTCTTATTGAGTAAGGTAATTTTTTGAGTAATTTTTCAAGTTTTTAACTTCTAAATCTTCTTCCATTTCATTTAAAAAAAGTTATTAGCTTACATATCAAAAAGTTTATTTAAAAAAAGTTTGTGGCGTGTAAAACACGTCGCAACATACTTTTTAAAAAACAAATAAAAAGGCGTCTGGTTTTCATATTGGGGAAGGTTAAAATTTTCAAAAAAATAAATTTGTGGCCTTGAAAACACGTCGTAACGTACATATCAAAAATAAAAAAATTGAGAGGAAAATTTTGACGGTTGAAATTGATTGCTTTGCTGGTTGACTGACTCCTTTTAATTGGTGTCATGTATCCCACGTCGTAAACCTTGTGTTTGTTCTATCATTACAGGTTTACCAGCGTGTTATTCAAGTCACAACACAATAATACTTTTCATCTGTGACGTGACTTCCACGCCGCTGATGTGTCTATTTAATACACGCAAATTCACTTCCCATCATGTTATTAGAGACACTTAAACGTTTATTCTCTCAGTTTATTTTCCTTTCCACCTTCTTCTCTCATTTTCTTTTCTAGATTTATATTTTCATCACCCACCTTCATCCAGATTTACTCAAGGTATGCTTTTGAATTTATGTTATTAGCTTTTTCATTTTAATTTTCGTTTGTTGGATTGTTGATTTACTCAAGGTATGCTTTTTAATTTATGTTATTAGCTTTGTCGTTTTAATTTCTATTTGTTTTATTGTTGTTTTATTTTTTAGTTCAAGAGTCAAGAATTCAATGAATTTAATTTTTAAAATTTATTAGGCTGTTGGCTGTTTTGGAATATTTATGTAGTTGATTTTAAATTTCAATATTTGAATCATATTCTCCTTTCCCGTATTCAGACCTCACAAGAACTATCCGCCCACACCATATAACTACCAAACCAAACAAAATTCTAATGCTTGGATCGTTTTGCTGCAATAACAAACATTATGGTAATAAACAAAACCAAAACGGTTTCTCTTCAACTTCCTCTTATGAGATAGTAAAATATCTATAAAATTTTGTGTCCCTACAATCGAATGTTATCACTGCTAGCAATTGAGTTGAATTAACAAAATAAAAATGCTCTTTATTTTTTTTAATATATTTATATAAAAAAATTAAAATAAGTGTAAAAATATATCAAATTATTTGTTTAAATAATAATAATTAAATATAAAAAGATTGTTTAATTTCTTAGGCAACCAAGCAAGAGTAAAAATAAATGGCAGGAAATGTTGCATTCTTTTAGCTTATTGAATAGAAAATATAATGAGTAAAAACACATTTAAAGCCTTTTGAATTCCACATACATACAATCACATGCTACCTACCAACAGATATGAAACCGCCATTATATGTGTTTCGCAACCGTCATTGGATGTGTTTTCCGTAGTAGTGTACTTCTCCAATGGAAGGAACGCTTACTATTGGTTTAGACTTCTCGTTCTTCTTATTGAGTAAGATAATTTTTTGAATAATTTTTCAAGTTTTTAACTTCTAAATCTTCTTCCATTTCATTTAAAAAAAGTTTATTTAAAAAAAGTTATTAGCTTACATATCAAAAAGTTTATTTAAAAAAAGTTTGTGGCGTGTAAAACAAGTCGCAACATACTTTTTAAAAATCATATAAAAAGGCGTCTGGTTTTCATATTGGGGAAGGTTAAAATTTTCAAAAAAATAAATTTGTGGCCATGATAACACGTCGTAACATACATATCAAAAATAAAAAAATTGAGAGGAAAATTAATACGGTTGAAATTAATTGCTTTGCTGGTTGACTGACACCTTTTAATTGGTGTCATGTATCCCACGTCGTAAACCTTGTGTTTGTTCTATCATTACAGGTTTACCAACGTGTTATTCAAGTCACAACACAATAATACTTTTCATCTGTGACGTGACTTCCACGCCGCTGATGTGTCTATTTAATACCCGCAAGTTCTCTTCCCATCATGTTATTAGAGACACAAAAATGTTTATTCGCTCAGTTTATATTCCTTTCCACCTTCTTCTCTCATTTTCTTTTCTAGATTTATATTTTCATCACCCACCTTCTTCTCTCACCTTCATCCAGATTTACTCAAGGTATGCTTTTTAATTTATGTTATTAGCTTTTTCGTTTTAATTTTCGTTTGTTGGATTGTTGATTTACTCAAGGTATGCTTTTTAATTTATGTTATTAGCTTTTTCGTTTTAATTTCTGTTTGTTTTATTGTTGTTTTATTTTTTAGTTCAAGAGTCTAGAATTCAATGAATTTAATTTTTAAAATTTATTAGGCTGTTGGCTGTTTTGGAATATTTATGTAGTTGATTTTAAATTTCAATATTTGAATCATATTCTCCTTTCCCGTATTCAGACCTCACAAGAACTATCCGCCCACACCATATAACTACCAAACCAAACAAAATTCTAATGCTTGGATCGTTTTGTTGCAATAACAAACATTATGGTAATAAACAAAACCAAAACGGTTTCTCTCCAACTTCCTCTTATGAGATAGTAAAATATCTATAAAATTTTGTGTCCCTACAATCGAATGTTATCATTGCTAGCAATTGAGTTGAATTAACAAAATAAAAATGCTCTTTATTTTTTTTAATATATTTATATAAAAAAATTAAAATAAGTGTAAAAATATATCAAATTATTTGTTTAAATAATAATAATTAAATATAAAAAGATTGTTTAATTTCTTAGGCAACCAAGCAAGAGTAAAAATAAATGGCAGGGAATGTTGCATTCTTTTAGCTTATTGAATAGAAAATATAATGAGTAAAAACACATTTAAAGCCTTTTGAATTCCACATACATACAATCACATGCTACCTACCAACAGATATGAAACCGCCATTATATGTGTTTCACAACCGTCATTGGATGTGTTTTCCGTAGTAGTGTACTTCTCTAATGGAAGGGACGCTTACTATTGGTTTAGACTTCTTGTCCTTCTTATTGAGTAAGATAATTTTTTGAGTAATTTTTCAAGTTTTTAACTTCTAAATCTTCTTCCATTTCATTTAAAAAAAGTTTATTTAAAAAAAGTTATTAGCTTACATATCAAAAAGTTTATTTAAAAAAAGTTTGTGGCGTGTAAAACACGTCGCAACATACTTTTTAAAAATCATAAAAAAAGGCGTCTGGTTTTCATATTGGGGAAGGTTAAAATTTTCAAAAAAATAAATTTGTGGCCTTGAAAGCACGTCGTTACGTACATATCAAAAATAAAAAAATTGAGAGGAAAATTTTGACGGTTGAAATTGATTGCTTTGCTGGTTGACTGACACCTTTTAATTGGTGTCATGTATCCCACGTCGTAAACCTTGTGTTTGTTCTATCATTACAGGTTTACCAGCGTGTTATTCAAGTCACAACACAATAATACTTTTCATCTATGACGTGACTTCCACGCCGCTGATGTGTCTATTTAATACCCGCAAATTCTCTTCCCATCATGTTATTAGAGACACAAAAATTTTTATTCTCTCAGTTTATTTTCCTTTCCACCTTCTTCTCTCATTTTCTTTTCTAGATTTATATTTTCATCACCCACCTTCTTCTCTCACCTTCATCCAGATTTACTCAAGGTATGCTTTTTAATTTATGTTATTAGCTTTTTAGTTTTAATTTTCGTTTGTTGGATTGTTGATTTACTCAAGGTATGCTTTTTAATTTATGTTATTAGCTTTTTCGTTTTAATTTCTGTTTGTTTTATTGTTGTTTTATTTTTTAGTTCAAGAGTCAAGAATTCAATGAATTTAATTTTTAAAATTTATTAGGCTGTTGGCTGTTTTGGAATATTTATGTAGTTGATTTAAAATTTCAATATTTGAATCATATTCTCCTTTCCCGTAATCAGACCTCACAAGAACTATCCGCCCACACCTTATAACTACCAAACCAAACAAAATTCTAATGCTTGGATCGTTTTGCTGCAATAACAAACATTATGGAAATAAACAAAACCAAAACGGTTTCTCTCCAACTTCATCTTATGAGATAGTAAAATATCTATAAAATTTTGTGTCCCTACAATCGAATGTTATCACTGCTAGCAATTGAGTTGAATTAACAAAATAAAAATGCTCTTTATTTTTTTTAATATATTTATATAAAAAAATTAAAATAAGTGTAAAAATATATCAAATTATTTGTTTAAATAATAATAATTAAATATAAAAAGATTGTTTAACTTCTTAGGCAACCAAGCAAGAGTAAAAATAAATGGCAGGAAATGTTGCATTCTTTTAGCTTATTGAATAGAAAATATAATGAGTAAAAACACATTTAAAGCCTTTTGAATTCCACATACATACAATCACATGCTACCTACCAACAGATATGAAACCGCCATTATATGTGTTTCGCAACCGTCATTGGATGTGTTTTCCGTAGTAGTGTACTTCTCTAATGGAAGGAACGCTTACTATTGGTTTAGACTTCTTGTTCTTCTTATTGAGTAAGATAATTTTTTGAGTAATTTTTCAAGTTTTTAACTTCTAAATCTTCTTCCATTTCATTTAAAAAAAGTTTATTTAAAAAAAGTTATTAGCTTACATATCAAAAAGTTTATTTAAAAAAAGTTTGTGGCGTGTAAAACACGTCGCAACATACTTTTTAAAAATCATAAAAAAAGGCGTCTGGTTTTCATATTGGGGAAGGTTAAAATTTTCAAAAAAATAAATTTGTGGCCTTGAAAGCACGTCGTAACGTACATATCAAAAATAAAAAAATTGAGAGGAAAATTTTGACGGTTGAAATTGATTGCTTTGCTAGTTGACTGACACCTTTTAATTGGTGTCATGTATCCCACGTCGTAAACCTTGTGTTTGTTCTATCATTACAGGTTTACCAGCGTGTTATTCAAGTCACAACACAATAATACTTTTCATCTGTGACGTGACTTCCACGCCGCTGATGTGTCTATTTAATACCCGCAAAGTCTCTTCCCATCATGTTATTAGAGACACATAAACGTTTATTCTCTCAGTTTATTTTCCTTTCCACCTTCTTCTCTCATTTTCTTTTCTAGATTTATATTTTCATCAACCATCTTCTTCTCTCACCTTCATCCAGATTTACTCAAGATATGCTTTTTAATTTATGTTATTAGCTTTTTCATTTTAATTTTCGTTTGTTGGATTGTTGATTTACTCAAGGTATGCTTTTTAATTTATGTTATTAGCTTTTTCGTTTTAATTTCTGTTTGTTTTATTGTTGTTTTATTTTTTAGTTCAAGAGTCAAGAATTCAATGAATTTAATTTTTAAAATTTATTAGGCTGTTGGCTGTTTTGGAATATTTATGTAGTTGATTTTAAATTTCAATATTTGAATCATACTCTCCTTTCCCGTGTTCAGACCTCACAAGAACTATCCGCCCACACCATATAACTACCAAACCAAACAAAATTCTAATGCTTGGATCGTTTTGTTGCAATAACAAACATTATGGTAATAAACAAAACCAAAACGGTTTCTCTCCAACTTCCTCTTATGAGATAGTAAAATATCTATAAAATTTTGTGTCCCTATAATCGAATGTTATCACTGTTAGCAATTGAGTTGAATTAACAAAATAAAAATGCTCTTTATTTTTTTTTAATATATTTATATAAAAAATTAAAATAAGTGTAAAAATATATCAAATTATTTGTTTAATTAAATAATAATAATTAAATATAAAAAGATTGTTTAATTTCTTAGGAAACCAAACAAGAGTAAAAATAAATGGCAGGAAATGTTGCATTCTTTTAGCTTATTGAATAGAAAATATACTGAGTAAAAACACATTTAAAGCCTTTTGAATTCCACATACATACAATCACATGCTACCTACCAACAAATATGAAACCGCCATTATATGTGTTTCGCAACCGTCATTGGATGTGTTTTCCGTAGTAGTGTACTTCTCTAATGGAAGGAACGCTTACTATTGGTTTAGACTTCTTGTTCTTCTTATAGAGTAAGATAATTTTTTGAGTAATTTTTCAAGTTTTTAACTTCTAAATCTTCTTCCATTTCATTTAAAAAAAGTTTATTTAAAAAAAGTTATTAGCTTACATATCAAAAAGTTTATTTAAAAAAAGTTTGAGGCGTGTAAAACACGTCGCAACATACTTTTTAAAAATCATAAAAAAAGGCGTCTGGTTTTCATATTGGGGAAGGTTAAAATTTTCAAAAAAATAAATTTGTGGCCTTGAAAGCACGTCGTAACGTACATATCAAAAATAAAAAAATTGAGAGGAAAATTTTGACGGTTGAAATTGATTGCTTTGCTGGTTGACTGACACCTTTTAATTGGTGTCATGTATCCCACGTCGTAAACCTTGTGTTTGTTCTATCATTACAGGTTTACCAGCGTGTTATTCAAGTCACAACACAATAATACTTTTCATCTGTGACGTGACTTCCACGCCGCTGATGTGTCTATTTAATACCCGCAAAGTCTCTTCCCATCATGTTATTAGAGACACATAAACGTTTATTCTCTCAGTTTATTTTCCTTTCCACCTTCTTCTCTCATTTTCTTTTCTAGATTTATATTTTCATCAACCACCTTCTTCTCTCACCTTCATCCAGATTTACTCAAGGTATGCTTTTTAATTTATGTTATTAGCTTTTTAGTTTTAATTTTCGTTTGTTGGATTGTTGATTTACTCAAGGTATGCTTTTTAATTTATGTTATTAGCTTTTTCGTTTTAATTTCTGTTTGTTTTATTGTTGTTTTATTTTTTAGTTCAAGAGTCAAGAATTCAATGAATTTAATTTTTAAAATTTATTAGGCTGTTGGCTGTTTGGGAATATTTATGTAGTTGATTTAAAATTTCAATATTTGAATCATATTCTCCTTTCCCGTAATCAGACCTCACAAGAACTATCCGCCCACACCTTATAACTACCAAACCAAACAAAATTCTAATGCTTGGATCGTTTTGTTGCAATAACAAACATTATGGTAATAAACAAAACCAAAACGGTTTCTCTCCAACTTCATCTTATGAGATAGTAAAATATCTATAAAATTTTGTGTCCCTACAATCGAATGTTATCACTGCTAGCAATTGAGTTGAATTAACAAAATAAAAATGCTCTTTATTTTTTTTAATATATTTATATAAAAAAATTAAAATAAGTGTAAAAATATATCAAATTATTTGTTTAAATAATAATAATTAAATATAAAAAGATTGTTTAACTTCTTAGGCAACCAAGCAAGAGTAAAAATAAATGGCAGGAAATGTTGCATTCTTTTAGCTTATTGAATAGAAAATATAATGAGTAAAAACACATTTAAAGCCTTTTGAATTCCACATACATACAATCACATGCTACCTACCAACAGATATGAAACCGCCATTATATGTGTTTCACAACCGTCATTGGATGTGTTTTCCGTAGTAGTGTACTTCTCTAATGGAAGGAACACTTACTATTGGTTTAGACTTCTTGTCCTTCTTATTTAGTAAGATAATTTTTTGAGTAATTTTTCAAGTTTTTAACTTCTAAATCTTCTTCCATTTCATTTAAAAAAAGTTTATTTAAAAAAAGTTATTAGCTTACATATCAAAAAGTTTATTTAAAAAAAGTTTGTGGCGTGTAAAACACGTCGCAACATACTTTTTAAAAATCATAAAAAAAGGCGTCTGGTTTTCATATTGGGGAAGGTTAAAATTTTCAAAAAAATAAATTTGTGGCCTTTAAAGCACGTCGTAACGTACATATCAAAAATAAAAAAATTGAGAGGAAAATTTTGACGGTTGAAATTGATTGCTTTGCTAGTTGACTGACACCTTTTAATTGGTGTCATGTATCCCACGTCGTAAACCTTGTGTTTGTTCTATCATTACAGGTTTACCAGCGTGTTATTCAAGTCACAACACAATAATACTTTTCATCTGTGACGTGACTTCCACGCCGCTGATGTGTCTATTTAATACCCGCAAAGTCTCTTCCCATCATGTTATTAGAGACACATAAACGTTTATTCTCTCAGTTTATTTTCCTTTCCACCTTCTTCTCTCATTTTCTTTTCTAGATTTATATTTTCATCAACCATCTTCTTCTCTCACCTTCATCCAGATTTACTCAAGGTATGCTTTTTAATTTATGTTATTAGATTTTTCATTTTAATTTTCGTTTGTTGGATTGTTGATTTACTCAAGGTATGCTTTTTAATTTATGTTATTAGCTTTTTCGTTTTAATTTCTGTTTGTTTTATTGTTGTTTTATTTTTTAGTTCAAGAGTCAAGAATTCAATGAATTTAATTTTTAAAATTTATTAGGTTGTTGGCTGTTTTGGAATATTTATGTAGTTGATTTTAAATTTCAATATTTGAATCATACTCTCCTTTCCCGTGTTCAGACCTCACAAGAACTATCCGCCCACACCATATAACTACCAAACCAAACAAAATTCTAATGCTTGGATCGTTTTGTTGCAATAACAAACATTATGGTAATAAACAAAACCAAAACGGTTTCTCTCCAACTTCCTCTTATGAGATAGTAAAATATCTATATAATTTTGTGTCCCTATAATCGAATGTTATCACTGTTAGCAATTGAGTTGAATTAACAAAATAAAAATGCTCTTTATTTTTTTTTAATATATTTATATAAAAAATTAAAATAAGTGTAAAAATATATCAAATTATTTGTTTAATTAAATAATAATAATTAAATATAAAAAGATTGTTTAATTTCTTAGGAAACCAAACAAGAGTAAAAATAAATGGAAGGAAATGTTGCATTCTTTTAGCTTATTGAATAGAAAATATACTGAGTAAAAACACATTTAAAGCCTTTTGAATTCCACATACATACAATCACATGCTACCTACCAACAAATATGAAACCGCCATTATATGTGTTTCGCAACCGTCATTGGATGTGTTTTCCGTAGTAGTGTACTTCTCTAATGGAAGGAACGCTTACTATTGGTTTAGACTTCTTGTTCTTCTTATAGAGTAAGATAATTTTTTGAGTAATTTTTCAAGTTTTTAACTTCTAAATCTTCTTCCATTTCATTTAAAAAAAGTTTATTTAAAAAAAGTTATTAGCTTACATATCAAAAAGTTTATTTAAAAAAAGTTTGAGGCGTGTAAAACACGTCGCAACATACTTTTTAAAAATCATAAAAAAAGGCGTCTGGTTTTCATATTGGGGAAGGTTAAAATTTTCAAAAAAATAAATTTGTGGCCTTGAAAGCACGTCGTAACGTACATATCAAAAATAAAAAAATTGAGAGGAAAATTTTGACGGTTGAAATTGATTGCTTTGCTGGTTGACTGACACCTTTTAATTGGTGTCATGTATCCCACGTCGTAAACCTTGTGTTTGTTCTATCATTACAGGTTTACCAGCGTGTTATTCAAGTCACAACACAATAATACTTTTCATCTGTGACGTGACTTCCACGCCGCTGATGTGTCTATTTAATACCCGCAAAGTCTCTTCCCATCATGTTATTAGAGACACATAAACGTTTATTCTCTCAGTTTATTTTCCTTTCCACCTTCTTCTCTCATTTTCTTTTCTAGATTTATATTTTCATCAACCATCTTCTTCTCTCACCTTCATCCAGATTTACTCAAGGTATGCTTTTTAATTTATGTTATTAGCTTTTTCATTTTAATTTTCGTTTGTTGGATTGTTGATTTACTCAAGGTATGCTTTTTAATTTATGTTATTAGCTTTTTCGTTTTAATTTCTGTTTGTTTTATTGTTGTTTTATTTTTTAGTTCAAGAGTCAAGAATTCAATGAATTTAATTTTTAAAATTTATTAGGCTGTTGGCTGTTTTGGAATATTTATGTAGTTGATTTTAAATTTCAATATTTGAATCATACTCTCCTTTCCCGTGTTCAGACCTCACAAGAACTATCCGCCCACACCATATAACTACCAAACCAAACAAAATTCTAATGCTTGGATCGTTTTGTTACAATAACAAACATTATGGTAATAAACAAAACCAAAACGGTTTCTCTCCAACTTCCTCTTATGAGATAGTAAAATATCTATAAAATTTTGTGTCCCTATAATCGAATGTTATCACTGTTAGCAATTGAGTTGAATTAACAAAATAAAAATGCTCTTTATTTTTTTTAATATATTTATATAAAAAATTAAAATAAATGTAAAAATATATCAAATTATTTGTTTAATTAAATAATAATTAAATATAAAAAGATTGTTTAATTTCTTAGGCAACCAAGCAAGAGTAAAAATAAATGGCAGGAAATGTTGCATTCTTTTAGCTTATTGAATAGAAAATATAATGAGTAAAAACACATTTAAAGCCTTTTGAATTCTACATACATACAATCACATGCTACCTACCAACAGATATGAAACCGCCATTATATGTGTTTCACAACCGTCATTGGATGTGTTTTCCGTAGTAGTGTACTTCTCTAATGGAAGGAACGCTTACTATTGGTTTAGACTTCTTGTCCTTCTTATTGAGTAAGATAATTTTTTGAGTAATTTTTCAAGTTTTTAACTTCTAAATCTTCTTCCATTTCATTTAAAAAAAGTTTATTTAAAAAAAGTTATTAGCTTACATATCAAAAAGTTTATTTAAAAAAAGTTTGTGGCGTGTAAAACACGTCGCAACATACTTTTTAAAAATCATAAAAAAAGGCGTCTGGTTTTCATATTGGGGAAGGTTAAAATTTTCAAAAAAATAAATTTGTGGCCTTGAAAGCACGTCGTAACGTACATATCAAAAATAAAAAAATTGAGAGGAAAATTTTGACGGTTGAAATTGATTGCTTTGCTGGTTGACTCACACCTTTTAATTGGTGTCATGTATCCCACGTCGTAAACCTTGTGTTTGTTCTATCATTACAGGTTTACCAACGTGTTATTCAAGTCACAACACAATAATACTTTTCATCTGTGACGTGACTTCCACGCTGCTGATGTGTGTATTTAATACCCGCAAATTCTCTTCCCATCATGTTATTAGAGACACAAAATTTTTTATTCTCTCAGTTTATTTTCCTTTCCACCTTCTTCTCTCATTTTCTTTTCTAGATTTATATTTTCATCACCCACCTTCTTCTCTCACCTTCATCCAGATTTACTCAAGGTATGCTTTTTAATTTATGTTATTAGCTTTTTCGTTTTAATTTTCGTTTGTTGGATTGTTGATTTACTCAAGGTATGCTTTTTAATTTATGTTATTAGCTTTTTCGTTTTAATTTCTGTTTGTTTTATTGTTGTTTTATTTTTTAGTTCAAGAGTAAAGAATTCAATGAATTTAATTTTTAAAATTTATTAGGCTGTTGGCTGTTTTGGAATATTTATGTAGTTGATTTTAAATTTCAATATTTGAATCATACTCTCCTTTCCCGTGTTCAGACCTCACAAGAACTATCCGCCCACAACATATAACTACCAAACCAAACAAAATTCTAATGCTTGGATCGTTTTGTTGCAATAACAAACATTATGGTAATAAACAAAACCAAAACGGTTTCTCTCCAACTTCCTCTTATGAGATAGTAAAATATCTATAAAATTTTGTGTCCCTATAATCGAATGTTATCACTGTTAGCAATTGAGTTGAATTAACAAAATAAAAATGCTCTTTATTTTTTTTAATATATTTATATAAAAAATTAAAATAAATGTAAAAATATATCAAATTATTTGTTTAATTAAATAATAATTAAATATAAAAAGATTGTTTAATTTCTTAGGCAACCAAGCAAGAGTAAAAATAAATGGCAGGAAATGTTGCATTCTTTTAGCTTATTGAATAGAAAATATAATGAGTAAAAACACATTTAAAGCCTTTTGAATTCTACATACATACAATCACATGCTACCTACCAACAGATATGAAACCGCCATTATATGTGTTTCGCAACCGTCATTGGATGTGTTTTCCGTAGTAGTGTACTTCTCTAATGGAAGGAACGCTTACTATTGGTTTAGACTTCTTGTCCTTCTTATTGAGTAAGATAATTTTTTGAGTAATTTTTCAAGTTTTTAACTTCTAAACCTTCTTCCATTTCATTTAAAAAAAGTTTATTTAAAAAAAGTTATTAGCTTACATATCAAAAAGTTTATTTAAAAAAGTTTGTGGCGTGTAAAACACGTCGCAACATACTTTTTAATAATCATAAAAAAAGGCGTCTGGTTTTCATATCGGGGAAGGTTAAAATTTTCAAAAAAATAAATTTGTGGCCTTGAAAGCACGTCGTAACGTACATATCAAAAATAAAAAAATTGAGAGGAAAATTTTGACGGTTGAAATTGATTGCTTTGCTGGTTGACTGACACCTTTTAATTGGTGTCATGTATCCCACGTCGTAAACCTTGTGTTTGTTCTATCATTACAGGTTTACCAGCGTGTTATTCAAGTCACAACACAATAATACTTTTCATCTGTGACGTGACTTCCACGCCGCTGATGTGTCTATTTAATACCCGCAAAGTCTCTTCCCATCATGTTATTAGAGACACATAAACGTTTATTCTCTCAGTTTATTTTCCTTTCCACCTTCTTCTCTCATTTTCTTTTCTAGATTTATATTTTCATCAACCACCTTCTTCTCTCACCTTCATCCAGATTTACTCAAGGTATGCTTTTTAATTTATGTTATTAGCTTTTTCATTTTAATTTTCGTTTGTTGGATTGTTGATTTACTCAAGGTATGCTTTTTAATTTATGTTATTAGCTTTTTCGTTTTAATTTCTGTTTGTTTTATTGTTGTTTTATTTTTTAGTTCAAGAGTCAAGAATTCAATGAATTTAATTTTTAAAATTTATTAGGCTGTTGGCTGTTTTGGAATATTTATGTAGTTGATTTTAAATTTCAATATTTGAATCATACTCTCCTTTCCCGTGTTCAGACCTCACAAGAACTATCCGCCCACACCATATAACTACCAAACCAAACAAAATTCTAATGCTTGGATCGTTTTGTTGCAATAACAAACATTATGGTAATAAACAAAACCAAAACGGTTTCTCTCCAACTTCCTCTTATGAGATAGTAAAATATCTATAAAATTTTGTGTCCCTATAATCGAATGTTATCACTGTTAGCAATTGAGTTGAATTAACAAAATAAAAATGCTCTTTATTTTTTTTAATATATTTATATAAAAAATTAAAATAAGTGTAAAAATATATCAAATTATTTGTTTAATTAAATAATAATAATTAAATATAAAAAGATTGTTTAATTTCTTAGGCAACCAAGCAAGAGTAAAAATAAATGGCAGGAAATGTTGCATTCTTTTAGCTTATTGAATAGAAAATATACTGAGTAAAAACACATTTAAAGCCTTTTGAATTCCACATACATACAATCACATGCTACCTACCAACAGATATGAAACCGCCATTATATGTGTTTCGCAACCGTCATTGGATGTGTTTTCCGTAGTAGTGTACTTCTCTAATGGAAGGAACGCTTACTATTGGTTTAGACTTCTTGTTCTTCTTATAGAGTAAGATAATTTTTTGAGTAATTTTTCAAGTTTTTAACTTCTAAATCTTCTTCCATTTCATTTAAAAAAAGTTTATTTAAAAAAAGTTATTAGCTTACATATCAAAAAGTTTATTTAAAAAAAGTTTGTGACGTGTAAAACACGTCGCAACATACTTTTTAAAAAACAAATAAAAAGGCGTCTGGTTTTCATATTGGGGAAGATTAAAATTTTCAAAAAAATAAATTTGTGGCCTTGAAAACACGTCGTAACGTACATATCAAAAATAAAAAAAAATTGAGAGGAAAATTTTGACGGTTGAAATTGATTGCTTTGCTGGTTGACTGACACCTTTTAATTGGTGTCATGTATCCCACGTCGTAAACCTTGTGTTTGTTCTATCTTTACAGGTTTACCAGCGTGTTATTCAAGTCACAACACAATAATACTTTTCATCTGTGACGTGACTTCCACGCCGCTGATGTGTCTATTTAATACCCGCAAAGTCTCTTCCCATCATGTTATTATAGACGCATAAACGTTTATTCTCTCAGTTTATTTTCCTTTCCACCTTCTTCTCTCATTTTCTTTTCTAGATTTATATTTTCATCAACCACCTTCTTCTCTCACCTTCATCCAGATTTACTCAAGGTATGCTTTTTAATTTATGTTATTAGCTTTTTCATTTTAATTTTCGTTTGTTGGATTGTTGATTTACTCAAGGTATGCTTTTTAATTTATGTTATTAGCTTTTTCGTTTTAATTTCTGTTTGTTTTATTGTTGTTTTATTTTTTAGTTCAAGAGTCAAGAATTCAATGAATTTAATTTTTAAAATTTATTAGGCTGTTGGCTGTTTTGGAATATTTATGTAGTTGATTTTAAATTTCAATATTTGAATCATACTCTCGTTTCCCGTGTTCAGACCTCACAAGAACTATCCGCCCACACAATATAACTACCAAACCAAACAAAATTCTAATGCTTGGATCGTTTTGTTGCAATAACAAACATTATGGTAATAAACAAAACCAAAACGGTTTCTCTCCAACTTCCTCTTATGAGATAGTAAAATATATATAAAACTTTTGTGTCCCTACAATCGAATGTTATCACTGCTAGCAATTGAGTTAAATTAACAAAATAAAAATGCTCTTTATTTTTTTTAATATATTAATATAAAAAAATTAAAATAAGTGTAAAAATATATCAAATTATTTGTTTAAATAATAATAATTAAATATAAAAATATTGTTTAATATCTTAGGCAACCAAGCAAGAGTAAAAATAAATGGCAGGAAATGTTGCATTCTTTTAGCTTATTGAATAGAAAATATAACGAGCAAAAACACATTTAAAGCCTTTTGAATTCCACATACATACAATCGCATGCTACCTACCAACAGATATGAAACCGCCATTATATGTGTTTCGCAACCGTCATTGTATGTGTTTTCCGTAGTAGTGTACTTCTCTAATGGAAGGAACACTTACTATTGGTTTTGACTTCTTCTTCTTATTATTGAGTAAGATAATTTTTTGAGTAATTTTCAAGTTTTTAACTTCTAAAACTTCTTCCATTTCATTTAAAAAAAGTTTATTTAAAAAAGTTATTAGCTTACATATCAAAAAGTTTATTTAAAAAAAGTTTGTGGCGTGTAAAGCACGTCGCAACATACTTTTTAAAAAACATATAAAAAGGCGTTCGGTTTTCAAATTGGGGAAGGTTAAAATTTTCAAAAAAATATATTTGTGGCGTGGAAAACACGTCGAAACGTACATATCAAAAATAAAAAAATTGAGAGGAAAATTTTGACGGTTGAAATTGATTGCTTTGCTGGTTGACTGACACCTTTTAATTGGTGTCATGCATCCCACGTCGTAAACCTTGTGTTTGTTCTATCATTACAGGTTTACCAGCGTGTTATTCAAGTCACAACACAATAATACTTTTCATCTGTGACGTGATTTCCACGCCGCTGATGTGTCTATTTAATACCTGCAAATTCTCTTCCCATCATGTTATTAGAGACACATAAACGTTTATTCTCTCAGTTTATTTTCCTTTCCACCTTCTTCTCTCATTTTCTTTTCTAGATTTATATTTTCATCACCCACCTTCTTCTCTCACCTTCATCCAGATTTACTCAAGGTATGCTTTTTAATTTATGTTGTTAGCTTTTTCATTTTAATTTTCGTTTGTTGGATTGTTGATTTACTCAAGGTATGCTTTTTAATTTATGTTATTAGCTTTTTCGTTTTAATTTCTGTTTGTTTTATTGTTGTCTTATCTTTTAGTTCAAGAGTCAAGAATTCAATGAATTTAATTTTTAAAATTTATTAGGCTGTTGGCTGTTTTGGAATATTTATGTAGTTGATTTTAAATTTCAATATTTGAATCATACTCTCCTTTCCCATGTTCAGACCTCACAAGAACTATCCGCCCACACCATATAACTACCAAACCAAACAAAATTCTAATGCTTGGATCGTTTTGTTGCAATAACAATCATTATGGTAATAAACAAAACCAAAACGGTTTCTCTCCAACTTCCTCTTATGAGATAGTAAAATATCTATAAAATTTTGTGTCCCTATAATCGAATGTTATCACTGTTAGCAATTGAGTTGAATTAACAAAATAAAAATGCTCTTTATTTTTTTTTTAATATATTTATATAAAAAATTAAAATAAGTGTAAAAATATATCAAATTATTTGTTTAATTAAACAATAATAATTAAATATAAAAAGATTGTTTAATTTCTTAGGCAACCAAGCAAGAGTAAAAATAAATGGCAGGAAATGTTGCATTCTTTTAGCTTATTGAATAGAAAATATACTGAGTAAAAACACATTTAAAGCCTTTTGAATTCCACATACATACAATCACATGCTACCTACCAACAGATATGAAACCGCCATTATATGTGTTTCGCAACCGTCATTGGATGTGTTTTCCGTAGTAGTGTACTTCTCTAATGGAAGGAACGCTTACTATTGGTTTAGACTTCTTGTTCTTCTTATTGAGTAAGATAATTTTTTGAGTAATTTTTCAAGTTTTTAACTTCTAAATCTTCTTCCATTTCATTTAAAAAAAGTTTATTTAAAAAAAGTTATTAGCTTACATATCAAAAAGTTTATTTAAAAAAAGTTTGTGGCGTGTAAAACACGTCGCAACATACCTTTTAAAAAACAAATAAAAAGGCGTCTGGTTTTCATATTGGGGAAGATTAAAATTTACAAAAAAATAAATTTGTGGCCTTGAAAACACGTCGTAACGTACATATCAAAAATAAAAAAATTGAGAGGAAAATTTTGACGGTTGAAATTGATTGCTTTGCTGGTTGACTCACACCTTTTAATTGGTGTCATGTATCCCACGTCGTAAACCTTGTGTTTGTTCTATCATTACAGGTTTACCAGCGTGTTATTCAAGTCACAACACAATAATACTTTTCATCTGTGACGTGACTTCCACGCCGCTGATGTGTCTATATTTAATACCCGCAAAGTCTCTTCCCATCATGTTATTAGAGACACATAAACGTTTATTCTCTCAGTTTATTTTCCTTTCCACCTTCTTCTCTCATTTTCTTTTCTAGATTTATATTTTCATCACCCACCTTCTTCTCTCACCTTCATCCAGATTTACTCAAGGTATGCTTTTTAATTTATGTTATTAGCTTTTTAATTTTAATTTTCGTTTGTTGGATTGTTGATTTACTCAAGGTATGCTTTTTAATTTATGTTATTAGCTTTTTCGTTTTAATTTCTGTTTGTTTTATTCTTGTTTTATTTTTTAGTTCAAGAGTCAAGAATTCAATGAATTTAATTTTTAAAATTTATTAGGCTGTTGGCTGTTTTAGAATATTTATGTAGTTGATTTTAAATTTCAATATTTGAATCATACTCTCGTTTCCCGTGTTCAGACCTCACAAGAACTATCCGCCCACACAATATAACTACCAAACCAAACAAAATTCTAATGCTTGGATCGTTTTGTTGCAATAACAAACATTATGGTAATAAACAAAACCAAAACGGTTTCTCTCCAACTTCCTCTTATGAGATAGTAAAATATATATAAAACTTTTGTGTCCCTACAATCGAATGTTATCACTGCTAGCAATTGAGTTAAATTAACAAAATAAAAATGCTCTTTATTTTTTTTAATATATTAATATAAAAAAATTAAAATAAGTGTAAAAATATATCAAATTATTTGTTTAAATAATAATAATTAAATAAAAAAATATTGTTTAATATCTTAGGCAACCAAGCAAGAGTAAAAATAAATGGCAGGAAATGTTGCATTCTTTTAGCTTATTGAATAGAAAATATAACGAGCAAAAACACATTTAAAGCCTTTTGAATTCCACATACATACAATCGCATGCTACCTACCAACAGATATGAAACCGCCATTATATGTGTTTCGCAACCGTCATTGTATGTGTTTTCCGTAGTAGTGTACTTCTCTAATGGAAGGAACACTTACTATTGGTTTTGACTTCTTCTTCTTATTATTGAGTAAGATAATTTTTTGAGTAATTTTCAAGTTTTTAACTTCTAAAACTTCTTCCATTTCATTTAAAAAAAGTTTATTTAAAAAAGTTATTAGCTTACATATCAAAAAGTTTATTTAAAAAAAGTTTGTGGCGTGTAAAGCACGTCGCAACATACTTTTTAAAAAACATATAAAAAGGCGTTCGGTTTTCAAATTGGGGAAGGTTAAAATTTTCAAAAAAATATATTTGTGGCGTGGAAAACACGTCGAAACGTACATATCAAAAATAAAAAAATTGAGAGGAAAATTTTGACGGTTGAAATTGATTGCTTTACTGGTTGACTGACACATTTTAATTGGTGTCATGCATCCCACGTCGTAAACCTTGTGTTTGTTCTATCATTACAGGTTTACCAGCGTGTTATTCAAGTCACAACACAATAATACTTTTCATCTGTGACGTGATTTCCACGCCGCTGATGTGTCTATTTAATACCTGCAAATTCTCTTCCCATCATGTTATTAGAGACACATAAACGTTTATTCTCTCAGTTTATTTTCCTTTCCACCTTCTTCTCTCATTTTCTTTTCTAGATTTATATTTTCATCACCCACCTTCTTCTCTCACCTTCATCCAGATTTACTCAAGGTATGCTTTTTAATTTATGTTGTTAGCTTTTTCATTTTAATTTTCGTTTGTTGGATTGTTGATTTACTCAAGGTATGCTTTTTAATTTATGTTATTAGCTTTTTCGTTTTAATTTCTGTTTGTTTTATTGTTGTCTTATCTTTTAGTTCAAGAGTCAAGAATTCAATGAATTTAATTTTTAAAATTTATTAGGCTGTTGGCTGTTTTGGAATATTTATGTAGTTGATTTTAAATTTCAATATTTGAATCATACTCTCCTTTCCCGTGTTCAGACCTCACAAGAACTATCCGCCCACACCATATAACTACCAAACCAAACAAAATTCTAATGCTTGGATCGTTTTGTTGCAATAACAATCATTATGGTAATAAACAAAACCAAAACGGTTTCTCTCCAACTTCCTCTTATGAGATAGTAAAATATCTATAAAATTTTGTGTCCCTATAATCGAATGTTATCACTGTTAGCAATTGAGTTGAATTAACAAAATAAAAATGCTCTTTATTTTTTTTTTAATATATTTATATAAAAAATTAAAATAAGTGTAAAAATATATCAAATTATTTGTTTAATTAAACAATAATAATTAAATATAAAAAGATTGTTTAATTTCTTAGGCAACCAAGCAAGAGTAAAAATAAATGGCAGGAAATGTTGCATTCTTTTAGCTTATTGAATAGAAAATATACTGAGTAAAAACACATTTAAAGCCTTTTGAATTCCACATACATACCATCACATGCTACCTACCAACAGATATGAAACCACCATAATATGTGTTTCGCAACCGTCATTGTATGTGTTTTCCGTAGTAGTGTACTTCTCTAATGGAAGGAACACTTACTATTGGTTTAGACTTCTTCTTCTTCTTATTGAGTAAGATAATTTTTTGAGTAATTTTTCATGTTTTTAACTTCTAAAACTTCTTCCATTTCATTTAAAAAAAGTTTATTTAAAAAAAGTTATTAGCTTACATATCAAAAATTTTATTTAAAAAAAGTTTGTGGCGTGTAAAGCACGTCGCAACATACTTTTTAAAAAACATATAAAAAGGCGTCCGGTTTTCATATTGGGGAAGGTTAAAATTTTCAAAAATATATATTTGTGGCGTGGAAAACACGTCGAAACGTACATATCAAAAATAAAAAAATTGAGAGGAAAATTTTGACGGTTGAAATTGATTGCTTTGCTGGTTGACTGACACCTTTTAATTGGTGTCATGTATCCCACATCGTAAACCTTGTGTTTGTTCTATCATTACAGGTTTACCAGCGTGTTATTCAAGTCACAACACAATAATACTTTTCATCTGTGACGTGATTTCCACGCCGCTGATGTGTCTATTTAATACCTGCAAATTCTCTTCCCATCATGTTATTAGAGACACATAAACGTTTATTCTCTCAGTTTATTTTCCTTTCCACCTTCTTCTCTCATTTTCTTTTCTAGATTTATATTTTCATCACCCACCTTCTTCTCTCACCTTCATCCAGATTTACTCAAGGTATGCTTTTTAATTTATGTTATTAGCTTTTTCATTTTAATTTTCGTTTGTTGGATTGTTGATTTACTCAAGGTATGCTTTTTAATTTATGTTATTAGCTTTTTCGTTTTAATTTCTGTTTGTTTTATAGTTGTTTTATTTTTTAGTTCAAGAGTCAAGAATTCAATGAATTTAATTTTTAAAATTTATTAGGCTGTTGGCTGTTTTGGAATATTTATGTAGTTCATTTTAAATTTCAATATTTGAATCATATTCTCCTTTCCCGTGTTCAGACCTCACAAGAACTATCCGCCCACACCATATAACTACCAAACCAAACAAAACTCTAATGCTTGGATCGTTTTGGTGCAATAACAAACATTACGGTAATAAACAAAACCAAAACGGTTTCTCTCCAACTTCCTCTTATGAGATAGTAAAATATCTATAAAATTTTTGTGTCCCTACAATCGAATGTTATCACTGCTAGCAATTGAGTTGAATTAACAAAATAAAAATGCTCTTTATTTTTTTTAATATATTAATATAAAAAATTAAAATAAGTGTAAAAATATATCAAATTATTTGTTTAAATAATAATAATTAAATATAAAAATATTGTTTAATTTCTTAGGCAACCAAGCATGAGTAAAAATAAATGGCAGGAAGTGTTGCAATCTTTTAGCTTATTGAATAGAAAATATAATGAGTAAAAACACATTTAAAGCCTTTTTTAATTCCACATACCACGTACGGCCCAATAGGCGAATCGGGCACGCCGGGCACGTGCGTCCCTCGAGACGAGCAGGGCATGCCGCCGGACACAAGCAGCGCACCCAACAACATCTCATCATCCATCGTATCAGTCGAGCAGAACCATCCCCGACACACCAAAGCGCGGCCGTGGTTCCTCCCCTACGCGGGGAGAGCGATGCACTCCGGGGTACCTCGCGAGCTCCCCTCCGCGGGGAGAACAACGTGCCCGGCGCACGTTCTCCACGTGCTCCCCTCCGCGGGGACACGTCATCAACCAACTGCCCACCTCCGAAAGAGCAGGTCAAACCCACTTTCCGGAGATCTAGGAGCAGTTGGACTAGGGCGAAGACCACGTCCTGGTCTTCACTACGCCACATAGGCCCTAGCAGTCATTAGGGTTGGGCCTGGTCAGCCAGCCTATCTCAAATGACCATTGGCCCAGCACTGGGGTCTCTCTATAAATACCCTCTTCCTCAAGAGGGTCAGGTAACTCTCTCTTTCCCTCTTTCTGTACTTTTGCTTCCACTCTGCCCAATTTCTTACTTTGGCATCAGAGTGTCTTGCAGGTACACCCCCTCCTCCTTCTCATCACCGGTGAACAGGTACCGTCCAACGGCGTGTGGCCATATCGTGATTCCCTCCTGATCAGGTCAGATCAGTGGCGCCGTCTGTGGGAACTTGAAACTTCCCCGTTACTCCGAGCAGAAAACCAAAAGTTTCACCAAACCTCCACGATCATGGCTAGTCCACACCGCGACGACACTCCGCACGACCTTGTGCTCAACGTCGCCACCAACGGGAGCAAGCAGACAGGAACGACACGTCAGGCGGAACCCGACGAAAGGGACGGGCAAACTGCTTCACCATCATCCGCGGAACGACCCCTTCAGGCCGATCACCGACCCCCGAGCCCGCCAGCATTTCACCTCGTTCCCATCCCGGCAGGAGCGGACCCAACGGTGGCCGCTCTCTTCACGACCATCAACCAGATGAACCAGCTGTTGTTCCAACAAAATGCGAGAATTGGAGCATTAGAATGCGTCGGCCCTCCGAGGTACCCCCCGCGGGAAGACCAGAACGGAGGTTCGAGGAGTCCCTCACCTCGACCCAGAAATCGCCGACCGCGGCTGGAGAGACACCGCCCACAGGTGGCACGAGAACGCACCAGATCCCCAGCAAGACACGTTCGCGCGAGGAACCAGAACGCCGCGGAGATCCCAACCGAGGACCCCCGAGGCGAGAACTCAGGCATGAGATCGAGAACCCGAAACCAGGGGCATACCTTGAACGGCTCATCTCCCCACAGATCCCCGGCGCACAGCGACGAGGACGATTACCGCACCCCGCTGTCCCGGGAGATCATGGCTGCCCCCATACCCCAAGGGATGGAAAAACCACTGACGCTGTCGACATACGACGGCACCTCCGACCCGGACGATCACCTGGAAGACATCGAGGCTATGCTCGACTACCGAAACGTCCGGGGAGCTATCAAGTGCAGACTCTTCCCGACGACTCTGAGGAAAGGCGCTATGACCTGGTACAAAAGTCTGGAGCCCGAATCAGTTACGTCGTGGAGGGTCTTGAAGGACCTATTCTCCAAACACTTTACGGGGTCCCGACGTCACCCGAAGACAGAAGCAGTCCTCGGGGCAATCATCCAAGGCCCCGACGAACCTCTCCGAAAGCACATCGAAAGGTTCACTCGGGAAGCAGTGCAGGTGACAACTTCCGACGAAATGAAACGCTACTTAATGGAACAAGGCCTGCGCCACGACTCCAAATTCTACGAGGCCGTAGGAATACACCGGCCAACATCCCTCCAAGATTTCCTCGACAGGGCCGCGCATTACATCCGATTCGAGGAAACACAGGCGGCCAACTCCGCTCGTGACACTCGAGACAGGGAAGCCCCCCGCGGGCACCGAGACGACGGAGCTTCGAGCCATCGACGGGGAGGAGACCGCCGGCGGGAAGACCGCCCCCGCGAACCCCGCGAACAACGCGAAACACGCGGCCCAGCAGGAAGATTCACAGAGTACACAGCGTTGATCGCTTCACGTGAACGCATACTGGCCGAATGCGCTAAGACCGAGTTCGTACAGGGGGGTGTCCGTTTTCCGCGGCCAACGCCGCCCAAACCCAACGTGGAAAAATCAAAATACTGCCGATTCCACAGGACCCACGGGCACGTGACAGAAGACTGCTTCCATCTCAAAGATGCGATCGAAATTCTAATCAAAGACGGGCACCTGAAGCGATACACCCGAGGAGGTGAACCACCTAGGCCAGAGGCTCCGGAAGCCATGAAAATCGAGGAACTTCCCTCTCCAGAGGACAGCAGCAGGCTCCAGGTCGCGTTGTGCGTCAGCCGCCCCGAGGATTGGTTCGCGGGCAGAGAATTCGGCATCCCCGAAGGACCCAACCTAGTCGACGAGCCAATCCGACCAACCAGCCGATGGGAATACTTCCCCAGAGCCATGGTCATCTCTGATGGAGCCACGAGGAGTCTATCCATAGGATCTGTGAAAAGGAAATTCGACGAACTCATCGCGAACAACTCCGGCAAAATGAGCACGCTCGACAAATTCTGAGGCCGCTCCAACCCGATCACATTTTACCTCGAGGAACTACCCGGGGGATCTCCCAATTCCAACATACCCTTGCTCATACGTTCCCGAATGGAAAACTTCGACGTCAGGCGCCTCCTCGTCGACGGCGGGAGCTCGGTTGACATCATGTACTCACATCTGTTCACAACTCTCCAGCTCGACGAATCCAACCTTTCTCCCTACGTAGGCTCCGACCTTCAGGGGTTCAATGGGACGACGACGAGACCTTGGGGATACGTGGAATTGAAAGTCACCTTCGGAGAAGAGGAAACAGCTAGGGACATCAGCGTCCGCTTCTTAGTCATCGAATGCCCATCCCTCTATAACTGCATCCTGGGCAGGACGATGATAGCAGAACTCACCGCGGTACCCTCCACCGTCCACCTGAAGATGAAATACTACACAAGAAGGGGAGCCGTGGTAACCCTCAACGGAGACATCGAGGCCGCCCGAAGATGTTTCGAAGCCGCGCTGAAAGGCCTAGACTCCATCGCTCCATCGACCAAAAAGAAAACATCAAGCGCTACGCCAAAGGACAAACCAACGGAGCTGGTCGGATCCGTTGAGCTCGACAATCGCTTCACCGACGAGCTCGACCATGAAACAAAGACCAACGAAGTCAACGGGCAGCCCTCACACCCAGCGCGCCCCATCCCGGATGGAGAATTCGAACTCGTCCCCCTCGGGGAAGACACGAGCAGAACCGTGAGGATAGGCGCTGGACTCCCAGACCTCGCGAAACGTCAGCTCCGAGCCTGCCTCCGCGAGAATGCCGACCTCTTCGCCTGGAGCGCCGCGGAAATGCCGGGACTCGACCCCGAGGTCGCCTGCCACCAGCTGTCCATCAACCCGACCGTAAAGGCCGTTGTACAACACCGGCGTCGCCAGTCCCCCGAAAAATCGGCAGCGGCCGAACAAGCTATAAAAGACCTCTTAGAGGCAAATTTTATTTCGGAAGCCCGGTATTCAACCTGGCTGTCCAATGTTGTACTCGTTAAAAAGAATAATGGAAAATGGCGCATGTGTGTTGACTACATTGATCTCAATCGGGCATGTCCTAAGGACGCCTACCCCCTCCCCAACATCGACAAACTCGTCGACAACTCCGCGGGCTTCAAGCTCTTGTCCTTCATGGACGCGTACTCGGGATATAATCAGATCCCGATGGCCGAACCCGATAAACAAGCCACGGCCTTCATGACGGCGTCGGGCAATTACTATTATAACGTGATGCCCTTCGACCTCAAAAACGTCGGGGCCACATACCAGCGGATGATGAACCGCGTCTTCCACGACGAAATCGGGGACATGCTCGAAGTATACATGGATGACATGATCGTCAAATCCGGCTCGGAGGACGACCACGCGGCACACCTCCGGAGGGTCTTCGAGACCGCAAGGTCATGCCGCATGCGTTTCAACCCGGAGAAGTGCACCTTCGGCGTCGGCGCCGGCAAATTCCTCGGCTACTACTTGACCGAACGGGGGATCGAAGCCAATCCAGACAAATGCCACGCCTTCTCCAATATCACCACGCCGACCACGAAGAAGGCCATCCAGTCCCTCAACAGCGTGCTTGCCTCCCTCTCACGATTCATTGCGAAGTCGGCCCAACACGCCCTCCCATTTTTCAAATTGCTCAGGAAGGAGACCAAATTCGAATGGACGGACGAATGTGAGAAAGCCCTTTGCCACCTCAAACGCGTCTTATCTGAACCACCAGTGCTGACGCGCCCCGCGACGGGCGAAACCCTATACTTATATCTGGCCGTGGCCAACGAATCTGTCAGCGCCGTCCTCGTCAGCGAATCCGGGGAAGGCCAAAAGCCCATCTACTTTACTAGCAAAGCTCTCCACGGCCCAGAGGTCCGATACCAGCTGATCGAGAAAGTCGCCCTGGCCCTCGTAACAGCAGCACGCCGACTCCGACATTATTTTCTCGCACACGCCATCGTACTCCGCACCAATCAGCCCATCCGCCAGCTACTCGGCCGCCCCGACATGGCCGGACGCATGCTGAAATGGTCGCTAGAACTCTACGAGTTCGACATTACCTACGAGGGACGGCACGCCATCAAGGCTCAAGCCTTGGCCGATTTCGTCGTCGAGATGACCACACCACCCGATCCCACCGCCGGGAACCACCTCTGGACCATTTTTGTGGATGGCTCCTCCAACTCCACGGGAAGCGGCGCCGGCATCGTCCTCGACAACGACGAGGGCACGGTCATCAAAGTCTCCCTCACACTGGCCTTCCCGACGACCAACAACCAGGCCGAATACGAAGCGTTTCTCGCCGGCCTTCGCCTGGCATCCGACCTGGGAGCCAGGGACATCCGAATCTACACGGACTCCCAGCTAGTCGCTTCACAAGTCCGAGGCGAATATCAAGCAAAAAACGACACCCTCGCCGGATACCTCGCACTCATCACCAAAAAACTAAGAGGTTTCGACTCAGCAGAGATTCAGCACGTCCCTCGCGAGCAGAACACCCGGGCCGACATCCTCTCCAAACTGGCAAGCACCAAAAAGCGAGGCGGCCACAAATCGGTCATTCAAGAAATCTTGTCGCAACCAAGTACCAGCGCGACCACCACGCCCCTCGACATCAACGCCGTCGGAGACACTGACAGCTGGATGACCCCGCTTCACACCTATCTCAGCACCGGCCACCTTTCGGCCAACTCTGGAGAGGCCAGCGCAACGAAACGACGTGCCTGCTCGTACGTCCTCCTCGAGGGACGACTATACCGTCGAGGCTTCGCAATCCCACTCCTCAAATGCATAGATAAGTCCCAGAGTACAGCCGTTCTAGAAGAAATCCACGAAGGCATCAACGCGCAGCACCTCGGCGGAAGATCCCTAGCACGGAAGGCCCTACGCGCAGGCTACTACTGGACATCAATGCAGTCCGACGCGAAGGAACACGTCAAACGATGTGATAAATGTCAACGACATGGGGACATGCACCTCGCCCCCCCGACCGACCTCACGTCCCTCTCATCTCCGTGGCCATTCGCCTGGTGGGGGCTGGACATCCTCGGGCCCTTCCCCCTAGGTTCATACCAGAACAAGTACCTCATCATAGGCGTTGACTACTTCACCAAGTGGATCGAGGCCGAAGCTCTGGCCAAAATCACCACCCACAACATACTCCGATTCTACAAATGCAACATCCTCTCCAGATTCGGGGTCTCACTCGCCATCGTCACCGACAACGGCACACAATTCACAGACAAAAACTTCCACGACTTCGTCACCAAACTCGGAACCAAACATCACTTCGCCTCGGTCGAACACCCTCAGACAAACGGCCAGGCGGAGTCGGCGAACAGAGTTATACTCAGAGGACTCAGACGACGACTCGGCGACGCCAAACGAGCATGGGTCGAAGAACTCCACAGCGTCCTCTGGGCATACCGCACCACTCCCCACTCAACCACGGGGGAAACCCCATTTTGCCTCACATACGGAACCGAGGCCGTGATACCGGTCGAAATTCGCGAACCGTCCCGATGAACGGAAGCTCCCCTGGACACCGACGACAATGACGGCGCCCTCCGAGAAGAGCTCGACCTCGTCGAAGAAATCCGCTCAGGGGCAGCCCTCCGTGAAGCCCGGCTGAAGCAACAAGTCACACTTCGCCACAACAACAAAGTCCTAAAACGCGACTTTCAAACAGGCGACTAAGTTCTACGCAGAAATTAGAAAGACTCCCAAGAGGGCAAACTGGCTGCGAATTGGGAAGGCCCGTACCGAGTCCGGGACAAAACGGAGCACGGGGCCTATTACCTCGAAAACCTGCACGGTGAACAACTAGCTCGACCATGGAACGCCGCGAAGCTTAAGCGGTACTACAGTTAGATCATTGCCCGCGACGACCCATCGTCCCGACCACTGGGGGGGCGACATGGTACCACCGCACACCCCCGCGTCCACTAGCGACCAAAGAAAAGCAAGCCCTGCCTCTCGTGTGCGCGGGCAGAAGGCCTTGCTCGGCAAGGAACACTTCGACCGAGATTCCTCGCCGCCGTACCAAAAACGCCAGGACACCCAGCTCGCGATGGGATGTCCACGCCCCGGGGAGAACTACCCCCGAAACGGCCCGGCTACGTCGCCGGCCAAACCGGCCAGTTCCCTGCACTACCGGTAACAAATCGTCGAGCTAACACACCGAGCGCACACTTAGAAAACTTACAAGAAATATCATACACATCAAAGGCATTCAAAAGCATTCAAATAAACAAACACGAAAAACAAGCATAAAACGACATGAAAATAACGAGCGCACACTTAGAAAATCCACGAAAAATATATTAAACAAAAAGCGGGCACCAGCCCAGTAGTCAATGGTACAAATACAGAGCACGCAGGCCCAAAGAAAGATATCACAAACATCGGCACGCAGGCCATAAAAACAACGAGCACGCAGGCCCGACAACCTATGCTACCTCGTCCGCCCGGTCAGCAGTCGCGGGTTCCTCCTCGGGAATAACAAGATAGGGATCGACCACCTTCCCGTCAACAATCTCGTGGTACGGCCCGATCCCATCCACGGCCAGCACGACACCAGGATTGGCGACCTGAACCTGCTCAACAACACTCTTGAATCCGACCTCAACAGCCTCCAGACAGTCGCTTTCCAACACCCGGATACGAGCAATCAGGTCAGCACGAGTGATTAACCGTCGATCTCCATCTGTCTCGTCCTCGGCCGGACGGACTGCGCTGTCCAAAACTTCCGTGCGAACCTTCAGCGCCTACACCTCGGCCGTCGCTGTCCCCTGCTTCTCCTCCAGCAAAGTCACCTTCCCCTCAGCACCCTCTGCCCGCTTCCGCTGCTCAGCAACATCCTTCTGGCTCTTCTCCAACTCCTCAGTGAGCTTGGCCAATCGCGACTGCATGAAAGTAAGATCCCCCTGCAGTTTGGACAGCTCAGCAGCGGAGCAGCCCTCCTCGTTCAGCACAAGAGCCGTCGTGAACATCCGCATCATTACGGCCAAGTCCTCAGCCAGAACACGTCGACGAGTCTCTCGATCGGCCTGACGAACAACCTTCACCTCCCCAGCGGAGACAGTGGGAGAACGGGCACCATGAAAATAGCCCGGATGCTGATGGCAGGGCGGGACGACATAACCTTCCTCAGCGGTACCGACCGTCAGATCTACCACACCTCGGGGCTCCTCGGACCTCTGCCTCTTCGATGCTCCTTGAGACGCAGGAGATTGACTCTCTTGAGGCGAAGAGGACGAACTTTGCCCCCCCCGGCGTCGCGACCTCCTGTCCGACCAGCTGGCTCACCCTCGTCCTCGGGGCCGCAGCATTCCTAGTGGCACGCAACTGCTTCACCCGCTCCTCAACGGAAGACATGTTCGCTGCAAAAACAAAGAAAAGATTTAGCGACGGTCAAAAGCCCCGACCACAGGGAGAAAAACGAACATTCCTACCTAGGTAATCCAGAGCGGCCGCCCCGGTCGCACAACCGAGCAGGGTCTTGGTATTAATCAAACGCTTCTTAGCACACACATTCCCCTGCGCGTCAAGGATATACCGACCGTCGGGCGTCACCAGCTTCGACGGAGGGAGAGACCGCACAAAGGCGACTATTTTCAAATAGGCGACCTTGAGTCTTCTCTCTCTCTCCCCGACACAGCGACCTTAAGTCCTCGCTCTCTCCCCAGAGCTTCGACTTGGGGGGCTCCTGTTCCGGTATGGGCCCGACCTCGGCAGGCCCAATACCACGTACGACCCAATAGGCGAATCGGGCACGCCGGGCACGTGCGTCCCTCGAGACGAGCAGGGCATGCCGCCGGACACAAGCAGCGCACCCAACAACATCTCATCATCCATCGTATCAGACGAGCAGAACCATCCCCGGCACACCAAAGCGCGGCCGTGGTTCCTCCCGTCCGCGGGGAGAGCAACGCGCTCCGGAGTACCTCGCGAGCTCCCCTCCGCGGGGAGAACGACGTGCCCGGCGCACGTTCTCCACGTGCTCCCCTCCGCGGGGACACGTCATCAACCAACTGCCCACCTCCGAAAGAGCAGGTCAAACCCACTTTCCGGAGATCTAGGAGCAGTTGGACAAGGGCGAAGACCACGTCCTGGTCTTCACTACGCCACGTAGGCCCTAGCAGTCATTAGGGTTGGGCCTGGTCAGCCAGCCCATCTCAAATGACCGTTGACCCAGCGCTGGGGTCTCTCTATAAATACCTTCTTCCTCAAGAGGGTCAGGTAACTCTCCCTTTCCCCCTTTCTGTACTTTTGCTTCCACTCTGCCCAATTTCTTACTTTGGCATCGGAGTGTCTTGCAGGTACACCCCCCTCCTCCTTCTCATCATCGGTGAACAGGTACCGTCCAATGGCGTGTGGCCATATCGTGATTCCCTCCTGATCAGGTCAGATCAGAAAATATAATGAGTAAAAACACATTTAAAGCCTTTTTTAATTCCACATACATACAATCACCTACTACCTACCAACAGATATGAAACCTCCATTATATGTGTTTTGCAACCGTCATTGTATGTGTTTTCCGTAGTAGTTTACTTCTCTAATGGAAGGAACACTTACTATTGGTTTAGACTTCTTCTTCTTCTTATTGAGTAAGATAATTTTTTGAGTAATTTTTCAAGTTTTTAACTTTTAAATCTTCTTCCATTTCATTTAAAAAAAATTATTTAAAAAAAGTTATTAGCTTACATATCAAAAAGTTTATTTAAAAAAAGTTTGTGGCGTGTAAAACACGTCGCAACATACTTTTTATAAAACATATAAAAAGGCGTCTGGTTTTCATATTGGGGAAGGTTAAAATTTTCAAAAAATAAATTTGTGGCGTGGAAAACACGTCGTAACGTACATATCAAAAATAAAAAAAATTGAGAGGAAAATTTTGACGGTTCAAATTGATTGCTTTGCTGGTTGACTAACACCTTTTAATTGGTGTCATGTATCCCACGTCGTAATACTTGTGTTTGTTCTATCATTACAGGTTTACCAGCGTGTTATTCAAGACACAACACAATAATACTTTTCATCTGTGACGTGATTTACACGCCGCTGATGTGTCTATTTAATACCCGCAAATTCTCTTCCCATCATGTTATTAGAGACACATAAACGTTTATTCTCTCAGTTTATTTTCCTTTCCACCTTCTTCTCCCATTTTCTTTTCTAGATTTATATTTTCATCACCTACCTTCTTCTCTCACCTTCATCCAGATTTACTCAAGGTATGCTTTTTAATTTATGTTATTAGCTTTTTCATTTTAATTTTCGTTTGTTGGATTGTTGATTTACTCAAGGTATGCTTTTTAATTTATGTTATTAGCTTTTTCGTTTTAATTTCTGTTTGTTTTATAGTTGTTTTATTTTTAAGTTCAAGAGTCAAGAATTCAATGAATTTAATTTTTAAAATTTATTAGGCTGTTGGCTGTTTTGGAATATTTATGTAGTTGATTTTAAATTTCAATATTTGAATCATATTCTCCTTTCCCGTGTTCAGACCTCACAAGAACTATCCGCCCACACCATATAACTACCAAACCAAACAAAATTCTAATGCTTGGATCGTTTTGGTGCAATAACAAACATTACGGTAATAAACAAAACCAAAACGGTTTCTCTCCAACTTCCTCTTATGAGATAGTAAAATATCTTTAAAATTTTTGTGTCCCTACAATCGAATGTTATCACTGCAAGCAATTGAGTTGAATTAACAAAATAAAAATGCTCTTTATTTTTTTTTAATATATTAATATAAAAAAATTAAAATAAGTGAAAAATATATCAAATTATTTGTTTAAATAATAATAATTAAATATAAAAAGATTGTTTAATTTCTTAGACAACCAAGCAAGAGTAAAAATAAATGGCAGGAAATGTTGCAATCTTTTAGCTTATTGAATAGAAAATATAATGAGTAAAAACACATTTAAAGCCTTTTTTAATTCCACATACATACAATCACATGCTACCTACCAACAGATATGAAATCGCCATTATATGTGTTTCGCAACCATCATTGTATGTGTTTTCCGTAGTAGTGTACTTCTCTAATGGAAGGAACACTTACTATTGGTTTAGACTTCTTCTTCTTCTTATTGAGTAAGATAATTTTTTGAGTAATTTTTCAAGTTTTTAACTTTTAAATCTTCTTTCATTTCATTTAAAAAAAATTTATTTAAAAAAAGTTATTAGCTTACATATCAAAAAGTTTATTTAAAAAAAGTTTGTGGCGTGTAAAACACGTCGCAACATACTTTTTATAAAACATATAAAAAGGCGTCTGGTTTTCATATTGGGGAAGGTTAAAATTTTCAAAAAATAAATTTGTGGCGTGGAAAACACGTCGTAACGTACATATCAAAAATTAAAAAAATTGAGAGGAAAATTTTGACGGTTCAAATTGATTGCTTTGCTGGTTGACTGACACCTTTTAATTGGTGTCATGTATCCCACGTCGTAAACCTTGTGTTTGTTCTATCATTACAGGTTTACCAGCGTGTTATTCAAGACACAACACAATAATACTTTTCATCTGTGATGTGATTTACACGCCGCTGATGTGTCTATTTAATACCCGCAAATTCTCTTCCCATCATGTTATTAGAGACACATAAACGTTTATTCTCTCAGTTTATTTTCCTTTCCACCTTCTTCTCTCATTTTCTTTTCTAGATTTATATTTTCATCACCCACCTTCTTCTCTCACCTTCATCCAGATTTACTCAAGGTATGCTTTTTAATTTATGTTATAAGCTTTTTCATTTTAATTTTCGTTTGTTGGATTGTTGATTTACTCAAGGTATGCTTTTTATTTTATGTTATTAGCTTTTTCCTTTTAATTTCTGTTTGTTTTATTGTTGCTTTATTTTTTAGTTCAAGAGTCAAGAATTCAATGAATTTAATTTTTACAATTTATTAGGCTGTTGGCTGTTTTGGAATATTTATGTAGTTGATTTTAAATTTCAATATTTGAATCATATTCTCCTTTCCCGTGTTCAGACCTCACAAGAACTATCCGCCCACACCATATAACTACCAAACCAAACAAAATTCTAATGCTTGGATCGTTTTGGTGCAATAACAAACATTATGGTAATAAACAAAACCAAAACGGTTTCTCTCCAACTTCCTCTTATGAGATAGTAAAATATCTATAAAATTTTTATGTCCCTACAATCGAATGTTATCACTGCTAGCAATTGAGTTGAATTAACAAAATAAAAATGCTCTTTATTTTTTTTTAATATATTAATATAAAAAAATTAAAATAAGTGAAAAATATATCAAATTATTTGTTTAAATAATAATAATTAAATATAAAAAGATTGTTTAATTTCTTAGACAACCAAGCAAGAGTAAAAATAAATGGCAGGAAATGTTGCAATCTTTTAGCTTATTGAATAGAAAATATAATGAGTAAAAACACATTTAAAGCCTTTTTTAATTCCACATACATACAATCACATGCTACCTACCAACAGATATGAAATCGCCATTATATGTGTTTCGCAACCATCATTGTATGTGTTTTCCGTAGTAGTGTACTTCTCTAATGGAAGGAACACTTACTATTGGTTTAGACTTCTTCTTCTTCTTATTGAGTAAGATAATTTTTTGAGTAATTTTTCAAGTTTTTAACTTTTAAATCTTCTTCCATTTCATTTAAAAAAATTATTTAAAAAAAGTTATTAGCTTACATATCAAAAAGTTTATTTAAAAAAAGTTTGTGGCGTGTAAAACACGTCGCAACATACTTTTTATAAAACATATAAAAAGGCGTCTGGTTTTCATATTGGGGAAGGTTAAAATTTTCAAAAAATAAATTTGTGGCGTGGAAAACACGTCGTAACGTACATATCAAAAAAAAAAAAATTGAGAGGAAAATTTTGACGGTTCAAATTGATTGCTTTGCTGGTTGACTGACACCTTTTAATTGGTGGCATGTATCCCACGTCGTAAACCTTGTGTTTGCTCTATCATTACAGGTTTACCAGCGTGTTATTCAAGACACAACACAATAATACTTTTCATCTGTGACGTGATTTACACGCCGCTGATGTGTCTATTTAATACCCGCAAATTTTCTTCCCATCATGTTATTAGAGACACATAAACGTTTATTCTCTCAGTTTATTTTCCTTTCCACCTTCTTCTCTCATTTTCTTTTCTAGATTTATATTTTCATCACCCACCTTCTTCTCTCACCTTCATCCAGATTTACTCAAGGTATGCTTTTTAATTTATGTTATTAGCTTTTTCATTTTAATTTTCGTTTGTTGGATTGTTGATTTACTCAAGGTATGCTTTTTAATTTATGTTATTAGCTTTTTCGTTTTAATTTCTGTTTGTTTTATAGTTGTTTTATTTTAAAGTTCAAGAGTCAAGAATTCAATGAATTTAATTTTTAAAATTTATTAGGCTGTTGGCTGTTTTGGAATATTTATGTAGTTGATTTTAAATTTCAATATTTGAATCATATTCTCCTTTCCCGTGTTCAGACCTCACAAGAACTATCCGCCCACACCATATAACTACCAAACCAAACAAAATTCTAATGCTTGGATCGTTTTGGTGCAATAACAAACATTACGGTAATAAACAAAACCAAAACGGTTTCTCTCCAACTTCCTCTTATGAGATAGTAAAATATCTATAAAATTTTTGTGTCCCTACAATCAAATGTTATCACTGCAAGCAATTGAGTTGAATTAACAAAATAAAAATGCTCTTTATTTTTTTTTAATATATTAATATAAAAAAATTAAAATAAGTGTAAAAATATATCAAATTATTTGTTTAAATAATAATAATTAAATATAAAAAGATTGTTTAATTTCTTAGACAACCAAGCAAGAGTAAAAATAAATGGCAGGAAATGTTGCAATCTTTTAGCTTATTGAATAGAAAATATAATGAGTAAAAACACATTTAAAGCCTTTTTTAATTCCACATACATACAATCACATGCTACCTACCAACAGATATGAAACCGCCATTATATGTGTTTCGCAACCATCATTGTATGTGTTTTCCGTAGTAGTGTACTTCTCTAATGGAAGGAACACTTACTATTGGTTTAGACTTCTTCTTCTTCTTATTGAGTAAGATAATTTTTTGAGTAATTTTTCAAGTTTTTAGCTTTTAAATCTTCTTCCATTTCATTTAAAAAAATTTTATTTAAAAAAAGTTATTAGCTTACATATCAAAAAGTTTATTTAAAAAAAGTTTGTGGCGTGTAAAACACGTCGCAACATACTTTTTATAAAACATATAAAAAGGCGTCTGGTTTTCATATTGGGGAAGGTTAAAATTTTCAAAAAATAAATTTGTGGCGTGGAAAACACGTCGTAACGTACATATCAAAAATAAAAAAAATTGAGAGGAAAATTTTGACGGTTCAAATTGATTGCTTTGCTGGTTGACTGACACCTTTTAATTGGTGTCATGTATCCCACGTCGTAAACCTTGTGTTTGTTCTATCATTACAGGTTTACCAGCGTGTTATTCAAGACACAACACAATAATACTTTTCATCTGTGATGTGATTTACACGCCGCTGATGTGTCTATTTAATACCCGCAAATTCTCTTCCCATCATGTTATTAGAGACACATAAACGTTTATTCTCTCAGTTTATTTTCCTTTCCACCTTCTTCTCCCATTTTCTTTTCTAGATTTATATTTTCATCACCCACCTTCTTCTCTCACCTTCATCCAGATTTACTCAAGGTATGCTTTTTAATTTATGTTATTAGCTTTTTCATTTTAATTTTCGTTTGTTGGATTGTTGATTTACTCAAGGTATGCTTTTTAATTTATGTTATTAGCTTTTTCGTTTTAATTTCTGTTTGTTTTATAGTTGTTTTATTTTTAAGTTCAAGAGTCAAGAATTCAATGAATTTAATTTTTAAAATTTATTAGGCTGTTGGCTGTTTTGGAATATTTATGTAGTTGATTTTAAATTTCAATATTTGAATCATATTCTCCTTTCCCGTGTTCAGACCTCACAAGAACTATCCGCCCACACCATATAACTACCAAACCAAACAAAATTCTAATGCTTGGATCGTTTTGGTGCAATAACAAACATTACGGTAATAAACAAAACCAAAACGGTTTCTCTCCAACTTCCTCTTATGAGATAGTAAAATATCTTTAAAATTTTTGTGTCCCTACAATCGAATGTTATCACTGCAAGCAATTGAGTTGAATTAACAAAATAAAAATGCTCTTTATTTTTTTTTAATATATTAATATAAAAAAATTAAAATAAGTGAAAAATATATCAAATTATTTGTTTAAATAATAATAATTAAATATAAAAAGATTGTTTAATTTCTTAGACAACCAAGCAAGAGTAAAAATAAATGGCAGGAAATGTTGCAATCTTTTAGCTTATTGAATAGAAAATATAATGAGTAAAAACACATTTAAAGCCTTTTTTAATTCCACATACATACAATCACATGCTACCTACCAACAGATATGAAATCGCCATTATATGTGTTTCGCAACCATCATTGTATGTGTTTTCCGTAGTAGTGTACTTCTCTAATGGAAGGAACACTTACTATTGGTTTAGACTTCTTCTTCTTATTATTGAGTAAGATAATTTTTTGAGTAATTTTTCAAGTTTTTAACTTTTAAATCTTCTTTCATTTCATTTAAAAAAAATTTATTTAAAAAAAGTTATTAGCTTACATATCAAAAAGTTTATTTAAAAAAAGTTTGTGGCGTGTAAAACACGTCGCAACATACTTTTTATAAAACATATAAAAAGGCGTCTGGTTTTCATATTGGGGAAGGTTAAAATTTTCAAAAAATAAATTTGTGGCATGGAAAACACGTCGTAACGTACATATCAAAAATAAAAGAAATTGAGAGGAAAATTTTGACGGTTCAAATTGATTGCTTTGCTGGTTGACTGACACCTTTTAATTGGTGTCATGTATCCCACGTCGTAAACCTTGTGTTTGTTCTATCATTACAGGTTTACCAGCGTGTTATTCAATACACAACACAGTAATACTTTTCATCTGTGACGTGATTTACACGCCGCTGATGTGTCTATTTAATACCCGCAAATTCTCTTCCCATCATGTTATTAGAGACACATAAACGTTTATTCTCTCAGTTTATTTTCCTTTCCACCTTCTTCTCTCATTTTCTTTTCTAGATTTATATTTTCATCACCCACCTTCTTCTCTCACCTTCATCCAGATTTACTCAAGGTATGCTTTTTAATTTATGTTATTAGCTTTTTCATTTTAATTTTCGTTTGTTGGATTGTTCATTTACTCAAGGTATGCTTTTTAATTTATGTTATTAGCTTTTTCGTTTTAATTTCTGTTTGTTTTATTGTTGCTTTATTTTTTAGTTCAAGAGTCAAGAATTCAATGAATTTAATTTTTACAATTTATTAGGCTGTTGGCTGTTTTGGAATATTTATGTAGTTGATTTTAAATTTCAATATTTGAATCATATTCTCTTTTCCCGTGTTCAGACCTCACAAGAACTATCCGCCCACACCATATAACTACCAAACCAAACAAAATTCTAATGCTTGGATCGTTTTGGTGCAATAAAAAACATTATGGTAATAAACAAAACCAAAACGGTTTCTCTCCAACTTCCTCTTATGAGATAGTAAAATATCTATAAAATTTTTGTGTCCCTACAATCGAATGTTATCACTGCTAGCAATTGAGTTGAATTAACAAAATAAAAATGCTCTTTATTTTTTTAATATATTAATATAAAAAAATTAAAATAAGTGTAAAAATATATCAAATTATTTGTTTAAATAATAATAATTAAATATAAAAAGATTGTTTAATTTCTTAGGTAACCAAGCAAGAGTAAAAATAAATGGCAGGAAATGTTGCAATCTTTTAGCTTATTGAATAGAAAATATAATGAGTAAAAACACATTTAAAGCCTTTTGAATTCCACATACATACAATCACATGCTACCTACCAATAGATATGAAACCGCCATTATATGTGTTTCGCAACCGTCATTGTATGTGTTTTCCGTAGTAGTGTACCTCTCTAATGGAAGGAACACTTACTATTGGTTTAGACTTCTTCTTATTCTTATTGAGTAAGATAATTTTTTGAGTAATTTTTCAAGTTTTTAACTTTTAATTCTTCTTCCATTTCATTTAAAAAAAGGTTATTTAAAAAAAGTTATCAGCTTACATATCAAAAAGTTTATTTAAAAAAAGTTTGTGGCGTGTAAAACACGTCGCAACATACTTTTTATAAAACATATAAAAAGGCGTCTGGTTTTCATATTGGGGAAGGTTAAAATTTTCAAAAAATAAATTTGTGGCGTGCAAAACACGTCGTAACGTACATATCAAAAATAAAAAAACTTGAGAGGTAAATTTTGACGGTTGAAATTGATTGCTTTGCTGGTTGACTGACACCTTTTAATTGGTGTCATGTATCCCACGTCGTAAACCTTGTGATTGTTCTATCATTACATGCTTACCAGCATTTTATTCAAGACACAACACAATAATACTTTTCATCTGTGACGTGATTTACACGCCGCTGATGTGTCTATTTAATACCCGCAAATTCTCTTCCCATCATGTTATTAGAGACACATAAATGTTTATTCTCTCAGTTTATTTTCCTTTCCACCTTCTTCTCTCATTTTCTTTTCTAGATTTATATTTTCATCACCCACCTTCTTCTCTCACCTTCATCCAGATTTACTCAAGGTATGCTTTTTAATTTATGTTATTAGCTTTTTCGTTTTAATTTTCGTTTGTTGGATTGTTGATTTACTCAAGGTATGCTTTTTAATTTATGTTATTAGCTTTTTCGTTTTAATTTCTGTTTGTTTTATAGTTGTTTTATATTTTAGTTCAAGAGTCAAGAATTCAATGAATTTAATTTTTAAAATTTATTAGGCTGTTGGCTGTTTTGGAATATTTATGTAGTTCATTTTAAATTTCAATATTTGAATCATATTCTCCTTTCCCGTGTTCAGACCTCACAAGAACTATCCGCCCACACCATATAACTACCAAACCAAACAAAATTCTAATGCTTGGATCGTTTTGGTGCAATAACAAACATTACGGTAATAAACAAAACCAAAACGGTTTCTCTCCAACTTCCTCTTATGAGATAGTAAAATATCTATAAAATTTTTGTGTCCCTACAATCGAATGTTATCACTGCAAGCAATTGAGTTGAATTAACAAAATAAAAATGCTCTTTATTTTTTTTAATATATTAATATAAAAAAATTAAAATAAGTGTAAAAATATATCAAATTATTTGTTTAAATAATAATAATTAAATATAAAAAGATTGTTTAATTTCTTAGGCAACCAAGCAAGAGTAAAAATAAATGGCAGGAAATGTTGCAATCTTTAAGCTTATTGAATAGAAAATATAATGAGTAAAAACACATTTAAAGCCTTTTTTTAATTCCACATACATACAATCACATGCTACCTACCAACAGATATGCAACCGCCATTATATGTGTTTTGCAACCGTCATTGTATGTGTTTTCCATAGTAGTGTACTTCTCTAATGGAAGGAACACTTACTATTGGTTTAGACTTCTTCTTCTTCTTATTCAGTAAGATAATTTTTTGAGTAATTTTTCAAGTTTTTAACTTTTAAATCTTCTTCCATTTCGTTTAAAAAAATTTTATTTAAAAAAAGTTATTAGCTTACATATCAAAAAGTTTATTTAAAAAAAGTTTGTGGCGTGTAAAACACGTCGCAACATACTTTTTATAAAACATATAAAAAGGCGTCTGGTTTTCATATTGGGGAAGGTTAAAATTTTCAAAAAATAAATTTGTGGCGTGGAAAACACGTCGTAACGTACATATCAAAAATAAAAAAATTGAGAGGAAAATTTTGACGGTTCAAATTGATTGCTTTGCTAGTTGACTGACACCTTTTAATTGGTGTCATGTATCCCACGTCGTAAACCTTGTGTTTGTTCTATCATTACAGGTTTACCAGCGTGTTATTCAATACACAACACAGTAATACTTTTCATCTGTGACGTGATTTACACGCCGCTGATGTGTCTATTTAATACCCGCAAATTCTCTTCCCATCATGTTATTAGAGACACATAAACGTTTATTCTCTCAGTTTATTTTCCTTTCCACCTTCTTCTCTCATTTTCTTTTCTAGATTTATATTTTCATCACCCACCTTCTTCTCTCACCTTCATCCAGATTTACTCAAGGTATGCTTTTTAATTTATGTTATTAGCTTTTTCATTTTAATTTTCGTTTGTTGGATTGTTCATTTACTCAAGGTATGCTTTTTAATTTATGTTATTAGCTTTTTCGTTTTAATTTCTGTTTGTTTTATTGTTGCTTTATTTTTTAGTTCAAGAGTCAAGAATTCAATGAATTTAATTTTTACAATTTATTAGGCTGTTGGTTGTTTTGGAATATTTATGTAGTTGATTTTAAATTTCAATATTTGAATCATATTCTCTTTTCCCGTGTTCAGACCTCACAAGAACTATCCGCCCACACCATATAACTACCAAACCAAACAAAATTCTAATGCTTGGATCGTTTTGGTGCAATAAAAAACATTATGGTAATAAACAAAACCAAAACGGTTTCTCTCCAACTTCCTCTTATGAGATAGTAAAATATCTATAAAATTTTTGTGTCCCTACAATCGAATGTTATCACTGCTAGCAATTGAGTTGAATTAACAAAATAAAAATGCTCTTAATTTTTTTAATATATTAATATAAAAAAATTAAAATAAGTGTAAAAATATATCAAATTATTTGTTTAAATAATAATAATTAAATATAAAAAGATTGTTTAATTTCTTAGGTAACCAAGCAAGAGTAAAAATAAATGGCAGGAAATGTTGCAATCTTTTAGCTTATTGAATAGAAAATATAATGAGTAAAAACACATTTAAAGCCTTTTGAATTCCACATACATACAATCACATGCTACCTACCAATAGATATGAAACCGCCATTATATGTGTTTCGCAACCGTCATTGTATGTGTTTTCCGTAGTAGTGTACCTCTCTAATGGAAGGAACACTTACTATTGGTTTAGACTTCTTCTTATTCTTATTGAGTAAGATAATTTTTTGAGTAATTTTTCAAGTTTTTAACTTTTAATTCTTCTTCCATTTCATTTAAAAAAAGGTTATTTAAAAAAAGTTATCAGCTTACATATCAAAAAGTTTATTTAAAAAAAGTTTGTGGCGTGTAAAACACGTCGCAACATACTTTTTATAAAACATATAAAAAGGCGTCTGGTTTTCATATTGGGGAAGGTTAAAATTTTCAAAAAATAAATTTGTGGCGTGCAAAACACGTCGTAACGTACATATCAAAAATAAAAAAACTTGAGAGGTAAATTTTGACGGTTGAAATTGATTGCTTTGCTGGTTGACTGACACCTTTTAATTGGTGTCATGTATCCCACGTCGTAAACCTTGTGATTGTTCTATCATTACATGCTTACCAGCATTTTATTCAAGACACAACACAATAATACTTTTCATCTGTGACGTGATTTACACGCCGCTGATGTGTCTATTTAATACCCGCAAATTCTCTTCCCATCATGTTATTAGAGACACATAAATGTTTATTCTCTCAGTTTATTTTCCTTTCCACCTTCTTCTCTCATTTTCTTTTCTAGATTTATATTTTCATCACCCACCTTTGTCTCTCACCTTCATCCAGATTTACTCAAGGTATGCTTTTTAATTTATGTTATTAGCTTTTTCGTTTTAATTTTCGTTTGTTGGATTGTTGATTTACTCAAGGTATGCTTTTTAATTTATGTTATTAGATTTTTCGTTTTAATTTCTGTTTGTTTTATAGTTGTTTTATTTTTTAGTTCAAGAGTCAAGAATTCAATGAATTTAATTTTTAAAATTTATTAGGCTGTTGGCTGTTTTGGAATATTTATGTAGTTGATTTTAAATTTCAATATTTGAATCATATTCTCCTTTCCCGTGTTCAGACCTCACAAGAACTATCCGCCCACACCATATAACTACCAAACCAAACAAAATTCTAATGCTTGGATCGTTTTGGTGCAATAACAAACATTACGGTAATAAACAAAACCAAAACGGTTTCTCTCCAACTTCCTCTTATGAGATAGTAAAATATCTATAAAATTTTTGTGTCCCTACAATCGAATGTTATCACTGCAAGCAATTGAGTTGAATTAACAAAATAAAAATGCTCTTTATTTTTTTTAATATATTAATATAAAAAAATTAAAATAAGTGTAAAAATATATCAAATTATTTGTTTAAATAATAATAATTAAATATAAAAAGATTGTTTAATTTCTTAGGCAACCAAGCAAGAGTAAAAATAAATGGCAGGAAATGTTGCAATCTTTAAGCTTATTGAATAGAAAATATAATGAGTAAAAACACATTTAAAGCCTTTTTTAATTCCACATACATACAATCACATGCTACCTACCAACAGATATGCAACCGCCATTATATGTGTTTTGCAACCGTCATTGTATGTGTTTTCCATAGTAGTGTACTTCTCTAATGGAAGGAACACTTACTATTGGTTTAGACTTCTTCTTCTTCTTATTCAGTAAAATAATTTTTTGAGTAATTTTTCAAGTTTTTAACTTTTAAATCTTCTTCCATTTCGTTTAAAAAAATTTTATTTAAAAAAAGTTATTAGCTTACATATCAAAAAGTTTATTTAAAAAAAGTTTGTGGCGTGTAAAACACGTCGCAACATACTTTTTATAAAACATATAAAAAGGCGTCTGGTTTTCATATTGGGGAAGGTTAAAATTTTCAAAAAATAAATTTGTGGCGTGGAAAACACGTCGTATTGTACATATCAAAAATAAAAAAATTGAGAGGAAAATTTTGACGGTTCAAATTGATTGCTTTGCTAGTTGACTGACACCTTTTAATTGGTGTCATGTATCCCACGTCGTAAACCTTGTGTTTGTTCTATCATTACAGGTTTACCAGCGTGTTATTCAATACACAACACAGTAATACTTTTCATCTGTGACGTGATTTACACGCCGCTGATGTGTCTATTTAATACCCGCAAATTCTCTTCCCATCATGTTATTAGAGACACATAAACGTTTATTCTCTCAGTTTATTTTCCTTTCCACCTTCTTCTCTCATTTTCTTTTCTAGATTTATATTTTCATCACCCACCTTCTTCTCTCACCTTCATCCAGATTTACTCAAGGTATGCTTTTTAATTTATGTTATTAGCTTTTTCATTTTAATTTTCGTTTGTTGGATTGTTCATTTACTCAAGGTATGCTTTTTAATTTATGTTATTAGCTTTTTCGTTTTAATTTCTGTTTGTTTTATTGTTGCTTTATTTTTTAGTTCAAGAGTCAAGAATTCAATGAATTTAATTTTTACAATTTATTAGGCTGTTGGCTGTTTTGGAATATTTATGTAGTTGATTTTAAATTTCAATATTTGAATCATATTCTCTTTTCCCGTGTTCAGACCTCACAAGAACTATCCGCCCACACCATATAACTACCAAACCAAACAAAATTCTAATGCTTGGATCGTTTTGGTGCAATAAAAAACATTATGGTAATAAACAAAACCAAAACGGTTTCTCTCCAACTTCCTCTTATGAGATAGTAAAATATCTATAAAATTTTTGTGTCCCTACAATCGAATGTTATCACTGCTAGCAATTGAGTTGAATTAACAAAATAAAAATGCTCTTAATTTTTTTAATATATTAATATAAAAAAATTAAAATAAGTGTAAAAATATATCAAATTATTTGTTTAAATAATAATAATTAAATATAAAAAGATTGTTTAATTTCTTAGGTAACCAAGCAAGAGTAAAAATAAATGGCAGGAAATGTTGCAATCTTTTAGCTTATTGAATAGAAAATATAATGAGTAAAAACACATTTAAAGCCTTTTGAATTCCACATACATACAATCACATGCTACCTACCAATAGATATGAAACCGCCATTATATGTGTTTCGCAACCGTCATTGTATGTGTTTTCCGTAGTAGTGTACCTCTCTAATGGAAGGAACACTTACTATTGGTTTAGACTTCTTCTTATTCTTATTGAGTAAGATAATTTTTTGAGTAATTTTTCAAGTTTTTAACTTTTAATTCTTCTTCCATTTCATTTAAAAAAAGGTTATTTAAAAAAAGCTATCAGCTTACATATCAAAAAGTTTATTTAAAAAAAGTTTGTGGCGTGTAAAACACGTCGCAACATACTTTTTATAAAACATATAAAAAGGCGTCTGGTTTTCATATTGGGGAAGGTTAAAATTTTCAAAAAATAAATTTGTGGCGTGCAAAACACGTCGTAACGTACATATCAAAAATAAAAAAACTTGAGAGGTAAATTTTGACGGTTGAAATTGATTGCTTTGCTGGTTGACTGACACCTTTTAATTGGTGTCATGTATCCCACGTCGTAAACCTTGTGATTGTTCTATCATTACATGCTTACCAGCATTTTATTCAAGACACAACACAATAATACTTTTCATCTGTGACGTGATTTACACGCCGCTGATGTGTCTATTTAATACCCGCAAATTCTCTTCCCATCATGTTATTAGAGACACATAAATGTTTATTCTCTCAGTTTATTTTCCTTTCCACCTTCTTCTCTCATTTTCTTTTCTAGATTTATATTTTCATCACCCACCTTTGTCTCTCACCTTCATCCAGATTTACTCAAGGTATGCTTTTTAATTTATGTTATTAGCTTTTTCGTTTTAATTTTCGTTTGTTGGATTGTTGATTTACTCAAGGTATGCTTTTTAATTTATGTTATTAGCTTTTTCGTTTTAATTTCTGTTTGTTTTATAGTTGTTTTATTTTTTAGTTCAAGAGTCAAGAATTCAATGAATTTAATTTTTAAAATTTATTAGGCTGTTGGCTGTTTTGGAATATTTATGTAGTTCATTTTAAATTTCAATATTTGAATCATATTCTCCTTTCCCGTGTTCAGACCTCACAAGAACTATCCGCCCACACCATATAACTACCAAACCAAACAAAATTCTAATGCTTGGATCGTTTTGGTGCAATAACAAACATTACGGTAATAAACAAAACCAAAACGGTTTCTCTCCAACTTCCTCTTATGAGATAGTAAAATATCTATAAAATTTTTGTGTCCCTACAATCGAATGTTATCACTGCAAGCAATTGAGTTGAATTAACAAAATAAAAATGCTCTTTATTTTTTTTAATATATTAATATAAAAAAATTAAAATAAGTGTAAAAATATATCAAATTATTTGTTTAAATAATAATAATTAAATATAAAAAGATTGTTTAATTTCTTAGGCAACCAAGCAAGAGTAAAAATAAATGGCAGGAAATGTTGCAATCTTTAAGCTTATTGAATAGAAAATATAATGAGTAAAAACACATTTAAAGCCTTTTTTAATTCCACATACATACAATCACATGCTACCTACCAACAGATATGCAACCGCCATTATATGTGTTTTGCAACCGTCATTGTATGTGTTTTCCATAGTAGTGTACTTCTCTAATGGAAGGAACACTTACTATTGGTTTAGACTTCTTCTTCTTCTTATTCAGTAAGATAATTTTTTGAGTAATTTTTCAAGTTTTTAACTTTTAAATCTTCTTCCATTTCGTTTAAAAAAATTTTATTTAAAAAAAGTTATTAGCTTACATATCAAAAAGTTTATTTAAAAAAAGTTTGTGGCGTGTAAAACACGTCGCAACATACTTTTTATAAAACATATAAAAAGGCGTCTGGTTTTCATATTGGGGAAGGTTAAAAATTTCAAAAAATAAATTTGTGGCGTGGAAAACACGTCGTAACGTACATATCAAAAATAAAAAAATTGAGAGGAAAATTTTGACGGTTCAAATTGATTGCTTTGCTAGTTGACTGACACCTTTTAATTGGTGTCATGTATCCCACGTCGTAAACCTTGTGTTTGTTCTATCATTACAGGTTTACCAGCGTGTTATTCAATACACAACACAGTAATACTTTTCATCTGTGACGTGATTTACACGCCGCTGATGTGTCTATTTAATACCCGCAAATTCTCTTCCCATCATGTTATTAGAGACACATAAACGTTTATTCTCTCAGTTTATTTTCCTTTCCACCTTCTTCTCTCATTTTCTTTTCTATATTTATATTTTCATCACCCACCTTCTTCTCTCACCTTCATCCAGATTTACTCAAGGTATGCTTTTTAATTTATGTTATTAGCTTTTTCATTTTAATTTTCGTTTGTAGGATTGTTCATTTACTCAAGGTATGCTTTTTAATTTATGTTATTAGCTTTTTCGTTTTAATTTCTGTTTGTTTTATTGTTGCTTTATTTTTTAGTTCAAGAGTCAAGAATTCAATGAATTTAATTTTTACAATTTATTAGGCTGTTGGCTGTTTTGGAATATTTATGTAGTTGATTTTAAATTTCAATATTTGAATCATATTCTCTTTTCCCGTGTTCAGACCTCACAAGAACTATCCGCCCACACCATATAACTACCAAACCAAACAAAATTCTAATGCTTGGATCGTTTTGGTGCAATAAAAAACATTATGGTAATAAACAAAACCAAAACGGTTTCTCTCCAACTTCCTCTTATGAGATAGTAAAATATCTATAAAATTTTTGTGTCCCTACAATCGAATGTTATCACTGCTAGCAATTGAGTTGAATTAACAAAATAAAAATGCTCTTAATTTTTTTAATATATTAATATAAAAAAATTAAAATAAGTGTAAAAATATATCAAATTATTTGTTTAAATAATAATAATTAAATATAAAAAGATTGTTTAATTTCTTAGGCAACCAAGCAAGAGTAAAAATAAATGGCAGGAAATGTTGCAATCTTTTAGCTTATTGAATAGAAAATATAATGAGTAAAAACACATTTAAAGCCTTTTGAATTCCACATACATACAATCACATGCTACCTACCAACAGATATGAAACCGCCATTATATGTGTTTCGCAACCGTCATTGTATGTGTTTTCCGTAGTAGTGTACCTCTCTAATGGAAGGAACACTTACTATTGGTTTAGACTTCTTCTTATTCTTATTGAGTAAGATAATTTTTTGAGTAATTTTTCAAGTTTTTAACTTTTAATTCTTCTTCCATTTCATTTAAAAAAAGGTTATTTAAAAAAAGTTATCAGCTTACATATCAAAAAGTTTATTTAAAAAAAGTTTGTGGCGTGTAAAACACGTCGCAACATACTTTTTATAAAACATATAAAAAGGCGTCTGGTTTTCATATTGGGGAAGGTTAAAATTTTCAAAAAATAAATTTGTGGCGTGCAAAACACGTCGTAACGTACATATCAAAAATAAAAAAACTTGAGAGGTAAATTTTGACGGTTGAAATTGATTGCTTTGCTGGTTGACTGACACCTTTTAATTGGTGTCATGTATCCCACGTCGTAAACCTTGTGATTGTTCTATCATTACATGCTTACCAGCATTTTATTCAAGACACAACACAATAATACTTTTCATCTGTGACGTGATTTACACGCCGCTGATGTGTCTATTTAATACCCGCAAATTCTCTTCCCATCATGTTATTAGAGACACATAAATGTTTATTCTCTCAGTTTATTTTCCTTTCCACCTTCTTCTCTCATTTTCTTTTCTAGATTTATATTTTCATCACCCACCTTCTTCTCTCACCTTCATCCAGATTTACTCAAGGTATGCTTTTTAATTTATGTTATTAGCTTTTTCGTTTTAATTTTCGTTTGTTGGATTGTTGATTTACTCAAGGTATGCTTTTTAATTTATGTTATTAGCTTTTTCGTTTTAATTTCTGTTTGTTTTATAGTTGTTTTATTTTTTAGTTCAAGAATCAAGAATTCAATGAATTTAATTTTTAAAATTTATTAGGCTGTTGGCTGTTTTGGAATATTTATGTGGTTGATTTTAAATTTCAATATTTGAATCATATTCTCCTTTCCCGTGTTCAGACCTCACAAGAACTATCCGCCCACACCATATAACTACCAAACCAAACAAAATTCTAATGCTTGGATCGTTTTGGTGCAATAACAAACATTACGGTAATAAACAAAACCAAAACGGTTTCTCTCCAACTTCCTCTTATGAGATAGTAAAATATCTTTAAAATTTTTGTGTCCCTACAATCGAATGTTATCACTGCAAGCAATTGAGTTGAATTAACAAAATAAAAATGCTCTTTATTTTTTTTTAATATATTAATATAAAAAAATTAAAATAAGTGTAAAAATATATCAAATTATTTGTTTAAATAATAATAATTAAATATAAAAAGATTGTTTAATTTCTTAGGCAACCAAGCAAGAGTAAAAATAAATGGCAGGAAATGTTGCAATCTTTAAGCTTATTGAATAGAAAATATAATGAGTAAAAACACATTTAAAGCCTTTTTTAATTCCACATACATACAATCACATGCTACCTACCAACAGATATGAAACCGCCATTATATGTGTTTTGCAACCGTCATTGTATGTGTTTTCCGTAGTAGTGTACTTCTCTAATGGAAGGAACACTTACTATTGGTTTAGACTTCTTCTTCTTCTTATTGAGTAAGATAATTTTTTGAGTAATTTTTCAAGTTTTTAACTTTTAAATCTTCTTCCATTTCGTTTAAAAAAATTTTATTTAAAAAAAGTTATTAGCTTACATATCAAAAAGTTTATTTAAAAAAAGTTTGTGGCGTGTAAAACACGTCGCAACATACTTTTTATAAAACATATAAAAAGGCGTCTGGTTTTCATATTGGGGAAGGTTAAAATTTTCAAAAAATAAATTTGTGGCGTAGAAAACACGTCGTAACGTACATATCAAAAATAAAAAAATTGAGAGGAAAATTTTGACGGTTCAAATTGATTGCTTTGCTAGTTGACTGACACCTTTTAATTGGTGTCATGTATCCCACGTCGTAAACCTTGTGTTTGTTCTATCATTACAGGTTTACCAGCGTGTTATTCAAGACACAACACAGTAATACTTTTCATCTCTGACGTGATTTACACGCCGCTGATGTGTCTATTTAATACCCGCAAATTCTCTTCCCATCATGTTATTAGAGACACATAAACGTTTATTCTCTCAGTTTATTTTCCTTTCCACCTTCTTCTCTCATTTTCTTTTCTAGATTTATATTTTCATCACCCACCTTCTTCTCTCACCTTCATCCAGATTTACTCAAGGTATGCTTTTTAATTTATGTTATTAGCTTTTTCATTTTAATTTTCGTTTGTTGGATTGTTCATTTACTCAAGGTATGCTTTTTAATTTATGTTATTAGCTTTTTCGTTTTAATTTCTGTTTGTTTTATTGTTGCTTTATTTTTTAGTTCAAGAGTCAAGAATTCAATGAATTTAATTTTTTTAATTTATTAGGCTGTTGGCTGTTTTGGAATATTTATGTAGTTGATTTTAAATTTCAATATTTGAATCATATTCTCTTTTCCCGTGTTCAGACCTCACAAGAACTATCCGCCCACACCATATAACTACCAAACCAAACAAAATTCTAATGCTTGGATCGTTTTGGTGCAATAAAAAACATTATGGTAATAAACAAAACCAAAACGGTTTCTCTCCAACTTCCTCTTATGAGATAGTAAAATATCTATAAAATTTTTGTGTCCCTACAATCGAATGTTATCACTGCTAGCAATTGAGTTGAATTAACAAAATAAAAATGCTCTTAATTTTTTTAATATATTAATATAAAAAAATTAAAATAAGTGTAAAAATATATCAAATTATTTGTTTAAATAATAATAATTAAATATAAAAAGATTGTTTAATTTCTTAGGCAACCAAGCAAGAGTAAAAATAAATGGCAGGAAATGTTGCAATCTTTTAGCTTATTGAATAGAAAATATAATGAGTAAAAACACATTTAAAGCCTTTTGAATTCCACATACATACAATCACATGCTACCTACCAACAGATATGAAACAACCATTATATGTGTTTCGCAACCGTCATTGTATGTGTTTTCCGTAGTAGTGTACCTCTCTAATGGAAGGAACACTTACTATTGGTTTAGACTTCTTCTTATTCTTATTGAGTAAGATAATTTTTTGAGTAATTTTTCAAGTTTTTAACTTTTAATTCTTCTTCCATTTCATTTAAAAAAAAGGTTATTTAAAAAAAGTTATCAGCTTACATATCAAAAAGTTTATTTAAAAAAAGTTTGTGGCGTGTAAAACACGTCGCAACATACTTTTTATAAAACATATAAAAAGGCGTCTGGTTTTCATATTGGGGAAGGTTAAAATTTTCAAAAAATAAATTTGTGGCGTGCAAAACACGTCGTAACGTACATATCAAAAATAAAAAAACTTGAGAGGTAAATTTTGACGGTTGAAATTGATTGCTTTGCTGGTTGACTGACACCTTTTAATTGGTGTCATGTATCCCACGTTGTAAACCTTGTGATTGTTCTATCATTACATGCTTACCAGCATTTTATTCAAGACACAACACAATAATACTTTTCATCTGTGACGTGATTTACACGCCGCTGATGTGTCTATTTAATACCCGCAAATTCTCTTCCCATCGTGTTATTAGAGACACATAAATGTTTATTCTCTCAGTTTATTTTCCTTTCCACCTTCTTCTCTCATTTTCTTTTCTAGATTTATATTTTCATCACCCACCTTCTTCTCTCACCTTCATCCAGATTTACTCAAGGTATGATTTTTAATTTATGTTATTAGCTTTTTCGTTTTAATTTTCGTTTGTTGGATTGTTGATTTACTCAAGGTATGCTTTTTAATTTATGTTATTAGCTTTTTCGTTTTAATTTCTGTTTGTTTTATAGTTGTTTTATTTTTTAGTCAAGAGTCAAGAATTCAATGAATTTAATTTTTAAAATTTATTAGGCTGTTGGCTGTTTTGGAATATTTATGTAGTTGATTTTAAATTTCAATACTTGAATCATATTCTCCTTTCCCGTGTTCAGACCTCACAAGAACTATCCGCCCACACCATATAACTACCAAACCAAACAAAATTCTAATGCTTGGATCGTTTTGGTGCAATAACAAACATTACGGTAATAAACAAAACCAAAACGGTTTCTCTCCAACTTCCTCTTATGAGATAGTAAAATATCTATAAAATTTTTGTGTCCCTACAATCGAATGTTATCACTGCAAGCAATTGAGTTGAATTAACAAAATAAAAATGCTCTTTATTTTTTTTAATATATTAATATAAAAAAATTAAAATAAGTGTAAAAATATATCAAATTATTTGTTTAAATAATAATAATTAAATATAAAAAGATTGTTTAATTTCTTAGGCAACCAAGCAAGAGTAAAAATAAATGGCAGGAAATGTTGCAATCTTTAAGCTTATTTAATAGAAAATATAATGAGTAAAAACACATTTAAAGCCTTTTGAATTCCACATACATACAATCACATGCTACCTACCAACAGATATGAAACCGCCATTATATGTGTTTTGCAACCGTCATTGTATGTGTTTTCCGTAGTAGTGTACTTCTCTAATGGAAGGAACACTTACTATTGGTTTAGACTTCTTCTTCTTATTGAGTAAGATAATTTTTTGAGTAATTTTTCAAGTTTTTAACTTTTAAATCTTCTTCCATTTCGTTTAAAAAAAATTTATTTAAAAAAAGTTATTAGCTTACATATCAAAAAGTTTATTTAAAAAAAGTTTGTGGCGTGTAAAACACGTCGCAACATACTTTTTATAAAACATATAAAAAGGCGTCTGGTTTTCATATTGGGGAAGGTTAAAATTTTCAAAAAATAAATTTGTGGCGTGGAAAACACGTCGTAACGTACATATCAAAAATAAAAAAATTGAGAGGAAAATTTTGACGGTTCAAATTGATTGCTTTGCTAGTTGACTGACACCTTTTAATTGGTGTCATGTATCCCACGTCGTAAACCTTGTGTTTGTTCTATCATTACAGGTTTACCAGCGTGTTATTCAAGACACAACACAGTAATACTTTTCATCTGTGACGTGATTTACACGCCGCTGATGTGTCTATTTAATACCCGCAAATTCTCTTCCCATCGTGTTATTAGAGACACATAAATGTTTATTCTCTCAGTTTATTTTCCTTTCCACCTTCTTCTCTCATTTTCTTTTCTAGATTTATATTTTCATCACCCACCTTCTTCTCTCACCTTCATCCAGATTTACTCAAGGTATGCTTTTTAATTTATGTTATTAGCTTTTTCATTTTAATTTTCGTTTGTTGGATTGTTCATTTACTCAAGGTATGCTTTTTAATTTATGTTATTAGCTTTTTCGTTTTAATTTCTGTTTGTTTTATTGTTGCTTTATTTTTTGGTTCAAGAGTCAAGAATTCAATGAATTTAATTTTTACAATTTATTAGGCTGTTGGCTGTTTTGGAATATTTATGTAGTTGATTTTAAATTTCAATATTTGAATCATATTCTCTTTTCCCGTGTTCAGACCTCACAAGAACTATCCGCCCACACCATATAACTACCAAACCAAACAAAATTCTAATGCTTGGATCGTTTTGGTGCAATAAAAAACATTATGGTAATAAACAAAACCAAAACGGTTTCTCTCCAACTTCCTCTTATGAGATAGTAAAATATCTATAAAATTTTTGTGTCCCTACAATCGAATGTTATCACTGCTAGCAATTGAGTTGAATTAACAAAATAAAAATGCTCTTAATTTTTTTAATATATTAATATAAAAAAATTAAAATAAGTGTAAAAATATATCAAATTATTTGTTTAAATAATAATAATTAAATATAAAAAGATTGTTTAATTTCTTAGGCAACCAAGCAAGAGTAAAAATAAATGGCAGGAAATGTTGCAATCTTTTAGCTTATTGAATAGAAAATATAATGAGTAAAAACACATTTAAAGCCTTTTGAATTCCACATACATACAATCACATGCTACCTACCAACAGATATGAAACAACCATTATATGTGTTTCGCAACCGTCATTGTATGTGTTTTCCGTAGTAGTGTACCTCTCTAATGGAAGGAACACTTACTATTGGTTTAGACTTCTTCTTATTCTTATTGAGTAAGATAATTTTTTGAGTAATTTTTCAAGTTTTTAACTTTTAATTCTTCTTCCATTTCATTTAAAAAAAGGTTATTTAAAAAAAGTTATCAGCTTACATATCAAAAAGTTTATTTAAAAAAAGTTTGTGGCGTGTAAAACACGTCGCAACATACTTTTTATAAAACATATAAAAAGGCGTCTGGTTTTCATATTGGGGAAGGTTAAAATTTTCAAAAAATAAATTTGTGGCGTGCAAAACACGTCGTAACGTACATATCAAAAATAAAAAAACTTGAGAGGTAAATTTTGACGGTTGAAATTGATTGCTTTGCTGGTTGACTGACACCTTTTAATTGGTGTCATGTATCCCACGTTGTAAACCTTGTGATTGTTCTATCATTACATGCTTACCAGCATTTTATTCAAGACACAACACAATAATACTTTTCATCTGTGACGTGATTTACACGCCGCTGATGTGTCTATTTAATACCCGCAAATTCTCTTCCCATCGTGTTATTAGAGACACATAAATGTTTATTCTCTCAGTTTATTTTCCTTTCCACCTTCTTCTCTCATTTTCTTTTCTAGATTTATATTTTCATCACCCACCTTCTTCTCTCACCTTCATCCAGATTTACTCAAGGTATGATTTTTAATTTATGTTATTAGCTTTTTCGTTTTAATTTTCGTTTGTTGGATTGTTGATTTACTCAAGGTATGCTTTTTAATTTATGTTATTAGCTTTTTCGTTTTAATTTCTGTTTGTTTTATAGTTGTTTTATTTTTTAGTTCAAGAGTCAAGAATTCAATGAATTTAATTTTTAAAATTTATTAGGCTGTTGGTTGTTTTGGAATATTTATGTAGTTGATTTTAAATTTCAATATTTGAATCATATTCCCATTTCCCGTGTTCAGACCTCACAAGAACTATCCGCCCACACCATATAACTACCAAACCAAACAAAATTCTAATGCTTGGATCGTTTTGGTGCAATAACAAACATTACGGTAATAAACAAAACCAAAACGGTTTCTCTCCAACTTCCTCTTATGAGATAGTAAAATATCTATAAAATTTTTGTGTCCCTACAATCGAATGTTATCACTGCAAGCAATTGAGTTGAATTAACAAAATAAAAATGCTCTTTATTTTTTTTAATATATTAATATAAAAAAATTAAAATAAGTGTAAAAATATATCAAATTATTTGTTTAAATAATAATAATTAAATATAAAAAGATTGTTTAATTTCTTAGGCAACCAAGCAAGAGTAAAAATAAATGGCAGGAAATGTTGCAATCTTTAAGCTTATTGAATAGAAAATATAATGAGTAAAAACACATTTAAAGCCTTTTGAATTCCACATACATACAATCACATGCTACCTACCAACAGATATGAAACAACCATTATATGTGTTTCGCAACCGTCATTGTATGTGTTTTCCGTAGTAGTGTACCTCTCTAATGGAAGGAACACTTACTATTGGTTTAGACTTCTTCTTATTCTTATTGAGTAAGATAATTTTTTGAGTAATTTTTCAAGTTTTTAACTTTTAATTCTTCTTCCATTTCATTTAAAAAAAGGTTATTTAAAAAAAGTTATCAGCTTACATATCAAAAAGTTTATTTAAAAAAAGTTTGTGGCGTGTAAAACACGTCGCAACATACTTTTTATAAAACATATAAAAAGGCGTCTGGTTTTCATATTGGGGAAGGTTAAAATTTTCAAAAAATAAATTTGTGGCGTGCAAAACACGTCGTAACGTACATATCAAAAATAAAAAAACTTGAGAGGTAAATTTTGACGGTTGAAATTGATTGCTTTGCTGGTTGACTGACACCTTTTAATTGGTGTCATGTATCCCACGTTGTAAACCTTGTGATTGTTCTATCATTACATGCTTACCAGCATTTTATTCAAGACACAACACAATAATACTTTTCATCTGTGACGTGATTTACACGCCGCTGATGTGTCTATTTAATACCCGCAAATTCTCTTCCCATCGTGTTATTAGAGACACATAAATGTTTATTCTCTCAGTTTATTTTCCTTTCCACCTTCTTCTCTCATTTTCTTTTCTAGATTTATATTTTCATCACCCACCTTCTTCTCTCACCTTCATCCAGATTTACTCAAGGTATGATTTTTAATTTATGTTATTAGCTTTTTCGTTTTAATTTTCGTTTGTTGGATTGTTGATTTACTCAAGGTATGCTTTTTAATTTATGTTATTAGCTTTTTCGTTTTAATTTCTGTTTGTTTTATAGTTGTTTTATTTTTTAGTTCAAGAGTCAAGAATTCAATGAGTTTAATTTTTAAAATTTATTAGGCTGTTGGCTGTTTTGGAATATTTATGTAGTTGATTTTAAATTTCAATATTTGAATCATATTCTCCTTTCCCGTGTTCAGACCTCACAAGAACTATCCGCCCACACCATATAACTACCAAACCAAACAAAATTCTAATGCTTGGATCGTTTTGGTGCAATAACAAACATTACGGTAATAAACAAAACCAAAACGGTTTCTCTCCAACTTCCTCTTATGAGATAGTAAAATATCTATAAAATTTTTGTGTCCCTACAATCGAATGTTATCACTGCAAGCAATTGAGTTGAATTAACAAAATAAAAATGCTCTTTATTTTTTTTAATATATTAATATAAAAAAATTAAAATAAGTGTAAAAATATATCAAATTATTTGTTTAAATAATAATAATTAAATATAAAAAGATTGTTTAATTTCTTAGGCAACCAAGCAAGAGTAAAAATAAATGGCAGGAAATGTTGCAATCTTTAAGCTTATTGAATAGAAAATATAATGAGTAAAAACACATTTAAAGCCTTTTGAATTCCACATACATACAATCACATGCTACCTACCAACAGATATGAAACCGCCATTATATGTGTTTTGCAACCGTCATTGTATGTGTTTTCCGTAGTAGTGTACTTCTCTAATGGAAGGAACACTTACTATTGGATTAGACTTCTTCTTCTTATTGAGTAAGATAATTTTTTGAGTAATTTTTCAAGTTTTTAACTTTTAAATCTTCTTCCATTTCGTTTAAAAAAAATTTATTTAAAAAAAGTTATTAGCTTACATATCAAAAAGTTTATTTAAAAAAAGTTTGTGGCGTGTAAAACACGTCGCAACATACTTTTTATAAAACATATAAAAAGGCGTCTGGTTTTCATATTGGGGAAGGTTAAAATTTTCAAAAAATAAATTTGTGGCGTGGAAAACACGTCGTAACGTACATATCAAAAATAAAAAAATTGAGAGGAAAATTTTGACGGTTCAAATTGATTGCTTTGCTAGTTGACTGACACCTTTTAATTGGTGTCATGTATCCCACGTCGTAAACCTTGTGTTTGTTCTATCATTACAGGTTTACCAGCGTGTTATTCAAGACACAACACAGTAATACTTTTCATCTGTGACGTGATTTACACGCCGCTGATGTGTCTATTTAATACCCGCAAATTCTCTTCCCATCGTGTTATTAGAGACACATAAATGTTTATTCTCTCAGTTTATTTTCCTTTCCACCTTCTTCTCTCATTTTCTTTTCTAGATTTATATTTTCATCACCCACCTTCTTCTCTCACCTTCATCCAGATTTACTCAAGGTATGCTTTTTAATTTATGTTATTAGCTTTTTCATTTTAATTTTCGTTTGTTGGATTGTTCATTTACTCAAGGTATGCTTTTTAATTTATGTTATTAGCTTTTTCGTTTTAATTTCTGTTTGTTTTATTGTTGCTTTATTTTTTAGTTCAAGAGTCAAGAATTCAATGAATTTAATTTTTACAATTTATTAGGCTGTTGGCTGTTTTGGAATATTTATGTAGTTGATTTTAAATTTCAATATTTGAATCATATTCTCTTTTCCCGTGTTCAGACCTCACAAGAACTATCCGCCCACACCATATAACTACCAAACCAAACAAAATTCTAATGCTTGGATCGTTTTGGTGCAATAAAAAACATTATGGTAATAAACAAAACCAAAACGGTTTCTCTCCAACTTCCTCTTATGAGATAGTAAAATATCTATAAAATTTTTGTGTCCCTACAATCGAATGTTATCACTGCTAGCAATTGAGTTGAATTAACAAAATAAAAATGCTCTTAATTTTTTTAATATATTAATATAAAAAAATTAAAATAAGTGTAAAAATATATCAAATTATTTGTTTAAATAATAATAATTAAATATAAAAAGATTGTTTAATTTCTTAGGCAACCAAGCAAGAGTAAAAATAAATGGCAGGAAATGTTGCAATCTTTTAGCTTATTGAATAGAAAATATAATGAGTAAAAACACATTTAAAGCCTTTTGAATTCCACATACATACAATCACATGCTACCTACCAACAGATATGAAACAACCATTATATGTGTTTCGCAACCGTCATTGTATGTGTTTTCCGTAGTAGTGTACCTCTCTAATGGAAGGAACACTTACTATTGGTTTAGACTTCTTCTTATTCTTATTGAGTAAGATAATTTTTTGAGTAATTTTTCAAGTTTTTAACTTTTAATTCTTCTTCCATTTCATTTAAAAAAAGGTTATTTAAAAAAAGTTATCAGCTTACATATCAAAAAGTTTATTTAAAAAAAGTTTGTGGCGTGTAAAACACGTCGCAACATACTTTTTATAAAACATATAAAAAGGCGTCTGGTTTTCATATTGGGGAAGGTTAAAATTTTCAAAAAATAAATTTGTGGCGTGCAAAACACGTCGTAACGTACATATCAAAAATAAAAAAACTTGAGAGGTAAATTTTGACGGTTGAAATTGATTGCTTTGCTGGTTGACTGACACCTTTTAATTGGTGTCATGTATCCCACGTTGTAAACCTTGTGATTGTTCTATCATTACATGCTTACCAGCATTTTATTCAAGACACAACACAATAATACTTTTCATCTGTGACGTGATTTACACGCCGCTGATGTGTCTATTTAATACCCGCAAATTCTCTTCCCATCGTGTTATTAGAGACACATAAATGTTTATTCTCTCAGTTTATTTTCCTTTCCACCTTCTTCTCTCATTTTCTTTTCTAGATTTATATTTTCATCACCCACCTTCTTCTCTCACCTTCATCCAGATTTACTCAAGGTATGATTTTTAATTTATGTTATTAGCTTTTTCGTTTTAATTTTCGTTTGTTGGATTGTTGATTTACTCAAGGTATGCTTTTTAATTTATGTTATTAGCTTTTTCTTTTTAATTTCTGTTTGTTTTATAGTTGTTTTATTTTTTAGTTCAAGAGTCAAGAATTCAATGAATTTAATTTTTAAAATTTATTAGGCTGTTGGCTGTTTTGGAATATTTATGTAGTTGATTTTAAATTTCAATATTTGAATCATATTCTCCTTTCCCGTGTTCAGACCTCACAAGAACTATCCGCCCACACCATATAACTACCAAACCAAATAAAATTCTAATGCTTGGATCGTTTTGGTGCAATAACAAACATTACGGTAATAAACAAAACCAAAACGGTTTCTCTCCAACTTCCTCTTATGAGATAGTAAAATATCTATAAAATTTTTGTGTCCTTACAATCGAATGTTATCACTGCAAGCAATTGAGTTGAATTAACAAAATAAAAATGCTCTTTATTTTTTTTAATATATTAATATAAAAAAATTAAAATAAGTGTAAAAATATATCAAATTATTTGTTTAAATAATAATAATTAAATATAAAAAGATTGTTTAATTTCTTAGGCAACCAAGCAAGAGTAAAAATAAATGGCAGGAAATGTTGCAATCTTTTAGCTTATTGAATAGAAAATATAATGAGTAAAAACACATTTAAAGCCTTTTGAATTCCACATACATACAATCACATGCTACCTACCAACAGATATGAAACAACCATTATATGTGTTTCGCAACCGTCATTGTATGTGTTTTCCGTAGTAGTGTACCTCTCTAATGGAAGGAACACTTACTATTGGTTTAGACTTCTTCTTATTCTTATTGAGTAAGATAATTTTTTGAGTAATTTTTCAAGTTTTTAACTTTTAATTCTTCTTCCATTTCATTTAAAAAAAGGTTATTTAAAAAAAGTTATCAGCTTACATATCAAAAAGTTTATTTAAAAAAAGTTTGTGGCGTGTAAAACACGTCGCAACATACTTTTTATAAAACATATAAAAAGGCGTCTGGTTTTCATATTGGGGAAGGTTAAAATTTTCAAAAAATAAATTTGTGGCGTGCAAAACACGTCGTAACGTACATATCAAAAATAAAAAAACTTGAGAGGTAAATTTTGACGGTTGAAATTGATTGCTTTGCTGGTTGACTGACACCTTTTAATTGGTGTCATGTATCCCACGTTGTAAACCTTGTGATTGTTCTATCATTACATGCTTACCAGCATTTTATTCAAGACACAACACAATAATACTTTTCATCTGTGACGTGATTTACACGCCGCTGATGTGTCTATTTAATACCCGCAAATTCTCTTCCCATCGTGTTATTAGAGACACATAAATGTTTATTCTCTCAGTTTATTTTCCTTTCCACCTTCTTCTCTCATTTTCTTTTCTAGATTTATATTTTCATCACCCACCTTCTTCTCTCACCTTCATCCAGATTTACTCAAGGTATGATTTTTAATTTATGTTATTAGCTTTTTCGTTTTAATTTTCGTTTGTTGGATTGTTGATTTACTCAAGGTATGCTTTTTAATTTATGTTATTAGCTTTTTCTTTTTAATTTCTGTTTGTTTTATAGTTGTTTTATTTTTTAGTTCAAGAGTCAAGAATTCAATGAATTTAATTTTTAAAATTTATTAGGCTGTTGGCTGTTTTGGAATATTTATGTAGTTGATTTTAAATTTCAATATTTGAATCATATTCTCCTTTCCCGTGTTCAGACCTCACAAGAACTATCCGCCCACACCATATAACTACCAAACCAAATAAAATTCTAATGCTTGGATCGTTTTGGTGCAATAACAAACATTACGGTAATAAACAAAACCAAAACGGTTTCTCTCCAACTTCCTCTTATGAGATAGTAAAATATCTATAAAATTTTTGTGTCCTTACAATCGAATGTTATCACTGCAAGCAATTGAGTTGAATTAACAAAATAAAAATGCTCTTTATTTTTTTTAATATATTAATATAAAAAAATTAAAATAAGTGTAAAAATATATCAAATTATTTGTTTAAATAATAATAATTAAATATAAAAAGATTGTTTAATTTCTTAGGCAACCAAGCAAGAGTAAAAATAAATGGCAGGAAATGTTGCAATCTTTTAGCTTATTGAATAGAAAATATAATGAGTAAAAACACATTTAAAGCCTTTTGAATTCCACATACATACAATCACATGCTACCTACCAACAGATATGAAACAACCATTATATGTGTTTCGCAACCGTCATTGTATGTGTTTTCCGTAGTAGTGTACCTCTCTAATGGAAGGAACACTTACTATTGGTTTAGACTTCTTCTTATTCTTATTGAGTAAGATAATTTTTTGAGTAATTTTTCAAGTTTTTAACTTTTAATTCTTCTTCCATTTCATTTAAAAAAAGGTTATTTAAAAAAAGTTATCAGCTTACATATCAAAAAGTTTATTTAAAAAAAGTTTGTGGCGTGTAAAACACGTCGCAACATACTTTTTATAAAACATATAAAAAGGCGTCTGGTTTTCATATTGGGGAAGGTTAAAATTTTCAAAAAATAAATTTGTGGCGTGCAAAACACGTCGTAACGTACATATCAAAAATAAAAAAACTTGAGAGGTAAATTTTGAAGGTTGAAATTGATTGCTTTGCTGGTTGACTGACACCTTTTAATTGGTGTCATGTATCCCACGTTGTAAACCTTGTGATTGTTCTATCATTACATGCTTACCAGCATTTTATTCAAGACACAACACAATAATACTTTTCATCTGTGACGTGATTTACACGCCGCTGATGTGTCTATTTAATACCCGCAAATTCTCTTCCCATCGTGTTATTAGAGACACATAAATGTTTATTCTCTCAGTTTATTTTCCTTTCCACCTTCTTCTCTCATTTTCTTTTCTAGATTTATATTTTCATCACCCACCTTCTTCTCTCACCTTCATCCAGATTTACTCAAGGTATGATTTTTAATTTATGTTATTAGCTTTTTCGTTTTAATTTTCGTTTGTTGGATTGTTGATTTACTCAAGGTATGCTTTTTAATTTATGTTATTAGCTTTTTCGTTTTAATTTCTGTTTGTTTTATAGTTGTTTTATTTTTTAGTTCAAGAGTCAAGAATTCAATGAATTTAATTTTTAAAATTTATTAGGCTGTTGGCTGTTTTGGAATATTTATGTAGTTGATTTTAAATTTCAATATTTGAATCATATTCTCCTTTCCCGTGTTCAGACCTCACAAGAACTATCCGCCCACACCATATAACTACCAAACCAAATAAAATTCTAATGCTTGGATCGTTTTGGTGCAATAACAAACATTACGGTAATAAACAAAACCAAAACGGTTTCTCTCCAACTTCCTCTTATGAGATAGTAAAATATCTATAAAATTTTTGTGTCCCTACAATCGAATGTTATCACTGCAAGCAATTGAGTTGAATTAACAAAATAAAAATGCTCTTTATTTTTTTTAATATATTAATATAAAAAAATTAAAATAAGTGTAAAAATATATCAAATTATTTGTTTAAATAATAATAATTAAATATAAAAAGATTGTTTAATTTCTTAGGCAACCAAGCAAGAATAAAAATAAATGGCAGGAAATGTTGCAATCTTTTAGCTTATTGAATAGAAAATATAATGAGTAAAAACACATTTAAAGCCTTTTGAATTCCACATACATACAATCACATGCTACCTACCAACAGATATGAAACAACCATTATATGTGTTTCGCAACCGTCATTGTATGTGTTTTCCGTAGTAGTGTACCTCTCTAATGGAAGGAACACTTACTATTGGTTTAGACTTCTTCTTATTCTTATTGAGTAAGATAATTTTTTGAGTAATTTTTCAAGTTTTTAACTTTTAATTCTTCTTCCATTTCATTTAAAAAAAGGTTATTTAAAAAAAGTTATCAGCTTACATATCAAAAAGTTTATTTAAAAAAAGTTTGTGGCGTGTAAAACACGTCGCAACATACTTTTTATAAAACATATAAAAAGGCGTCTGGTTTTCATATTGGGGAAGGTTAAAATTTTCAAAAAATAAATTTGTGGCGTGCAAAACACGTCGTAACGTACATATCAAAAATAAAAAAACTTGAGAGGTAAATTTTGACGGTTGAAATTGATTGCTTTGCTGGTTGACTGACACCTTTTAATTGGTGTCATGTATCCCACGTTGTAAACCTTGTGATTGTTCTATCATTACATGCTTACCAGCATTTTATTCAAGACACAACACAATAATACTTTTCATCTGTGACGTGATTTACACGCCGCTGATGTGTCTATTTAATACCCGCAAATTCTCTTCCCATCGTGTTATTAGAGACACATAAATGTTTATTCTCTCAGTTTATTTTCCTTTCCACCTTCTTCTCTCATTTTCTTTTCTAGATTTATATTTTCATCACCCACCTTCTTCTCTCACCTTCATCCAGATTTACTCAAGGTATGATTTTTAATTTATGTTATTAGCTTTTTCGGTTTAATTTTCGTTTGTTGGATTGTTGATTTACTCAAGGTATGCTTTTTAATTTATGTTATTAGCTTTTTCGTTTTAATTTCTGTTTGTTTTATAGTTGTTTTATTTTTTAGTTCAAGAGTCAAGAATTCAATGAATTTAATTTTTAAAATTTATTAGGCTGTTGGCTGTTTTGGAATATTTATGTAGTTGATTTTAAATTTCAATATTTGAATCATATTCTCTTTTCCCGTGTTCAGACCTCACAAGAACTATCCGCCCACACCATATAACTACCAAACCAAACAAAATTCTAATGCTTGGATCGTTTTGGTGCAATAAAAAACATTATGGTAATAAACAAAACCAAAACGGTTTCTCTCCAACTTCCTCTTATGAGATAGTAAAATATCTATAAAATTTTTGTGTCCCTACAATCGAATGTTATCACTGCTAGCAATTGAGTTGAATTAACAAAATAAAAATGCTCTTAATTTTTTTAAAATATTAATATAAAAAAATTAAAATAAGTGTAAAAATATATCAAATTATTTGTTTAAATAATAATAATTAAATATAAAAAGATTTTTTAATTTCTTAGGCAACCAAGCAAGAGTAAAAATAAATGGCAGGAAATGTTGCAATCTTTTAGCTTATTGAATAGAAAATATAATGAGTAAAAACACATTTAAAGCCTTTTGAATTCCACATACATACAATCACATGCTACCTACCGACATATATGAAACCGCCATTATATGTGTTTCGCAACCGTCATTGTATGTGTTTTCCGTAGTAGTGTACTTCTCTAATGGAAGGAACACTTACTATTGGTTTAGACTTCTTCTTATTCTTATTGAGTAAGATAATTTTTTGAGTAATTTTTCAAGTTTTTAACTTTTAATTCTTCTTCCATTTCATTTAAAAAAAGGTTATTTAAAAAAAGTTATCAGCTTACATATCAAAAAGTTTATTTAAAAAAAGTTTGTGGCATGTAAAACACGTCGCAACATACTTTTTATAAAACATATAAAAAGGCGTCTGGTTTTCATATTGGGGAAGGTTAAAATTTCAAAAAATAAATTTGTGGCGTGGAAAACACGTCGTAACGTACATATCAAAAATAAAAAAAATTGAGAGGAAAATTTTGACGGTTTAAATTGATTACTTTGCTGGTTGACTGACACCTTTTAATTGGTGTCATGTATCCCACGTCGTAAACCTTGTGATTGTTCTATCATTACATGCTTACCAGCATTTTATTCAAGACACAACACAATAATACTTTTCATCTGTGACGTGATTTACACGCCGCTGATGTGTCTATTTAATACCCGCAAATTCTCTTCCCATCATGTTATTAGAGACACATAAATGTTTATTCTCTCAGTTTATTTTCCTTTCCACCTTCTTCTCTCATTTTCTTTTCTAGATTTATATTTTCATCACCCACCTTCTTCTCTCACCTTCATCCCGATTTACTCAAGGTATGCTTTTTAATTTATGTTATTAGTTTTTTCATTTTAATTTTCGTTTGTTGGATTGTTGATTTACTCAAGGTATGCTTTTTAATTTATGTTATTAGCTTTTTTGTTTTAATTTCTGTTTGTTTTATTTTTTAGTTCAAGAGTCAAGAATTCAATGAATTTAATTTTTAAAATTTATTAGGCTGTTGGCTGTTTTGGAATATTTATGTAGTTGATTTTAAATTTCAAAATTTGAATCATATTCTCCTTTCCCGTGTTCAGACCTCACAAGAACTATCCGCCCACACCATATAACTACCAAACCAAACAAAATTCTAATGCTTGGATCGTTTTGGTGCAATAACAAACATTGTGGTAATAAACAAAACCAAAACGGTTTCTCTCCAACTTCGTCTTATGAGATAGTAAAATATCTATAAAATATTTGTGTCCCTACAATCGAATGTTATCACTGCTAGCAATTGAGTTGAATTAACAAAAAAAAAATGCTCTTTATTTTTTTTTAATATATTAATATAAAAAAATTAAAATAAGTGTAAAAATATATCAAATTATTTGTTTAAATAATAATAATTAAGTATAAAAAGATTGTTTAATTTCTTAGGCAACCAAGCAAGAGTAAAAATAAATGGCAGGAAATGTTGCGTTCTTTTAGCTTATTGAATAGAAAACATAATGAGTAAAAACACATTTAAAGCCTTTTGAATTCCACATACATACAATGACATGCTACCTACCAACAGATATGAAACCGCCATTCTATGTGTTTCGCAACCGTCATTATATGTGTTTTCCGTAGTAGTGTACTTCTCTAATGGAAGGAACACTTACTATTGGTTTAGACTTCTTCTTCTACTTATTGAGTAAGATAATTTTTTGAGTAATTTTTCAAGCTTTTAACTTCTAAATCTTCTTCCATTTCATTTAAAAAAAGTTTATTTAAAAAAAGTTATTAGCTTACATATTAAAACTTTTATTTAAAAAACGTTTGTGGCGTGTAAAACACGTCGCAACATACGTTTTAAAAAACATATATAAAAGGCGTCTGGTTTTCATATTGGGGAAGGTTAAAATTTTCAAAAAAATAAATTTGTGGCGTGGAAAACACGTCGTAACGTACATATCAAAAATAAAAAAAATTGAGAGGAAAATTTTGACGATTGAAATTGATTGCTTTGCTGGTTGACTGACACCTTTTAATTGGTGTCATGTATCCCACGTCGTAAACCATGTGTTTGTTCTGTCATTACAGGTTTACCAGCGTGTTATTCAAGTCACAACACAATAATACTTTTCATCTGTGACGTGATTTACACGCCGCTGATGTGTCTATTTAATACCCGCAAATTCTCTTCCCATCATGTTATTAGAGACACATAAACGTTTATTCTCTCAGTTTATTTTCCTTTCCACCTTCTTCTCTCATTTTCTTTTCTAGATTTATATTTTCATCACCCACCTTCTTCTCTCACCTTCATCCAGATTTACTCAAGGTATGCTTTTTAATTTATGTTATTAGCTTTTTCATTTTAATTTTCGTTTGTTGGATTGTTGATTTACTAAGGTATGCTTTTTAATTTATGTTATTAGCTTTTTCGTTTTAATTTCTGTTTGTTTTATTTTTTAGTTCAAGAGTCAAGAATTCAATGAATTTAATTTTTAAAATTTATTAGGCTGTTGGCTGTTTTGGAATAATTATTTAGTTGATTTTAAATTTCAAAATTTGAATCATATTCTCCTTTCCCGTGTTCAGACCTCACAAGAACTATCCGCCCACACCATATAACTACCAAACCAAACAAAATTCTAATGCTTGGATCGTTTTGGTGCAATAACAAACATTGTGGTAATAAACAAAACCAAAACGGTTTCTCTCCAACTTCGTCTTATGAGATAGTAAAATATCTATAAAATATTTATGTCCCTACAATCGAATGTTATCACTGCTAGCAATTGAGTTGAATTAACAAAATAAAAATGCTCTTTATTTTTTTTAATATATTAATATAAAAAAATTAAAATAAGTGTAAAAATATATCAAATTATTTGTTTAAATAATAATAATTAAGTATAAAAAGATTGTTTAATTTCTTAGGCAACCAAGCAAGAGTAAAAATAAATGGTAGGAAATGTTGCGTTCTTTTAACTTATTGAATAGAAAATATAATGAGTAAAAACACATTTAAAGACTTTTGAATTCCACATACATACAATGACATGCTACCTACCAACAGATATGAAACCGCCATTCTATGTGTTTCGCAACCGTCATTGTATGTGTTTTCCGTAGTAGTGTACTTCTCTAATGGAAGGAACACTTACTATTGGTTTAGACTTCTTCTTCTACTTATTGAGTAAGATAATTTTTTGAGTAATTTTTCAAGCTTTTAACTTCTAAATCTTCTTCCATTTCATTTAAAAAAAGTTTATTTAAAAAAAGTTATTAGCTTACATATTAAAATTTTTATTTAAAAAACGTTTGTGGCGTGTAAAACACGTCGCAACATACGTTTTAAAAAACATATATAAAAAGGCGTCTGGTTTTCATATTGGGGAAGGTTAAAATTTTCAAAAAAATAAATTTGTGGCGTCGAAAACACGTCGTAACGTACATATCAAAAATAAAAAAAATTGAGAGGAAAATTTTGACGGTTGAAATTGATTGCTTTGCTGGTTGACTGACACCTTTTAATTGGTGTCATGTATCCCACGTCGTAAACCATGTGTTTGTTCTATCATTACAGGTTTACCAGCGTGTTATTCAAGACACAACACAGTAATACTTTTCATCTGTGACGTGATTTACACGCCGCTGCTGTGTCTATTTAATACCCGCAAATTCTCTTCCCATCATGTTATTAGAGACACATAAATGTTTATTCTCTCAGCTTATTTTCCTTTCCACCTTCTTCTCTCATTTTCTTTTCTAGATTTATATTTTCATCACCCACCTTCTTCTCTCACCTTCATCCAGATTTACTCAAGGTATGCTTTTTAATTTATGTTATTAGCTTTTTCATTTTAATTTTCGTTTGTTGGATTGTTGATTTACTAAGGTATGCTTTTTAATTTATGTTATTAGCTTTTTCGTTTTAATTTCTGTTTGTTTTATTTTTTAGTTCAAGAGTCAAGAATTCAATGAATTTAATTTTTAAAATTTATTAGGCTGTTGGCTGTTTTGGAATAATTATTTAGTTGATTTTAAATTTCAAAATTTGAATCATATTCTCCTTTCCCGTGTTCAGACCTCACAAGAACTATCCGCCCACACCATATAACTACCAAACCAAACAAAATTCTAATGCTTGGATCGTTTTGGTGCAATAACAAACATTGTGGTAATAAACAAAACCAAAACGGTTTCTCTCCAACTTCGTCTTATGAGATAGTAAAATATCTATAAAATATTTATGTCCCTACAATCGAATGTTATCACTGCTAGCAATTGAGTTGAATTAACAAAATAAAAATGCTCTTTATTTTTTTTAATATATTAATATAAAAAAATTAAAATAAGTGTAAAAATATATCAAATTATTTGTTTAAATAATAATAATTAAGTATAAAAAGATTGTTTAATTTCTTAGGCAACCAAGCAAGAGTAAAAATAAATGGTAGGAAATGTTGCGTTCTTTTAGCTTATTGAATAGAAAATATAATGAGTAAAAACACATTTAAAGACTTTTGAATTCCACATACATACAATGACATGCTACCTACCAACAGATATGAAACCTCCATTCTATGTGTTTCGCAACCGTCATTGTATGTGTTTTCCGTAGTAGTGTACTTCTCTAATGGAAGGAACACTTACTATTGGTTTAGACTTCTTCTTCTACTTATTGAGTAAGATAATTTTTTGAGTAATTTTTCAAGCTTTTAACTTCTAAATCTTCTTCCATTTCATTTAAAAAAGTTTATTTAAAAAAGTTATTAGCTTACATATTAAAATTTTTATTTAAAAAACGTTTGTGGCGTGTAAAACACGTCGCAACATACGTTTTAAAAAACATATATAAAAAGGCGTCTGGTTTTCATATTGGGGAAGGTTAAAATTTTCAAAAAAATAAATTTGTGGCGTCGAAAACACGTCGTAACGTACATATCAAAAATAAAAAAAATTGAGAGGAAAATTTTGACGGTTGAAATTGATTGCTTTGCTGGTTGACTGACACCTTTTAATTGGTGTCATGTATCCCACGTCGTAAACCATGTGTTTGTTCTATCATTACAGGTTTACCAGCGTGTTATTCAAGACACAACACAGTAATACTTTTCATCTGTGACGTGATTTACACGCCGCTGCTGTGTCTATTTAATACCCGCAAATTCTCTTCCCATCATGTTATTAGAGACACATAAATGTTTATTCTCTCAGCTTATTTTCCTTTCCACCTTCTTCTCTCATTTTCTTTTCTAGATTTATATTTTCATCACCCACCTTCTTCTCTCACCTTCATCCAGATTTACTCAAGGTATGCTTTTTAATTTATGTTATTAGCTTTTTCATTTTAATTTTCGTTTGTTGGATTGTTGATTTACTAAGGTATGCTTTTTAATTTATGTTATTAGCTTTTTCGTTTTAATTTCTGTTTGTTTTATTTTTTAGTTCAAGAGTCAAGAATTCAATGAATTTAATTTTTAAAATTTATTAGGCTGTTGGCTGTTTTGGAATAATTATTTAGTTGATTTTAAATTTCAAAATTTGAATCATATTCTCCTTTCCCGTGTTCAGACCTCACAAGAACTATCCGCCCACACCATATAACTACCAAACCAAACAAAATTCTAATGCTTGGATCGTTTTGGTGCAATAACAAACATTGTGGTAATAAACAAAACCAAAACGGTTTCTCTCCAACTTCGTCTTATGAGATAGTAAAATATCTATAAAATATTTATGTCCCTACAATCGAATGTTATCACTGCTAGCAATTGAGTTGAATTAACAAAATAAAAATGCTCTTTATTTTTTTTAATATATTAATATAAAAAAATTAAAATAAGTGTAAAAATATATCAAATTATTTGTTTAAATAATAATAATTAAGTATAAAAAGATTGTTTAATTTCTTAGGCAACCAAGCAAGAGTAAAAATAAATGGTAGGAAATGTTGCGTTCTTTTAGCTTATTGAATAGAAAATATAATGAGTAAAAACACATTTAAAGACTTTTGAATTCCACATACATACAATGACATGCTACCTACCAACAGATATGAAACCTCCATTCTATGTGTTTCGCAACCGTCATTGTATGTGTTTTCCGTAGTAGTGTACTTCTCTAATGGAAGGAACACTTACTATTGGTTTAGACTTCTTCTTCTACTTATTGAGTAAGATAATTTTTTGAGTAATTTTTCAAGCTTTTAACTTCTAAATCTTCTTCCATTTCATTTAAAAAAGTTTATTTAAAAAAGTTATTAGCTTACATATTAAAATTTTTATTTAAAAAACGTTTGTGGCGTGTAAAACACGTCGCAACATACGTTTTAAAAAACATATATAAAAAGGCGTCTGGTTTTCATATTGGGGAAGGTTAAAATTTTCAAAAAAATAAATTTGTGGCGTCGAAAACACGTCGTAACGTACATATCAAAAATAAAAAAAATTGAGAGGAAAATTTTGACGGTTGAAATTGATTGCTTTGCTGGTTGACTGACACCTTTTAATTGGTGTCATGTATCCCACGTCGTAAACCATGTGTTTGTTCTATCATTACAGGTTTACCAGCGTGTTATTCAAGACACAACACAGTAATACTTTTCATCTGTGACGTGATTTACACGCCGCTGCTGTGTCTATTTAATACCCGCAAATTCTCTTCCCATCATGTTATTAGAGACACATAAATGTTTATTCTCTCAGTTTATTTTCCTTTCCACCTTCTTCTCTCATTTTCTTTTCTAGATTTATATTTTCATCACCCACCTTCTTCTCTCACCTTCATCCAGATTTACTCAAGGTATGCTTTTTAATTTATGTTATTAGCTTTTTCATTTTAATTTTCGTTTGTTGGATTGTTGATTTACTAAGGTATGCTTTTTAATTTATGTTATTAGCTTTTTCATTTTAATTTTCGTTTGTTGGATTGTTGATTTACTAAGGTATGCTTTTTAATTTATGTTATTAGCTTTTTCGTTTTAATTTCTGTTTGTTTTATTTTTTAGTTCAAGAGTCAAGAATTCAATGAATTTAATTTTTAAAATTTATTAGGCTGTTGGCTGTTTTGGAATAATTATTTAGTTGATTTTAAATTTCAAAATTTGAATCATATTCTCCTTTCCCGTGTTCAGACCTCACAAGAACTATCCGCCCACACCATATAACTACCAAACCAAACAAAATTCTAATGCTTGGATCGTTTTGGTGCAATAACAAACATTGTGGTAATAAACAAAACCAAAACGGTTTCTCTCCAACTTCGTCTTATGAGATAGTAAAATATCTATAAAATATTTGTGTCCCTAAAATCGAATGTTATCACTGCTAGCAATTGAGTTGAATTAACAAAATAAAAATGCTCTTTATTTTTTTTAATATATTAATATAAAAAAATTAAAATAAGTGTAAAAATATATCAAATTATTTGTTTAAATAATAATAATTAAGTATAAAAAGATTGTTTAATTTCTTAGGCAACCAAGCAAGAGTAAAAATAAATGGCAGGAAATGTTGCGTTCTTTTAGCTTATTGAATAGAAAATATAATGAGTAAAAACACATTTAAAGACTTTTGAATTCCACATACATACAATGACATGCTACCTACCAACAGATATGAAACCGCCATTCTATGTGTTTCGCAACCGTCATTGTATGTGTTTTCCGTAGTAGTGTACTTCTCTAATGGAAGGAACACTTACTATTTGTTTAGACTTCTTCTTCTACTTATTGAGTAAGATAATTTTTTGAGTAATTTTTCAAGCTTTTAACTTCTAAATCTTCTTCCATTTCATTTAAAAAAAGTTTATTTAAAAAAAGTTATTAGCTTACATATTAAAATTTTTATTTAAAAAACGTTTGTGGCGTGTAAAACACGTCGCAACATACGTTTTAAAAAACATATATAAAAAGGCGTCTGGTTTTCATATTGGGGAAGGTTAAAATTTTCAAAAAAATAATTTGTGGCGTGGAAAACACGTCGTAACATACATATCAAAAATAAAAAAAATTGAGAGAAAAATTTTGACGGTTGAAATTGATTGCTTTGCTGGTTGACTGACACCTTTTAATTGGTGTCATGTATCCCACGTCGTAAACCATGTGTTTGTTCTATCATTACAGGTTTACCAGCGTGTTATTCAAGTCACAACACAATAATACTTTTCATCTGTGACGTGATTTACACGCCGCTGATGTGTCTATTTAATACCCGCAAATTCTCTTCCCATCATGTTATTAGAGACACATAGACGTTTATTCTCTCAGTTTATTTTCCTTTCCACCTTCTTCTCTCATTTTCTTTTCTAGATTTATATTTTCATCACCCACCTTCTTCTCTCACCTTCATCCAGATTTACTCAAGGTATGCTTTTTAATTTATGTTATTAGCTTTTTCATTTTAATTTTCGTTTGTTGGATTGTTGATTTACTAAGGTATGCTTTTTAATTTATGTTATTAGCTTTTTCGTTTTAATTTCTGTTTGTTTTATTTTTTAGTTCAAGAGTCAAGAATTCAATGAATTTAATTTTTAAAATTTATTAGGCTGTTGGCTGTTTTGGAATATTTATGTAGTTGATTTTAAATTTTAAAATTTGAATCATATTCTCCTTTCCCGTGTTCAGACCTCACAAGAACTATCCGCCCACACCATATAACTACCAAACCAAACAAAATTCTAATGCTTGGATCGTTTTGGTACAATAACAAACATTGTGGTAATAAACAAAACCAAAACGGTTTCTCTCCAACTTCGTCTTATGAGATAGTAAAATATCTATAAAATATTTGTGTCCCTACAATCGAATGTTATCACTGCTAGCAATTGAGTTGAATTAACAAAATAAAAATGCTCTTTATTTTTTTTAATATATTAATATAAAAAAATTAAAATAAGTGTAAAAATATATCAAATTATTTGTTTAAATAATAATAATTAAGTATAAAAAGATTGTTTAATTTCTTAGGCAACCAAGCAAGAGTAAAAATAAATGGCAGGAAATGTTGCGTTCTTTTAGCTTATTGAATAGAAAATATAATGAGTAAAAACACATTTAAAGCCTTTTGAATTCCACATACATACAATGACATGCTACCTACCAACAGATATGAAACCGCCATTCTATGTGTTTCGCAACCGTCATTGTATGTGTTTTCCGTAGTAGTGTACTTCTCTAATGGAAGGAACACTTACTATTGGTTTAGACTTCTTCTTCTACTTATTGAGTAAGATAATTTTTTGAGTAATTTTTCAAGCTTTTAACTTCTAAATCTTCTTCCATTTCATTTAAAAAAAGTTTATTTAAAAAAAGTTATTAGCTTACATATTAAAATTTTTATTTAAAAAACGTTTGTGGCGTGTAAAACACGTCGCAACATACGTTTTAAAAAACATATATAAAAAGGCGTCTGGTTTTCATATTGGGGAAGGTTAAAATTTTCAAAAAAATAAATTTGTGGCGTGGAAAACACGTCGTAACGTACATATCAAAAATAAAAAAAATTGAGAGAAAAATTTTGACGGTTGAAATTGATTGCTTTGTTGGTTGACTGACACCTTTTAATTGGTGTCATGTATCCCACGTCGTAAACCATGTGTTTGTTCTATCATTACAGGTTTACCAGCGTGTTATTCAAGTCACAACACAATAATACTTTTCATCTGTGACGTGATTTACACGCCGCTGATGTGTCTATTCAATACCAACAAATTCTCTTCCCATCATGTTATTAGAGACACATAAACGTTTATTCTCTCAGTTTATTTTCCTTTCCACCTTCTTCTCTCATTTTCTTTTCTAGATTTATATTTTCATCACCCACCTTCTTCTCTCACCTTCATCCAGATTTACTCAAGGTATGCTTTTTAATTTATGTTATTAGCTTTTTCATTTTAATTTTCGTTTGTTGGATTGTTGATTTACTAAGGTATGCTTTTTAATTTATGTTATTAGCTTTTTCGTTTTAATTTTTGTTTGTTTTATTTTTTAGTTCAAGAGTCAAGAATTCAATGAATTTAATTTTTAAAATTTATTAGGCTGTTGGCTGTTTTGGAATATTTATGTAGTTGATTTTAAATTTTAAAATTTGAATCATATTCTCCTTTCCCGTGTTCAGACCTCACAAGAACTATCCGCCCACACCATATAACTACCAAACCAAACAAAATTCTAATGCTTGGATCGTTTTGGTACAATAACAAACATTGTGGTAATAAACAAAACCAAAACGGTTTCTCTCCAACTTCGTCTTATGAGATAGTAAAATATCTATAAAATATTTGTGTCCCTACAATCGAATGTTATCACTGCTAGCAATTGAGTTGAATTAACAAAATAAAAATGCTCTTTATTTTTTTTAATATATTAATATAAAAAAATTAAAATAAGTGTAAAAATATATCAAATTATTTGTTTAAATAATAATAATTAAGTATAAAAAGATTGTTTAATTTCTTAGGCAACCAAGCAAGAGTAAAAATAAATGCAGGAAATGTTGCGTTCTTTTAGCTTATTGAATAGAAAATATAATGAGTAAAAACACATTTAAAGCCTTTTGAATTCCACATACATACAATGACATGCTACCTACCAACAGATATGAAACCGCCATTCTATGTGTTTCGCAACCGTCATTGTATGTGTTTTCCGTAGTAGTGTACTTCTCTAATGGAAGGAACACTTACTATTGGTTTAGACTTCTTCTTCTACTTATTGAGTAAGATAATTTTTTGAGTAATTTTTCAAGCTTTTAACTTCTAAGTCTTCTTCCATTTCATTTAAAAAAAGTTTATTTAAAAAAATTTATTAGCTTACATATTAAAATTTTTATTTAAAAAACGTTTGTGGCGTGTAAAACACGTCGCAACATACGTTTTAAAAAACATATATAAAAAGGCGTCTGGTTTTCATATTGGGGAAGGTTAAAATTTTCAAAAAAATAAATTTGTGGCGTGGAAAACACGTCGTAACGTACATATCAAAAATAAAAAAAATTGAGAGAAAAATTTTGACGGTTGAAATTGATTGCTTTGCTGGTTGACTGACACCTTTTAATTGGTGTCATGTATCCCACGTCGTAAACCATGTGTTTGTTCTATCATTACAGGTTTACCAGCGTGTTATTCAAGTCACAACACAATAATACTTTTCATCTGTGACGTGATTTACACGCCGCTGATGTGTCTATTTAATACCCGCAAATTCTCTTCCCATCATGTTATTAGAGACACATAAACGTTTATTCTCTCAGTTTATTTTCCTTTCCACCTTCTTCTCTCATTTTCTTTTCTAGATTTATATTTTCATCACCCACCTTCTTCTCTCACCTTCATCCAGATTTACTCAAGGTATGCTTTTTAATTTATGTTATTAGCTTTTTCATTTTAATTTTCGTTTGTTGGATTGTTGATTTACTAAGGTATGCTTTTTAATTTATGTTATTAGCTTTTTCGTTTTAATTTCTGTTTGTTTTATTTTTTAGTTCAAGAGTCAAGAATTCAATGAATTTAATTTTTAAAATTTATTAGGCTGTTGGCTGTTTTGGAATATTTATGTAGTTGATTTTAAATTTTAAAATTTGAATCATATTCTCCTTTCCCGTGTTCAGACCTCACAAGAACTATCCGCCCACACCATATAACTACCAAACCAAACAAAATTCTAATGCTTGGATCGTTTTGGTACAATAACAAACATTGTGGTAATAAACAAAACCAAAACGGTTTCTCTCCAACTTCGTCTTATGAGATAGTAAAATATCTATAAAATATTTGTGTCCCTACAATCGAATGTTATCACTGCTAGCAATTGAGTTGAATTAACAAAATAAAAATGCTCTTTATTTTTTTTAATATATTAATATAAAAAAATTAAAATAAGTGTAAAAATATATCAAATTATTTGTTTAAATAATAATAATTAAGTATAAAAAGATTGTTTAATTTCTTAGGCAACCAAGCAAGAGTAAAAATAAATGGCAGGAAATGTTGCGTTCTTTTAGCTTATTGAATAGAAAATATAATGAGTAAAAACACATTTAAAGCCTTTTGAATTCCACATACATACAATGACATGCTACCTACCAACAGATATGAAACCGCCATTCTATGTGTTTCGCAACCGTCATTGTATGTGTTTTCCGTAGTAGTGTACTTCTCTAATGGAAGGAACACTTACTATTGGTTTAGACTTCTTCTTCTACTTATTGAGTAAGATAATTTTTTGAGTAATTTTTCAAGCTTTTAACTTCTAAGTCTTCTTCCATTTCATTTAAAAAAAGTTTATTTAAAAAAAGTTATTAGCTTACATATTAAAATTTTTATTTAAAAAACGTTTGTGGCGTGTAAAACACGTCGCAACATACGTTTTAAAAAACATATATAAAAAGGCGTCTGGTTTTCATATTGGGGAAGGTTAAAATTTTCAAAAAAATAAATTTGTGGCGTGGAAAACACGTCGTAACGTACATATCAAAAATAAAAAAAATTGAGAGAAAAATTTTGACGGTTGAAATTGATTCCTTTGCTGGTTGACTGACACCTTTTAATTGGTGTCATGTATCCCACGTCGTAAACCATGTGTTTGTTCTATCATTACAGGTTTACCAGCGTGTTATTCAAGTCACAACACAATAATACTTTTCATCTGTGACGTGATTTACACGCCGCTGATGTGTCTATTTAATACCCGCAAATTCTCTTCCCATCATGTTATTAGAGACACATAAACGTTTATTCTCTCAGTTTATTTTCCTTTCCACCTTCTTCTCTCATTTTCTTTTCTAGATTTATATTTTCATCACCCACCTTCTTCTCTCACCTTCATCCAGATTTACTCAAGGTATGCTTTTTAATTTATGTTATTAGCTTTTTCATTTTAATTTTCGTTTGTTGGATTGTTGATTTACTAAGGTATGCTTTTTAATTTATGTTATTAGCTTTTTCGTTTTAATTTTTGTTTGTTTTATTTTTTAGTTCAAGAGTCAAGAATTCAATGAATTTAATTTTTAAAATTTATTAGGCTGTTGGCTGTTTTGGAATATTTATGTAGTTGATTTTAAATTTTAAAATTTGAATCATATTCTCCTTTCCCGTGTTCAGACCTCACAAGAACTATCCGCCCACACCATATAACTACCAAACCAAACAAAATTCTAATGCTTGGATCGTTTTGGTACAATAACAAACATTGTGGTAATAAACAAAACCAAAACGGTTTCTCTCCAACTTCGTCTTATGAGATAGTAAAATATCTATAAAATATTTGTGTCCCTACAATCGAATGTTATCACTACTAGCAATTGAGTTGAATTAACAAAATAAAAATGCTCTTTATTTTTTTTAATATATTAATATAAAAAAATTAAAATAAGTGTAAAAATATATCAAATTATTTGTTTAAATAATAATAATTAAGTATAAAAAGATTGTTTAATTTCTTAGGCAACCAAGCAAGAGTAAAAATAAATGGCAGGAAATGTTGCGTTCTTTTAGCTTATTGAATAGAAAATATAATGAGTAAAAACACATTTAAAGCCTTTTGAATTCCACATACATACAATGACATGCTACCTACCAACAGATATGAAACCGCCATTCTATGTGTTTCGCAACCGTCATTGTATGTGTTTTCCGTAGTAGTGTACTTCTCTAATGGAAGGAACACTTACTATTGGTTTAGACTTCTTCTTCTACTTATTGAGTAAGATAATTTTTTGAGTAATTTTTCAAGCTTTTAACTTCTAAGTCTTCTTCCATTTCATTTAAAAAAAGTTTATTTAAAAAAAGTTATTAGCTTACATATTAAAATTTTTATTTAAAAAACGTTTGTGGCGTGTAAAACACGTCGCAACATACGTTTTAAAAAACATATATAAAAAGGCGTCTGGTTTTCATATTGGGGAAGGTTAAAATTTTCAAAAAAATAAATTTGTGGCGTGGAAAACACGTCGTAACGTACATATCAAAAATAAAAAAAATTGAGAGAAAAATTTTGACGGTTGAAATTGATTCCTTTGCTGGTTGACTGACACCTTTTAATTGGTGTCATGTATCCCACGTCGTAAACCATGTGTTTGTTCTATCATTACAGGTTTACCAGCGTGTTATTCAAGTCACAACACAATAATACTTTTCATCTGTGACGTGATTTAAACGCCGCTGATGTGTCTATTTAATACCCGCAAATTCTCTTCCCATCATGTTATTAGAGACACATAAACGTTTATTCTCTCAGTTTATTTTCCTTTCCACCTTCTTCTCTCATTTTCTTTTCTAGATTTATATTTTCATCACCCACCTTCTTCTCTCACCTTCATCCAGATTTACTCAAGGTATGCTTTTTAATTTATGTTATTAGCTTTTTCATTTTAATTTTCGTTTGTTGGATTGTTGATTTACTAAGGTATGCTTTTTAATTTATGTTATTAGCTTTTTCGTTTTAATTTCTGTTTGTTTTATTTTTTAGTTCAAGAGTCAAGAATTCAATGAATTTAATTTTTAAAATTTATTAGGCTGTTGGCTGTTTTGGAATATTTATGTAGTTGATTTTAAATTTCAAAATTTGAATCATATTCTCCTTTCCCGTGTTCAGACCTCACAAGAACTATCCGCCCACACCATATAACTACCAAACCAAACAAAATACTAATGCTTGGATCGTTTTGGTGCAATAACAAACATTGTGGTAATAAACAAAACCAAAACGGTTTCTCTCCAACTTCGTCTTATGAGATAGTAAAATATCTATAATTTTTTTGTGTCCCTACAATCGAATGTTATCACTGCTAGCAATTGAGTTGAATTAACAAAATAAAAATGCTCTTTATTTTTTTTAATATATTAATATAAAAAAATTAAAATAAGTGTAAAAATATATCAAATTATTTGTTTAAGTAATAATAATTAAGTATAAAAAGATTGTTTAATTTCTTAGGCAACCAAGCAAGAGTAAAAATAAATGGCAGGAAATGTTGCGTTCTTTTAGCTTATTGAATAGAAAATATAATGAGTAAAAACACATTTAAAGCCTTTTGAATTCCACATACATACAATGACATGCTACCTACCAACAGATATGAAACCGCCATTCTATGTGTTTCGCAACCGTCATTGTATGTGTTTTCCGTAGTAGTGTACTTCTCTAATGGAAGGAACACTTACTATTGTTTTAGACTTCTTCTTCTACTTATTGAGTAAGATAATTTTTTGAGTAATTTTTCAAGCTTTTAACTTCTAAATCTTCTTCCATTTCATTTAAAAAAAGTTTATTTAAAAAAAGTTATTAGCTTACATATTAAAATTTTTATTTAAAAAACGTTTGTGGCGTGTAAAACACGTCGCAACATACGTTTTAAAAAACATATATAAAAAGGCGTCTGGTTTTCATATTGGGGAAGGTTAAAATTTTCAAAAAAATAAATTTGTGGCGTGGAAAACACGTCGTAACGTACATATCAAAAATAAAAAAAATTGAGAGAAAAATTTTGACGGTTGAAATTGATTCCTTTGCTGGTTGACTGACACCTTTTAATTGGTGTCATGTATCCCACGTCGTAAACCATGTGTTTGTTCTATCATTACAGGTTTACCAGCGTGTTATTCAAGTCACAACACAATAATACTTTTCATCTGTGACGTGATTTACACGCCGCTGATGTGTCTATTTAATACCCGCAAATTCTCTTCCCATCATGTTATTAGAGACACATAAACGTTTATTCTCTCAGTTTATTTTCCTTTCCACCTTCTTCTCTCATTTTCTTTTCTAGATTTATATTTTCATCACCCACCTTCTTCTCTCACCTTCATCCAGATTTACTCAAGGTATGCTTTTTAATTTATGTTATTAGCTTTTTCATTTTAATTTTCGTTTGTTGGATTGTTGATTTACTAAGGTATGCTTTTTAATTTATGTTATTAGCTTTTTCGTTTTAATTTCTGTTTGTTTTATTTTTTAGTTCAAGAGTCAAGAATTCAATGAATTTAATTTTTAAAATTTATTAGGCTGTTGGCTGTTTTGGAATATTTATGTAGTTGATTTTAAATTTCAATATTTGAATCATATTCTCCTTTCCCGTGTTCATACCTCACAAGAACTATCCGCCCACACCATATAACTACCAAACCAAACAAAATACTAATGCTTGGATCGTTTTGGTGCAATAACAAACATTGTGGTAATAAACAAAACCAAAACGGTTTCTCTCCAACTTCGTCTTATGAGATAGTAAAATATCTATAATTTTTTTGTGTCCCTACAATCGAATGTTATCACTGCTAGCAATTGAGTTGAATTAACAAAATAAAAATGCTCTTTATTTTTTTTAATATATTAATATAAAAAAATTAAAATAAGTGTAAAAATATATCAAATTATTTGTTTAAGTAATAATAATTAAGTATAAAAAGATTGTTTAATTTCTTAGGCAACCAAGCAAGAGTAAAAATAAATGGCAGGAAATGTTGCGTTCTTTTAGCTTATTGAATAGAAAATATAATGAGTAAAAACACATTTAAAGCCTTTTGAATTCCACATACATACAATGACATGCTACCTACCAACAGATATGAAACCGCCATTCTATGTGTTTCGCAACCGTCATTGTATGTGTTTTCCGTAGTAGTGTACTTCTCTAATGGAAGGAACACTTACTATTGTTTTAGACTTCTTCTTCTACTTATTGAGTAAGATAATTTTTTGAGTAATTTTTCAAGTTTTTAACTTCTAAATCTTCTTCCATTTCATTTAAAAAAAGTTTATTTAAAAAAAGTTATTAGCTTACATATCAAAATTTTTATTTAAAAAACGTTTGTGGCGTGTAAAACACGTCACAACATACTTTTTAACATATAAAAAGGCGTCTGGTTTTCATATTGGGGAAGGTTAAAATTTTCAAAAAAATAAATTTGTGGCGTGGAAAACACGTCGTAACGTACATATCAAAAATAAAAAAATTGAGAGGAAAATTTTGACGGTTGAAATTGATTGCTTTGCTGGTTGACTGACACCTTTTAATTGGTGTCATGTATCCCACGTCGTAAACCTTGTGTTTGTTCTATCATTACAGGTTTACCAGCGTGTTATTCAAGTCACAACACAATAATACTTTTCATCTGTAACGTGATTTACATGCCGCTGATGTGTCTATTTAATACCCGCAAATTCTCTTCCCATCATGTTATTAGAGACACATAAACGTTTATTCTCTCAGTTTATTTTCCTTTCCACCTTCTTCTCTCATTTTCTTTTCTAGATTTATATTTTCATCACCCACCTTCTTCTCTCACCTTCATCCAGATTTACTCAAGGTATGCTTTTTAATTTATGTTATTAGCTTTTTCATTTTAATTTTCGTTTGTTGGATTGTTGATTTACTAAGGTATGCTTTTTAATTTATGTTATTAGCTTTTTCGTTTTAATTTCTGTTTGTTTTATTTTTTAGTCCAAGAGTCAAGAATTCAATGAATTTAATTTTTAAAATTTATTAGGCTGTTGGCTGTTTTGGAATATTTATGTAGTTGATTTTATATTTCAAAATTTGAATCATATTCTCCTTTCCCGTGTTCAGACCTCACAAGAACTATCCGCCCACACCATATAACTACCAAACCAAACAAAATTCTAATGCTTGGATCGTTTTGGTGCAATAACAAACATTGTGGTAATAAACAAAACCAAAACGGTTTCTCTCCAACTTTGTCTTATGAGATAGTAAAATATCTATAAAATATTTGTGTCCCTACAATCGAATGTTATCACTGCTAGCAATTGAGTTGAATTAACAAAATAAAAATGCTCTTTATTTTTTTTAATATATTAATATAAAAAAATTAAAATAAGTGTAAAAATATATCAAATTATTTGCTTAAATAATAATAATTAAGTATAAAAAGATTGTTTAATTTCTTAGGCAACCAAGCAAGAGTAAAAATAAATGGCAGGAAATGTTGCGTTCTTTTAGCTTATTGAATAGAAAATATAATGAGTAAAAACACATTTAAAGCCTTTTGAATTCCACATACATACAATGACATGCTACCTACCAACAGATATGAAACCGCCATTCTATGTGTTTCGCAACCGTCATTGTATGTGTTTTCCGTAGTAGTGTACTTCTCTAATGGAAGGAACACTTACTATTGTTTTAGACTTCTTCTTCTACTTATTGAGTAAGATAATTTTTTGAGTAAATTTTCAAGTTTTTAACTTCTAAATCTTCTTCCATTTCATTTAAAAAAAGTTTATTTAAAAAAAGTTATTAGCTTACATATCAAAATTTTTATTTAAAAAACGTTTGTGGCGTGTAAAACACGTCACAACATACTTTTTAACATATAAAAAGGCGTCTGGTTTTCATATTGGGGAAGGTTAAAATTTTCAAAAAAATAAATTTGTGGCGTGGAAAACACGTCGTAACGTACATATCAAAAATAAAAAAATTGAGAGGAAAATTTTGACGGTTGAAATTGATTGCTTTGCTGGTTGACTGACACCTTTTAATTGGTGTCATGTATCCCACGTCGTAAACCTTGTGTTTGTTCTATCATTACAGGTTTACCAGCGTGTTATTCAAGTCACAACACAATAATACTTTTCATCTGTGACGTGATTTACATGCCGCTGATGTGTCTATTTAATACCCGCAAATTCTCTTCCCATCATGTTATTAGAGACACATAAACGTTTATTCTCTCAGTTTATTTTCCTTTCCACCTTCTTCTCTCATTTTCTTTTCTAGATTTATATTTTCATCACCCACCTTCTTCTCTCACCTTCATCCAGATTTACTCAAGGTATGCTTTTTAATTTATGTTATTAGCTTTTTCATTTTAATTTTCGTTTGTTGGATTGTTGATTTACTAAGGTATGCTTTTTAATTTATGTTATTAGCTTTTTCGTTTTAATTTCTGTTTGTTTTATTTTTTAGTCCAAGAGTCAAGAATTCAATGAATTTAATTTTTAAAATTTATTAGGCTGTTGGCTGTTTTGGAATATTTATGTAGTTGATTTTATATTTCAAAATTTGAATCATATTCTCCTTTCCCGTGTTCAGACCTCACAAGAACTATCCGCCCACACCATATAACTACCAAACCAAACAAAATTCTAATGCTTGGATCGTTTTGGTGCAATAACAAACATTGTGGTAATAAACAAAACCAAAACGGTTTCTCTCCAACTTTGTCTTATGAGATAGTAAAATATCTATAAAATATTTGTGTCCCTACAATCGAATGTTATCACTGCTAGCAATTGAGTTGAATTAACAAAATAAAAATGCTCTTTATTTTTTTTAATATATTAATATAAAAAAATTAAAATAAGTGTAAAAATATATCAAATTATTTGCTTAAATAATAATAATTAAGTATAAAAAGATTGTTTAATTTCTTAGGCAACCAAGCAAGAGTAAAAATAAATGGCAGGAAATGTTGCGTTCTTTTAGCTTATTGAATAGAAAATATAATGAGTAAAAACACATTTAAAGCCTTTTGAATTCCACATACATACAATGACATGCTACCTACCAACAGATATGAAACCGCCATTCTATGTGTTTCGCAACCGTCATTGTATGTGTTTTCCGTAGTAGTGTACTTCTCTAATGGAAGGAACACTTACTATTGTTTTAGACTTCTTCTTCTACTTATTGAGTAAGATAATTTTTTGAGTAATTTTTCAAGTTTTTAACTTCTAAATCTTCTTCCATTTCATTTAAAAAAAGTTTATTTAAAAAAAGTTATTAGCTTACATATCAAAATTTTTATTTAAAAAACGTTTGTGGCGTGTAAAACACGTCACAACATACTTTTTAACATACAAAAAGGCGTCTGGTTTTCATATTGGGGAAGGTTAAAATTTTCAAAAAAATAAATTTGTGGCGTGGAAAACACGTCGTAACGTACATATCAAAAATAAAAAAATTGAGAGGAAAATTTTGACGGTTGAAATTGATTGCTTTGCTGGTTGACTGACACCTTTTAATTGGTGTCATGTATCCCACGTCGTAAACCTTGTGTTTGTTCTATCATTACAGGTTCACCAGCGTGTTATTCAAGTCACAACACAATAATACTTTTCATCTGTGACGTGATTTACATGCCGCTGATGTGTCTATTTAATACCCGCAAATTCTCTTCCCATCATGTTATTAGAGACACATAAACGTTTATTCTCTCAGTTTATTTTCCTTTCCACCTTCTTCTCTCATTTTCTTTTCTAGATTTATATTTTCATCACCCACCTTCTTCTCTCACCTTCATCCAGATTTACTCAAGGTATGCTTTTTAATTTATGTTATTAGCTTTTTCATTTTAATTTTCGTTTGTTGGATTGTTGATTTACTAAGGTATGCTTTTTAATTTATGTTATTAGCTTTTTCGTTTTAATTTCTGTTTGTTTTATTTTTTAGTCCAAGAGTCAAGAATTCAATGAATTTAATTTTTAAAATTTATTAGGCTGTTGGCTGTTTTGGAATATTTATGTAGTTGATTTTATATTTCAAAATTTGAATCATATTCTCCTTTCCCGTGTTCAGACCTCACAAGAACTATCCGCCCACACCATATAACTACCAAACCAAACAAAATTCTAATGCTTGGATCGTTTTGGTGCAATAACAAACATTGTGGTAATAAACAAAACCAAAACGGTTTCTCTCCAACTTTGTCTTATGAGATAGTAAAATATCTATAAAATATTTGTGTCCCTACAATCGAATGTTATCACTGCTAGCAATTGAGTTGAATTAACAAAATAAAAATGCTCTTTATTTTTTTTAATATATTAATATAAAAAAATTAAAATAAGTGTAAAAATATATCAAATTATTTGCTTAAATAATAATAATTAAGTATAAAAAGATTGTTTAATTTCTTAGGCAACCAAGCAAGAGTAAAAATAAATGGCAGGAAATGTTGCGTTCTTTTAGCTTATTGAATAGAAAATATAATGAGTAAAAACACATTTAAAGCCTTTTGAATTCCACATACATACAATGACATGCTACCTACCAACAGATATGAAACCGCCATTCTATGTGTTTCGCAACCGTCATTGTATGTGTTTTCCGTAGTAGTGTACTTCTCTAATGGAAGGACCACTTACTATTGGTTTAGACTTCTTCTTCTACTTATTGAGTAAGATAATTTTTTGAGTAATTTTTCAAGCTTTTAACTTCTAAATCTTCTTCCATTTCATTTAAAAAAAGTTTATTTAAAAAAAGTTATTAGCTTACATATTAAAATTTTTATTTAAAAAACGTTTGTGGCGTGTAAAACACGTCGCAACATACGTTTTAAAAAACATATATAAAAAGGCGTCTGGTTTTCATATTGGGGAAGGTTAAAATTTTCAAAAAAATAAATTTGTGGCGTGGAAAACACGTCGTAACGTACATATCAAAAATAAAAAAAATTGAGAGGAAAATTTTGACGGTTGAAATTGATTGCGTTGCTGGTTGACTGACACCTTTTAATTGGTGTCATGTATCCCACGTCGTAAACCATGTGTTTGTTCTATCATTACAGGTTTACCAGCGTGTTATTCAAGTCACAACACAATAATACTTTTCATCTGTGACGTGATTTACACGCCGCTGATGTGTCTATTTAATACCCGCAAATTCTCTTCCCATCATGTTATTAGAGACACATAAACGTTTATTCTCTCAGTTTATTTTCCTTTCCACCTTCTTCTCTCATTTTCTTTTCTAGATTTATATTTTCATCACCCACCTTCTTCTCTCACCTTCATCCAGATTTACTCAAGGTATGCTTTTTAATTTATGTTATTAGCTTTTTCATTTTAATTTTCGTTTGTTGGATTGTTGATTTACTAAGGTATGCTTTTTAATTTATGTTATTAGCTTTTTCGTTTTAATTTCTGTTTGTTTTATTTTTTAGTTCAAGAGTCAAGAAATCAATGAATTTAATTTTTAAAATTTATTAGGCTGTTGGCTGTTTTGGAATATTTATGTAGTTGATTTTAAATTTCAAAATTTGAATCATATTCTCCTTTCCCGTGTTCAGACCTTACAAGAACTATCCGCCCACACCATATAACTACCAAACCAAACAAAATTCTAATGCTTGGATCGTTTTGGTGCAATAACAAACATTGTGGTAATAAACAAAACCAAAACGGTTTCTCTCCAACTTCGTCTTATGAGATAGTAAAATATCTATAAAATATTTGTGTCCCTACAATCGAATGTTATCACTGCTAGCAATTGAGTTGAATTAACAAAATAAAAATGCTCTTTATTTTTTTTAATATATTAATATAAAAAAATTAAAATAAGTGTAAAAATATATCAAATTATTTGCTTAAATAATAATAATTAAGTATAAAAATATTGTTTAATTTCTTAGGCAACCAAGCAAGAGTAAAAATAAATGGCAGGAAATGTTGCGTTCTTTTAGCTTATTGAATAGAAAATATAATGAGTAAAAACACATTTAAAGCCTTTTGAATTCCACATACATACAATGACATGCTACCTACCAACAGATATGAAACCGCCATTCTATGTGTTTCGCAACCGTCATTGTATATGTTTTCCGTAGTAGTGTACTTCTCTAATGGAAGGAACACTTACTATTGGTTTAGACTTCTTCTTCTACTTATTGAGTAAGATAATTTTTTGAGTAATTTTTCAAGCTTTTAACTTCTAAATCTTCTTCCATTTCATTTAAAAAAAGTTTATTTAAAAAAAGTTATTAGCTTACATATTAAAATTTTTATTTAAAAAACGTTTGTGGCGTGTAAAACACGTCGCAACATACGTTTTAAAAAACATATATAAAAAGGCGTCTGGTTTTCATATTGGGGAAGGTTAAAATTTTCAAAAAAATAAATTTGTGGCGTGGAAAACACGTCGTAACGTACATATCAAAAATAAAAAAAATTGAGAGGAAAATTTTGACGGTTGAAATTGATTGCGTTGCTGGTTGACTGACACCTTTTAATTGGTGTCATGTATCCCACGTCGTAAACCATGTGTTTGTTCTATCATTACAGGTTTACCAGCGTGTTATTCAAGTCACAACACAATAATACTTTTCATCTGTGACGTGATTTACACGCCGCTGATGTGTCTATTTAATACCCGCAAATTCTCTTCCCATCATGTTATTAGAGACACATAAACGTTTATTCTCTCAGTTTATTTTCCTTTCCACCTTCTTCTCTCATTTTCTTTTCTAGATTTATATTTTCATCACCCACCTTCTTCTCTCACCTTCATCCAGATTTACTCAAGGTATGCTTTTTAATTTATGTTATTAGCTTTTTCATTTTAATTTTCGTTTGTTGGATTGTTGATTTACTAAGGTATGCTTTTTAATTTATGTTATTAGCTTTTTCGTTTTAATTACTGTTTGTTTTATTTTTTAGTTCAAGAGTCAAGAAATCAATGAATTTAATTTTTAAAATTTATTAGGCTGTTGGCTGTTTTGGAATATTTATGTAGTTGATTTTAAATTTCAAAATTTGAATCATATTCTCCTTTCCCGTGTTCAGACCTTACAAGAACTATCCGCCCACACCATATAACTACCAAACCAAACAAAATTCTAATGCTTGGATCGTTTTGGTGCAATAACAAACATTGTGGTAATAAACAAAACCAAAACGGTTTCTCTCCAACTTCGTCTTATGAGATAGTAAAATATCTATAAAATATTTGTGTCCCTACAATCGAATGTTATCACTGCTAGCAATTGAGTTGAATTAACAAAATAAAAATGCTCTTTATTTTTTTTAATATATTAATATAAAAAAATTAAAATAAGTGTAAAAATATATCAAATTATTTGCTTAAATAATAATAATTAAGTATAAAAAGATTGTTTAATTTCTTAGGCAACCAAGCAAGAGTAAAAATAAATGGCAGGAAATGTTGCGTTCTTTTAGCTTATTGAATAGAAAATATAATGAGTAAAAACACATTTAAAGCCTTTTGAATTCCACATACATACAATGACATGCTACCTACCAACAGATATGAAACCGCCATTCTATGTGTTTCGCAACCGTCATTGTATATGTTTTCCGTAGTAGTGTACTTCTCTAATGGAAGGAACACTTACTATTGGTTTAGACTTCTTCTTCTACTTATTGAGTAAGATAATTTTTTGAGTAATTTTTCAAGCTTTTAACTTCTAAATCTTCTTCCATTTCATTTAAAAAAAGTTTATTTAAAAAAAGTTATTAGCTTACATATTAAAATTTTTATTTAAAAAACGTTTGTGGCGTGTAAAACACGTCGCAACATACGTTTTAAAAAACATATATAAAAAGGCGTCTGGTTTTCATATTGGGGAAGGTTAAAATTTTCAAAAAAATAAATTTGTGGCGTGGAAAACACGTCGTAACGTACATATCAAAAATAAAAAAAATTGAGAGGAAAATTTTGACGGTTGAAATTGATTGCGTTGCTGGTTGACTGACACCTTTTAATTGGTGTCATGTATCCCACGTCGTAAACCATGTGTTTGTTCTATCATTACAGGTTTACCAGCGTGTTATTCAAGTCACAACACAATAATACTTTTCATCTGTGACGTGATTTACACGCCGCTGATGTGTCTATTTAATACCCGCAAATTCTCTTCCCATCATGTTATTAGAGACACATAAACGTTTATTCTCTCAGTTTATTTTCCTTTCCACCTTCTTCTCTCATTTTCTTTTCTAGATTTATATTTTCATCACCCACCTTCTTCTCTCACCTTCATCCAGATTTACTCAAGGTATGCTTTTTAATTTATGTTATTAGCTTTTTCATTTTAATTTTCGTTTGTTGGATTGTTGATTTACTAAGGTATGCTTTTTAATTTATGTTATTAGCTTTTTCGTTTTAATTTCTGTTTGTTTTATTTTTTAGTTCAAGAGTCAAGAATTCAATGAATTTAATTTTTAAAATTTATTAGGCTGTTGGCTGTTTTGGAATATTTATGTAGTTGATTTTAAATTTCAAAATTTGAATCATATTCTCCTTTCCCGTGTTCAGACCTCACAAGAACTATCCGCCCACACCATATAACTACCAAACCAAACAAAATTCTAATGCTTGGATCGTTTTGGTGCAATAACAAACATTGTGGTAATAAACAAAACCAAAACGGTTTCTCTCCAACTTCCTTTTATGAGATAGTAAAATATCTATAAAATATTTGTGTCCCTACAATCGAATGTTATCACTGCTAGCAATTGAGTTGAATTAACAAAATAAAAATGCTCTTTATTTTTTTTAATATATTAATATAAAAAAATTAAAATAAGTGTAAAAATATATCAAATTATTTGTTTAAATAATAATAATTAAGTATAAAAAGATTGTTTAATTTCTTAGGCAACCAAGCAAGAGTAAAAATAAATGGCAGGAAATGTTGCGTTCTTTTAGCTTATTGAATAGAAAATATAATGAGTAAAAACACATTTAAAGCCTTTTGAATTCCACATACATACAATGACATGCTACCTACCAACAGATATGAAACCGCCATTCTATGTGTTTCGCAACCGTCATTGTATATGTTTTTCGTAGTAGTGTACTTCTCTAATGGAAGGAACACTTACTATTGGTTTAGACTTCTTCTTCTACTTATTGAGTAAGATAATTTTTTGAGTAATTTTTCAAGCTTTTAACTTCTAAATCTTCTTCCATTTCATTTAAAAAAAGTTTATTTAAAAAAAGTTATTAGCTTACATATTAAAATTTTTATTTAAAAAACGTTTGTGGCGTGTAAAACACGTCGCAACATACGTTTTAAAAAACATATATAAAAAGGCGTCTGGTTTTCATATTGGGGAAGGTTAAAATTTTCAAAAAAATAAATTTGTGGCGTGGAAAACACGTCGTAACGTACATATCAAAAATAAAAAAAATTGAGAGGAAAATTTTGACGGTTGAAATTGATTGCGTTGCTGGTTGACTGACACCTTTTAATTGGTGTCATGTATCCCACGTCGTAAACCATGTGTTTGTTCTATCATTACAGGTTTACCAGCGTGTTATTCAAGTCACAACACAATAATACTTTTCATCTGTGACGTGATTTACACGCCGCTGATGTGTCTATTTAATACCCGCAAATTCTCTTCCCATCATGTTATTAGAGACACATAAACGTTTATTCTCTCAGTTTATTTTCCTTTCCACCTTCTTCTCTCATTTTCTTTTCTAGATTTATATTTTCATCACCCACCTTCTTCTCTCACCTTCATCCAGATTTACTCAAGGTATGCTTTTTAATTTATGTTATTAGCTTTTTCATTTTAATTTTCGTTTGTTGGATTGTTGATTTACTAAGGTATGCTTTTTAATTTATGTTATTAGCTTTTTCGTTTTAATTTCTGTTTGTTTTATTTTTTAGTCCAAGAGTCAAGAATTCAATGAATTTAATTTTTAAAATTTATTAGGCTGTTGGCTGTTTTGGAATATTTATGTAGTTGAATTTATATTTCAAAATTTGAATCATATTCTCCTTTCCCGTGTTCAGACCTCACAAGAACTATCCGCCCACACCATATAACTACCAAACCAAACAAAATTCTAATGCTTGGATCGTTTTGGTGCAATAACAAACATTGTGGTAATAAACAAAACCAAAACGGTTTCTCTCCAACTTCGTCTTATGAGATAGTAAAATATCTATAAAATATTTGTGTCCCTACAATCGAATGTTATCACTGCTAGCAATTGAGTTGAATTAACAAAATAAAAATGCTCTTTATTTTTTTTAATATATTAATATAAAACAATTAAAATAAGTGTAAAAATATATCAAATTATTTGTTTAAATAATAATAATTAAGTATAAAAAGATTGTTTAATTTCTTAGGCAACCAAGCAAGAGTAAAAATAAATGGCAGGAAATGTTGCGTTCTTTTAGCTTATTGAATAGAAAATATAATGAGTAAAAACACATTTAAAGCCTTTTGAATTCCACATACATACAATGACATGCTACCTACCAACAGATATGAAACCGCCATTCTATGTGTTTCGCAACCGTCATTGTATGTGTTTTCCGTAGTAGTGTACTTCTCTAATGGAAGGACCACTTACTATTGGTTTAGACTTCTTCTTCTACTTATTGAGTAAGATAATTTTTTGAGTAATTTTTCAAGCTTTTAACTTCTAAATCTTCTTCCATTTCATTTTAAAAAAGTTTATTTAAAAAAAGTTATTAGCTTACATATTAAAATTTTTATTTAAAAAACGTTTGTGGCGTGTAAAACACGTCGCAACATACGTTTTAAAAAACATATATAAAAAGGCGTCTGGTTTTCATATTGGGGAAGGTTAAAATTTTCAAAAAAATAAATTTGTGGCGTGGAAAACACGTTGTAACGTACATATCAAAAATAAAAAAAATTGAGAGGAAAATTTTGACGGTTGAAATTGATTGCGTTGCTGGTTGACTGACACCTTTTAATTGGTGTCATGTATCCCACGTCGTAAACCATGTGTTTGTTCTATCATTACAGGTTTACCAGCGTGTTATTCAAGTCACAACACAATAATACTTTTCATCTGTGACGTGATTTACACGCCGCTGATGTGTCTATTTAATACCCGCAAATTCTCTTCCCATCATGTTATTAGAGACACATAAACGTTTATTCTCTCAGTTTATTTTCCTTTCCACCTTCTTCTCTCATTTTCTTTTCTAGATTTATATTTTCATCACCCACCTTCTTCTCTCACCTTCATCCAGATTTACTCAAGGTATGCTTTTTAATTTATGTTATTAGCTTTTTCATTTTAATTTTCGTTTGTTGGATTGTTGATTTACTAAGGTATGCTTTTTAATTTATGTTATTAGCTTTTTCGTTTTAATTTCTGTTTGTTTTATTTTTTAGTCCAAGAGTCAAGAATTCAATGAATTTAATTTTTAAAATTTATTAGGCTGTTGGCTGTTTTGGAATATTTATGTAGTTGAATTTATATTTCAAAATTTGAATCATATTCTCCTTTCCCGTGTTCAGACCTCACAAGAACTATCCGCCCACACCATATAACTACCAAACCAAACAAAATTCTAATGCTTGGATCGTTTTGGTGCAATAACAAACATTGTGGTAATAAACAAAACCAAAACGGTTTCTCTCCAACTTCGTCTTATGAGATAGTAAAATATCTATAAAATATTTGTGTCCCTACAATCGAATGTTATCACTGCTAGCAATTGAGTTGAATTAACAAAATAAAAATGCTCTTTATTTTTTTTAATATATTAATATAAAACAATTAAAATAAGTGTAAAAATATATCAAATTATTTGTTTAAATAATAATAATTAAGTATAAAAAGATTGTTTAATTTCTTAGGCAACCAAGCAAGAGTAAAAATAAATGGCAGGAAATGTTGCGTTCTTTTAGCTTATTGAATAGAAAATATAATGAGTAAAAACACATTTAAAGCCTTTTGAATTCCACATACATACAATGACATGCTACCTACCAACAGATATGAAACCGCCATTCTATGTGTTTCGCAACCGTCATTGTATGTGTTTTCCGTAGTAGTGTACTTCTCTAATGGAAGGACCACTTACTATTGGTTTAGACTTCTTCTTCTACTTATTGAGTAAGATAATTTTTTGAGTAATTTTTCAAGCTTTTAACTTCTAAATCTTCTTCCATTTCATTTTAAAAAAGTTTATTTAAAAAAAGTTATTAGCTTACATATTAAAATTTTTATTTAAAAAACGTTTGTGGCGTGTAAAACACGTCGCAACATACGTTTTAAAAAACATATATAAAAAGGCGTCTGGTTTTCATATTGGGGAAGGTTAAAATTTTCAAAAAAATAAATTTGTGGCGTGGAAAACACGTCGTAACGTACATATCAAAAATAAAAAAAATTGAGAGGAAAATTTTGACGGTTGAAATTGATTGCGTTGCTGGTTGACTGACACCTTTTAATTGGTGTCATGTATCCCACGTCGTAAACCATGTGTTTGTTCTATCATTACAGGTTTACCAACGTGTTATTCAAGTCACAACACAATAATACTTTTCATCTGTGACGTGATTTACACGCCGCTGATGTGTCTATTTAATACCCGCAAATTCTCTTCCCATCATGTTATTAGAGACACATAAACGTTTATTCTCTCAGTTTATTTTCCTTTCCACCTTCTTCTCTCATTTTCTTTTCTAGATTTATATTTTCATCACCCACCTTCTTCTCTCACCTTCATCCAGATTTACTCAAGGTATGCTTTTTAATTTATGTTATTAGCTTTTTCATTTTAATTTTCGTTTGTTGGATTGTTGATTTACTAAGGTATGCTTTTTAATTTATGTTATTAGCTTTTTCGTTTTAATTTCTGTTTGTTTTATTTTTTAGTTCAAGAGTCAAGAATTCAATGAATTTAATTTTTAAAATTTATTAGGTTGTTGGCTGTTTTGGAATATTTATGTAGTTGATTTTAAATTTCAAAATTTGAATCATATTCTCCTTTCCCGTGTTCAGACCTCACAAGAACTATCCGCCCACACCATATAACTACCAAACCAAACAAAATTCTAATGCTTGGATCGTTTTGGTGCAATAACAAACATTGTGGTAATAAACAAAACCAAAACGGTTTCTCTCCAACTTCGTCTTATGAGATAGTAAAATATCTATAAAATATTTGTGTCCCTACAATCGAATGTTATCACTGCTAGCAATTGAGTTGAATTAACAAAATAAAAATGCTCTTTATTTTTTTTAATATATTAATATAAAAAAATTAAAATAAGTGTAAAAATATATCAAATTATTTGTTTAAATAATAATAATTAAGTATAAAAAGATTGTTTAATTTCTTAGGCAACCAAGCAAGAGTAAAAATAAATGGCAGGAAATGTTGCGTTCTTTTAGCTTATTGAATAGAAAATATAATGAGTAAAAACACATTTAAAGCCTTTTGAATTCCACATACATACAATGACATGCTACCTACCAACAGATATGAAACCGCCATTCTATGTGTTTCACAACCGTCATTGTATATGTTTTCCGTAGTAGTGTACTTCTCTAATGGAAGGAACACTTACTATTGGTTTAGACTTCTTCTTCTACTTATTGAGTAAGATAATTTTTTGAGTAATTTTTCAAGCTTTTAACTTCTAAATCTTCTTCCATTTCATTTAAAAAAAGTTTATTTAAAAAAAGTTATTAGCTTACATATTAAAATTTTTATTTAAAAAACGTTTGTGGCGTGTAAAACACGTCGCAACATACGTTTTAAAAAACATATATAAAAAGGCGTCTGGTTTTCATATTGGGGAAGGTTAAAATTTTCAAAAAAATAAATTTGTGGCGTGGAAAACACGTCGTAACGTACATATCAAAAATAAAAAAAATTGAGAGGAAAATTTTGACGGTTGAAATTGATTGCTTTGCTGGTTGACTGACACCTTTTAATTGGTGTCATGTATCCCACGTCGTAAACCATGTGTTTGTTCTATCATTACAGGTTTACCAGCGTGTTATTCAAGTCACAACACAATAATACTTTTCATCTGTGACGTGATTTACACGCCGCTGATGTGTCTATTTAATACCCGCAAATTCTCTTCCCATCATGTTATTAGAGACACATAAACGTTTATTCTCTCAGTTTATTTTCCTTTCCACCTTCTTCTCTCATTTTCTTTTCTAGATTTATATTTTCATCACCCACCCTCTTCTCTCACCTTCATCCAGATTTACTCAAGGTATGCTTTTTAATTTATGTTATTAGCTTTTTCATTTTAATTTTCGTTTGTTGGATTGTTGATTTACTAAGGTATGCTTTTTAATTTATGTTATTAGCTTTTTCGTTTTAATTTCTGTTTGTTTTATTTTTTAGTTCAAGAGTCAAGAATTCAATGAATTTAATTTTTAAAATTTATTACGCTGTTGGCTGTTTTGGAATATTTATGTAGTTGATTTTAAATTTCAAAATTTGAATCATATTCTCCTTTCCCGTGTTCAGACCTCACAAGAACTATCCGCCCACACCATATAACTACCAAACCAAACAAAATTCTAATGCTTGGATCGTTTTGGTGCAATAACAAACATTGTGGTAATAAACAAAACCAAAACGGTTTCTCTCCAACTTCGTCTTATGAGATAGTAAAATATCTATAAAATATTTGTGTCCCTACAATCGAATGTTATCACTGCTAGCAATTGAGTTGAATTAACAAAATAAAAATGCTCTTTATTTTTTTTAATATATTAATATAAAAAAATTAAAATAAGTGTAAAAATATATCAAATTATTTGTTTAAATAATAATAATTAAGTATAAAAAGATTGTTTAATTTCTTAGGCAACCAAGCAAGAGTAAAAATAAATGGCAAGAAATGTTGCGTTCTTTTAGCTTATTGAATAGAAAATATAATGAGTAAAAACACATTTAAAGCCTTTTGAATTCCACATACATACAATGACATGCTACCTACCAACAGATATGAAACCGCCTTTCTATGTGTTTCGCAACCGTCATTGTATATGTTTTCCGTAGTAGTGTACTTCTCTAATGGAAGGAACACTTACTATTGGTTTAGACTTCTTCTTCTACTTATTGAGTAAGATAATTTTTTGAGTAATTTTTCAAGCTTTTAACTTCTAAATCTTCTTCCATTTCATTTAAAAAAAGTTTATTTAAAAAAAGTTATTAGCTTACATATTAAAATTTTTATTTAAAAAACGTTTGTGGCGTGTAAAACACGTCGCAACATACGTTTTAAAAAACATATATAAAAAGGCGTCTGGTTTTCATATTGGGGAAGGTTAAAATTTTCAAAAAAATAAATTTGTGGCGTGGAAAACACGTCGTAACGTACATATCAAAAATAAAAAAAATTGAGAGGAAAATTTTGACGGTTGAAATTGATTGCTTTGCTGGTTGACTGACACCTTTTAATTGGTGTCATGTATCCCACGTCGTAAACCATGTGTTTGTTCTATCATTACAGGTTTACCAGCGTGTTATTCAAGTCCCAACACAATAATACTTTTCATCTGTGACGTGATTTACACGCCGCTGATGTGTCTATTTAATACCCGCAAATTCTCTTCCCATCATGTTTTTAGAGACACATAAACATTTATTCTCTCAGTTTATTTTCCTTTCCACCTTCTTCTCTCATTTTCTTTTCTAGATTTATATTTTCATCACCCACCTTCTTCTCTCACCTTCATCCAGATTTACTCAAGGTATGCTTTTTAATTTATGTTATTAGCTTTTTCATTTTAATTTTCGTTTGTTGGATTGTTGATTTACTAAGGTATGCTTTTTAATTTATGTTATTAGCTTTTTCGTTTTAATTTCTGTTTGTTTTATTTTTTAGTTCAAGAGTCAAGAATTCAATGAATTTAATTTTTAAAATTTATTAGGCTGTTGGCTGTTTTGGAATATTTATGTAGTTGATTTTAAATTTCAAAATTTGAATCATATTCTCCTTTCCCGTGTTCAGACCTCACAAGAACTATCCGCCCACACCATATAACTACCAAACCAAACAAAATTCTAATGCTTGGATCGTTTTGGTGCAATAACAAACATTGTGGTAATAAACAAAACCAAAACGGTTTCTCTCCAACTTCGTCTTATGAGATAGTAAAATATCTATAAAATATTTGTGTCCCTAAAATCGAATGTTATCACTGCTAGCAATTGAGTTGAATTAACAAAATAAAAATGCTCTTTATTTTTTTAATATATTAATATAAAAAAATTAAAATAAGTGTAAAAATATATCAAATTATTTGTTTAAATAATAATAATTAAGTATAAAAAGATTGTTTAATTTCTTAGGCAACCAAGCAAGAGTAAAAATAAATGGCAGGAAATGTTGCGTTCTTTTAGCTTATTGAATAGAAAATATAATGAGTAAAAACACATTTAAAGCCTTTTGAATTCCACATACATACAATGACATGCTACTGTCGTACCTCGAAAAATACGATCCTCGCGATGGCCGCGGAAAAATACTGTTCGAAACAGAGTTGCCACCGAACTTTATTCATTCCAAGGATGGAATAGGAAAATATCGATAAAACCTTTAGAGAGATAAGAACATGGTCATCGCAACCAATATTCTAGGTTCGGGAGTCGATTACGCAGAGGGAAGGTATTAGCACCCTCTACGTCCGTTGTACCCAACGGGAACCTCTTGATCGATTCGAGAGTAAAGTTAACTATGCTTGTTTGTTTTCTTCTAAGGTTTCTCCTATAGGGGGAATGGATGGTTATAAGATAGGGTGCTCGCCAAGGATTGGGGCCCTTGTGCCTACGTATCTTCACTTGTAAGAAGTGGAAAATCAGAGCATTCGTAGTTCGTGGGACTACGGGTAAAGGAGGGGATTGTGCTCGCCAAGATCATCGCAATCTTGTGCCTACGTATCTTACATTCAAGAAGGAATGAAGAATCAGAGCAGCCGTAGTTCGGCTAACTACGGTAAAAAGGTTTGTGTTTGGAATGAACGAGAGTTTAGATCGCATTCTAACTGCTAAACATTTGCTTCTCTGCTCGCTAGGGGAGGCTGAAGCACTAGTTTGTTATGCGCGGAAGAAGGGACTAAAACAATGTTCTAGGTAAGGTGTTTGAGTTGGAAATCGCACGAGGGCGAGGAAAGAGAATTGTGTTTAAAGGATAGTTCAATCGCACGGGGGCGAGAAAGAGAGAGTTAAGTTGAATAGGTAGTTAGGGTTTCGATTGCACGGAGGCGAAGAAGATAAGGTCGGTTAGATATTTTGAGGGAGAATGACGACTACTCGATAAACGAGACGTCAGTCTCGCAACCAATTAGTCGGGATATCGTTGGAATGCTAGATCCCAACGACACCTTTTTCATTCAATTAATTAGGAAATTGTATTTGAATGGACAATGAATACTTGTCCAAATAGTTAAGGCGCGTGTTTTAGACGAAAGGTCGAATGACACGCTACCTAAGGCGTACGCCTCAATAGTTGTCATTCAAGAATTCAAGGAGTGCGAGACTCCAAGAACTCAGTTCTTTCGTAATTTGATTAAGAAAAATGATTTGAATTTGACGTATGGTTTAGAAACATACTAGTGTTTAGACTCGATCACACGTGAGTGAGGAACGAGGTTAGATGGGTTGAAAACTTTAGGAGGAATGACGACTAATCGATAAACGAGACGTCGGCCTCGCAACCAATTAATCGGGATATTACTGGAATGCTAGATTCCAACGATACCTTTTTCATTCATTTTCGAAAACTGTGTTTGACGGTCGTTTAGACGCGTATTAGGGTTTAGACTCGATCGCACGAGGGTGAGGAACGAGGTTAGATGGGTTGAAAACTTTAGGAGGAATGACGACTAGTCGATAAACGAGACGTCGGCCTCGCAACCAATTAATCGGGATATTACTGGAATGCTAGATTCCAACGATACCTTTTTCATTCATTTTCGAAAACTGTGTTTGACGGTCGTTTAGACGCGTATTAGGGTTTAGACTCGATCGCACGAGGGTGAGGAACGAGGCTAGATGGGTTGAAAACTTTAGGAGGAATGACGACTAATCGATAAACGAGACGTCGGCCTCGCAACCAATTAATCGGGATATCATTGGAATGCTAGATCCCAACGACATCTTTTTCATTCCATTAATTATGAAATATGTTTGTTGGACAGTGAAAGTATTGGTCCAAATAATTAAGAAGTGTTTTAGGAACGAAAGTTCGAATGATATACTATTCAAAGTGTACACCTTGATAGTAACCATTCTCGAATTCAAGGAATGCACGACTCCAAGAACTCGATACTTTCGTAATTTAATTATGAAAATAATAATTTGAATAGATTAGCGTACTCGGACTAGGCGCGCTAGGTATTCTAGAAATGTAAGATCAAAAGGATCACAACTCAAGATGTGCACCTTGAGAGCAATACTTCGGAAATTCAAGGAAGGCGAGATCCAAGAATTCAATTGTTTTGAAATTTAATTAAGAAAAATAGTTTAATTTAATCAAAAAAATAGTTTTAATTTTCATATAAAAAATAAATTAATTAATTCTAAAAAAGTTTTGAAAAAAGCTAATCATAATTAATTGTTTTGAAAAAAAAATTTAATATCTTAGAAAAAGTTTTAACTTAATAAAATATATTTTCCTAAAGGTTTAATATTTTAAATATTTATTTGATAATGATTTTGAAATATATTTTTTAAAGAAAGAATAATTGGGATTCCTTATAAAAATATCTATAAGCAATTAAAAATATCTTTTTGGAAATTTCAATTAAATTAATAAATAATTTGAAAACCGAAAGACGGAACAACCACAATTATTTACATTATTATAAAACTATTTGTAAACAGAAGGTATAAGAGAGAAAAAAAAATGGACCTGAATTAAATGTAGAACCAAGCCCAAATATCTTTGTCTAACACTAGTAAAAACTTGACTTTTAAAAGTTAATAAAGGGAAAATAATGATATTAGCAAAACTAATGAACATCAACCTTTCGGAAAAAAATTCCAATATATCATATTAGCAAAAAATTCCAATATATCTTAGTAGCAACTCAACTCATGTGAAATTGAAATTAGATCAGCATAATTGTTACAATGGATCGCACTGAAATACGCATAAAACATGTAGAATTTGGAGTTCTATTTGAGCAATACCTCTAACTTGTACTTAAAAGAAATAAGTAAAATTACACCTAATATTTAACCATTACTTCAACTGATAATTACACAAATCAATTCTTAAGAGTAGTAAGAAACATTTTAAATTGACATTATCGTAGAATTTGATAGCAAAAGAAAATGAATTGTAACTTGAGATTTCAACACAGTTTTCATTGTTTAAAGATTATATAAATTATTCACAAAATTGCCTACAAAACTAAATATATTAACATCAGCATAACTTCTATCAGCATAACTTCTATGATAAAATAAATGTGGCGTCAATCGGCCATTATTTAACTAAATTCATCATATTAAAAATAATATTAATAAATTGTCACAATAAAAATAATCCTATCAAAAATGCTTTATTCTTAATCTTGTTTCAATGCATCCTCATCTTTTAAGAGGTTCACAAATAAAACCATGAACAAGACTATCTGTGTAAAAATATCATAAACTATACAAAACAAAACCCAAACACTAATTGCAGTACTGAGTCCAAATTGAAAACATGGTAAAACAACCACACCAATTTATTTACACAATAAAGAAACTGAACTAAAGAAAATCTTGCCACAGAACATCAAATATTTTCAAGACTACCAGAAAGATATTACTGTTGTTAATCCCAAAAAATGGTTGAGCAAGTGAAAAATAAAATAAACCAACACAAATAATATAATAAACAGTGCAAATTTATTCAACAACACGACAATCAGATGAAATTGAAAACGAAACATTACCGACGAAGTTCTGCACCGACGTCGTTACTACTGTCACGAGCTGAGATGTTGACCGTGGATCTGACTTTGCAAAGCGGTGGTGGCTTGAGATAATGACGGTCGGAGCATACAGAAAGCATCGTCGGAGTGTGTTGTGGTGAATCTGCCGCTACAGGGTTAGGTTGGACATCAATGATAATGTTGTTGTCAATGTGAACCGAGTTGGATTCAACTTCGAAATCATGAACCTAATAACCTGCATATAAACACATACACCAAGGAAACAGAAAAACAACTCTGTCAACTCAAAACTAACAGTCATGGATTCAAATTGACGATGCGAGCTTGACGACTCGCCACTGCGAAATACTGTAACCGTATTGCTTCCGTCGAATGGGAATTTGGCAAAGAGGATGAAGTGGTGGTTCTTTCGTGAAGGTTTTGACAATCATGGTGACGTTTGGCTCGTCGGAGTTTCGTGAGAGTGAGGAAAACGAAGATGGTAGCGATGGAGGTAGATTTCATTTGGGTTTGAGTTTAGAAGGATAATGAACAGGACAAGGGGTTTCGTGACTAGGGCTTGAGGTTTTTGGGCGCCGAAAGGTATTTTGAAGGGGAGATGAAGATGATGCGGCCGAGGTCGATAGAAAAATGGTGGTTCAGGTTTTAAGCAACGGCGGATTCACTTCGAAGAGAAAGGTGAACAATAGAGTTTTTTTGTGTTGAGATTGCGGCGCCGCTTTGGGAGAAATGGAAAGGATAGTAAACAGTGAATCTTCCCCTTTTTTCTGAAATTATCCCCTCTTAAATGCAGTGAAATCCAGCCCTAATGGGCCACTGAACATGGGCCTTCTGCCCTTTCTAACGTGTCTTCAACCTTCTTTTTTATTAATTTTCTTTTCAATTATCTTATTAACAACTATTACTAAATATTAACCAATATAATAACTACAAACTAAATTAATATTAATAACTAATTAATACATAAATACTAACAATAATCATTAAATAAATATTAACAATTAACAATAAAATAAATAATAAAAAATAAACTAAAATTTATAAAAACAAAAAAATAATTACTAAAAAAATATATTATTAGTAACATTAAAAGGAAAAAGTTTAAGAAACTAAAAAAAAATTCACAAAACGGCCACATGTCACGCCTTAATTGGTCAAAATATAAATTTCTAAAAAGTCAACCAATTGCGAGCGGATACGTGTCTAAATAACAATAAAATAAGCGAGCAATGTAAAACAGAAAATAAAATCGAAAAAGGTGATAATAAATAATTAAAAAAAATGGGTAGGACAAATTTAGGGTATGACAGATGCCCCTATCTAATTGCCTTGAACCTGAGAGAATGAACAGCTGCATGGCGTTCATTTTTAGGGTGGAAGTCAATTAGATACAAAAAGACCCCGAAATTTGTCCGACAAGTAAAGTACAGAGATTAGGTATACCAGAACGGGATGACAAGATGCAAAATAGATGAACGAGATAACCTGACATTCTCTGGGTGGTCAAAGCAGTCCCTTATCCAATAAGGTTCTTCGCGGTACCAGAGTGGTATAAATGATCCTCTTTGGGTGGTCGAAGCGGCCCCTCATTCGTTAAGGTCCTTCGATGATGCCAAAGCGGTATCTCGATCAAAACTGATATTCTTCGGGTGGTCGAAGCAGTACCTTATCCATTAAGGCTCTTCGCGATACCAAAGCAGTATCTCGAGTGATGATTTCGCTAAGGAATAGTTGAGCTAAAATCCTGCCAGAGGAAAAGCGTTGTCCAAACTCTGCAGGGGAGAAAGCCTTCAAGAAACTCTTTTGAGGATAACCTCTGCTTGGGGAGCTATGAGAGCAAAGGCTGTTGGGAACCATCATTATCAACTGTATGGTTAAAGAATGGCTTGCTGGGGATAGAATTCCTTGACCACATGCGACATTAACTCTTTTCAAGAGAAATATTGTTGACTTTGATGGAGGACCGGTCAAGATGCTTGTGAACTGATCCTGAATCCTATTATGCTATGTCGCTGGGGACAGAAATGCCACGCTTTGTATGATGCGCAAATATGCAACTAAAATGCAATTATGCTAGGGAATGTAAGATGCATATGTAAAGGATTGATATGCAATGCGTATGAAGATGCAACTGGGTAACAGATCAAGGTAAGGCTTTATTTTTGGTTTCCCACAAGGGATTATTTTTGGTATTTGATGAAACAAGGTGAAAAAGATTTATGGGGTATACTGGCACATCAACTCGGGGGTTGAGAAGAACAAATATACTATCGACTCGGGGTCGAGGATAAATCAGAACAACAAGTCAGTTTGAGGATTGAAGAAGAATAGCAAATATCGACTCGGGGGTCGAGAGAAAATAAAGGCAATATCGACTCGGGGGTCGAGGAAATGAAGACAAGTATTGACTCGGGGGTCGAGAAAAAGATAACAAAGATATCGACTCGGGGGTCGAGAAAATAAAGACATATCAACTCGGGGGTTGAAGAAAGGTGAATATCAACGCGGGGGTTGGAGAAAGGTAAATATCGACTCGGGGGTCGAAAAAAAACAAAATATCAACGCGGGGGTTGAAGGAGGAAAAGGCAAATATCGACTCGGGGGTCGAGAAAATAAAGACATATCAACTCAGGGGTTGAAGAAAGGTAAATATCGACTCGGGGGTCGAGAAAAGGAAAGACATATCAACGCGGGGGTTGAAGAAAAGTAAATATCGACTCGGGGGTCGAGAAACAAAGACAAAATATCAACACGGGGGTTGAAGGTAAAGGGAAATGATTATGCTATGTATGCATATGGTATATGCCAATTCTATGATGCATATGTGAATGCAAGCAGGGATATTGGTTTTATGAAGGTGTCAACAAGGGTGGACTTTGGTAGTTGCCAATAAAGGATTGGACTTTAAGAGATGCCAAGCAGGGTTGGACTTTTGGGTAGTGCCAAGTAGAGTTGGACTTTAGTGGATGCCAATCAGGGTTGGACTTTTATTGATTGCCAATACAAATTGGACTTTAATAGATGCCAAGCGGGGTTGGACTTTGGTAGTTGGTTGCCAATCAGGGTTGGACTTTTATTGGTTGCCAATACAAATTGGACTTTAATAGATGCCAAGCGGGGTTGGACTTTGGTAGTTGGTTGCCAATCAGGGTTGGACTTTTATTGGTTGCCAATACAAATTGGACTTTAATAGATGCCAAGCGGGGTTGGACTTTGGTAGTTGGTTGCCAATCAGGGTTGGACTTTTATTGGTTGCCAATACGAATTGGACTTTAGGAGATGCCAAGCGGGGTTGGACTTTTAAGGGTTGCCAACACAAATTGGACTTTAGGAGATGCCAAGCGGGGTTGGACTTTCAATGGTTATGATGCCAGTCAGGTGGACTTTTATGTAGTTGCCAATAAAAGATTGGACTTTTGGGTTTTATGGGATGCCAACAGAAGTGGACTTTATTTGGTAGTTGCCAATATGAATTGGACTTTAGGGGATGCCAAGCGGGGTTGGACTTTTAAGGGTTGCCAACACAAATTGGACTTTAGGAGATGCCAAATGGGGTTGGACTTTTAATGGTTATGATGCCAGCAAGGTGGACTTTTATTTGGTGAAAGTATTTGACTTCCCGACACACGGTATCTGATAATCATATGCTCATAAGACAAATGTGGATGTTCTCGGTGCTCCAAGTTAGATCCTTGCAGAAGTTGGCCACTCGTTCCTGGGAGAACCTTAACTTCTAGCCAATGTGCCATGACGACTTACAAATGTTGAGCGTAGCGATATAACCAAAGTATGTTGAATATGCGAGCGTAGCGACTTAACCAATGCATGTTGATCGTGCTTTTACTCTGCCCCAAGGCTTTTGACGCTTGTTGTGAACTTAACAGTTACTGATGTCTGGCATGGTCAGCTTGACCAACTTTGAAGGTAAGGAGGGAAACTGCCCCTGTTCAACTAGTCTGCCTCAGTCTGCCAGGTATTTGAAGATTTTTTCTTAAATATTTATACCATGACATGGTCTGCGATGATTGCCCCAGTGTCTAGATTTTGCAGTAATATGCCCCTGTTTGAAACTCGGAAGAACTTGCCCCAGTCTGCAGGGTAATGAGAAATTCTTGATTCAGGTCAACACCAATGAGTGATCGAGTTCCTCTTTGATTGCTATTTTGTTGCAATTTCCATAATGCCAAGTATTGTCTTGCAGTTAAAAGTGTTTATTCAAAAATTGTAATTTTAATGCGATATTTATGCGAAATTTGAAAGGATCATTTATTAGAATGATGTGACAGTGTATGACGAGTGGACTATTAGCCCAAACGCCGTGCTAATTTATCTGGTGCGAAAGATATAGCAAGAATAATGACACCAATGCTGGTGATAAGCAATCATGTGAGGAGTCAGGTTACGCAACCTTGCTGTAGATATGCTTTCAGAATAAAACCCCGCCTCAATTAGGTCTTTTAAGGGTTGTATCGTGGTCTGGTTCATGGTTATAGAAACAAAGGATATTAGGCTCAAAGTATGATTTGGTACCCACCCCTTCTTCGTAATGATCTCCATACCTATGTTCAGTTAATTTTGCACCTACTTGACGGTGTAAACTTGACGGTTTAAAGTTTGTCTGAAATGGCAACCACCTTATTTTGATGGATGTCACTAGCCCCTTGATTTGGGTGGCCACTGAATCTTATTTTGTTTTTGTAGAGGGTTTGAGTACCTCTTTTGGGTTTTGTTCTGATCCCTAACTTTTGCATGGGCTGACTTTGCTTGTCAGACCCATCGGGATTGCCCTGATTTGTGCCTAAGTCTCCTTTCGAGGTGTTCGACTTAGTAGGCTTTTGATTTTTTTTTTGGATTTTGTTGTGACTACCACGTCATGAGTCGTTAAAGAACAACCGTCTCCTGGATTTTGCTTTGTTGGTCCGAATACGGGATTGGATGAACTGAACACTACCCATGACCCAGGTTAAGTGTAAGGGTTTAGAAATCCGAAGAAAACTCCTACTTCTAGGTTCGAAGTGGTTGACTAGGGACTAACTCCTTATCTCTCCGGTGTTTGGGGATTTGAAGCAATGCCTGTACATCATCGGCGAGATTTTATCCAAAAGTATACTATCAGCAATTATGGGTATTACGTTTTCGTCATCCTCCCTCAAATCTTTGCTAAACAGTAGTGCGATAAAGGAAGTGATTTTTTTGTGATTTTTTTTTGCGATAAACAAGAAAATATGAGTGAATACGAATGAATTTGATCAAAACATGCATAATTATCACATTAACAATACCATTAATAAACAACAATGTCTAAAAGAAAATAGCACTTAATCAAAAAGAAACTACATATGCATAAAAATGGTATAGAAACTGCCCGCATTGAGGAACTGGGCTTTTCTTTCTTGATCAGCTTCTGGACTAGCTTTCTTGTTCATCGAGATCGGTATGATAACCTTCTTCATATCTACTCTCTGCAGTTTCTTCCATGTCATGGACTGATGGGCCCGCCTGATCAAATGAAGGACTGATGTGGATATGAAGACCTTGAGGCGTGAACGAGATTAGCTCGGACTCAATCAAATCTTGAACCTTGTTCTTGAACTGTTTGCAATCTTCAATTGAATGCCCCATGGCACCAGCATGGTAGCCGCATCGTGCATTAGTGTCAAAACCTGGTGGATATGGATGAATCACAGGATCCAAAACCTTAGGCACTATTAGTCCCCTACTAATCAAACGTGGTAGCACGTGACTGTATGACATTGGTAATGGATCAAAGTGTCTTTTTGGCCTTTGGTTATAGTAACGTCGTTGTGGAGCATGTTGCTGTGTGATTTGTTGTTGATGAGGAGGACCTCTACTGACATGAGGATATTGACCATGTGAAGAAACCGGAGTCACACAGGTAGACCTATAGGATTGCTGACTTTGAACATTTGAGATGCTTGGGTACTGAGGATAAGGTACCGAGGATGGAGCTTGTGGAGCATCCCGGATTGTATTGATCCCATCCTCTTCTTCCTCTTGGGAGCTAACAAATGATTCACCTTCACTGGCTGGGATGTTCGAGGCATCGTGAATCTTTCCACTTTTGAGATGGCTCTCGATGCGTTCTCCTACTAAAACCAAATCAGCAAAATTCAATGTCCCATTGCCCATCATCTTTTCCAAGTATGGTTCTTGCAAAGACTCTATGAACATGTCAACCAATTCCCTGTCTAAGAGTGGTGGTTGAACGTGAGCAGCCACCTCTCTCCATCTCTGAGCATACCCTCTAAAAGACTCGTTTTCCTCTTGAGATAAGCCTTGCAACTGCATGCGGTTGGGAGCCATATCAAGATTGTATTGGTATTGTTTCAGAAAGGCGTTGGCTAAGTCCGACCACGACTGGATATGGATACTTTCTAGCTGCATGTACCAACTTAAAGATGCCCCACTCAAACTGTCTTGGAAACAGTGAATCATAAGTTTGTCATTGCGAGCATAGAACGTCATCTTTCTGCAAAACATTACCAAATGTTGCTTCGGACAGCTATCTCCTTTGTACTTTTCAAAATTTGGCATCTTGAACTTTGGAGGTATCACAAGTCCGGGTACCAAACACATATTCAAAGCATTCAGATCAGCAGTATCACGCTCCATCATGGCTTCAACTTTCTCTTCCAACACACGACATTTTTTAGCAAACTCATCATCCTGAGGTCGTTCAACATTCCCCACCAAGCTTGCCACTTGGGAATTCGGTGTAGTGAATGAGAAGCTATGGTATTCAACAGCATCACGAGATGAGGTATGTTCATCCTGAATAATGTGACGCTCTTGTATAACCTGGTCTTCAACAGGAATCCGCACAGGCTGAGGTATGACATTCTCAGTGACTACAGGTCGTCGAGATTTATTTTCTCTCCTTGAAAAGGCTAGCATAGCTTCCACAAGCTGGTCCAACTGGTTCTTCATTAAGTCAACATCTGCTCTTGATGCAAACTGGTTCTGCTCTTCTGAACTCATGATTCTTCCAAAAGTTGCTTCAAGTCCGATACGGGTGTCGGGAAATCAACTACGGATTATGGACAAAGGATGGATGAGCTTTTTGGTTTTGGGAAAATATGCAATGCAAATGGAATGCAAATGCGATGATATGCAAATGCAATGCAGGCACAAACAAGATCCAGGAAAACATAAGCAAGTCAAAGCGCCCTAACCGGTAGACTATACAAGGCAAGTTCTAGATTATGTACCCACAGACCCACTCACGGGATAGCTTCTATGTTGATGGATAAGGTTCCCAAGATCACGGACACCAATCGCATCAACATCACGCAACAGGCTAGCTGCATTATGACGGTAATACGAAAAGGTCTCTCCTGAGCGGAGTCATCATGCTAGGCACACGAGGAGCGGGTCCTCGGAGACTAACACTACACGATCACCAATACAGAAATTGGTTCTAAGAGCGGTTCCCAGAGTCATGGACCCTTCATGAATCAAATCGTGCAACAGGCTAGCTGCGTTACGATAGGATCTACGAAAAGGTCTATTCTGGAGGAGCTTTCATGTTAGGCACCCAAGGAGCGAGTCCTTGGGGACTAACACTAATTACTACCAATTCTAAGCTATGTTTTCTCTCTTCTTTTTCCAAAGCTCGGGTGTAGAGCTTTACTTGCAATGCTATCCCCGAATCCAGCAGGCGGATATAATAAACAACATACGATAGAAAGAGAAAATAAGCAATAAACAATAGGAGAAAATAAACATAAAGAAAATAGTTAAGCAAAAGGTTAGTACACTCGAAACGAGTCAAGTTAGGCTTGACTCTCTCTTGCATAGGGCAATGCGTGTCCCCAGCAGAGTCGCCATCTGTCGTACCTCGAAAAATACGATCCTCGCGATGGCCGCGGAAAAATATTGTTCGAAACAGAGTCGCCACCGAACTTTATTCATTCCAAGGATGGAATAGGAAAATATCGATAAAACCTTTAGAGAGATAAGAACATGGTCATCGCAACCAATATTCTAGGTTCGGGAGTCGATTACGCAGAGGGAAGGTATTAGCACCCTCTACGTCCGTTGTACCCAACGGGAACCTCTTGATCGATTCGAGAGTAAAGTTAACTATGCTTGTTTGTTTTCTTCTAAGGTTTCTCCTATAGGGGGAATGGATGGTTATAAGATAGGGTGCTCGCCAAGGATTGGGGCCCTTGTGCCTACGTATCTTCACTTGTAAGAAGTGGAAAATCAGAGCATTCGTAGTTCGTGGGACTACGGGTAAAGGAGGGGATTGTGCTCGCCAAGATCATCGCAATCTTGTGCCTACGTATCTTACATTCAAGAAGGAATGAAGAATCAGAGCAGCCGTAGTTCGGCTAACTACGGTAAAAAGGTTTGTGTTTGGAATGAACGAGAGTTTATATCGCATTCTAACTGCTAAACATTGGCTTCTCTGCTCACTAGGGGAGGCTGAAGCACTAGTTTGTTATGCGCGGAAGAAGGGACTAAAACAATGTTCTAGGTAAGGTGTTTGAGTTGGAAATCGCACGAGGGCGAGGAAAGAGAATTGTGTTTAAAGGATAGTTCAATCGCACGGGGGCGAGAAAGAGAGAGTTAGGTTGAATAGGTAGTTAGGGTTTCGATTGCACGGAGGCGAAGAAGATAAGGTCGGTTAGATATTTTGAGGGAGAATGACGACTACTCGATAAACGAGACGTCAGTCTCGCAACCAATTAGTCGGGATATCGTTGGAATGCTAGATCCCAACGACACCTTTTTCATTCAATTAATTAGGAAATTGTATTTGAATGGACAATGAATACTTGTCCAAATAGTTAAGGCGCGTGTTTTAGACGAAAGGTCGAATGACACGCTACCTAAGGCGTACGCCTCAATAGTTGTCATTCAAGAATTCAAGGAGTGCGAGACTCCAAGAACTCAGTTCTTTCGTAATTTGATTAAGAAAAATGATTTGAATTTGACGTATGGTTTAGAAACATACTAGTGTTTAGACTCGATCACACGTGAGTGAGTAACGAGGTTAGATGGGTTGAAAACTTTAGGAGGAATGACGACTAATCGATAAACGAGACGTCGGCCTCGCAACCAATTAATCGGGATATTACTGGAATGCTAGATTCTAACGATACCTTTTTCATTCATTTTCGAAAACTGTGTTTGACGGTCGTTTAGACGCGTATTAGGGTTTAGACTCGATCGCACGAGGGTGAGGAACGAGGTTAGATGGGTTGAAAACTTTAGGAGGAATGACGACTAATCGATAAACGAGACGTCAGCCTCGCAACCAATTAATCGGGATATTACTGGAATGCTAGATTCCAACGATACCTTTTTCATTCATTTTCGAAAACTGTGTTTGACGGTCGTTTAGACGCGTATTAGGGTTTAGACTCGATCGCACGAGGGTGAGGAACGAGGCTAGATGGGTTGAAAACTTTAGGAGGAATGACGACTAATCGATAAACGAGACGTCGGCCTCGCAACCAATTAATCGGGATATCATTGGAATGCTAGATCCCAACGACATCTTTTTCATTCCATTAATTATGAAATATGTTTGTTGGACAGTGAAAGTATTGGTCCAAATAATTAAGAAGTGTTTTAGGAACGAAAGTTCGAATGATATACTATTCAAAGTGTACACCTTGATAGTAACCATTCTCGAATTCAAGGAATGCACGACTCCAAGAACTCGATACTTTCGTAATTTAATTATGAAAATAATAATTTGAATAGATTAGCGTACTCGGACTAGGCGCGCTAGGTATTCTAGAAATGTAAGATCAAAAGGATCACAACTCAAGATGTGCACCTTGAGAGCAATACTTCGGAAATTCAAGGAAGGCGAGATCCAAGAATTCAATTGTTTTGAAATTTAATTAAGAAAATAGTTTAATTTAATCAAAAAAATAGTTTTAATTTTCATATAAAAAATAAATTAATTAATTCTAAAAAAGTTTTGAAAAAAGCTAATCATAATTAATTGTTTTGAAAAAAAAAATTTAATATCTTAGAAAAAGTTTTAACTTAATAAAATATATTTTCCTAAAGGTTTAATATTTTAAATATTTATTTGATAATGATTTTGAAATATATTTTTTAAAGAAAGAATAATTGGGATTCCTTATAAAAATATCTATAAGCAATTAAAAATATCTTTTTGGAAATTTCAATTAAATTAATAAATAATTTGAAAACCGAAAGACGGAACAACCACAATTATTTACATTATTATAAAACTATTTGTAAACAGAAGGTATAAGAGAGAAAAAAAAATGGACGTGAATTAAATGTAGAACCAAGCCCAAATATCTTTGTCTAACACTAGTAAAAACTTGACTTTTAAAAGTTAATAAAGGGAAAATAATGATACTAGCAAAACTAATGAACATCAACCTTTCGGAAAAAAAATTCCAATATATCATATTAGCAAAAAATTCCAATATATCTTAGTAGCAACTCAACTCATGTGAAATTGAAATTAGATCAGCATAATTGTTACAATGGATCGCACTGAAATACGCATAAAACATGTAGAATTTGGAGTTCTATTTGAGCAATACCTCTAACTTGTACTTAAAAGAAATAAGTAAAATTACACCTAATATTTAACCATTACTTCAACTGATAATTACACAAATCAATTCTTAAGAGTAGTAAGAAACATTTTAAATTGACATTATCGTAGAATTTGATAGCAAAAGAAAATGAATTGTAACTTGAGATTTCAACACAGTTTTCATTGTTTAAAGATTATATAAATTATTCACAAAATTGCCTACAAAACTAAATATATTAACATCAGCATAACTTCTATCAGCATAACTTCTATGATAAAATAAATGTGGCGTCAATCGGCCATTATTTAACTAAATTCATCATATTAAAAATAATATTAATAAATTGTCACAATAAAAATAATCCTATCAAAAATGCTTTATTCTTAATCTTGTTTCAATGCATCCTCATCTTTTAAGAGGTTCACAAATAAAACCATGAACAAGACTATCTGTGTAAAAATATCATAAACTATACAAAACAAAACCCAAACACTAATTGCAGTACTGAGTCCAAATTGAAAACATGGTAAAACAACCACACCAATTTATTTACACAATAAAGAAACTGAACTAAAGAAAATCTTGCCACAGAACATCAAATATTTTCAAGACTACCAGAAAGATATTACTGTTGTTAATCCCAAAAAATGGTTGAGCAAGTGAAAAATAAAATAAACCAACACAAATAATATAATAAACAGTGCAAATTTATTCAACAACACGACAATCAGATGAAATTGAAAACGAAACATTACCGACGAAGTTCTGCACCGACGTCGTTACTACTGTCACGAGTTGAGATGTTGACCGTGGATCTGACTTTGCAAAGCGGTGGTGGCTTGAGATAATGACGGTCGGAGCATACAGAAAGCATCGTCGGAGTGTGTTGTGGTGAATCTGCCGCTACAGGGTTAGGTTGGACATCAATGATAATGCTGTTGTCAATGTGAACCGAGTTGGATTCAACTTCGAAATCATGAACCTAATAACCTGCATATAAACACATACACCAAGGAAACAGAAAAACAACTATGTCAACTCAAAACTAACAGTCATGGATTCAAATTGACGATGCGAGCTTGACGACTCGCCACTGCGAAATACTGTAACCGTATTGCTTCCGTCGAATGGGAATTTGGCAAAGAGGATGAAGTGGTGGTTCTTTCGTGAAGGTTTTGACAATCATGGTGACGTTTGGCTCGTCGGAGTTTCGTGAGAGTGAGGAAAACGAAGATGGTAGCGATGGAGGTAGATTTCGTTTGGGTTTGAGTTTAGAAGGATAATGAACAGGACAAGGGGTTTCGTGACTAGGGCTTGAGGTTTTTGGGCGCCGAAAGGTATTTTGAAGGGGAGATGAAGATGATGCGGCCGAGGTCGATAGAAAAATGGTGGTTCAGGGTTTAAGCAGCGGCGGATTCACTTCGAAGAGAAAGGTGAACAGTAGAGTTTTTCTGTGTTGAGATTGCGGCGCCGCTTTGGGAGAAATGGAAAGGATAGTAAACAGTGAATCTTCCCCTTTTTTCTGAAATTATCCCCTCTTAAATGCAGTGAAATCCAGCCCTAATGGGCCACTGAACATGGGCCTTCTGCCCTTTCTAACGTGTCTTCAACCTTCTTTTTTATTAATTTTCTTTTCAATTATCTTATTAACAACTATTACTAAATATTAACCAATATAATAACTACAAACTAAATTAATATTAATAACTAATTAATACATAAATACTAACAATAATCATTAAATAAATATTAACAATTAACAATAAAATAAATAATAAAAAATAAACTAAAATTTATAAAAACAAAAAAATAATTACTAAAAAAATATATTATTAGTAACATTAAAAGGAAAAAGTTTAAGAAACTAAAAAAAAATTCACAAAACGGCCACATGTCACGCCTTAATTGGTCAAAATATAAATTTCTAAAAAGTCAACCAATTGCGAGCGGATACGTGTCTAAATAACAATAAAATAAGCGGGCAATGTAAAACAGAAAATAAAATCGAAAAAGGTGATAATAAATAATTAAAAAAAATGGGTAGGACAAATTTAGGGTATGACAGCTACCTACCAACAGATATGAAACCGCCATTCTATGTGTTTCGCAACCGTCATTGTATGTGTTTTCCGTAGTAGTGTACTTCTCTAATGGAAGGAACACTTACTATTGGTTTAGACTTCTTCTTCTACTTATTGAGTAAGATAATTTTTTGAGTAATTTTTCAAGCTTTTAACTTCTAAATCTTCTTCCATTTCATTTAAAAAAAGTTTATTTAAAAAAAGTTATTAGCTTACATATTAAAATTTTTATTTAAAAAACGTTTGTGGCGTGTAAAACACGTCGCAACATACGTTTTAAAAAACATATATAAAAAGGCGTCTGGTTTTCATATTGGGGAAGGTTACTACAACATTTAGACTCTCCAGCAACCATTCAAAAATGTTGCCCAAACTCTGGAAAATGTTGCCTAAAAGAATAGGGGACGTTTTCTAGGCGTCTCCTGTGCGAGCGTTGCCTATTGTCTAAGGGGACATTTTTTCATGATCTTTGGGCACGATTTTTAAAAACGTCGCCTAAACAAAAGGAATAGGGGACGATTATTTGTGGCCTATAAGGCAACGCTTTTTAAGTGTAACCACAAAAGGAATAGGGGACGGTTATTCGTGTCCTCTGAGGCAACGCTTTTTAAGTGTTGCTACAAAAGGAATAGGGGACGATTATTTGTGGCCTCTTAGGTGATGCTTTTTAAGTGTTGCTAAAAGCGGCTACAATTAATAAGTGTTTCCTTAAATCTGAATCAGAATGATTATTTTTAAAGTGTCCCACTAAAATAAGGAGGAATGTTTTTACAGTGTCCCCACCTTTTGAATCAGGAGGATTGTTTTTACAGTGTCCCCATAAAATATACATTTTATAATTATTTTTAAATAATTTAGTCGATGATGATTGGCTTCAAAAAAATATCAATTATAATTTATACAATATCAAATTTAACCATCCACAAATGTTATATTATAATAAAATTGAGTTCAAACATTAATTTAAGATAGTTTTTAGTAAACAAAATGCCTAACGTAACATTACTTATAATAATAAGTTTAATACTTTTAAGTATGACCCTATCAAAATAACAAAAAAACATAGTTCAAGTTTAATGCTTTCAACTACAAGCAAAAAAAATACATCATCCAACTCATTCAAGGTTGTCTTCTTGAAATTCATCATCCATATCATCTTCTTGAAATTCATCACATATGTCGTCCTCCAGAAATTCTTTATCTACCTCGTCCTCTTGAAATTCACTATCTATATCGTCCTCTTGAAATTCATCATCTACATCTATGTCGTCCTCTTGAAATTCATCACCTGCAACGTCCTCTTAGAATCCATCATCTACATCGTCCTCTTGAATTTCATCATTTATATCGTCCTTTTCAACATCTTCATTAATACCTTGCTGCATAAGAAAATAAAACAAAATACATCATATTTATTTTTGTAAGATTGAATATCTTCCCAAAACAATTTGCAGAAACAAAACAATTTAATCTTTTTATTTTAAAGGAGAAAATTACAATAGTGGAAGGAAAAAATCTCACCAAAGATAAATTAATTAGGAGAATTTAAAATCAAGGAGGTCATGCGGTAATGTCTTAGGTTTTCTAATTTGTTTGCGCGTAAATTTCATTCCCTCTAAGTTACAATTTAACCATTTGTTCTTAAGAGACTCTTAGGTATTTTAACAAAATGCCTCACAGACATAATTACTTTATGTCATTATTTCTTCTTGTAATATCTTATCTTCCTTAAGCCTAGAAAAATATATAATGGAATAATTGAGTATGAGATTTAACAATAAGATAAATTACGCTACAAAATATTTTTAAAATTATTTGTGCAACTCTTTAAAACACACAAATTCATAAAACATAAAGAGGGAAGAAAAACTTTTGGCTGAAGTTGTTTTGATAGAGACATAGTGAAAAATAAAAATAAAATAAAAAAAATAGTGAATTTTTAAACAATAGAAAAGTCTGCATTGTTGTAATGAGTATGTGTTCAATGCATATTCAATTTCAACAAGTAATTTTTAAACAACAGGATTTATATAATATTTTACTTATAAAAAAGAATTTTATATAATATTTTTGATACTATTAAACCATAGAATTTAGATAGTATAACACAATTAGAATAACATAAATCAATAATATTGGTATATATGGTTACCTTTCCATGACATGGAGCATGAGTTGATGTAGAGGAATGAATTTGCGGTCTCATTTCCTTTGGGGAACTGTTAGCATCTCTATGAGATAATCCTAACAAATCTTCTATTGACTCCAAATTAATTTGAGGATTGCATTGTTGTATTACGGTCTTAAAAGCGTTTTGTAATCTATCAATCTGATCTTGAAACTCATGCCTTAATGTAGAAACCTCTTCATTGTGTGCTTGTTTCAGAGCATTAATCTCCGCCTTTCGCTTTAAGGAAGTTTTAGTTATGTTTCTCCCATAACAGCGTACCCTACCGGGACGCTCCTTTCCAAAAACAGATTTAAAAGCTTCTGTATCACTTTCCTCCTTTTCAACCATTTCTTGAAGTTGAGACTAGCATAAATTGCAAGAAAATATTAACTACTATTATAGACAATATAAGCCGACTATATTAAGTAAACATACTATATAAACAATGTTACATACAATTACTTTTCCAGTTTCTACATCCAACTCCTTTCCTTTACTTCCTTTTCGAGTTTCAACAAACATTTCTGATTGAGTGGGCTCTCTTTTTTCCTTTTCACGCTGCAGAAATTAAAGTAATTCCATAACTAAACAACCAGTGGATTAAATATCCTATTACAGAAACAAGACATAAATTAAAATTCTCAGAGAACCATTCGTCCAAGGAATACTTTAATTGAGCAAACAATCATTCATACAAGGGATACTTTATTGAGAACGAAAGAAAGTTACCATTTTTTCACGAGTTAAAGCAAAGTTTTTGGGACCCATTCGATGCATCCACTTTAGTTGAGCTTTATTTCTAGTGTTAGTTTCACTGATTGCCTACATTTAAATTTGACGAAATTATTTTAATAAATCTTACTTGATTATGGCATACATAGAAAGGTGAAAAATCACACACATACATAAAAAAATTATTAATCTTACTTGTATAGCTTCCTTACTCCAATAATCACAAAGACTTTTAAACTGAGCTATGGGCACCTTTAGTGGACGATTTTTGAGTCTCTCAGTCATGTTTGAATACTTCAAAAAATGATTCTTCTTAATTTTATGCTTATATCTTCTCCATGCATCTCTAACAGTGGTCTCAACCCAATCTTGTGCTTCAATCGGCAAGATAAACTTCCGCTACAAAATTTATAAGATAAAACAAGATCAAAAAATAAAACAATTTTTTGAACAATTAGACATTCAAATTCATATATACACACATACATTAGTATATCTCCAGAAACGTTTTTTACTATCATCTGGCATTCCTGACCAATTGGTGTAACGTAGAGGACAAAATGTTGAGTTCCTAGCCAATGTTCCCAAGAAGAGGCTCAAATCAGATACTACTTTATCACTAGGACCAATTGGTTGACCATCCTCATTAAAGGTTACTTCTGCTCGTTCTTCCAAAGTTCTTGCATGAATCTTTTTGCACAAAGTTTTTCCACGAGTTTTTCTTTGGGATGTTCCTATAAAGTAATCAACACAACAACATGATATCACATGTTTGCTACCAATATGTAAATAATGTATGAAATAATTACTATGAAATACGAAACTAATTACCTTTTTCTTCTTCTCTATTTGTGTTTGCCTCTTCTTCATTGACTTCTGCCCAATTTTGAACACTTTCTTGTTGAGTTCCTTTTTTTTGTTGATTTTGACTAGAGATTGGGTTAACGTTGCAGCCCGGTTTTTCTCCATTGTTTGACTTGGTTGCATCCATTTCCTTTGACTTGTGAATTTCTACATAATCATCAATCAACATTGATGGGCATTTTGGTACTCTCTTTTCCTTTTTAGAGTATTCAGTTTTTGACATCACTGTCTCCAAAGATATATTAGATTTCTCTAGTTTCTTATTTTTGGAAGGAATAAGTATTTTCCTTGCAACTGTTTTTTCCACCTTCTGAATTTTGTCTCTATTATTCTCTAGTAGATTCTCATGAGTTCTTTTTTTCAGCATTCCTGATTTTAATGTAATTTCCTCATCAAAATAATGTCATAAAAAGAATATATAAATTTAATGTATATGTAAAGATATTAATTACCTTGTGAAACTTCTTTGTTTCCATGTGTAAAAACTTCCTTAGCTTGTGGTTGCAAAAGCTTAGGTCTCTCTGTTTTCTTTATAGCAATGTGGTTGTCCAATTTGCCATCAACCTTTTGAACTCTTTCTCTATTTATTGTATCTTTTTCATGAGTTCTTTTCTTTGGTGTTTCTAATTTTAGTTAAAATTCATCAAAATATATTTGAAATAATTTAACGTAATATATACATAATAAACAATTACTTACCTTGTACAACTTCTTTGTCACCATGTGCATGATCTTTCATTACTTTTGGTTGCGAGAGTTTGTCTCTCTCCATTTTCTTTATAACAGTCTCTTTGTCGAAATTGCGATCAATATTTTGATCTCTTTCTTGTTGAGTTCCTTTTTTTGGCGTTTCTAGTTTTTGTAAAAATTCATAAAAAAAAACATTAGGAATAATATATCTAAAGGAAATCCAAAACATAAATTTTACATACGTAATTCTATAAAATCTTATGAAACAATAAAATAATTTACCATCCATAACTTCTACAACTTCCTGGACCCTTTCTCTATTGTTTCCCTGCAGCATCTCATGCAACTTGTCAATTTTTTCCTTCTTAACTTGCTTTAGTACTTTCTTTTTCAATTCTGCACTTGATCTTGCTAGAAGAGGAAAATCAAATCTTTTAGTTGGACTTCGACCACTCTTCCTATGCGATACACCATCTTTTACACTTCTTACATTGTCCATTATGGCCAGCAACTATGAACTACAAAGGGGGAAAATTACATAATTATACAACACAATTAATGTTCAAACACAATCTATTAACAAAAGGGCATATCTCAGTACAAATATTTGTAAACTATGATATAAACTAAGACCATAGAAAGACATAATAAACAATATTCATCAACAAAATGGTAGAACACATTGTGAGCATTACCTAATCAGTACTAGAATCATAATCGATTTCATCGTCACTTTCATAACTTGTGTCACTATGATCACTCTCTATTGATTTTTGGTTGTGAAGTTCTGACAAAGGAATTTCAAAGATATCATCCGGCACGTCTTTCCTAACCAAATCCACTTCACAATCATCCTTTAATGTATCAAGATTTGTTGAAATATCATATTCTTGAGCATCTGAACCCAAACATTCTCCCATGTCAAACGTTTCCCTTGGAAGTGCATTTAGAACATAGTGTTTGTTCTTGTTTAAAGGATCTTCAATAAAGAAGCACTGTTGAACTTGAGATGCCAACACAAATGGATCATTTTTGTAGCATTTTTTGTTGAAGTAAACGAACGGCGATCCATATTTATCCTTTTCATCCACAAACCAATCACATTTGAACAATACATATTTTTCATGACCATAATAATCTAACTCTATAATATCTTTTACTGCCCCATAGTAAGTCACACAAATCTTTTTTGGATTTTCATCCTTTGCATTTCTAATAACTTGAGTCACGGCTTCTAATGTCACACCACTATTTTGTGTTTTAAGCCTTGCTTCACGGTTTGTTGTATGAAACCTGTATCCATTAATAACATAACCAGAATACCTTCTAACAACATCATTTGGTCCCCTAGACAACACCTTCAACCATTCGGTAACTTCCTCTTCTATGACACGTGTTTCAAACCATTGAATAAAATCTTCTCTTTGATTGTTAGCTTTTCTGGGCTTCCTTTTTTTTTTAAGATTATGAACATTAACCTCATGTTCTCTACAAAATAAATAACTAATTTTTCAATACAAAAGAAAAAGAAAACTTATTGCAAAATGAAATGTTGTATCAAATAGATGATTATACCTAATGTATTCTTGCACTTCATCACAATTGAATAAAATGTACCCGTGAGCTTGGTTTAGAGACTTATTATCAAGGGAAATCAATTTCTTTCCCCCAATTGGATGACCTATGCTTGGAGTATCATCGCTATTTCGTGTCATTCTATTCATCCTTGTGTCTACAGCACTAGACAAATATCTTGAACAAAATGTTAGAGATTCTTTAACTAAGTATGCTTCAGCGATAGAACCCTCTGGACGACTCCTATTACGAACAAAAGATTTTAACTCACCCAAATATCTTTCCATATAATACATCCATCGAAATTGAACCGGTCCACCTAATCTGACTTCATTTGCAAGGTGAATTGGCAAGTGAACCATTATGTCAAAGAAACTTGGAGGGAAGATACGCTCGAATTGACAAAGTGTTTCAGCAATTTCAACTTCTAAGTAATCCAAAGTTTTCACATCTATAACCTTCTGGCATAAACACCGAAAAAATGAACAAAGTCGGAGCAAAGGGATAACAACTTGATTAGGGGCTATCCCTTTTATTGCTACTTGCAACAAGTAATGCAATATAATATGAGCATCATGACTCTTGTATCCAGAAACTTTTCCTTCATTAACTTGAACACATAGAGAAATATTAGATGCAAGGCCATCAGGAAGTTTTACTGTCTTTAAAACATTACAAAAAATAGATTTCTCTTGCTTTGTTAGGGAGAAACATGCCTTAGGGATTTGGGTTTTCTTACCATCACTCGTTGCCTTCAAATGGATTTTTTTTCTAATCCCCATGTGTTGTAGGTCCAAACGAGCTTTTGCATGATCCTTTTTCTTCCCTTCAATCTCCAAGAGAGTCCCCATTATATTATCACAAATGTTCTTTTCTGCATGCATAACATCTACATTATGTCGCAAAGAATTATCCTTCCAATATGGTAATTGCCAAAAGATAGACTTTTTCTTCCATGGACCAGGCCTTTTTTTCTGGTATTTTTGCCCCACTACGTCAGGGATCTTTTCTAAGTCTTTTAAAATCATTGTTGAATCTAACAAGGAGGGTGCAGACCTATGTTCTGGCTTTCCATCAAAAGAACTTGAATTTGATCTCCAACTATGATTTGAATCCAAAAAGACTCGATGACCCATATAACACATCTTTCGACTATATTTTAAGTACCTTGAAGAAGTTTTATGATTACAAGCAGGGCAAGCAAACTTCCCTTTAGTGCTCCAACCGGATAACATAGCATATGCAGGGAAGTCATTCACAGTCCACATAAGAGCTGCACGCATTTGAAATGATTGATTTTTTGATATATCATATGTCTCTACACCGACATCCCACAATATCTTAAGCTCCTCAATAAGTGGCTGCAAATACACATCAATTTCATTTTCGGGTGACTTTGGTCCAGGAATAAGTAACGACATTAAACAATTTTCAGCCTTCATGCACAAATTTGGCGGATAGTTATATATTGTTAATACAACGGGCCATGTGCTATGTGACAAACTCATAGTCCTAAATGGATTAAACCCGTCACTTGCCAACCCAAGTCTAATGTTACGAGTTTCAAGAGAAAAATCTGAATGTTTGGCATCAAAGTCTTTCCATGATTGGGCATCGGCCGGATGCCTTAACTTCCCATCCCTTGAACGATGGTCTGCATGCCACCTCAATGTGTCGGCTGTCTTTGAACACATAAAAAGTCTTTTCAATCTTGGAATCAAAGGAAAATGTCTTAGAACTTTGGCAGAAACCTTGTGAGCTTTTATAGATTCTTCAAGATCATTAGCAACTTCAGGATATTCAATCCACCTTGATGCTCCACAAATATGACATGAATCATCTTTCCCATGATCTTTCCAAAATAACATGCAATTGTTGGGACATGCATCAATCTTTTTATAGTCTAAGCCCAAATCTTTAATCATAGATTTTGTTTTATTGAAAGAGACAGGGATGTTCAAATCAGGCATAGCCTCTTTCAACAACTCTAAGAGAGCAGTGAACGATGCATTGCTCCATCCATGGAGACATTTCAACAAATAAATTCGAATAGTGAATGATAACGAGGAAAACTTTTCACAACCAGGATACAACTCTTGCTTTGCATCATCAACTAGTTTATAAAATTTCTTTGCATCTTCATTTAGACCTTCATGTACTCCACCTCCTTCAGCCACATCTTTAAATGTCTCAAATAGCAAGCCATCGATATCATCATGAGATGATGTTTCATTATCACTATCGTCATCAAGATCCATAAGGCTTTCATCTTCACCATGATAAATCCATTCAGTGTATCCCTTTACAAATCCTTTGCTACATAAATGGTCATACACTACATCTTTTACTTCCCAAATATCATTACAACATACAGCACAAGGACACAAAATCTCTTCTTCTTCAACCATTCCTTTAGTAAACGCGATATCCAAAATGTAATTGACACCATTCTTATAATCTTGACTGTGTGGAGGCAACTCCACCCAATCCTTCTTTATCATGCTTAGTTTTCTAAAATGAAATAAATTATATATTATTATAAGTCTATAAGGGTATACTTCAAAACATAATAGAAGTGTTCATCATGACTATATAATTAAATAAATTATTAACTAAAGGTGTTTAGAAAAAATATGATATTGTCATGAATATGTGTTTAAAAGTATTATCACTTAAAATATTATCATGAATTGAAATATTATATATAGTAGAATAATGGAATCATGCACCGATGACAGTTGAAGCTGCCAGCATGATTTGAGCTTTCTTTCTTTTAATTATATTACCTCTTTGAACTTAAATATAATCGGAAAAAAATGTGTTTGGTTCATATTTAAACTATATATATATATATATATATATATATATATATATATATATATATATATATATATATATATATATATATATATATATATATATATATATATATATATATATATATATATATATATATATATATATATATATATATATATATATATATATATATATATATATATATATATATATATATATATATATATATATATATATATATATATTAAATTATATGAATATTATTTATTTAGTTGATAAGACATCTTCAAAAGATTTGATCTAGTTGTAAAAAGAAATGTTTTGGACTTCGAAATTCTGGATTTATACTCCACTCGTACATTTGAAGAAATTTAAATGTAAATCAATTTCTATAGTATTCCCAACCATAATTTCTATAGAAATTTATACTCCAGTACTCACTTGTCCACTTGCTTCTATTTATTTCTCTCATATGGACACAAAAGATGAGACATTGGATTAAATTCTTTTAAGTCTTAATTTAACCTTGTGAAATCAAGGTGACACTCGCCTCATTTTGCTTCACATAAAGTGGAATTAAAATGGACCTTAATTGATTATAAAGCCAGATTGCATTAAATTAAATAATGCACAAAAAGCCATAGTGGTCAGTGGAGAAAAAAGGGATAAAAAAACATTAACTACTATAATAGTTTATTCAAACTTTAATTAAAGCCAGATTCCATAATTAAAGCCATATTCTATATCAATTCTACCTTATTATATATGTGCCTTATATATAATCCCAACAGTGAATTATTCAACTGAGCTGACATTACTAGGTTTGGATACAGAATGTGTGATATGTCTCAGAATTTACAGCATTTCAAGTTGAGTTTCATTCAGGATGCAAAAAAGAACATAAAAATTTCCTTTTAATGGTTTAACTTTGTTTTTAATTTTGAACATATATGGTTATATACAATCATGTCTTTATCATGAATTGTTTTAATTTCCATGAAGTAGGTATATAGTTTAATGCATTTTTTTCATTTGCTAAAATCTGGTGATTATGTTTTAATCACGTTAACTAAACAACTAACAGCTAATCATGTTTATCCTAGTCAAATGGAAATGTATGAATACTTAAAAATCCTAGCAAATACCTTCCCCCATGGAAAATCCATTTTATGGTTTGGTTTTAAGATAGTACTATGTTATATTGGCGCAGAACATATATACTTTTACATCTCAGCAGTATGTCTGCTCAAAAACCTGCTATTCATTAATTACTTGCTTTTCCACATGTATTATCCAGTGCTGGTCAAGTGTTATGTTATGACTGATAAAAATGCTAAGCAATATTTTGGCTGACTAAAGTTGAAGAAGAACATTAGTTATTCTGCCTGGCCTATTCTAGTGGTAACTGTTAAAATACTAATTTTGTTCGACATTAGAGTTGTATTATACATTACATGCCTGCTTCAAGAATGCAAAATTTTGGAGACTTTTTATGTTCCTTGTCTTGAAGAACATATTTCTTTGTAATTTGTTATGTGCAACAAATTTTGTTATTTTGATTTCTTATTTGTACCAGACTACAAGTCCCAAACAATTGTGGAACTAATAAAATTGAAGGTTAATTTCTTTCAAATTTTCTTATTGCAGTTTCATACAATTCAATTTTGAAGTGAATATCCCAGTCTTTTACTTTTCCAATCTTGTACAGAATATTGACAGTAGTATGTAATCTGGACAATCGACTTGTTGTTTATGCCTATTCATAGATTGAAAAATGAAAAGCATGGGGGGACTTTGTAGCATAAACAGATGTTTTTATTTAATTTTCTTTTGTTTTCATTTTTTATAAGGAGTCATGTTTGATTAAGGTTCTGTGGTTATGTGCACTGCAGCTATTATCTCTTACCATGTTTCTAATGTAAGTTGCAAGTATCTTCAATAATCAAATTCTAATGGCAGGCATATAATTTATGGTTTGATTTTAAGATAGTACTATGTTACTTCATCTCCAATTTTTTGCTTGTCAGGCTTATCTCTCAGATGAAGAATTTCACACCGATACGCACACCGCACTGAAAAACACTACAATCTATTTTGTAGTAGTGATTGCTGCTTTGGGTCTAAAACTTGTGACTATCTCACCTATTTTTTTCAGACCTTTATAAGCTACCCCTCTTCAATCCTTCACCCCACAAGATCTACCAAATGACAAAGCATGTTCATCTGAAGCAACCTCTGATCAAAATATCTAATCTGATCAATTTGAAGTTGAACATGTAACCCAAGATCAACCAGAAACTCCAATTTAACTCTTAACTAACCCATAACCTACATCTGAAACTCAACCTCAACCCTCACCTCAACTAGAACTCCAACCTACACCCCAACCTTCACTCATTCTACACATCAGCCTCAATCAAGCTTTGTTCCGTATCAACCCCAAGTTCAAATTACATATGAATCTCATACTGAAATAGAACAAGCTTCTTTGGAGCAACATCCGCCTGAAACCACCCTAAACCACACCATCCAAGAAACTGCATCCTCTGACCATCATCCATCTCTAATTAGAAATGACGTTGTCTCAAAAGCTAGCACATCATTCCTTTCCACTCCCTCTCACATTTCTTTTCAATGATAATCTCACATTTCTTTTCAATGATCCTGTTAGTTACTCGCAGAACTTCGATGAAGGAATTCGGCTCGACGAAGAACCTCGACGACTTTCACATGTTTGTCAAGATGTTAGGTGTGATTTATATCGTTAATGTTAGTATATTAGTTGTTATGCCGGTGGTTTATTTTTTTTGTTGATTCAGTATGGGCTTGTTTAGAATTGATATGTAATTTGGATATTAATCAGCTACTGATTATGCTAAATTATATATAAATTTGCAATCAATATCTTGTTACAGTTAGTCTATTATGAATTTGAATCAGCTGCACTTAAAACAGTTGAGTCTACTATGAGTTCTACTCCAAAAACAGTTGAGTAAAAATAAAATTAAAATTATCCTAGTATAACAGTTTAGTCCGAGTAAGTTTTACCCAAAATCCATATATTTCTCCCAATATATATAAGCTAAAATTAATGAAGCATTCATGTTCTTATTGTATTCTCTACAATGTATTAAATTATTTCCAGCAAGTAGACTATATGTAATATGTATAAACTCTAGAATACGGAAATCAAAAACACCACGTCGACACCATATCTAATAATGATATTAATGGTTTAGACTCTAGATTCAGAAATGAAGGTAAACAAGGACTGAATTTCATTACCTAAAGACCTTTCAACTTGATTATAGCAGTAACAGAACCAAAAGCTTCTCCTTAGTCAGAAGTGACTTCAATTTCAACACAACGTCCTTTTCTACAACAAAAACAACAAAGTTAGTCAATAAACTACCAAGTTTCCTTCTCGAACCACACTGAAATCAACGAAATACCTTATTGAGGTTTAACTGAGAAAATAACGATGTTGCTTCCATGAACGATCTAGAGAGAATAAATCAGAAAACTATAAAATTAAAACCTAGATATAATAAAGAGTAAAAGAGATGAAATTGAATACGTTGTTGTTGGAAGAAAAGACGATGATGTCGATGGACTCGAAGGTGGTGCGATGAGCGGGATTACAGTGAGTGGTTACGATGCGGGAAAGGGGTAAGATGCCAGAACAAAAGGCGTCATCGTCAACGGTTGTAGATTTGAGAAATTCGTCGAGGTGGTTACTGGTGTGGTGGTGGTGAGAGCAGACGGTGGATTTTGGATGAGATCGGCGGTGGATGTTTGAAGAAAGCTAGGAGATCGAACCTTACGTGTTCTTGTTCGATTTTTTCTTCTTTTTTCTTTTTTCAATTTTTTGTATATATGTTATTCTGAAACATGCCTCACGTTATCCTTTTCAATTTTTTTTTTTTAAATTTTCTTTTTTCAATTATATATATATATATATATATATATATATATATATATATATATATATATATATATATATATATATATATATATATATATATATATATATATATATATATATATATATATATATATATATATATATATATATATATATATATATATATATATATATATATATATATATATATATATATATATATATATATATATATATATATATATATATATATATTATTCTGAAACATGGATATAGAGAGGAGTAGTGGGTTGATATGTTTAACTTTTTTTAGAATGACATGTATATAGTTTTTGTATATTATATTATTATATTAAGTGTTAAATGATTTTTTATATTTAATTTTTTTTAATAATGTTTAGAGGAAAATATTTTTTAGTGGATAAATTTTGGAGGGAAGATTGCCACCAAAAATTTGATGTTCCTAAAATTTTATGCAACGTTGAATGAATGTAGCCTTTTATTAGAAGTAATGTAACAATCTAAAAATGTCCCCAAAAATATTTAAGGGGACAATTATCAAACATTGCTAAAGAAATAGTATAATGACTCTTCAAAATCGTCCCCATAAGTAGTTAAAGGCACATTTAACCATCGTTGCCAAAAAAATAAAAGAGTGACGCTCTAAAAACGTCCCCAAAAGTATTTTAGGCAACGATTATTAAGGGTTGCATATATATTTTTGTCAACACTCATAAATTGTTGCCTTTACAAATTTTAGGCAACAATTTTTACACGTTACCTAAAAAATTATTGCCAAAGACAACAAATGTTGTAGTGAAATTTTCAAAAAAATAAATTTGTGGCGTGGAAAACACGTCGTAACGTACATCTCAAAAATAAAAAAAATTGAGAGGAAAATTTTGACGGTTGAAATAGATTGCTTTGCTGGTTGACTGACACCTTTTAATTGGTGTCATGTATCCCACGTCGTAAACCATGTGTTTGTTCTATCATTACAGGTTTACCAGCGTGTTATTCAAGTTACAACACAATAATACTTTTCATCTGTGACGTGATTTACACGCCGCTGATGTGTCTATTTAATACCCGCAAATTCTCTTCCCATCATGTTATTAGAGACACATAAACGTTTATTCTCTCAGTTTATTTTTCTTTCCACCTTCTTCTCTCTTTTTCTTTTCTAGATTTATATTTTCATCACCCACCTTCTTCTCTCACCTTCGTCCAGATTTACTCAAGGTATGCTTTTTAATTTATGTTATTAGCTTTTTCATTTTAATTTTAGTTTGTTGGATTGTTGATTTACTAAGGTATGCTTTTTAATTTATGTTATTAGCTTTTTCGTTTTAATTTCTGTTTGTTTTATTTTTTAGTTCAAGAGTCAAGAAGTCAATGAATTTAATTTTTAAAATTTATTAGGCTGTTGGCTGTTTTGGAATATTTATGTAGTTGATTTTAAATTTCAAAATTTGAATCATATTCTCCTTTCCCGTGTTCAGACCTCACAAGAACTATCCGCCCACACCATATAACTACCAAACCAAACAAAATTCTAATGCTTGGATCGTTTTGGTGCAATAACAAACATTGTGGTAATAAACAAAACCAAAACGGTTTCTCTCCAACTTCGTCTTATGAGATAGTAAAATATCTATAAAATATTTGTGTCCCTACAATCGAATGTTATCACTGCTAGCAATTGAGTTGAATTAACAAAATAAAAATGCTCTTTATTTTTTTTAATATATTAATATAAAAAAATTAAAATAAGTGTAAAAATATATCAAATTATTTGTTTAAATAATAATAATTAAGTATAAAAAGATTGTTTAATTTCTTAGGCAACCAAGCAAGAGTAAAAATAAATGGCAGGAAATGTTGCGTTCTTTTAGCTTATTGAATAGAAAATATAATGAGTAAAAACACATTTAAAGCCTTTCGAATTCCACATACATACAATGACATGCTACCTACCAACAGATATGAAACCGCCATTCTATGTGTTTCGCAACCGTCATTGTATGTGTTTTCCGTAGTAGTGTACTTCTCTAATGGAAGGAACACTTACTATTGGTTTAGACTTCTTCTTCTACTTATTGAGTAAGATAATTTTTTGAGTAATTTTTCAAGCTTTTAACTTCTAAATCTTCTTCCATTTCATTTAAAAAAAGTTTATTTAAAAAAAGTTATTAGCTTACATATTAAAATTTTTATTTAAAAAACGTTTGTGGCGTGTAAAACACGTCGCAACATACGTTTTAAAAAACATATATAAAAAGGCGTCTGGTTTTCATATTGGGGAAGGTTAAAATTTTCAAAAAAATAAATTTGCGGCGTGGAAAACACGTCGTAACGTACATATCAAAAATAAAAAAAATTGAGAGGAAAATTTTGACGGTTGAAATTGATTGCTTTGCTGGTTGACTGACACCTTTTAATTGGTGTCATGTATCCCACGTCGTAAACCATGTGTTTGTTCTATCATTACAGGTTTACCAGCGTGTTATTCAAGTCACAACACAATAATACTTTTCATCTGTGACGTGATTTACACGCCGCTGATGTGTCTATTTAATACCCGCAAATTCTCTTCCCATCATGTTATTAGAGACACATAAACGTTTATTCTCTCAGTTTATTTTCCTTTCCACCTTCTTCTCTCATTTTCTTTTCTAGATTTATATTTTCATCACCCACCTTCTTCTCTCACCTTCATCCAGATTTACTCAAGGTATGCTTTTTAATTTATGTTATTAGCTTTTTCATTTTAATTTTCGTTTGTTGGATTGTTGATTTACTAAGGTATGCTTTTTAATTTATGTTATTAGCTTTTTCGTTTAAATTTTTGTTTGTTTTATTTTTTAGTTCAAGAGTCAAGAATTCAATGAATTTAATTTTTAAAATTTATTAGGCTGTTGGCTGTTTTGGAATATTTATGTAGTTGATTTTAAATTTCAAAATTTGAATCATATTCTCCTTTCCCGTGTTCAGACCTCACAAGAACTATCCGCCCACACCATATAACTACCAAACCAAACAAAATTCTAATGCTTGGATCGTTTTGGTACAATAACAAACATTGTGGTAATAAACAAAACCAAAACGGTTTCTCTCCAACTTTGTCTTATGAGATAGTAAAATATCTATAAAATATTTGTGTCCCTACAATCGAATGTTATCACTGCTAGCAATTGAGTTGAATTAACAAAATAAAAATGCTCTTTATTTTTTTTAATATATTAATATAAAAAAATTAAAATAAGTGTAAAAATATATCAAATTATTTGTTTAAATAATAATAATTAAGTATAAAAAGATTTTTTAATTTCTTAGGCAACCAAGCAAGAGTAAAAATAAATGGCAGGAAATGTTGCGTTCTTTTAGCTTATTGAATAGAAAATATAATGAGTAAAAACACATTTAAAGCCTTTTGAATTCCACATACATACAATGACATGCTACCTACCAACAGATATGAAACCGCCATTCTATGTGTTTCGCAAGTGTCATTGTATGTGTTTTCCGTAGTTGTGTACTTCTCTAATGGAAGGAACACTTACTATTGGTTTAGACTTCTTCTTCTACTTATTGAGTAAGATAATTTTTTGAGTAATTTTTCAAGCTTTTAACTTCTAAATCTTCTTCCATTTCATTTAAAAAAAGTTTATTTAAAAAAAGTTATTAGCTTACATATTAAAATTTTTATTTAAAAAACGTTTGTGGCGTGTAAAACACGTCGCAACATACGTTTTAAAAAACATATATAAAAAGGCGTCTGGTTTTCATATTGGGGAAGGTTAAAATTTTCAAAAAAATAAATTTGTGGCGTGGAAAACACGTCGTAACGTACATATCAAAAATAAAAAAAAATTGAGAGGAAAATTTTGACGGTTGAAATTGATTGCTTTGCTGGTTGACTGACACCTTTTAATTGGTGTCATGTATCCCACGTCGTAAACCATGTGTTTGTTCTATCATTACAGGTTTACCAGCGTGTTATTCAAGTCACAACACAATAATACTTTTCATCTGTGACGTGATTTACACGCCGCTGATGTGTCTATTTAATACCCGCAAATTCTCTTCCCATCATGTTATTAGAGACACATAAACGTTTATTCTCTCAGTTTATTTTCCTTTCCACCTTCTTCTCTCATTTTCTTTTCTAGATTTATATTTTCATCACCCACCTTCTTCTCTCACCTTCATCCAGATTTACTCAAGGTATGCTTTTTAATTTATGTTATTAGCTTTTTCATTTTAATTTTCGTTTGTTGGATTGTTGATTTACTAAGGTATGCTTTTTAATTTATGTTATTAGCTTTTTCGTTTTAATTTCTGTTTGTTTTATTTTTTAGTTCAAGAGTCAAGAATTCAATGAATTTAATTTTTAAAATTTATTAGGCTGTTGGCTGTTTTGGAATATTTATGTAGTTGATTTTAAATTTCAATATTTGAATCATATTCTCCTTTCCCGTGTTCATACCTCACAAGAACTATCCGCCCACACCATATAACTACCAAACCAAACAAAATACTAATGCTTGGATCGTTTTGGTGCAATAACAAACATTGTGGTAATAAACAAAACCAAAACGGTTTCTCTCCAACTTCGTCTTATGAGATAGTAAAATATCTATAATTTTTTTGTGTCCCTACAATCGAATGTTATCACTGCTAGCAATTGAGTTGAATTAACAAAATAAAAATGCTCTTTATTTTTTTTAATATATTAATATAAAAAAATTAAAATAAGTGTAAAAATATATCAAATTATTTGTTTAAGTAATAATAATTGAAGTATAAAAAGATTGTTTAATTTCTTAGGCAACCAAGCAAGAGTAAAAATAAATGGCAGGAAATGTTGCGTTCTTTTAGCTTATTGAATAGAAAATATAATGATTAAAAACACATTTAAAGCCTTTTGAATTCCACATACATACAATGACATGCTACCTACCAACAGATATGAAACCGCCATTCTATGTGTTTCGCAACCGTCATTGTATGTGTTTTCCGTAGTAGTGTACTTCTCTAATGGAAGGAACACTTACTATTGGTTTAGACTTCTTCTTCTACTTATTGAGTAAGATAATTTTTTGAGTAATTTTTCAAGTTTTTAACTTCTAAATCTTCTTCCATTTCATTTAAAAAAAGTTTATTTAAAAAAAGTTATTAGCTTACATATCAAAATTTTCATTTAAAAAACGTTTGTGGCGTGTAAAACACGTCGCAACATACTTTTTAACATATAAAAAGGCGTCTGGTTTTCATATTGGGGAAGGTTAAAATTTTCAAAAAAATAAATTTGTGGCGTGGAAAACACGTCGTAACGTACATATCAAAAATAAAAAAATTGAGAGGAAAATTTTGACGGTGAAATTGATTGCTTTGCTGGTTGACTGACACCTTTTAATTGGTGTCATGTATCCCACGTCGTAAACCTTGTGTTTGTTCTATCATTACAGGTTTACCAGCGTGTTATTCAAGTCACAACACAATAATACTTTTCATCTGTGACGTGATTTACATGCCGCTGATGTGTCTATTTAATACCCACAAATTCTCTTCCCATCATGTTATTAGAGACACATAAATGTTTATTCTCTCAGTTTATTTTCCTTTCCACCTTCTTCTCTCATTTTCTTTTCTAGATTTATATTTTTATCACACATCTTCTTTTCTCACCTTCATCCAGATTTACTCAAGGTATGCTTTTTAATTTATGTTATTAGCTTTTTCATTTTAATTTTCGTTTGTTGGATTGTTGATTTACTCAAGGTATGCTTTTTAATTTATGTTATTAGATTTTTCGTTTTAATTTCTGTTTGTTTTATTTTTTAGTTCAAGAGTCAAGAATTCAATGAATTTAATTTTTAAAATTTATTAGGCTGTTGGCTGTTTTGGAATATTTATGTAGTTGATTTTAAATTTCAATATTTGAATCATATTCTCCTTTCCCGTGTTCAGACCTCACAAGAACTATCCGCCCACACCATATAACTACCAAACCAAACAAAATACTAATGCTTGGATCGTTTTGGTGCAATAACAAACATTGTGGTAATAAACAAAACCAAAACGGTTTCTCTCCAACTTCGTCTTATGAGATAGTAAAATATCTATAATTTTTTTGTGTCCCTACAATCGAATGTTATCACTGCTAGCAATTGAGTTGAATTAACAAAATAAAAATGCTCTTTATTTTTTTTAATATATTAATATAAAAAAATTAAAATAAGTGTAAAAATATATCAAATTATTTGTTTAAGTAATAATAATTGAAGTATAAAAAGATTGTTTAATTTCTTAGGCAACCAAGCAAGAGTAAAAATAAATGGCAGGAAATGTTGCGTTCTTTTAGCTTATTGAATAGAAAATATAATGATTAAAAACACATTTAAAGCCTTTTGAATTCCACATACATACAATGACATGCTACCTACCAACAGATATGAAACCGCCATTCTATGTGTTTCGCAACCGTCATTGTATGTGTTTTCCGTAGTAGTGTACTTCTCTAATGGAAGGAACACTTACTATTGGTTTAGACTTCTTCTTCTACTTATTGAGTAAGATAATTTTTTGAGTAATTTTTCAAGTTTTTAACTTCTAAATCTTCTTCCATTTCATTTAAAAAAAGTTTATTTAAAAAAAGTTATTAGCTTACATATCAAAATTTTCATTTAAAAAACGTTTGTGGCGTGTAAAACACGTCGCAACATACTTTTTAACATATAAAAAGGCGTCTGGTTTTCATATTGGGGAAGGTTAAAATTTTCAAAAAAATAAATTTGTGGCGTGGAAAACACGTCGTAACGTACATATCAAAAATAAAAAAATTGAGAGGAAAATTTTGACGGTGAAATTGATTGCTTTGCTGGTTGACTGACACCTTTTAATTGGTGTCATGTATCCCACGTCGTAAACCTTGTGTTTGTTCTATCATTACAGGTTTACCAGCGTGTTATTCAAGTCACAACACAATAATACTTTTCATCTGTGACGTGATTTACATGCCGCTGATGTGTCTATTTAATACCCACAAATTCTCTTCCCATCATGTTATTAGAGACACATAAATGTTTATTCTCTCAGTTTATTTTCCTTTCCACCTTCTTCTCTCATTTTCTTTTCTAGATTTATATTTTTATCACACATCTTCTTTTCTCACCTTCATCCAGATTTACTCAAGGTATGCTTTTTAATTTATGTTATTAGCTTTTTCATTTTAATTTTCGTTTGTTGGATTGTTGATTTACTCAAGGTATGCTTTTTAATTTATGTTATTAGATTTTTCGTTTTAATTTCTGTTTGTTTTATTTTTTAGTTCAAGAGTCAAGAATTCAATGAATTTAATTTTTAAAATTTATTAGGCTGTTGGCTGTTTTGGAATATTTATGTAGTTGATTTTAAATTTCAATATTTGAATCATATTCTCCTTTCCCGTGTTCAGACCTCACAAGAACTATCCGCCCACACCATATAACTACCAAACCAAACAAAATACTAATGCTTGGATCGTTTTGGTGCAATAACAAACATTATGGTAATAAACAAAACCAAAACGGTTTCTCTCCAACTTCGTCTTATGAGATAGTAAAATATCTATAAAATTTTTGTGTCCCTACAATCGAATGTTATCACTGCTAGCAATTGAGTTGAATTAACAAAATAAAAATTCTCTTTATTTTTTTTAATATATTAATATAAAAAAATTAAAATAAGTGTAAAAATATATCAAATTATTTGTTTAAGTAATAATAATTAAGTATAAAAAGATTGTTTAATTTCTTAGGCAACCAAGCAAGAGTAAAAATAAATGGCAGGAAATGTTGCGTTCTTTTAGCTTATTGAATAGAAAATATAATGAGTAAAAACACATTTAAAGCCTTTTGAATTCCACATACATACAATGACATGCTACCTACCAACAGATATGAAACCGCCATTCTATGTGTTTCGCAACCGTCATTGTATGTGTTTTCCGTAGTAGTGTACTTCTCTAATGGAAGGAACACTTACTATTGGTTTAGACTTCTTCTTCTACTTATTGAGTAAGATAATTTTTTGAGTAATTTTTCAAGTTTTTAACTTCTAAATCTTCTTCCATTTCATTTAAAAAAAGTTTATTTTAAAAAAGTTATTAGCTTACATATCAAAATTTTTATTTAAAAAACGTTTGTGGCGTGTAAAACACGTCGCAACATACTTTTTAACATATAAAAAGGCGTCTGGTTTTCATATTGGGGAAGGTTAAAATTTTCAAAAAAATAAATTTGTGGCGTGGAAAACACGTCGTAACGTACATATCAAAAATAAAAAAATTGAGAGGAAAATTTTGACGGTGAAATTGATTGCTTTGCTGGTTGACTGACACCTTTTAATTGGTGTCATGTATCCCACGTCGTAAACCTTGTGTTTGTTCTATCATTACAGGTTTACCAGCGTGTTATTCAAGTCACAACACAATAATACTTTTCATCTGTGACGTGATTTACATGCCGCTGATGTGTCTATTTAATACCCACAAATTCTCTTCCCATCATGTTATTAGAGACACATAAATGTTTATTCTCTCAGTTTATTTTCCTTTCCACCTTCTTCTCTCATTTTCTTTTCTAGATTTATATTTTTATCACACATCTTCTTTTCTCACCTTCATCCAGATTTACTCAAGGTATGCTTTTTAATTTATGTTATTAGCTTTTTCATTTTAATTTTCGTTTGTTGGATTGTTGATTTACTCAAGGTATGCTTTTTAATTTATGTTATTAGATTTTTCGTTTTAATTTCTGTTTGTTTTATTTTTTAGTTCAAGAGTCAAGAATTCAATGAATTTAATTTTTAAAATTTATTAGGCTGTTGGCTGTTTTGGAATATTTATGTAGTTGATTTTAAATTTCAATATTTGAATCATATTCTCCTTTCCCGTGTTCAGACCTCACAAGAACTATCCGCCCACACCATATAACTACCAAACCAAACAAAATACTAATGCTTGGATCGTTTTGGTGCAATAACAAACATTATGGTAATAAACAAAACCAAAACGGTTTCTCTCCAACTTCGTCTTATGAGATAGTAAAATATCTATAAAATTTTTGTGTCCCTACAATCGAATGTTATCACTGCTAGCAATTGAGTTGAATTAACAAAATAAAAATGCTCTTTATTTTTTTTAATATATTAATATAAAAAAATTAAAATAAGTGTAAAAATATATCAAATTATTTGTTTAAATAATAATAATTAAGTATAAAAAGATTTTTTAATTTCTTAGGCAACCAAGCAAGAGTAAAAATAAATGGCAGGAAATGTTGCGTTCTTTTAGCTTATTGAATAGAAAATATAATGAGTAAAAACACATTTAAAGCCTTTTGAATTCCACATACATACAATGACATGCTACCTACCAACAGATATGAAACCGCCATTCTATGTGTTTCGCAACTGTCATTGTATGTGTTTTCCGTAGTAGTGTACTTCTCTAATGGAAGGAACACTTACTATTGGTTTAGACTTCTTCTTCTACTTATTGAGTAAGATAATTTTTTGAGTAATTTTTCAAGCTTTTAACTTCTAAATCTTCTTCCATTTCATTTAAAAAAAGTTTATTTAAAAAAAGTTATTAGCTTACATATTAAAATTTTTATTTAAAAAACGTTTGTGGCGTGTCAAACACGTCGCAACATACGTTTTAAAAAACATATATAAAAAGGCGTCTGGTTTTCATATTGGGGAAGGTTAAAATTTTCAAAAAAATAAATTTGTGGCGTGGAAAACACGTCGTAACGTACATATCAAAAATAAAAAAAAATTGAGAGGAAAATTTTGACGGTTGAAATTGATTGCTTTGCTGGTTGACTGACACCTTTTAATTGGTGTCATGTATCCCACGTCGTAAACCATGTGTTTGTTCTATCATTACAGGTTTACCAGCGTGTTATTCAAGTCACAACACAATAATACTTTTCATCTGTGACGTGATTTACACGCCGCTGATGTGTCTATTTAATACCCGCAAATTCTCTTCCCATCATGTTATTAGAGACACATAAACGTTTATTCTCTCAGTTTATTTTCCTTTCCACCTTCTTCTCTCATTTTCTTTTCTAGATTTATATTTTCATCACCCACCTTCTTCTCTCACCTTCATCCAGATTTACTCAAGGTATGCTTTTTAATTTATGTTATTAGCTTTTTCATTTTAATTTTCGTTTGTTGGATTGTTGATTTACTAAGGTATGCTTTTTAATTTATGTTATTAGCTTTTTCGTTTTAATTTCTGTTTGTTTTATTTTTTAGTTCAAGAGTCAAGAATTCAATGAATTTAATTTTTAAAATTTATTAGGCTGTTGGCTGTTTTGGAATATTTATGTAGTTGATTTTAAATTTCAATATTTGAATCATATTCTCCTTTCCCGTGTTCATACCTCACAAGAACTATCCGCCCACACCATATAACTACAAAACCAAACAAAATACTAATGCTTGGATCGTTTTGGTGCAATAACAAACATTGTGGTAATAAACAAAACCAAAACGGTTTCTCTCCAACTTCGTCTTATGAGATAGTAAAATATCTATAATTTTTTTGTGTCCCTACAATCGAATGTTATCACTGCTAGCAATTGAGTTGAATTAACAAAATAAAAATGCTCTTTATTTTTTTTAATATATTAATATAAAAAAATTAAAATAAGTGTAAAAATATATCAAATTATTTGTTTAAGTAATAATAATTGAAGTATAAAAAGATTGTTTAATTTCTTAGGCAACCAAGCAAGAGTAAAAATAAATGGCAGGAAATGTTGCGTTCTTTTAGCTTATTGAATAGAAAATATAATGATTAAAAACACATTTAAAGCCTTTTGAATTCCACATACATACAATGACATGCTACCTACCAACAGATATGAAACCGCCATTCTATGTGTTTCGCAACCGTCATTGTATGTGTTTTCCGTAGTAGTGTACTTCTCTAATGGAAGGAACACTTACTATTGGTTTAGACTTCTTCTTCTACTTATTGAGTAAGATAATTTTTTGAGTAATTTTTCAAGTTTTTAACTTCTAAATCTTCTTCCATTTCATTTAAAAAAAGTTTATTTTAAAAAAGTTATTAGCTTACATATCAAAATTTTTATTTAAAAAACGTTTGTGGCGTGTAAAACACGTCGCAACATACTTTTTAACATATAAAAAGGCGTCTGGTTTTCATATTGGGGAAGGTTAAAATTTTCAAAAAAATAAATTTGTGGCGTGGAAAACACGTCGTAACGTACATATCAAAAATAAAAAAATTGAGAGGAAAATTTTGACGGTGAAATTGATTGCTTTGCTGGTTGACTGACACCTTTTAATTGGTGTCATGTATCCCACGTCGTAAACCTTGTGTTTGTTCTATCATTACAGGTTTACCAGCGTGTTATTCAAGTCACAACACAATAATACTTTTCATCTGTGACGTGATTTACATGCCGCTGATGTGTCTATTTAATACCCACAAATTCTCTTCCCATCATGTTATTAGAGACACATAAATGTTTATTCTCTCAGTTTATTTTCCTTTCCACCTTCTTCTCTCATTTTCTTTTCTAGATTTATATTTTTATCACACATCTTCTTTTCTCACCTTCATCCAGATTTACTCAAGGTATGCTTTTTAATTTATGTTATTAGCTTTTTCATTTTAATTTTCGTTTGTTGGATTGTTGATTTACTCAAGGTATGCTTTTTAATTTATGTTATTAGATTTTTCGTTTTAATTTCTGTTTGTTTTATTTTTTAGTTCAAGAGTCAAGAATTCAATGAATTTAATTTTTAAAATTTATTAGGCTGTTGGCTGTTTTGGAATATTTATGTAGTTGATTTTAAATTTCAATATTTGAATCATATTCTCCTTTCCCGTGTTCAGACCTCACAAGAACTATCCGCCCACACCATATAACTACCAAACCAAACAAAATACTAATGCTTGGATCGTTTTGGTGCAATAACAAACATTATGGTAATAAACAAAACCAAAACGGTTTCTCTCCAACTTCGTCTTATGAGATAGTAAAATATCTATAAAATTTTTGTGTCCCTACAATCGAATGTTATCACTGCTAGCAATTGAGTTGAATTAACAAAATAAAAATGCTCTTTATTTTTTTTAATATATTAATATAAAAAAATTAAAATAAGTGTAAAAATATATCAAATTATTTGTTTAAATAATAATAATTAAGTATAAAAAGATTTTTTAATTTCTTAGGCAACCAAGCAAGAGTAAAAATAAATGGCAGGAAATGTTGCGTTCTTTTAGCTTATTGAATAGAAAATATAATGAGTAAAAACACATTTAAAGCCTTTTGAATTCCACATACATACAATGACATGCTACCTACCAACAGATATGAAACCGCCATTCTATGTGTTTCGCAACTGTCATTGTATGTGTTTTCCGTAGTAGTGTACTTCTCTAATGGAAGGAACACTTACTATTGGTTTAGACTTCTTCTTCTACTTATTGAGTAAGATAATTTTTTGAGTAATTTTTCAAGCTTTTAACTTCTAAATCTTCTTCCATTTCATTTAAAAAAAGTTTATTTAAAAAAAGTTATTAGCTTACATATTAAAATTTTTATTTAAAAAACGTTTGTGGCGTGTCAAACACGTCGCAACATACGTTTTAAAAAACATATATAAAAAGGCGTCTGGTTTTCATATTGGGGAAGGTTAAAATTTTCAAAAAAATAAATTTGTGGCGTGGAAAACACGTCGTAACGTACATATCAAAAATAAAAAAAAATTGAGAGGAAAATTTTGACGGTTGAAATTGATTGCTTTGCTGGTTGACTGACACCTTTTAATTGGTGTCATGTATCCCACGTCGTAAACCATGTGTTTGTTCTATCATTACAGGTTTACCAGCGTGTTATTCAAGTCACAACACAATAATACTTTTCATCTGTGACGTGATTTACACGCCGCTGATGTGTCTATTTAATACCCGCAAATTCTCTTCCCATCATGTTATTAGAGACACATAAACGTTTATTCTCTCAGTTTATTTTCCTTTCCACCTTCTTCTCTCATTTTCTTTTCTAGATTTATATTTTCATCACCCACCTTCTTCTCTCACCTTCATCCAGATTTACTCAAGGTATGCTTTTTAATTTATGTTATTAGCTTTTTCATTTTAATTTTCGTTTGTTGGATTGTTGATTTACTAAGGTATGCTTTTTAATTTATGTTATTAGCTTTTTCGTTTTAATTTCTGTTTGTTTTATTTTTTAGTTCAAGAGTCAAGAATTCAATGAATTTAATTTTTAAAATTTATTAGGCTGTTGGCTGTTTTGGAATATTTATGTAGTTGATTTTAAATTTCAATATTTGAATCATATTCTCCTTTCCCGTGTTCATACCTCACAAGAACTATCCGCCCACACCATATAACTACAAAACCAAACAAAATACTAATGCTTGGATCGTTTTGGTGCAATAACAAACATTGTGGTAATAAACAAAACCAAAACGGTTTCTCTCCAACTTCGTCTTATGAGATAGTAAAATATCTATAATTTTTTTGTGTCCCTACAATCGAATGTTATCACTGCTAGCAATTGAGTTGAATTAACAAAATAAAAATGCTCTTTATTTTTTTTAATATATTAATATAAAAAAATTAAAATAAGTGTAAAAATATATCAAATTATTTGTTTAAGTAATAATAATTGAAGTATAAAAAGATTGTTTAATTTCTTAGGCAACCAAGCAAGAGTAAAAATAAATGGCAGGAAATGTTGCGTTCTTTTAGCTTATTGAATAGAAAATATAATGATTAAAAACACATTTAAAGCCTTTTGAATTCCACATACATACAATGACATGCTACCTACCAACAGATATGAAACCGCCATTCTATGTGTTTCGCAACCGTCATTGTATGTGTTTTCCGTAGTAGTGTACTTCTCTAATGGAAGGAACACTTACTATTGGTTTAGACTTCTTCTTCTACTTATTGAGTAAGATAATTTTTTGAGTAATTTTTCAAGTTTTTAACTTCTAAATCTTCTTCCATTTCATTTAAAAAAAGTTTATTTAAAAAAAGTTATTAGCTTACATATCAAAATTTTCATTTAAAAAACGTTTGTGGCGTGTAAAACACGTCGCAACATACTTTTTAACATATAAAAAGGCGTCTGGTTTTCATATTGGGGAAGGTTAAAATTTTCAAAAAAATAAATTTGTGGCGTGGAAAACACGTCGTAACGTACATATCAAAAATAAAAAAATTGAGAGGAAAATTTTGACGGTGAAATTGATTGCTTTGCTGGTTGACTGACACCTTTTAATTGGTGTCATGTATCCCACGTCGTAAACCTTGTGTTTGTTCTATCATTACAGGTTTACCAGCGTGTTATTCAAGTCACAACACAATAATACTTTTCATCTGTGACGTGATTTACATGCCGCTGATGTGTCTATTTAATACCCACAAATTCTCTTCCCATCATGTTATTAGAGACACATAAATGTTTATTCTCTCAGTTTATTTTCCTTTCCACCTTCTTCTCTCATTTTCTTTTCTAGATTTATATTTTTATCACACATCTTCTTTTCTCACCTTCATCCAGATTTACTCAAGGTATGCTTTTTAATTTATGTTATTAGCTTTTTCATTTTAATTTTCGTTTGTTGGATTGTTGATTTACTCAAGGTATGCTTTTTAATTTATGTTATTAGATTTTTCGTTTTAATTTCTGTTTGTTTTATTTTTTAGTTCAAGAGTCAAGAATTCAATGAATTTAATTTTTAAAATTTATTAGGCTGTTGGCTGTTTTGGAATATTTATGTAGTTGATTTTAAATTTCAATATTTGAATCATATTCTCCTTTCCCGTGTTCAGACCTCACAAGAACTATCCGCCCACACCATATAACTACCAAACCAAACAAAATACTAATGCTTGGATCGTTTTGGTGCAATAACAAACATTATGGTAATAAACAAAACCAAAACGGTTTCTCTCCAACTTCGTCTTATGAGATAGTAAAATATCTATAAAATTTTTGTGTCCCTACAATCGAATGTTATCACTGCTAGCAATTGAGTTGAATTAACAAAATAAAAATTCTCTTTATTTTTTTTAATATATTAATATAAAAAAATTAAAATAAGTGTAAAAATATATCAAATTATTTGTTTAAGTAATAATAATTAAGTATAAAAAGATTGTTTAATTTCTTAGGCAACCAAGCAAGAGTAAAAATAAATGGCAGGAAATGTTGCGTTCTTTTAGCTTATTGAATAGAAAATATAATGAGTAAAAACACATTTAAAGCCTTTTGAATTCCACATACATACAATGACATGCTACCTACCAACAGATATGAAACCGCCATTCTATGTGTTTCGCAACCGTCATTGTATGTGTTTTCCGTAGTAGTGTACTTCTCTAATGGAAGGAACACTTACTATTGGTTTAGACTTCTTCTTCTACTTATTGAGTAAGATAATTTTTTGAGTAATTTTTCAAGTTTTTAACTTCTAAATCTTCTTCCATTTCATTTAAAAAAAGTTTATTTTAAAAAAGTTATTAGCTTACATATCAAAATTTTTATTTAAAAAACGTTTGTGGCGTGTAAAACACGTCGCAACATACTTTTTAACATATAAAAAGGCGTCTGGTTTTCATATTGGGGAAGGTTAAAATTTTCAAAAAAATAAATTTGTGGCGTGGAAAACACGTCGTAACGTACATATCAAAAATAAAAAAATTGAGAGGAAAATTTTGACGGTTGAAATTGATTGCTTTGCTGATTGACTGACACCTTTTAATTGGTGTCATGTATCCCACGTCGTAAACCTTGTGTTTGTTCTATCATTACAGGTTTACCAGCGTGTTATTCAAGTCACAACACAATAATACTTTTCATCTGTGACGTGATTTACATGCCGCTGATGTGTCTATTTAATACCCGCAAATTCTCTTCCCATCATGTTATTAGAGACACATAAATGTTTATTCTCTCAGTTTATTTTCCTTTCCACCTTCTTCTCTCATTTTCTTTTCTAGATTTATATTTTTATCACACACCTTCTTCTCTCACCTTCATCCAGATTTACTCAAGGTATGCTTTTTAATATATGTTATTAGCTTTTTCATTTTAATTTCCGTTTGTTGGATTGTTGATTTACTCAAGGTATGCTTTTTAATTTATGTTATTAGCTTTTTCGTTTTAATTTCTGTTTGTTTTATTTTTTAGTTCAAGAGTCAAGAATTCATTGAATTTAATTTTTAAAATTTATTAGGCTGTTGGCTGTTTTGGAATATTTATGTCGTTGATTTTAAATTTCAATATTTGAATCATATTCTCCTTTCCCGTGTTCAGACCTCACAAGAACTATCCGCCCACACCATATAACTACCAAACCAAACAAAATACTAATGCTTGGATCGTTTTGGTGCAATAACAAACATTATGGTAATAAACAAAACCAAAACGGTTTCTCTCCCCAACTTCGTCTTATGAGATAGTAAAATATCTATAAAATTTTTGTGTCCCTACAATCGAATGTTATCACTGCTAGCAATTGAGTTGAATTAACAAAATAAAAATTCTCTTTATTTTTTTTAATATATTAATATAAAAAAATTAAAATAAGTGTAAAAATATATCAAATTATTTGTTTAAGTAATAATAATTAAGTATAAAAAGATTGTTTAATTTCTTAGGCAACCAAGCAAGAGTAAAAATAAATGGCAGGAAATGTTGCGTTCTTTTAGCTTATTGAATAGAAAATATAATGAGTAAAAACACATTTAAAGCCTTTTGAATTCCACATACATACAATGACATGCTACCTACCAACAGATATGAAACCGCCATTCTATGTGTTTCGCAACCGTCATTGTATGTGTTTTCCGTAGTAGTGTACTTCTCTAATGGAAGGAACACTTACTATTGGTTTAGACTTCTTCTTCTACTTATTGAGTAAGATAATTTTTTGAGTAATTTTTCAAGTTTTTAACTTCTAAATCTTCTTCCATTTCATTTAAAAAAAGTTTATTTTAAAAAAGTTATTAGCTTACATATCAAAATTTTTATTTAAAAAACGTTTGTGGCGTGTAAAACACGTCGCAACATACTTTTTAACATATAAAAAGGCGTCTGGTTTTCATATTGGGGAAGGTTAAAATTTTCAAAAAAATAAATTTGTGGCGTGGAAAACACGTCGTAACGTACATATCAAAAATAAAAAAATTGAGAGGAAAATTTTGACGGTTGAAATTGATTGCTTTGCTGATTGACTGACACCTTTTAATTGGTGTCATGTATCCCACGTCGTAAACCTTGTGTTTGTTCTATCATTACAGGTTTACCAGCGTGTTATTCAAGTCACAACACAATAATACTTTTCATCTGTGACGTGATTTACATGCCGCTGATGTGTCTATTTAATACCCGCAAATTCTCTTCCCATCATGTTATTAGAGACACATAAATGTTTATTCTCTCAGTTTATTTTCCTTTCCACCTTCTTCTCTCATTTTCTTTTCTAGATTTATATTTTTATCACACACCTTCTTCTCTCACCTTCATCCAGATTTACTCAAGGTATGCTTTTTAATATATGTTATTAGCTTTTTCATTTTAATTTCCGTTTGTTGGATTGTTGATTTACTCAAGGTATGCTTTTTAATTTATGTTATTAGCTTTTTCGTTTTAATTTCTGTTTGTTTTATTTTTTAGTTCAAGAGTCAAGAATTCATTGAATTTAATTTTTAAAATTTATTAGGCTGTTGGCTGTTTTGGAATATTTATGTCGTTGATTTTAAATTTCAATATTTGAATCATATTCTCCTTTCCCGTGTTCAGACCTCACAAGAACTATCCGCCCACACCATATAACTACCAAACCAAACAAAATACTAATGCTTGGATCGTTTTGGTGCAATAACAAACATTATGGTAATAAACAAAACCAAAACGGTTTCTCTCCCCAACTTCGTCTTATGAGATAGTAAAATATCTATAAAATTTTTGTGTCCCTACAATCGAATGTTATCACTGCTAGCAATTGAGTTGAATTAACAAAATAAAAATTCTCTTTATTTTTTTTAATATATTAATATAAAAAAATTAAAATAAGTGTAAAAATATATCAAATTATTTGTTTAAGTAATAATAATTAAGTATAAAAAGATTGTTTAATTTCTTAGGCAACCAAGCAAGAGTAAAAATAAATGGCAGGAAATGTTGCGTTCTTTTAGCTTATTGAATAGAAAATATAATGAGTAAAAACACATTTAAAGCCTTTTGAATTCCACATACATACAATGACATGCTACCTACCAACAGATATGAAACCGCCATTCTATGTGTTTCGCAACCGTCATTGTATGTGTTTTCCGTAGTAGTGTACTTCTCTAATGGAAGGAACACTTACTATTGGTTTAGACTTCTTCTTCTACTTATTGAGTAAGATAATTTTTTGAGTAATTTTTCAAGTTTTTAACTTCTAAATCTTCTTCCATTTCATTTAAAAAAAGTTTATTTTAAAAAAGTTATTAGCTTACATATCAAAATTTTTATTTAAAAAACGTTTGTGGCGTGTAAAACACGTCGCAACATACTTTTTAACATATAAAAAGGCGTCTGGTTTTCATATTGGGGAAGGTTAAAATTTTCAAAAAAATAAATTTGTGGCGTGGAAAACACGTCGTAACGTACATATCAAAAATAAAAAAATTGAGAGGAAAATTTTGACGGTTGAAATTGATTGCTTTGCTGATTGACTGACACCTTTTAATTGGTGTCATGTATCCCACGTCGTAAACCTTGTGTTTGTTCTATCATTACAGGTTTACCAGCGTGTTATTCAAGTCACAACACAATAATACTTTTCATCTGTGACGTGATTTACATGCCGCTGATGTGTCTATTTAATACCCGCAAATTCTCTTCCCATCATGTTATTAGAGACACATAAATGTTTATTCTCTCAGTTTATTTTCCTTTCCACCTTCTTCTCTCATTTTCTTTTCTAGATTTATATTTTTATCACACACCTTCTTCTCTCACCTTCATCCAGATTTACTCAAGGTATGCTTTTTAATATATGTTATTAGCTTTTTCATTTTAATTTCCGTTTGTTGGATTGTTGATTTACTCAAGGTATGCTTTTTAATTTATGTTATTAGCTTTTTCGTTTTAATTTCTGTTTGTTTTATTTTTTAGTTCAAGAGTCAAGAATTCATTGAATTTAATTTTTAAAATTTATTAGGCTGTTGGCTGTTTTGGAATATTTATGTCGTTGATTTTAAATTTCAATATTTGAATCATATTCTCCTTTCCCGTGTTCAGACCTCACAAGAACTATCCGCCCACACCATATAACTACCAAACCAAACAAAATACTAATGCTTGGATCGTTTTGGTGCAATAACAAACATTATGGTAATAAACAAAACCAAAACGGTTTCTCTCCCCAACTTCGTCTTATGAGATAGTAAAATATCTATAAAATTTTTGTGTCCCTACAATCGAATGTTATCACTGCTAGCAATTGAGTTGAATTAACAAAATAAAAATGCTCTTTATTTTTTTTTAATATATTAATATAAAAAAATTAAAATAAGTGTAAAAATATATCAAATTATTTGTTTAAATAATAATAATTAAGTATAAAAAGATTTTTTAATTTCTTAGGCAACCAAGCAAGAGTAAAAATAAATGGCAGGAAATGTTGCGTTCTTTTAGCTTATTGAATAGAAAATATAATGAGTAAAAACACATTTAAAGCCTTTTGAATTCCACATACATACAATGACATGCTACCTACCAACAGATATGAAACCGCCATTCTATGTGTTTCGCAACTGTCATTGTATGTGTTTTCCGTAGTAGTGTACTTCTCTAATGGAAGGAACACTTACTATTGGTTTAGACTTCTTCTTCTACTTATTGAGTAAGATAATTTTTTGAGTAATTTTTCAAGCTTTTAACTTCTAAATCTTCTTCCATTTCATTTAAAAAAAGTTTATTTAAAAAAAGTTATTAGCTTACATATTAAAATTTTTATTTAAAAAACGTTTGTGGCGTGTAAAACACGTCGCAACATACGTTTTAAAAAACATATATAAAAAGGCGTCTGGTTTTCATATTGGGGAAGGTTAAAATTTTCAAAAAAATAAATTTGTGGCGTGGAAAACACGTCGTAACGTACATATCAAAAATAAAAAAAAATTGAGAGGAAAATTTTGACGGTTGAAATTGATTGCTTTGCTGGTTGACTGACACCTTTTAATTGGTGTCATGTATCCCACGTCGTAAACCATGTGTTTGTTCTATCATTACAGGTTTACCAGCGTGTTATTCAAGTCACAACACAATAATACTTTTCATCTGTGACGTGATTTACACGCCGCTGATGTGTCTATTTAATACCCGCAAATTCTCTTCCCATCATGTTATTAGAGACACATAAACGTTTATTCTCTCAGTTTATTTTCCTTTCCACCTTCTTCTCTCATTTTCTTTTCTAGATTTATATTTTCATCACCCACCTTCTTCTCTCACCTTCATCCAGATTTACTCAAGGTATGCTTTTTAATTTATGTTATTAGCTTTTTCATTTTAATTTTCGTTTGTTGGATTGTTGATTTACTAAGGTATGCTTTTTAATTTATGTTATTAGCTTTTTCGTTTTAATTTCTGTTTGTTTTATTTTTTAGTTCAAGAGTCAAGAATTCAATGAATTTAATTTTTAAAATTTATTAGGCTGTTGGCTGTTTTGGAATATTTATGTAGTTGATTTTAAATTTCAATATTTGAATCATATTCTCCTTTCCCGTGTTCATACCTCACAAGAACTATCCGCCCACACCATATAACTACCAAACCAAACAAAATACTAATGCTTGGATCGTTTTGGTGCAATAACAAACATTGTGGTAATAAACAAAACCAAAACGGTTTCTCTCCAACTTCGTCTTATGAGATAGTAAAATATCTATAATTTTTTTGTGTCCCTACAATCGAATGTTATCACTGCTAGCAATTGAGTTGAATTAACAAAATAAAAATGCTCTTTATTTTTTTTAATATATTAATATAAAAAAATTAAAATAAGTGTAAAAATATATCAAATTATTTGTTTAAGTAATAATAATTGAAGTATAAAAAGATTGTTTAATTTCTTAGGCAACCAAGCAAGAGTAAAAATAAATGGCAGGAAATGTTGCGTTCTTTTAGCTTATTGAATAGAAAATATAATGATTAAAAACACATTTAAAGCCTTTTGAATTCCACATACATACAATGACATGCTACCTACCAACAGATATGAAACCGCCATTCTATGTGTTTCGCAACCGTCATTGTATGTGTTTTCCGTAGTAGTGTACTTCTCTAATGGAAGGAACACTTACTATTGGTTTAGACTTCTTCTTCTACTTATTGAGTAAGATAATTTTTTGAGTAATTTTTCAAGTTTTTAACTTCTAAATCTTCTTCCATTTCATTTAAAAAAAGTTTATTTAAAAAAAGTTATTAGCTTACATATCAAAATTTTCATTTAAAAAACGTTTGTGGCGTGTAAAACACGTCGCAACATACTTTTTAACATATAAAAAGGCGTCTGGTTTTCATATTGGGGAAGGTTAAAATTTTCAAAAAAATAAATTTGTGGCGTGGAAAACACGTCGTAACGTACATATCAAAAATAAAAAAATTGAGAGGAAAATTTTGACGGTGAAATTGATTGCTTTGCTGGTTGACTGACACCTTTTAATTGGTGTCATGTATCCCACGTCGTAAACCTTGTGTTTGTTCTATCATTACAGGTTTACCAGCGTGTTATTCAAGTCACAACACAATAATACTTTTCATCTGTGACGTGATTTACATGCCGCTGATGTGTCTATTTAATACCCACAAATTCTCTTCCCATCATGTTATTAGAGACACATAAATGTTTATTCTCTCAGTTTATTTTCCTTTCCACCTTCTTCTCTCATTTTCTTTTCTAGATTTATATTTTTATCACACATCTTCTTTTCTCACCTTCATCCAGATTTACTCAAGGTATGCTTTTTAATTTATGTTATTAGCTTTTTCATTTTAATTTTCGTTTGTTGGATTGTTGATTTACTCAAGGTATGCTTTTTAATTTATGTTATTAGATTTTTCGTTTTAATTTCTGTTTGTTTTATTTTTTAGTTCAAGAGTCAAGAATTCAATGAATTTAATTTTTAAAATTTATTAGGCTGTTGGCTGTTTTGGAATATTTATGTAGTTGATTTTAAATTTCAATATTTGAATCATATTCTCCTTTCCCGTGTTCAGACCTCACAAGAACTATCCGCCCACACCATATAACTACCAAACCAAACAAAATACTAATGCTTGGATCGTTTTGGTGCAATAACAAACATTATGGTAATAAACAAAACCAAAACGGTTTCTCTCCAACTTCGTCTTATGAGATAGTAAAATATCTATAAAATTTTTGTGTCCCTACAATCGAATGTTATCACTGCTAGCAATTGAGTTGAATTAACAAAATAAAAATTCTCTTTATTTTTTTTAATATATTAATATAAAAAAATTAAAATAAGTGTAAAAATATATCAAATTATTTGTTTAAGTAATAATAATTAAGTATAAAAAGATTGTTTAATTTCTTAGGCAACCAAGCAAGAGTAAAAATAAATGGCAGGAAATGTTGCGTTCTTTTAGCTTATTGAATAGAAAATATAATGAGTAAAAACACATTTAAAGCCTTTTGAATTCCACATACATACAATGACATGCTACCTACCAACAGATATGAAACCGCCATTCTATGTGTTTCGCAACCGTCATTGTATGTGTTTTCCGTAGTAGTGTACTTCTCTAATGGAAGGAACACTTACTATTGGTTTAGACTTCTTCTTCTACTTATTGAGTAAGATAATTTTTTGAGTAATTTTTCAAGTTTTTAACTTCTAAATCTTCATCCATTTCATTTAAAAAAAGTTTATTTTAAAAAAGTTATTAGCTTACATATCAAAATTTTTATTTAAAAAACGTTTGTGGCGTGTAAAACACGTCGCAACATACTTTTTAACATATAAAAAGGCGTCTGGTTTTCATATTGGGGAAGGTTAAAATTTTCAAAAAAATAAATTTGTGGCGTGGAAAACACGTCGTAACGTACATATCAAAAATAAAAAAATTGAGAGGAAAATTTTGACGGTTGAAATTGATTGCTTTGCTGATTGACTGACACCTTTTAATTGGTGTCATGTATCCCACGTCGTAAACCTTGTGTTTGTTCTATCATTACAGGTTTACCAGCGTGTTATTCAAGTCACAACACAATAATACTTTTCATCTGTGACGTGATTTACATGCCGCTGATGTGTCTATTTAATACCCGCAAATTCTCTTCCCATCATGTTATTAGAGACACATAAATGTTTATTCTCTCAGTTTATTTTCCTTTCCACCTTCTTCTCTCATTTTCTTTTCTAGATTTATATTTTTATCACACACCTTCTTCTCTCACCTTCATCCAGATTTACTCAAGGTATGCTTTTTAATTTATGTTATTAGCTTTTTCATTTTAATTTCCGTTTGTTGGATTGTTGATTTACTCAAGGTATGCTTTTTAATTTATGTTATTAGCTTTTTCGTTTTAATTTCTGTTTGTTTTATTTTTTAGTTCAAGAGTCAAGAATTCATTGAATTTAATTTTTAAAATTTATTAGGCTGTTGGCTGTTTTGGAATATTTATGTCGTTGATTTTAAATTTCAATATTTGAATCATATTCTCCTTTCCCGTGTTCAGACCTCACAAGAACTATCCGCCCACACCATATAACTACCAAACCAAACAAAATACTAATGCTTGGATCGTTTTGGTGCAATAACAAACATTATGGTAATAAACAAAACCAAAACGGTTTCTCTCCCCAACTTCGTCTTATGAGATAGTAAAATATCTATAAAATTTTTGTGTCCCTACAATCGAATGTTATCACTGCTAGCAATTGAGTTGAATTAACAAAATAAAAATGCTCTTTATTTTTTTTAATATATTAATATAAAAAAATTAAAATAAGTGTAAAAATATATCAAATTATTTGTTTAAATAATAATAATTAAGTATAAAAAGATTTTTTAATTTCTTAGGCAACCAAGCAAGAGTAAAAATAAATGGCAGGAAATGTTGCGTTCTTTTAGCTTATTGAATAGAAAATATAATGAGTAAAAACACATTTAAAGCCTTTTGAATTCCACATACATACAATGACATGCTACCTACCAACAGATATGAAACCGCCATTCTATGTGTTTCGCAACTGTCATTGTATGTGTTTTCCGTAGTAGTGTACTTCTCTAATGGAAGGAACACTTACTATTGGTTTAGACTTCTTCTTCTACTTATTGAGTAAGATAATTTTTTGAGTAATTTTTCAAGCTTTTAACTTCTAAATCTTCTTCCATTTCATTTAAAAAAAGTTTATTTAAAAAAAGTTATTAGCTTACATATTAAAATTTTTATTTAAAAAACGTTTGTGGCGTGTAAAACACGTCGCAACATACGTTTTAAAAAACATATATAAAAAGGCGTCTGGTTTTCATATTGGGGAAGGTTAAAATTTTCAAAAAAATAAATTTGTGGCGTGGAAAACACGTCGTAACGTACATATCAAAAATAAAAAAAAATTGAGAGGAAAATTTTGACGGTTGAAATTGATTGCTTTGCTGGTTGACTGACACCTTTTAATTGGTGTCATGTATCCCACGTCGTAAACCATGTGTTTGTTCTATCATTACAGGTTTACCAGCGTGTTATTCAAGTCACAACACAATAATACTTTTCATCTGTGACGTGATTTACACGCCGCTGATGTGTCTATTTAATACCCGCAAATTCTCTTCCCATCATGTTATTAGAGACACATAAACGTTTATTCTCTCAGTTTATTTTCCTTTCCACCTTCTTCTCTCATTTTCTTTTCTAGATTTATATTTTCATCACCCACCTTCTTCTCTCACCTTCATCCAGATTTACTCAAGGTATGCTTTTTAATTTATGTTATTAGCTTTTTCATTTTAATTTTCGTTTGTTGGATTGTTGATTTACTAAGGTATGCTTTTTAATTTATGTTATTAGCTTTTTCGTTTTAATTTCTGTTTGTTTTATTTTTTAGTTCAAGAGTCAAGAATTCAATGAATTTAATTTTTAAAATTTATTAGGCTGTTGGCTGTTTTGGAATATTTATGTAGTTGATTTTAAATTTCAATATTTGAATCATATTCTCCTTTCCCGTGTTCATACCTCACAAGAACTATCCGCCCACACCATATAACTACCAAACCAAACAAAATACTAATGCTTGGATCGTTTTGGTGCAATAACAAACATTATGGTAATAAACAAAACCAAAACGGTTTCTCTCCCCAACTTCGTCTTATGAGATAGTAAAATATCTATAAAATTTTTGTGTCCCTACAATCGAATGTTATCACTGCTAGCAATTGAGTTGAATTAACAAAATAAAAATGCTCTTTATTTTTTTTAATATATTAATATAAAAAAATTAAAATAAGTGTAAAAATATATCAAATTATTTGTTTAAATAATAATAATTAAGTATAAAAAGATTTTTTAATTTCTTAGGCAACCAAGCAAGAGTAAAAATAAATGGCAGGAAATGTTGCGTTCTTTTAGCTTATTGAATAGAAAATATAATGAGTAAAAACACATTTAAAGCCTTTTGAATTCCACATACATACAATGACATGCTACCTACCAACAGATATGAAACCGCCATTCTATGTGTTTCGCAACTGTCATTGTATGTGTTTTCCGTAGTAGTGTACTTCTCTAATGGAAGGAACACTTACTATTGGTTTAGACTTCTTCTTCTACTTATTGAGTAAGATAATTTTTTGAGTAATTTTTCAAGCTTTTAACTTCTAAATCTTCTTCCATTTCATTTAAAAAAAGTTTATTTAAAAAAAGTTATTAGCTTACATATTAAAATTTTTATTTAAAAAACGTTTGTGGCGTGTAAAACACGTCGCAACATACGTTTTAAAAAACATATATAAAAAGGCGTCTGGTTTTCATATTGGGGAAGGTTAAAATTTTCAAAAAAATAAATTTGTGGCGTGGAAAACACGTCGTAACGTACATATCAAAAATAAAAAAAAATTGAGAGGAAAATTTTGACGGTTGAAATTGATTGCTTTGCTGGTTGACTGACACCTTTTAATTGGTGTCATGTATCCCACGTCGTAAACCATGTGTTTGTTCTATCATTACAGGTTTACCAGCGTGTTATTCAAGTCACAACACAATAATACTTTTCATCTGTGACGTGATTTACACGCCGCTGATGTGTCTATTTAATACCCGCAAATTCTCTTCCCATCATGTTATTAGAGACACATAAACGTTTATTCTCTCAGTTTATTTTCCTTTCCACCTTCTTCTCTCATTTTCTTTTCTAGATTTATATTTTCATCACCCACCTTCTTCTCTCACCTTCATCCAGATTTACTCAAGGTATGCTTTTTAATTTATGTTATTAGCTTTTTCATTTTAATTTTCGTTTGTTGGATTGTTGATTTACTAAGGTATGCTTTTTAATTTATGTTATTAGCTTTTTCGTTTTAATTTCTGTTTGTTTTATTTTTTAGTTCAAGAGTCAAGAATTCAATGAATTTAATTTTTAAAATTTATTAGGCTGTTGGCTGTTTTGGAATATTTATGTAGTTGATTTTAAATTTCAATATTTGAATCATATTCTCCTTTCCCGTGTTCATACCTCACAAGAACTATCCGCCCACACCATATAACTACCAAACCAAACAAAATACTAATGCTTGGATCGTTTTGGTGCAATAACAAACATTGTGGTAATAAACAAAACCAAAACGGTTTCTCTCCAACTTCGTCTTATGAGATAGTAAAATATCTATAATTTTTTTGTGTCCCTACAATCGAATGTTATCACTGCTAGCAATTGAGTTGAATTAACAAAATAAAAATGCTCTTTATTTTTTTTAATATATTAATATAAAAAAATTAAAATAAGTGTAAAAATATATCAAATTATTTATTTAAGTAATAATAATTGAAGTATAAAAAGATTGTTTAATTTCTTAGGCAACCAAGCAAGAGTAAAAATAAATGGCAGGAAATGTTGCGTTCTTTTAGCTTATTGAATAGAAAATATAATGATTAAAAACACATTTAAAGCCTTTTGAATTCCACATAGATACAATGACATGCTACCTACCAACAGATATGAAACCGCCATTCTATGTGTTTCGCAACCGTCATTGTATGTGTTTTCCGTAGTAGTGTACTTCTCTAATGGAAGGAACACTTACTATTGGTTTAGACTTCTTCTTCTACTTATTGAGTAAGATAATTTTTTGAGTAATTTTTCAAGTTTTTAACTTCTAAATCTTCTTCCATTTCATTTAAAAAAAGTTTATTTAAAAAAAGTTATTAGCTTACATATCAAAATTTTCATTTAAAAAACGTTTGTGGCGTGTAAAACACGTCGCAACATACTTTTTAACATATAAAAAGGCGTCTGGTTTTCATATTGGGGAAGGTTAAAATTTTCAAAAAAATAAATTTGTGGCGTGGAAAACACGTCGTAACGTACATATCAAAAATAAAAAAATTGAGAGGAAAATTTTGACGGTGAAATTGATTGCTTTGCTGGTTGACTGACACCTTTTAATTGGTGTCATGTATCCCACGTCGTAAACCTTGTGTTTGTTCTATCATTACAGGTTTACCAGCGTGTTATTCAAGTCACAACACAATAATACTTTTCATCTGTGACGTGATTTACATGCCGCTGATGTGTCTATTTAATACCCACAAATTCTCTTCCCATCATGTTATTAGAGACACATAAATGTTTATTCTCTCAGTTTATTTTCCTTTCCACCTTCTTCTCTCATTTTCTTTTCTAGATTTATATTTTTATCACACATCTTCTTTTCTCACCTTCATCCAGATTTACTCAAGGTATGCTTTTTAATTTATGTTATTAGCTTTTTCATTTTAATTTTCGTTTGTTGGATTGTTGATTTACTCAAGGTATGCTTTTTAATTTATGTTATTAGATTTTTCGTTTTAATTTCTGTTTGTTTTATTTTTTAGTTCAAGAGTCAAGAATCAATGAATTTAATTTTTAAAATTTATTAGGCTGTTGGCTGTTTTGGAATATTTATGTAATTGATTTTAAATTTCAATATTTGAATCATATTCTCCTTTCCCGTGTTCAGACCTCACAAGAACTATCCGCCCACACCATATAACTACCAAACCAAACAAAATACTAATGCTTGGATCGTTTTGGTGCAATAACAAACATTATGGTAATAAACAAAACCAAAACGGTTTCTCTCCAACTTCGTCTTATGAGATAGTAAAATATCTATAAAATTTTTGTGTCCCTACAATCGAATGTTATCACTGCTAGCAATTGAGTTGAATTAACAAAATAAAAATTCTCTTTATTTTTTTTAATATATTAATATAAAAAAATTAAAATAAGTGTAAAAATATATCAAATTATTTGTTTAAGTAATAATAATTAAGTATAAAAAGATTGTTTAATTTCTTAGGCAACCAAGCAAGAGTAAAAATAAATGGCAGGAAATGTTGCGTTCTTTTAGCTTATTGAATAGAAAATATAATGAGTAAAAACACATTTAAAGCCTTTTGAATTCCACATACATACAATGACATGCTACCTACCAACAGATATGAAACCGCCATTCTATGTGTTTCGCAACCGTCATTGTATGTGTTTTCCGTAGTAGTGTACTTCTCTAATGGAAGGAACACTTACTATTGGTTTAGACTTCTTCTTCTACTTATTGAGTAAGATAATTTTTTGAGTAATTTTTCAAGTTTTTAACTTCTAAATCTTCTTCCATTTCATTTAAAAAAAGTTTATTTTAAAAAAGTTATTAGCTTACATATCAAAATTTTTATTTAAAAAACGTTTGTGGCGTGTAAAACACGTCGCAACATACTTTTTAACATATAAAAAGGCGTCTGGTTTTCATATTGGGGAAGGTTAAAATTTTCAAAAAAATAAATTTGTGGCGTGGAAAACACGTCGTAACGTACATATCAAAAATAAAAAAATTGAGAGGAAAATTTTGACGGTTGAAATTGATTGCTTTGCTGATTGACTGACACCTTTTAATTGGTGTCATGTATCCCACGTCGTAAACCTTGTGTTTGTTCTATCATTACAGGTTTACCAGCGTGTTATTCAAGTCACAACACAATAATACTTTTCATCTGTGACGTGATTTACATGCCGCTGATGTGTCTATTTAATACCCGCAAATTCTCTTCCCATCATGTTATTAGAGACACATAAATGTTTATTCTCTCAGTTTATTTTCCTTTCCACCTTCTTCTCTCATTTTCTTTTCTAGATTTATATTTTTATCACACACCTTCTTCTCTCACCTTCATCCAGATTTACTCAAGGTATGCTTTTTAATTTATGTTATTAGCTTTTTCATTTTAATTTCCGTTTGTTGGATTGTTGATTTACTCAAGGTATGCTTTTTAATTTATGTTATTAGCTTTTTCGTTTTAATTTCTGTTTGTTTTATTTTTTAGTTCAAGAGTCAAGAATTCATTGAATTTAATTTTTAAAACTTATTAGGCTGTTGGCTGTTTTGGAATATTTATGTAGTTGATTTTAAATTTCAATATTTGAATCATATTCTCCTTTCCCGTGTTCAGACCTCACAAGAACTATCCGCCCACACCATATAACTACCAAACCAAACAAAATACTAATGCTTGGATCGTTTTGGTGCAATAACAAACATTATGGTAATAAACAAAACCAAAACGGTTTCTCTCCAACTTCGTCTTATGAGATAGTAAAATATCTATAAAATTTTTGTGTCCCTACAATCGAATGTTATCACTGCTAGCAATTGAGTTGAATTAACAAAATAAAAATTCTCTTTATTTTTTTTAATATATTAATATAAAAAAATTAAAATAAGTGTAAAAATATATCAAATTATTTGTTTAAGTAATAATAATTAAGTATAAAAAGATTGTTTAATTTCTTAGGCAACCAAGCAAGAGTAAAAATAAATGGCAGGAAATGTTGCGTTCTTTTAGCTTATTGAATAGAAAATATAATGAGTAAAAACACATTTAAAGCCTTTTGAATTCCACATACATACAATGACATGCTACCTACCAACAGATATGAAACCGCCATTCTATGTGTTTCGCAACCGTCATTGTATGTGTTTTCCGTAGTAGTGTACTTCTCTAATGGAAGGAACACTTACTATTGGTTTAGACTTCTTCTTCTACTTATTGAGTAAGATAATTTTTTGAGTAATTTTTCAAGTTTTTAACTTCTAAATCTTCTTCCATTTCATTTAAAAAAAGTTTATTTTAAAAAAGTTATTAGCTTACATATCAAAATTTTTATTTAAAAAACGTTTGTGGCGTGTAAAACACGTCGCAACATACTTTTTAACATATAAAAAGGCGTCTGGTTTTCATATTGGGGAAGGTTAAAATTTTCAAAAAAATAAATTTGTGGCGTGGAAAACACGTCGTAACGTACATATCAAAAATAAAAAAATTGAGAGGAAAATTTTGACGGTTGAAATTGATTGCTTTGCTGGTTGACTGACACCTTTTAATTGGTGTCATGTATCCCACGTCGTAAACCTTGTGTTTGTTCTATCATTACAGGTTTACCAGCGTGTTATTCAAGTCACAACACAATAATACTTTTCATCTGTGACGTGATTTACATGCCGCTGATGTGTCTATTTAATACCCGCAAATTCTCTTCCCATCATGTTATTAGAGACACATAAATGTTTATTCTCTCAGTTTATTTTCCTTTCCACCTTCTTCCCTCATTTTCTTTTCTAGATTTATATTTTTATCACACACCTTCTTCTCTCACCTTCATCCAGATTTACTCAAGGTATGCTTTTTAATTTATGTTATTAGCTTTTTCATTTTAATTTTCGTTTGTTGGATTGTTGATTTGCTCAAGGTATGCTTTTTAATTTATGTTATTAGCTTTTTTGTTTTAATTTCTGTTTGTTTTATTTTTTAGTTCAAGAGTCAAGAATTCAATGAATTTAATTTTTAAAATTTATTAGGCTGTTGGCTATTTTGGAATATTTATGTAGTTGATTTTAAATTTCAATATTTGAATCATATTCTCCTTTCCCGTGTTTAGACCTCACAAGAACTATCCGCCCACACAATATAACTACCAAACCAAACAAAATTCAAATGCTTGGATCGTTTTGGTGCAATAACAAACAATATGGTAATAAACAAAACCAAAACCGTTTCTCTTCAACTTCCTCTTATGAGATAGTAAAATATCTATATAATTTTTGTGTCCCTACAATCGAATGTTATCACTGCTAGCAATTGAGTTGAATTAACAAAATAAAAATGCTCTTTATTTTTTTTAATATATTAATATAAAAAAATTAAAATAAGTGTAAAAATATATCAAATTATTTGTTTAAATAATAATAATTAAGTATAAAAAGATTGTTTAATTTCTTGACGTGATTTCCACACCGCTGATGTGTCTATTTAATACCCGGAAATTCTCTTCCCATCATGTTATTAGAGACACATAAACGTTTATTCTCTCAGTTTATTTTCCTTTCCACCTTCTTCTCTCATTTTCTTTTCTATATTTATATTTTCATCACCCACCTTCTTCTCTCACCTTCATCCAGATTTACTCAAGGTATGCTTTTGAATTTATGTTATTAACTTTTTCATTTTAATTTTTGTTTGTTGGATTGTTGATTTACTCAAGGTATGCTTTTTAATTTATGTTATTAGCTTTTTCGTTTTAATTTCTGTTTGTTTTATTGTTGTTTTATTTTTTAGTTCAAGAGTCTAGAATTCAATGAAGTTAATTTTAAACCTTATTAGGCTGTTGGCTGTTTTGGAATATTTATGTAGTTGATTATAAATTTCAATATTTGAATCATATTCTCCTTTCCCGTGTTCAGACCTCACAAGAACTATCCGCCCACACATATAACTACCAAACCAAACAAAATTCTAATGCTTGGATCGTTTTGGTGCAATAACAAACAATATGGTAATAAACAAAACCAAAACCGTTTCTCTTCAACTTCCTCTTATGAGATAGTAAAATATCTATAAAATTTTTGTGTCGCTACAATCGAATGTTATCACTGCTAGCAATTGAGTTGAATTAACAAAATAAAAATGCTCTTTATTTTTTTTAATATTTTAATATAAAAAATTAAAATAAGTGTAAAAATATGTCAAATTATTTTTTTAAATAATAATAACTAAATATAAAAAGATTGTTTAATTTCTTAGGCAACCAAGCAAGAGTAAAAATAAATGGCAAGAAATGTTGCATTCTTTTAGCTTATTGAATAGAAAATATAATGAGTAAAAACACATTTAAAGCCTTTTGAATTCCACATACATACAATTACATGCTACCTACCAACATACATACAATTACTTACTATTGGTTTAGACTTCTTCTTCTTCTTATTCAGAAGAGGTTATGTTACCGAACATCACTGTGTTATTCATCACAGCTCCAACACTTTGCCCCAGCTGGTAATCGAACCCGGGTATGTACCGTGGCAGGTTACTATTCTACAACTAGACCACTGGTGCTTGTTGATGTTACAAAAATCACATCTTGTAACTACCAAATTCTACTTTCCCATGACAAAAATTAAAGGCTTTAAATATGTTTTACTCGTTATATTTTCTATTCAATGAGCTAAACGAATTCAATATTTCCTGCCATTTATTTTTACTCTTGCTTGGTTGCCTAGGAAATTAAACAATCTTTTTATATTTAATTATTAATATTTAAGCAAATAATTTGAAATATTTTTACACTTGTTTTAATTGTTTTATATTAATATATTAACAAAATAAAGAGCATTTTTAATTTGTTAATTCAACTCAATTGCTAGCAGTAATAACATTCGGTTGTAGGGACACCAACTTTTTATCGGAAGTTTACTATCTTGTAAGAGGAAGGTCAAGAGAAACTGTTTTGGTTTTATTTATTACCATAATGTATGTTATTGCACCAAAACGATCCAAGCATTAGAATTTTGTTTGGTTTGGTAGTTTTATGGTGTGGGTGAGTAGTTCTTGTGTGGTTTGAGCACGAGAAAGAAGAATGTGATTCAAATATTTTATCATGGAAAGAAGAAGGCTAAGGAGAATAAACTGCTTGTGAAAAATCATCAAAGACAACTCATTGTCATGGTTTTGAAATTTTATGTTGATATAATGGAGGGGATGGAAAAGGCCCAGGCGAATCTGTTTCGGAAGTGGTCATGCTCAGGTTCATACTTTTTTGTCCATTTGCATGATTAGAATTTAGTTTAAACAAGGTTGTATAATAAATGATTTTAAGGTTATGAACCTCAGAACACTACAAGAAAACAAGCCCCCGATGACATGATTTAGCGTCGTGATAAACATGTGACAAAAAAGGGGTGTTGCGACGTGTTTATCACATTGCTATATGCTTTAAATAATGATATAATAGAATTCAGTTTATCACATGGGGAAGGTTGGAATTTTATTTAAAAAGAGTTTGTGGCGTGTAAAACACGTCGCAACATACTTTTCAAAAAATATATAAAAAGGCGTATGGTTTTCATATCGGGGAGGGTTAAAATTTTCAAAAAAATAAATTTGTAGCGTGGAAAACACGTCGCAACGTACATATCAAAAATAAAAAAATTGAGAGGAAAATTTTGACGGTTGAAATTGATTGCTTTGCTGGTTGACTGACACCTTTTAATTGGTGTCATGTATCCCACGTCGTAAACCTTGTGTTTGTTCTATCATTACAGGTTTACCAGCGTGTTATTCAAGTCACAACACAATAATACTTTTCATGTGTGACGTGATTTCCACGCCGCTGATGTGTCTATTTAATACCCGCAAATTCTCTTCCCATCATGCTATTAGAGACATATAAACGTTTATTCTTTCGTTTTATTTTCCTTTCCACCTCCATCTCTCATTTTCTTTTCTAGATTTATATTTTCATAACCCACCTTCTTCTCTCACCTTCATTCAGATTTATTCAATGTATGCTTTTTAATTTATGTTATTAGCTTTTTCATTTTAATTTATTATTGTTTTATTTTTCATTTAAAGAGTCAAGAATTCGATGAATTTAATTTTTAAAATTTATTGGGTTGTTGGCTGTTTTGGAATATTTATGTAGTTGATTTTTAATTTTAATATTTGAATCATATTCTCCTTTCCCGTGTTCAGACCTCTTAAGAACTATTTGCCCACACCATATAACTACCAAACCAAACAAAATTCTAATGCTTGGATCATTTTGGTGCAATAACAAACATTATGGTAATAAACAAACCCAAAACGGTTTCTCTCCACTTTCCTCTTATGAGATAGTAAAATATCTATAAAATTTTTGTGTCCCTACAATCGAATGTTATCACTAATAGCAATTGAGTTGAATTAACAAATTAAAAATGCTCTTTATTTTTTTAATATATTAATATAACAAAATTAATATAAATGTAAAAATATATCAAATTATTTGCTTAAATAATAATAACTAAATATAAAAAGATTGTTTAATTTCTTAGGCAACCAAGCAAGAGTAAAAATAAATGGCAAGAAATGTTGCATTCTTTTAGCTTATTGAATAGAAAATATAATGAGTAAAAACACATTTAAAGCCTTTTGAATTCCACATACATACAATGACATGCTACCTACCAACAGATATGAAACCGCCATTCTATGTGTTTCGCAACCGTCATTGTATGTGTTTTCCGTAGTAGTGTACTTCCGAACATCACTGTGTTATTCATCACAGCTCCAACACTTTGCCCCAGCTGGTAATCGAACCCGGGTATGTACCGTGGCAGGTTACTATTCTACAACTAGACCACTGGTGCTTGTTGATGTTACAAAAATCACATCTTGTAACTACCAAATTCTACTTTCCCATGACAAAAATTAAAGGCTTTAAATATGTTTTACTCGTTATATTTTCTATTCAATGAGCTAAACAAATTCAATATTTCCTGCCATTTATTTTTACTCTTGCTTGGTTGCCTAGGAAATTAAACAATCTTTTTATATTTAATTATTAATATTTAAGCAAATAATTTGAAATATTTTTACACTTGTTTTAATTGTTTTGTATTAATATATTAACAAAATAAAGAGCATTTTTAATTTGTTAATTCAACTCAATTGCTAGCAGTAATAACATTCGGTTGTAGGGACACCAACTTTTTATCGGAAGTTTACTATCTTGTAAGAGGAAGGTGAAGAGAAACTGTTTTGGTTTTATTTATTACCATAATGTATGTTATTGCACCAAAACGATCCAAACATTAGAATTTTGTTTGGTTTGGTAGTTTTATGGTGTGGGTGAGTAGTTCTTGTGTGGTTTGAGCACGAGAAAGAAGAATGTGATTCAAATATTTTATCATGGAAAGAAGAAGGCTAAGGAGAATAAACTGCTTGTGAAAAATCATCAAAGACAACTCATTGTCATGGTTTTGAAATTTTATGTTGATATAATGGAGGGGATGGAAAAGGCCCAGGCGAATCTGTTTCGGAAGTGGTCATGCTCAGGTTCATACTTTTTTGTCCATTTGCATGATTAGAATTTAGTTTAAACAAGGTTGTATAATAAATGATTTTAAGGTTATGAACCTCAGAACACTACAAGAAAACAAGCCCCCGATGACATGATTTAGCGTCGTGATAAACATGTGACAAAAAAGGGGTGTTGCGACGTGTTTATCACATTGCTATATGCTTTAAATAATGATATAATAGAATTCAGTTTATCACATGGGGAAGGTTGGAATTTTATTTAAAAAGAGTTTGTGGCGTGTAAAACACGTCGCAACATACTTTTCAAAAAATATATAAAAAGGCGTATGGTTTTCATATCGGGGAGGGTTAAAATTTTCAAAAAAATAAATTTGTAGCGTGGAAAACACGTCGCAACGTACATATAAAAAAAAAATTTGAGAGGAAAATTTTGACGGTTGAAATTGATTGCTTTGCTGGTTGACTGACACCTTTTAATTGGTGTCATGTATCCCACGTCGTAAACCTTGTGTTTGTTCTATCATTACAGGTTTACCAGCGTGTTATTCAAGTCACAACACAATAATACTTTTCATGTGTGACGTGATTTCCACGCCGCTGATGTGTCTATTTAATACCCGCAAATTCTCTTCCCATCATGCTATTAGAGACATATAAACGTTTATTCTTTCGTTTTATTTTCCTTTCCACCTCCATCTCTCATTTTCTTTTCTAGATTTATATTTTCATAACCCACCTTCTTCTCTCACCGTCATTCAGATTTACTCAATGTATGCTTTTTAATTTATGTTATTAGCTTTTTCATTTTAATTTATTATTGTTTTATTTTTCATTTCAAGAGTCAAGAATTCGATGAATTTAATTTTTAAAATTTATTGGGTTGTTGGCTGTTTTGGAATATTTATGTAGTTGATTTTTAATTTTAATATTTGAATCATATTCTCCTTTCCCGTGTTCAGACCTCTTAAGAACTATTTGCCCACACCATATAACTACCAAACCAAACAAAATTCTAATGCTTGGATCATTTTGGTGCAATAACAAACATTATGGTAATAAACAAAACCAAAACGGTTTCTCTCCACTTTCCTCTTATGAGATAGTAAAATATCTATAAAATTTTTGTGTCCCTACAATCGAATGTTATCACTAATAGCAATTGAGTTGAATTAACAAATTAAAAATGCTCTTTATTTTTTTAATATATTAATATAACAAAATTAATATAAATGTAAAAATATATCAAATTATTTGCTTAAATAATAATAAATAAATATAAAAAGATTGTTTAATTTCTTAGGCAACCAAGCAAGAGTAAAAATAAATGGCAGGAAATGTTGCATTCTTTTAGCTTATTGAATAGAAAATATAATGAGTAAAAACACATTTAAAGCCTTTTGAATTCCACATACATACAATCACATGCTACCTACCAACAGATATGAAACCGCCATTATATGTGTTTCGCAACTGTCATTGTATGTGTTTTCCGTAGTAGTGTACTTCTCTAATGGAAGGAACACTTAATATTGGTTTAGACTTCTTCTTCTTCTTATTCAAAAGAGGTTATGTTACCGAACATCACTGTGTTATTCATCACAGCTCCAACACTTTGCCCCAGCCGGTAATCGAACCCTGGTCTGTACCGTGGCAGGTTACTATTCTACAACTAGACCACTGGTGCTTGTTGATGTTAGAAAAATCACATCTTGTAACTACCAAATTCTACTTTCCCATGACAAAAATTAAAGGCTTTAAATATGTTTTACTCGTTATATTTTCTATTCAATGAGCTAAACGAATTCAATATTTCCTGCCATTTATTTTTACTCTTGCTTGGTTGCCTAGGATATTAAACAATCTTTTTATATTTAATTATTAATATTTAAGCAAATAATTTGAAATATTTTTACACTTGTTTTAATTGTTTTGTATTAATATATTAACAAAATAAAGAGCATTTTTAATTTGTTAATTCAACTCAATTGCTAGCAGTAATAACATTCGGTTGTAGGGACACCAACTTTTTATCGGAAGTTTACTATCTCGTAAGAGGAAGGTGAAGAGAAACCGTTTTGGTTTTATTTATTACCATAATGTTTGTTATTGCACCAAAACGATCCAAGCATTAGAATTTTGTTTGGTTTGGTAGTTTTATGGTGTGGGTGAGTAGTTCTTGTGTGGTCTGAGCACGAGAAAGAAGAATGTGATTCAAATATTTTATCATGGAAAGAAGAAGGCTAAGCAGAATAAACTGCTCGTGATAAATCATCAAAGACAACACATTGACATGGTTTTGAAATTTTATGTTGATATAATGGAGGGGATGGAAAAGGCCCAGGTGAATCTGTTTTGGAAGTGGTCATGCTCGGGTTCCTACTTTTTTGTCCATTTGCATGATTGGAATTTAGTTTGAACGAGGTTGTATAATAACTATTTTTAGGTTATGAACCTAAGAACACTACAAGAAAACAAGCCCCCAATGACATGATTTTGTATCGTGATAAACATGTGACAAAAAAGGGGTGTTGTGACGTGTTTATAACATTGATATATGCTTTAACTAATTAAATAATAGAAGTCAGGTTATCACATGGGTGTTGCACCCCAAAATTTGCCCAACCTTTTTTCTTTACTGACTTTTGTTTCATTGCATTTCATACAGCATTAGCATTTGCATATCATGGCCCATACACAGGGGATCAAGGGGTGTGCTCATCAAGAAGAGGTTATCAAAGGTCATAGCCTAATCAAGAGGTTGTATCCGAGCTATTCAAGAGCTTATCACCATCAGAAAGGTCAAAGAGCAGATGAATGTATGTGGTTGTATCTCCTGTCTTGAAGGCCATGAAGAGCTCAACAGATGATTTTGAATCCATGGATGTGGGTATAAAGCAGTAAGAAAGCTCAGGGGATATCTTGAGGATCATTATGGAGCTTGTGCAAGCCATTATGCAAAGTACAAGAGGCCACAACCAAAGTTGGTGCCATTAGGGTTTTCAACTGGTCAACCCTAAGTCAACTGTGAGTCCTGAGGAGATTAAGACTCAATTACAAGCCACTATGGTCATGGAATGTTGTGTTGAGACACTTAAGAGATCATTTCAAGATCAATTCATAAATATTCAAGAGTGTGAGAAGTTATTGAGCTAGGGTTTCAAAGCTTGTCAGTGTAAAATCCCATATCTCAGTGCCCAACTTCAAGACCACATAACTCAAGATACAAGTTTCATCTCATCTTAACATAAACATGAAACTTGTAGAGCATGTTCTTAGCTTTCTTTTGAGTACTAGAAGTCCTTGATTGGATTTATAGAACTCAAGTTATGAAGCAGACAAGTTGCAGGTCATCAGATGAATGTGATTTTGGTACTTGAAAGTCAACCAACTTCCAAGACATTTTTGAGCTAGAAGGATGTCTCTCCTCAACTTTTGATATACATGAATGTTGTTCCTCGTGATCTTAGCTTTCCAAAGGGTACTAGGAGTCCTCATTTGGATTTGTAGAACTCAAGATATGAGACTTGCAAGTCAAGGGTATTTTGGGAAAGTGAGATTACAGGTCATTTTCATTATAGGTCCATTTCACCAGCTTGCATACCTCAAATGAAAATCTTGCCAACTTGAAAGTTTCTCAAAATGGTATCATTTGTTCAACAAAACCTCAATAGACCATTGACATGGCTTGAATTGGAGAATGCTTGGAGAAACTTTCATGAAGGAAGCTTTAAAGGCCCTTAAAAGTCAAAAATTCAAATCAATTCATTTTGGAACCAATTCATGTCATATTTGTACTTTTTTGAGTCCAAATGATGTTTTAAGAACAACGGGAATATTACCAATCAGGTTTGAAGTCATTTGCTATGCCAAATTCATGGTTTCTTCACCTTTAAGCAACATAATGCAAATCCACCCTTGATTCATTTCCAAGGCCTCAATCTCATCCACACATATTCCTTACACCTCAAGTAACTATAATGGATCAATGTACAGGCTGTTTCGCTCTGTTTTCATCAAAGTCATGAAGCTTCAAAAATAAAAAATGTGAATTTTCAATTGGGCTGTTATGGATTTCAATTGGACTTTCCATCACTCTAGGTCCATTCTATATATTCATATGATCATTCTCCAACTGCCATAACTGATTTTGGAGCTAGCATAACAGAAAAAGGGTTAGAAAAAAGGGTTTGCAAATGGAAATTCGAGTTTGAAGATTAAGCAAGTTTCAAGAGAAATTGAGTATTGCAGAAGCTCCAGTGATGATCATGGAATGATTCTGGGCAATTTCCTTCAAGCTTCCAAGCCATTTGAAGACCCATTGGAGGTGCTCCAAAAGGTAACTTATTTCTCACAATTCCTCTCCGTTCTTGATGCAAATGGATGCCATTGTTGTAGATTTACAACCCCCTAGGTGCTTAGAACGATTTAGGATAGTTTTGGTGAGCAATCGTGACATTTCTTGACAGAGCATCAAACCTTGGTAGCTTGTGTTTTAGGTGATTTAGGCCTCAAAACTGAAAATAAACATTGGAATGGTGATTAGCATGACAAGTCGAGTCGACTGGTGTATTACATTTTAGGTTTTGTGGAAGTTGAGAGTTTGCTGTAGTGGCGTAACCGCCGGAGAAGATGACCGGCATGGCTCCGGCCACCGCCTGGTCTTTCTCCCTTCAATTCCCTTTTAAAATCCCAGTTTCAATCGTGGCTGTTGGATCGTATGAATGGCTTGACTTAGTAGGCCCATCCAACGCGTGAAAGTGAGTTTCAATTAGGGTTTTGACTTTTAAAATACGTGGCAAGGTGAGATCTGTTGGATTAACATACTAGAATAATGGAGAGTGGGGATTAAGACCCACAGTAGGCCTACTTTGACCAGGACCACATGATCACTCAGAGTCTCACTCCATGCGTGTTGGACTTGGGCCAGTTTTGATATTCCCACCCCCTAGTGCACTGGCCCAATGCAATTATAACGTGAAATAACTATTATTGACACCCTCAGCCTTTATCCAATTTTATTTTCTTTTCTTTTATTTGCTTTTATTTTCTGTTTCATTTTTAATTCATTTTAAATAGAAAATTGACTCAATAAATCATGGAAAAATATGTGTTATCTAGTTTAACATGTGATGCATTTTTTCATATTTTTTATTTTGATATTCCATTTCTTTTTCAATTAATTGCATATTTTCTCTTTTAATATGTTTTTAATAGTTGTAAAAAATGTATGCTTGCTTGCTGATTTTAGTACTTGATCATGGCTTTGATTTAAGACCCAATTATTTGCATGCTGCTTCTAGACATATTGCATAATTTGTATGATTTTTTCCTCTGAGTTTTAGATACCTTTAGACATAGGTTTGAACTAGTTCTTTAGGACCTTCCCCTTTTGAACTTTCCCTAGCATACCTTTAGGTTTAGCATTTAGATAGTGCCCTTAAACTTAGAGTTTGGCTCTGAAATTTCTACCATGACTTCATAACATCCTTAGGGACCCCTGTATTTTTTACTAGAAATTTTAGGATAGATTTCCTATTTTTACCTTATTTTACATTTTGACTAGCATTAGTGTAGCCTTATGGAATCCTTCCACCTAGCTTTCCCATTTAGGGAACTTTGTTGTAAACTTTAGGTACCTAATATTCACATTATACCTTAGTTCATAGGTTGATACTTCTTTAGGGTGATTCTCAAACACTTAACATGCCATTAAGCTCCCTTAGTTTGGATTTCCTTAGAGCTAAACATTGAAGGGTTTCTTTAGAAGTTTGTGTGATGATTTCTCTCCCCTGTGTGGCTTATTTGCTTGGCTTTGCCCTGTCCATTCATTCAACTAGTCCTGATGAGGATCCCTCTTGGGAGAGACTAATCCTTCCTTTGGTTGGATTTTGTGCATTCCTCAAGAGGTTGAGCCTTGGATGAACATTCAATGGCATAGTATATTCCTTTGGTTTATACTATCCTCCTTTTCCTAGTCCTGATGAGGATCCCTCTTGGGAGAGCCTAATCCTTCCTTTGGTTGGATTCTGTGCATTCCACAAGAGGTTGAGCCTTGGATGGACATTTAATTTCATAGTATATTCCTTTGGTTTATACTATCCTCCTTCTCCAAGTCCTGATGAGGATCCCTCTTGGGAGAGCCTAATTCTTCCTTTGGTTGAATTCTGTGCATTCCTCAAGAGGTTGAGCCTTGGATGGACATTCAATGGCATAGTATATTCCTTTGGTTTACACTATCTTCATTCTCCAAGTCCCATTCTTAGGATCCTTCTTGGGAGAGCCTAATTCTTCCTTTGGTTGAATTATGTGCATTCCTTAAGAGGTTGAGCCTGGGAAGGACTCTTGTGTTAACACACATCTAAACCTGATGTAGCCTGGGATGATTCCTTTGTTGCTCATCTTGTTTACCCCTCTCCTCCCTGCTTGACTGATTACCTGATTGTTGTGATGCATTAGGATAGAGTTGCATGAGTAGAGACTCTTGTTTAGGTGGAAGTTTGCATTAAAGGTTGAGCTAGTCTCCCTTTGCTTGATTGCATTAAAGGTTGAGGGGTGCCTCCCTTTGCTTGTATGTTTTCTCTGTACATCTATGTTTGCATCTCCTGTTTGAATTGAAGGTTGAGCTTGTCTCCCTTGCTTGTACTGTTGCATTGCATCTGCATCTTGTTACTCTATGTTTCACCTGCTTGATAGGTGTGTTTCTTTTTCTCCCTTTGCATGTTCCCTTAGGACTCTCACTTCCTTGTTTAAGGAGTGATGATAGACTTTAGGATAAATCCTTTGCATGATAACATGTAAGATCGATCCCTCTTCAAACTCAACATTAGGACCATCATTGCATGATAACATTTGGGATTTGATTTAATTCCTCTGTAGAGTCCTTTCTTTTTCTCATCTCCAAAAAATAACAAAACATCATAATAAAGGCAAGTTTGTACAGTACGTTACGAGCCTTAAGCCACTTAGGAAATGGTTATTGGAGGGTTTCCTTTCAGTTATCAGGATGTTTAGTGTGGTACCCTTTGGGTGACATGCGACGCATTCGTTCCTAAGTCATAGTCTCTAGTGCAGTATGAATTACAAACGTTCATAAAAAACACTTCTTTCTCATAAAAGACGCAAAAAACAAGCATCAAACTTCTTTTTGCCCCGTGGGCCCTTTAGTTTCAGGAAAACCTTTTCCGATGAAAAGAGTGCTGTTAAGCTTCAGTTCTACCGCAAACAGGCATTGTCCCTAACTGCTGGAACTGTTGTTTAACTTTACTCGGGTAAAACAGAAGAATCAACCTGTGTTCCGTTTTAGCCCGAACTACGTTCGCTCTGATCTCTCATACCTGTTGAGAGTACATAGGCACAAGACGCGACGTCTTGGTGAGCAACTTTCCCCCATCACCCGTAGTTAGCCGAACTACGTTGACTCTGATTTCTCGTTCCAGACGGGAATATGTAGGCACCGAGCGCGATGCTTTGCCGAGTCATCTTTCTTTTTCTTTTGACCCAGCCTTGATATGTAGATAGATAAAAACCCTGTCAGATAAACCACAAAAGCGTGGATCCCGTCGAGTACGACGGACATGAGGGGTGCTAACACCTTCCCCTTGCGTAACTGACTCCCGAACCCAGGACATGGTTGCGATGACCTCGTCTTTTCCTTTTCGCTAGGTTTGTTCCTGATCGTTTCCTTTCCCTCCTTTAGGAAAACTAACGATAGGTGGCGACTCTTTTGTCTTTGTCGGCACCTTTTTTCGCAGTAGCGACAATGGGGAAGGTTGGAATTTTTTTAAAAAAATGTTTGTGGCGTGTAAAACACGTCGCGACATATTTTTCAAAAAATATATAAAAAAGGCGTCTGGTTTTCATATTGGGGAAGGTTAAAATTTTCAAAAAATAAACTTGTGGCGTGGAAAACACGTCGCAACGTACATATCAAAAATTAAAAAATTGAGAGGAAAATTTTGACGGTTGAAATTGATTGCTTTGCTGGTTGACTGACACCTTTTAATTGGTGTCATGTATCCCACGTCGTAAACCTTGTGTTTGTTCTATCAGTGCAGGTTTACCAGCGTGTTATTCAAGTCACAACACAACAATACTTTTCATCTGTGACGTGATTTCCAAGCCGCTGATGTGTCTATTTAATACCCGCAAATTCTCTTCCCATCATGTTATTAGAGACACATAAACGTTTATTCTCTCATTTTATTTTCCTTTCCACCTTTTTCTCTCATTTTCTTTTCTAGATTTATATTTTCATCACCCACCTTCTTCTCTCACCTTCGTCCAGATTTACTCAAGGTATGCTTTTTAATTTATGTTATTAGCTTTTTCATTTTAATTTTCGTTTGTTGGATTATTGATTTACTCAAGGTATGATTTTTAATTTATGTTATTAGCTTTTTTGTTTTAATTTCTGTTTGTTTTATTGATTTACTCAAGGTATGAATTTAATTTTTAAAATTTATTGGGATGTTGGTTGTTTTGGAATATTTATGTAGTTGATTTTAAATTTCAATATTTGAATCAGATTCTCCTTTCTCGTGTTCAGACCTCACAAGGACTATCCGCACACACCATATAACTACCAAACCAAACAGAATTCTAATGCTTGGATCGTTTTGGTGCAATAACAAACATTATGGTAATAAAGAAAACCAAAACGGTTTCTCTACACCTTCTTCTTACGAGATAGTAAAATATCTATACAATTTTTGTATCCTTACAATCGAATGCTATCACTGCTAGCAATTGAGTTGAATTAACAAATTAAAAACGCTCTTTATTTTTTTAATATATTAATATAAAAAATTAAAATAAGTGTAAAAATATATCAAATTATTTGCTTAAATAATAATAATTAAATATAAAAAGATTGTTTAATTTCTTAGGCAACCAAGCAAGAGTAAAAATAAATGGGTAAAAACACATTAAATAGAAAATATAATGAGTAAAAACACATTTAAAGCCTTTTGAATTCCCCATACATACAATCACATGTTACCTAACAACAGACTTGAAACCGCCATTATATGTGTTTCGCAACCGTCATTATATGTGTTTTCCGTAGAAGTGTACTTCTTTAATGGAGGGAACTCTTATTTTTGGTTTACACTTCTTCTTCTTTTCCAAGAGAATCGGTGGTAAGAAGTTGAGGCATAGTTTTCATCCAGTATTTCAGAAGAGGTGATGTTACCGAACATCACTGTATTATTTATCACAGCTCCAACACTTTCCACCAGCCGGGAATCAAACACAGGTCTATACCATGGCAGGGTACTATTCTACCACTAGACAACTGGTGCGTGTTGATGATACAAAAATCTTATCTTGTAACTAACAAATTCTACTTTCCCATGACAAAAATTAAAGGCTTTAAATGTGTCTTACTCATTATATTTTCTATTCCATGAGCTAAAAGAATTCAATATTTCCTGCCATTTATTTTTACTCTTGCTTGGTTGCCTAAGAAATTAAACAATCTTTTTATATTTAATTGTTATTATTTAAGAAAATAATTTGAAATATTTTTACACTTATTTTAATTGTTTTATATTAATATATTAACAAAATAAAGAGCATTTTAAATTTGTTAATTCAACTCAATTGTTAGCAGCAATAACATTCGATTGTAGGGACACAAACTTTTTATCGATATTTTATTATCTCGTAAGAGGAAGGTGAAGAGAAACCGTTTTGGTTTTGTTTATTACCATAGTGTTTGTTATTGCACCAAAACGATCCAAGCATTAGAATTTTGTTTGGTTTGGTAGTTATATGGTGTGGGTGAGTAGTTCTTGTGATTCAAATAAATAATCAGGGAAAAAAGAAGGCTTAGGAGAATAAAGTGCTCGTGATAAATCATCAAAGACAACACATTGACATGGTTTTGAAATTTTATGTTGATATAATGGAGGGGATGGAGAAGGGCTAGGCGAATCTGTTTTGGATGTGGTCATGCTCAGGTTCCTACTTTTTTGTTCATTTGCATGATTGGAATTTAGTTTAAACGAGGTTGTATAATAAATAGTTTTTAGGTTATGAACCTAAGAACACTACAAGAAAACAAGCCCCCAATGACATGATTTTGCGACGTGTTTATCAAATTGCTATATGCTTTCAACAATTAAATAATAGAAGTCAGGTTATCACATGGGGAAGGTTGGAATTTCTTTTTAAAAAAGTTTGTGGCGTGTAAAACACGTCGCAACATACTTTTCAAAAAATATATAAAAAAGGCGTATGGTTTTCATATTGGGGAAGGTTAAAATTTTCAAAAAATAAATTTGTGGCGTGGAAAACACGTCGCAACGTACATATCAAAAATAAAAAAAATTGAGAGGAAAATTTTGACGGTTGAAATTGATTGCTTTGCTGGTTGACTGACACCTTTTAATTGGTGTCATGTATTCCACGTCGTAAACCTTGTGTTTGTTCTATCAGTGCAGGTTTACCAGCGTGTTATTCAAGTCACAACACAACAATACTTTTCATCTGTGACGTGATTTCCAAGCCGCTGATGTGTCTATTTAATACCCGCAAATTCTCTTCCCATCATGTTATTAGAGACACATAAACGTTTATTCTCTCATTTTATTTTCCTCTCCACCTTCTTCTCTCATTTTCTTTTTCTAGATTTATATTTTCATCACCCACCTTCTTCTCTCACCTTCATCCAGATTTACTCAAAGTATGCTTTTTAATTTATGTTATTAGCTTTTTCATTTTCATTTTCGTTTGTTGGATTGTTGATTTACTCAAGGTTGATATTTAATTTATGTTATTAGCTTTTCCCATCCCCTACATAAATATAATGGAGGGGATGGAAAAGGCCCAGGCGAATCTGTTTTGGAAGTGGTCATGCTCAGGTTCCTACTTTTTTGTCCATTTGCATGATTGGAATTTAGTTTAAACGAGGTTGTATAATAAATATTTTTTAGGTTATGAACCTAAGAACACTACAAGAAAACAAGCCCCCAATGACATGATTTTGCGTCGTGATAAACATGTGACAAAAAAGGGGTGTTACTTTATCACATTGCTATATGCTTTAAATAATTAAATAATAGAAGTCAGGTTATCACATGGGGAAGGTTGAAATTTCTTTTTAAAAAAGTTTGTGGCGTGTAAAAATACGTCGCAACATACTTTTCAAAAAATATATAAAAAAAGCGTCTGGTTTTCATAATGGGGAAGGTTAAAATTTTCAAAAAATAAATTTGTGGCGTGGAAAACACGTCGCAACGTACATATCAAAAATAAAAAAAAATGAGAAGAAAATTTTAACGGTTAAAATTGATTGCTTTGCTGGCTGACTGACACCTTTTAATTGGTGTCATGTATCCCACACATCGTAAACCTTGTGTTTTTATTCAAGTCACAACACAACAATACTTTTCATCTGTGACGTGATTTCCAAGCCGCTGATGTGTCTATTTAATACTCGCAAATTCTCTTCCAATCATGTTATTAGAGACACATGAACGTTTATTCTCTCATTTTATTTTCCTTTCCACCTTCTTCTCTCATTTTCTTTTCTAGATTTATATTTTCATCACCCACCTTCTTCTCTCACCTTCATCCAGATTTACTCAAGGTATGCTTTTTAATTTATGTTATTAGCTTTTTCATTTTAATTTTCGTTTGTTGGATTGTTGATTTACTCAAGGTATGACTTTTTATTTATGTTATTAGCTTTTTTGTTTTAATTTCTGTTTGTTTTATTGTTGTTTTATTTTTTAGTTCAAGACTCAAGAATTTGATGAATTTAATTTTTAAAATTTATTGGGCTGTTGGCTGTTTTAGAATATTTATGTAGTTGATTTTAAATTTCTTTTAAATGCTTCAACACTTTCCACCAGCCTGGAATCGAACACAGGTCTATATCGTGGCAGGGTACTATTCTACCACTAGACCACTGGTACTTTTTGATGATACAAAAATCTTATCTTGTAACTAACAAATTCTACTTTCCCATGACAAAAATTAAAGGCTTTAAATGTGTCTTACTCATTATATTTTCTATTCCATGAGCTAAAAGAATTCAATATTTCCTGCCATTTATTTTTACTCTTGCTTGGTTGCCTAAGAAATTAAACAATCTGTTTTTATTTAATTGTTATTATTTAAGAAAATAATTTGAAAAATTTTTACACTTATTTTAATTGTTTTATATCAATATATTAACCAAATAAAGCGCATTTTTAATTTGTTAATTCAACTCAATTTCTGGCAGCAATAACATTCGAATTTAGGGACACAAACTTTTTATCGATATTTTACTATCTCGTAAGAGGAAGGTGAAGAGAAACCGTCTTGGTTTTGTTTATTACCATAGTGTTTGTTATTGCACCAAAATGATCCAAGCATTAGAGTTTTGTTTTGTTTGGTAGTTTTATGGTGTGGGTGAATAGTTCTTGTGTGGTCCGAACACGAGAAAGGAGAATGTGAGTCAAATAAATTATCATGGAAAGAAGAAGGCTAAGGAGAATAAAGTGCTCGTGATAAATCATCAAAGACAACACATTGGGATGGTTTTAAAATTTTATGTTGATATAATGGAGGGGATGGAAAAGGCCCAGGAGAATCTGTTTTGGAAGTGGTCATGCTCAGGTTCCTACTTTTTTGTCCATTTGCATGATTAGAATTTAGTTTAAACGAGGTTGTATAATAAATATTTTTTAGGTTATGAACCTAAGAACACTACAATAAAACAAGCCCCCAATGACATGATTTTGCGTCGTGATAAACATGTGACAAAAAAGAGGTGTTGCGACGTGTTTATCACATTGCTATATGCTTTAAATAATTAAATAATAGAACTCAGGTTATCACATCGGGAAGGTTGTAATTTTTTTAAAAAAACGTTTGTGGCGTGTAAAACACGTCGCAACATACTTTTCAAAAAATATATAAAAAAGGCGTCTGGTTTTCATATTGGGGAAGGTTAAAATTTTCAAAAAATAAATTTGTGGCGTGGAAAACACGTCGCAACGTACATATCGAAAATAAAAAAATTGAGAGGAAAATTTTGACGGTTGAAATTGATTGATTTGCTGGTTGACTGACACCTTTTAATTGGTGTCATGTATGCCACGTCGTAAACCTTGTGTTTGTTCTATTAGTGCAGGTTTACCAGCGTGTTATTCAAGTCACAACACAACAATACTTTTCATCTGTGTCGTGATTTCCAAGTCGCTGATGTGTCTATTTAATACCCGCAAATTCTCTTCCCATCATGTTATTAGAGACACATAAACGTTTATTCTCTCATTTTATTTTCCTTTGCACCTTCTTCTTTCATTTTCTTTTCTAGATTTATATTTTCATCACCCACCTTCTTCTCTCACCTTCATCCAGATTTACTCAAGGTATGCTTTTTAATTTATGTTATTAGCTTTTTCATTTTAATTTTCGTTTGTTGGATTGTTAATTTACTCAAGGTATGATTTTTAATTTATGTTATTAGCTTTTTTGTTTTAATTTCTGTTTTTTTTATTGTTGTTTTGTTTTTTAGTTCAAGAGTCAAGAATTCAATGAATTTAATATTTAAAATTTATTGGGCTGTTGGTTGTTTTGGAATATTTACGTAGTTGATTTTAAATTTCAATATTTGAATCAGATTCTCCTTTCTCGTGTTCAGACCTCACAAGAACTATCCGCCCACACCATATAACTACCAAACCAAAAAAAATTCTAATGCTTGGATTGTTTTGGTGCAATAACAAACATTATGGTAATAAACAAAACCAAAACAGTTTCTCTCCACCTTCCTCTTATGAGATAGTAAAATATCTATAAAATCTTTGTGTCCCTACAATCGAATGTTATCACTGCTAGCAATTGAGTTGAATTAAAAAATTAAAAATGCTTTTTATTTTTTTAATATATTAATATAAAAAAATTAAAATCAGTGTAAAAATATATCTGTAATACCCCAAATTTTACCCTCAAGTTTGTCCTACCTTTACCGGGTTTCTAGTGCCACTTTATTTTGAATGAATAAAATAGCACAATTGCCAAGAGACTGTGTGTAAGGAGTTGTGAGTGTGAGAGATTGAGAGTTTGAATCCCACATTCTTCACTTTTTGTTTTGTTTCTTTTATTTTTATTCTAACTTTTCTATTATCATAAAAAAAAATTAACAAAAATAGTTTTTTTTATTATTTAATTATTATTTTCGTATTTTATTTAAACTATTTTTTAAAAATATTATTTTTTCACTTTTTTTCATATTATTCATAAAAACATCCAAAAATTATAAAATTAAAAATATTAGAAAAGATTTTATTCTTTTTATAATATTTTTAATGTTTAGTATAAATAAATAGAATTTTAAGTTTATTTTAAATTGTTTAAATTTTATTTAGTTTTAACTAATTATTTAAGTTGGGCTTTAAAATGGGCATTAGGTTAGAGTTAACCCTAATTTGTTACCTATATAAACATAAGTGATGGGAGGAAACTTCATGAACATCAGAAAATCAAGAACAGGTCATTAGAGGAAGAGGGGCTTCTTTCGGAAGAACCATAAAAGGTTTGAATTCATCATCGGCCAAGCGCTACCGACGAGAAAAAAGTCCCAACGGCGGAGGCTCAGTTTGTTCAACATCATCGTCGTTACCGTAACCTTTCTCTTTTCTTTGATTTACGGCATTTTACGATTTTTGTGTGTTGTTTTGTTCATTGATTGTAGATTAATGGGAAGAATAAATAGAAGAAGGAACCATTGACATGCAAGGATTGAAGGAGAGGAAAAGCTTCGATAGACATCCATGGAGAAAACGGCATAAGCCTTTTTATTTACATTTCATTTGTTTTTTTTATTTTATTATTCAATTGTTTATTTTTTTCATTTATATTAACTATGTAGTTTGTAATTAATAATGCAATTAAGTTTAGGTAAGCTATTTCAACAAAAAAACATAACGTAATTAGTTTTTTAAAAATTAAGATCTTTCTAAAAAGTTTTTTCCAAAATTAAACCATTTTTTATTTAAAAACATATTTCTAAATAAAACAGTTTTTCTTAATTAAAGCTTTTTTCCAATTAAAACCATTTTTCATTAAGTTAAAAAAAATTAAAAAATGACATTTCTTTCACTAAAACAAAAATTAAAACATTTTTCGTTGAATTTAAATCAAATTTTTTTCATTAAAATTTAAAACATTTTTTTCATTAAAATTTTTAACATTTATTTTCGATAAAATTAAAACATTTTTTTCAATAAGATTAAATCATTTTTACAATAAAATTAAAACAAATTTCTTTAATAAAATTAAAACAAAATTTTAATAAACAATTGGAATAGCTTCTCCATTAAAACATAAAATTAATCCTCCTCTTTCCAATACAAATTCAAAAAATAAAGTTCTTGAGTTAGTCGTTTCCTTTTCGTCTGACGCCCATTAGTGTTTGTTTCAGCTTATTGTCTTCTCATATATTCGTACTGTTTCGGTTTCGCAGTTATTTTAATTTTCGCATTTTTTTTGGGATTTGTAATTTACGCGAGTGATCGTCGTGATGCTTATTCTTTACCGCTTTCTTTACTTTCTGCGTTTTATTTCTGCCGTATAATAATTTGCCATGCTTGCATGTTTTACCGTTATTTTCTCCTCCGAAGGAATTTGATCTAGATGTTTGACCGCCGAGTTAATTTATGCGAGGCCATGATCACAGTTATTTTTATTTTCGCATTTTTTTTGGGATTTCTAATTTACGCGAGTGATCGTCGCGATGCTTATTCTTTACCGCTTTCTTTACTTTCTGCGTTTTATTTCTGCCGTATAATAATTTGCCATGTTTGCATGTTTTACCGTTATTTTCTTCTCAGAAGGAATTAGATCTAGCCGTTTGACCGCCGAGTCAATAACCCTAATTTTGGACCTTTCAAACCCTATTAGCCTAGGTGTCCCGCCGTGGACAAAAATACCCTTTACCCTAGATTTAGGTCGAAGAGCCGCCGTACTCTGTTTTAGGGTTTCCCGCCGTGGAATCCCTAATTTAACCCTATTTTAATTCAACATTTCAACGTAGAAATAGGAGTTTCAAAACTCCACGTAAGCGTGTCCTTAAGATACGTTTACTCCCCCATTGAAACCTTGACCACAGTCAAGAAGTTTCTAACCTCCCTTTCGATGGGAACTACGATTACTCTGATTCCATTCCCTATCCAGGATACGTAGGCACAAGATGCGAATCTTGCTGAGTAAACTTAGGACTAACCCTTAGGTTTTTTCTTTAACTTTTAACCCTTTGTATATACTTAAAGCAAATAATAAAATAAAATAGCAAAAATAAACAAAAGGTTCCTGTAGAGTACTACAGAAGTTTAGGATGCTAGTACCTTCCCTAAATTTAACCAACCCTTTACCTAGGTCTCTCCCTGCATTGTGTTTACGATGCAAAAATAGGTTTTCCCTCTTTTGACCTTTTCCTTTGGATAAATCAAAGAGAGGTTGTGAATCAAGAATTGTGATTCAAACTAATTAATAGTTTGGTATCCTATTTCCACCGCAACAGAAAATGGCGACTTCACTGGGGAACGCCATAATGTTTAAGGGTTACCCCTATTTTGCTTTATTTTTTTCTATTTGCTTCATCATTTATATATATCATTATGCCTTGCTTGGGGGGTACCCTGTTATTGTGAGATAAGTCCTAACCCGGACTTGAGTGACCTTATTATAGGAAGGTGAGATATTCGACGAGGCTTGCCAGGAGTGAGTCCCGACCAAGTTGACTCGAGAATCACTGCTCAGTTGAGACCCTTTTGAAAATGGTTCGGTGGAACGAGTTAGTCGTGAAAACTTTTACTATTTTCGATTAGAGTCTATGATATTGAGGACCGTAGTACCTTAACACCACTTTGGCCTTATATAGGACGTAGTGCGGGAACTATGTGGGAATAGTCCTACAATAGTTGCTACGCGATGCTACACTCAAAAGAGGTTCTCTCGAGAATATTATCAACCTCCGAGTCAGTCGGAAAGTTGATAATATCCGAAGGATGGACCAATGACTTTGGGCACTTCTTAGAACCTTGTTCTGCAGGTACAACTAACCTTAGTACATACCTTATTGGGATGGGTAGACCCTAAGTCCTTACACATACCTTTAACCTAGGACTTATGAATATATGTGCATTGCATCCATAAAAGCATCACATTGCATTACACTTCATGGAATTCAAATCTTATTTATGAATATTGCAGGATTATGGATTACAATAGAAGAAAAACTCTGAAGTATACTTTTAAAAGTCCTAAGCTAGATGACCTAAGGAAGCTAGGATCTTTAGTCCAAGATCGAGAAGGATTTTGTAACCGGTATGGAAGGTTGTTATCTCTATTGGAATATAAAGTGAATGAAGGACTTCTTTCGGTCTTGCTACAGTTCTATGATCCCGACTACCACTGCTTCACATTCCCCAATTATCAGCTATTACCTACTTTGGAGGAGTATTCTCAGCTTGTGGGGTTGCCTATTTTGGACAAGTCTCCTTTCCCTTTCTTGGAAAAGGACCCTAAAGAACAGGATATTGCTAAAGCCACATGTTTGAAGGTATCTGACATTAAGGAGAATATGACTCATAAAGGTGAAATCTTTGGGTTACCTACGAAGTTCCTAATCAAGAAGGCCCAATATTATGCCGATTATTTGAGCATGCCTACCTTTGAGACGATCCTTGCCTTGCTTATCTATGGAGTGTTGATTTTCCCTAATTTTGAAGGATTTGTGGACCTTAATGCCATCAAGATCTTCATGCAAAGGAATCCAGTACCGACCTTATTGGGTAATACTTATCATTCAGTCCATCTCCGAAACCTCCATGGTGGAAGGGTGATTACCTGTTGTGTGTCGTTATTGTACAAGTGGTTTATTTCGCACTTGCCTAAGTCCGGTCCTTTTTGGAGTCCCACTCAAGGACGTTGGTCACAAAGGGTTATGGCTTTAACTCACTCCAATATTGATTGGTACAACTGTATGTATGATGGAATATTACTCATTGATGGTTGTGGAGACTTCGCTAACATGCCTTTACTAGGTTTTAATGGAGGAATCAGCTACAATCCAGTCCTAGCTCGCCGATAGTTAGGGTATCCCTTGAAAGAACCGCCTAAAAGTATCTATGTGGAAAAGATCTTCTTCGAAGTCAACAAATAGCTTCAAGATCAAATTATATCTTCTTGGAAACATCTGCATAGGAAAGGTCGAGAAAGTCTGAGAAATTCGAATTGTATGTCCATGGAACCTTACCTCCAGTGGGTCCGATAAAGAGCTATCAAATTGAAGATGCCCTATCCTCGCTAAGATTCTCTACCTCCGATAGAGGAACCTGTTCAATATTTCATGCTCGAGGCTGAAACGTTAAAGATCGCTGTGAAGAAAGCTCAACATGAAGCAGAAACATGGAAGGACAAATACCATGTGATGGTCAGCGAGTACGATGAACTTCAAAAACAGCTTCAGTCAAAGAATGAAGAGATACTCTCCCACAAGAAGAGAAGAATCTACGAGGATTTATTTTCCTCCAAATATCCGCCTACTCCTTGAAGTTGTGGACATTGCTTCCTTAGGGTCATTGTTAGCTTTGGTTTAGCTGTTTCCATTAAAGACTTTATATTTGATTGTAATCCATTATTTTCAATTAATAAAAATTTCTTCGTTATTCCACAATATTCGTAAATATTAGAATTCCATGAAAATCATTTTGCATCTTAGCATCATATCTTTGCATCGCATATGTCTCCCGGTTTCTCATACTCGGTTCTCTCGCCTGCCAGTTTCGTCACCCTGGGTCCTCCGCATCAGTACAATACTAGAGCCCAAGCTCAAAAAAGGATGGAAGAACAAGCTCAAGAGATCGACCGTGTCAGCCATGAACTCGAAGATCTTCGAGGAAGTGTGGGGCAGGTTATGGAGATGCTACAAGCCCTTAAGGTGAAGATGGATAATCAATCTACTGTTGTTTCTGAGATCACCTGTACTGTTGTGGATCCTCAACCAGCTGTTACTGTTGAGAACATACCGCCTCAAGGTCGTCAACCCAGTGTGGTGCATCCTACCATCGCTCCACCAGTTCAACGAGTTACTCCTCTGAAGTGAAAAACTTCGAGCTTCGAACACCATAGAAGAGCTACACGTCCGAAGAATCACTTGGTGGCTACTCATCAATCTTGGCAACCTCAGCAGAATTATGTTCAAGGTTATCCAGTTCAGTATGCTCAGCAACCCTATGTAGCTACTGCTGCACTTCCTTTCGTTCAACAGTTTCCTACACACCAGCCTGCGCAACCGGCTCCGGTCTATCAGCACCCGGATTATCAACAGCCTCTGGTTTATCAACACTCTGTCAACTTTCAACGAGTGCCCAACGCTCCTGTGTGCCAACCATCAGAGGAGGCGATTCCTCGTCAAAATAGGAGACCATACAAGCCTTGTCCTCTAATCCCAATGACGTTCACCGAGTTGTATCCTTTCTTACTGCAACAAGGTCTGGTTGTTACCCGAACTTTGGGTCCGCCTCCCAAACCTTTGCCTGCCAACTACAACGTCGCCGCTCATTGTTTATTTCATGAGGGCGCGCCTGGTCATGATTTGGAAGGTTGCTATGCGCTCAATAACATTGTCAGAGATTTGTTGGAACAAAAGGTATTGTCTTTCGATGATCCGTCGCCAAAGATCAAGACTCCTCTCAAGGTTTTCAACATATCTCAGCCAGTTACTTCTCCTGTGAATCTTCCAAAGTCGGTATTTATTTAGAAGCCTAGTCCACTTCATTTCAGCAATCCTTAGGATGATGTGACCCCGATCGACGAAGAATCTGGGAAAGTTAGTCTGAAGGAAGATTCAAAGACTGATACTGAAGCATTGACATATATAGTTGGGGCAAGCAAGGTGGTTCGCCGTGATCATATCATTGAGGCCTCGCCAGAGGAAACCACCACTGCCATGTCGGTCGCAGATGCGAAGACTTCATAAACACATTTTTAAGGGCTTTGAGACCTTTCATTTTTTCTTATTTATACGTTATTTTCTTTGATTAAGCATAATTAGCATGTATGAACTCGTTTAATTTGAATAATTAATGTAATGCATAACGTTTGTCTTGAATAAATCCATTCGTTTCACTCATTAAAAATATTTTTTCCATAAACTATAATGCCAATTGTACCCGATCTCTTGCTTTGATAGAGAATTGGGAGGAGGATGATGCACCAAAAACATCAAATCTCTTGTCGTATGCTTTCGATTGAAACCTGCTGATGATGCAAGGCATTGTTTCAAATCCTAAACACCGAAGATATATGGCAGATAATCCCTCTTTACCCCCTTTTGAGCCGTGAAGTAGGATTTTTCTTCTTTTCCAAATTAAAACCCTCATTTTAACCTGGGGCGGGGTAGTTTTCAGTTAAACCGATCGAGCGCCCAGACTCTCAAAAAGGGAGGAGCGAACCTTCGAGGATCTATTATATCCCTAACATCTTAGGAAGTTAGAAGTCAATGACCATCCCTCTACTACTAAAAGAGTGGGACAGCCACGAGCCTTTCAAAAGAGTCACACGACTTATTCAACAAAAATAAAAAATGTAGCCCGCTAAGTTAAAACCTATGAAGGAGACTTAGGAAAAACTGGGGCATCCCGCTGGACTACAAAGTCGAATCCAAAAGACGTCGTCCAGGAAAAAGTCAAGGAATAAAAGCAAAAAAATTATAATAAACAAGGGATTACAATAAAGAATCCCCATAAATAACAAAGTCGTGGTGATCAAACAAAAAATAGGTGGGTGACTGCCATTGTCCAAAGCCTTGATGAGTTCTCGGCCATATCAAATCCGATCGAGATATGAGTGCTCGCACCCGGTTAACTGAATTAGGGTTAAAGAACATCACGAAGAGTGGGTGGGCACAAATAACTTTGAGCCTTTATCCTTTGTTTCTCAAAACCGTGAACCAAACCATGATACAACCTTTCAAAGACCTAATTGAAGCAGGACTTCTTTTGAAAGCATAGTCGACGAGGTAATGTTTCCTGACTCCTACTAGCTATACTCAATTTACCATTGGCATTATAAATTAAACTCATATCCTAACTATGTGATTTCTGTCACGAGTTATAGCGATATCCTTTTTCAAAATAAAAACAAAAATTTCAAGACAAATATATTGTTGCATTGATGGTTTCAGGATAGCATTTCACGCGTGTCGATTTTGCCTAACATCTTAGAAACTTACATATAGACATAATCAATGGAGCTTGAAGATCCTGCTAAACAGGGGCAGGTGGTTTCCAAGTCGCTTGTTGATGTGAGCCTGAATTTCTTAAGAGCTATTCTTGTGGACTCAATCGTAACACGGTTGATCCGTGCCAGTTATGTCGAGATCTGACAAATATCTCTAAGAGTTTGAAAACAGTGGGGCATCTGGACTCCATGTTTCTCTGTAAAATCCTCTCGAGATGACTTTCTCACAAAGCAGGTGCTCTGGGGCATCATGTTTTTCAAAATGGCGACTACTACAAAGCCCATTGAGGCCAAAGATAGCTTTACAACATTCTTCATGCACCTGATGGATTTCACTCCCGTCGGTCTTCATTCTCCCCAGTAAATCTCATTGTTGAAGAAGTAGATCTACACCATTGACATAGTCCCCAGAGAGACTTTAAGCCGACACAGTCCCCAGCGAGACTATAAGTTGACAACATTTTGGGTTGAGCCGGTAATTTCCAAGCCTACTGTCGCTACTGCGAAAATCGGCGCCGGCTGAACAGAAGAGTCGCCACCGTGCGTTATTTATCCCAAAGGAGGGGAAAGGAAACGCTTGAGGTAAACCTAACGCAAAGACGGGAAAGGAATGGTCATCGCAACCAAATCCTGGATTCGGGAGTCGGTTACGCAAGGGGAAGGTATTAGCACCCCTCACGTCCGTCGTACTCGACGGGATCCACGCTTGTTTTCGGGTATGGATTGTTATTCTATCTACACTAAAGGTCTGGGGTTAAAAGAAAAGAAAATGACTCGGCAAAGTATTGCACTTTATGCCTACGTATTCCCGTCTGGAACGAGAAATCAGAGTCAACGTAGTTCGCCTACCTACGGGAAAGGAGGGGAAGGTTGCTCGCTAGGATATCGCATCCTATGCCTACGTACTTTCATACAACGCGAAAGATCATAGCAAACGTAGTTCGGGCCACGTACGACACAAGTCTGTCTTGATTGTTTTTATTCCTTCTGAAAAAGGGTTTTCCTGATTAGCAGTCCAAGCGGACAAAAAATGACGTTTTGATGAGTTCACATTCTTTTACGGAAGAAGCGTATTTTATTGTGTTTTGAAATCTTATTGTGTTTTTTCTGTTTGTTTTGAGAAAGAAGAGACAGAACTCTAACCTATGGTTGCAAAGGGAATTAAACTATCCTAATGTTGTCATGCATGGGTTAAGACCTAATGTCTATCATGCTCCTCTCTTGCGCAGAGAGAAACAGAGATCCTAAGGGAATAGACGGAAACAGAAACAATAGCATATATACAATAAAGCAGTAAAATGCATGAATGCAACAATACAAGCGAGGCAAGGGAGTCCCACTCAACCTCAAACCTAGAAAACAACAGGCGAAAGTGAACAGAATTCACTTTCAACCTAACAGGTTAAACAGCAAGCAATACAGTCAGGGAAATTCACACAACACATCAAAAATTATACAGCAAAATAAACAGCAAAAGCAGTCTTCATCAGCATCTGTCTTCAAGCAAGGTTTCTATCTTCAATCTTTCACTGGCTTTTCTTCAAGTCTCAATCTCCAAGATGAATATCAGTCAACAAGATGAAATGAATGTTAATCAATCAATTGCCTACCAAGGGTGGCTCACTGACTGTTAACATGATACTGACAGTTTTCCCTCAAAAGTTCTATCTTTTAAATACATTCACTAATCCTTCCAAAGGAAGGAGGTGGATATTTAAAATAGACTTTGAATCATAGAGAAAGAATAGAGGCAAACAAGACCTTCCATGTTTGTGAATCAAATTTTCTACTCTAGAGCTCTGCCTAACTCCTAGATCCTATAACCTTCAACAGCTGCCAGCAAGAGATACTCCTCATCAACTCTGAAAGTTGGTCTTCAGTCTCTTTGATCTCCAATGGGCTTCATCATCAGCACAGTCTTCAGCTCAAACCCCAAGCCCCAAACAAGCCCAATACCCCACACAGTCAAAAAATAACCCTAAAGAGGGCACACCACACAGTCAATCAAATACAAGCAATACACTAATAGTGATAGTAGAATAGGGGAAACCTAGTAATTTCTAAGGGATCTATTATCTACCCATAATACCCCTATAATCCCATACCCCCAAATTCAAACTACAACTCCTAAAAGAAATGATTTATCACACCTATGTTATCTCTAAACCCTAGTTTTGATTCTCCTAATCACACCTAAACTAATCATCTAAAATTAAATCCTAAAATTATGAATTAAATCTTATATACAAGCTAAAGTCCTAAGTTAATCACCCTAAAAAGAATGGACCCTAAATCTAAGGGGAGCTAATTGAACTAAAATCAACAAAATCAAGCATTAAACTAAACATTATTTACAACCTATTTAAAAGAAAAATATACTAAAAATGCAAAAATAAAATGAAATGCTAATTTTATTATATGAAAATTTTCTTAACAAAAATATGAAAAGGATGCAAAAACAACCAATCAAAAATATGCAAGTTCCAATTTGTTATGATTTTTTAAAGAAATAAGAAATATTGAATGAGATTAATATGAATTAAGTTGGGGTTGGGGTGCAGTTAGCATTTAATTCAGTTAAAAAATGATGATGGGCCCAGACTGGGGGGCGCGCATAGCAAAGCGCGTCTGGGCCCAGTTGATCAGGAAAAAAAAACAAAAGCAATAAACTAAAAATGGTGTAGAAAGTAAAAAAACAGTTCAAAACACGCTGGGCCTTGAAAGCAGGGGTGTGGGTATCAAAATGATTCAGGCCCATTTGCCTCCGTTTAATGAAACGGGGCATTTTGGCCAGTTCAGTCTCCCTCTCAAAATCCATTCAAATCTGAGTCGTTGGATTGCTTTTTCAGTCAACATTCCTGGACTGATCTAAGGGCCACGCAGTCGTCTTCTTCATTGAACCTAGGGTTTCCATTGATGAGCCATGCACGAAGCTTGCACCAACCAGAGTTCAACATCCTCATGCAACCTCAATTCTCCATGAAACTCACATCTGTAAAAAGCAAAAACGCTCCATTTCTTCTCCTCTACACAACCATGGCCTTGGTTTTCTCCAAAACTCAGTCAATAACCAAACCCGATAGGTATCAGACCTAGATTCCACCATTATGCACTGATATCAACCATGATTATTCTTAATCTTGATGGTACTATCGTGTTCCCTATGCTACACTGATCTCATTAAGCTATAACATACTAATTAAAACTCAATATCCAAACTGATCTTGATCTTCAAAGATTCTAGGGTCTGTCATTAACCTCCATGAAACCTTCTCAAACTTTATGGAAATGATCCTCTAACCTAACCTAACAACTCTAACCTAAAGATTCTACATTATTCTAACTAAATCATGCCAATTCGATGAGATTACCAACCTGGTTTGATGATGAAAACAGGTGCAGAATTCCTTGGATCCAAAGCTTGCAATGCTTGGGAATTGATCAACAAACTTGATTCTTGATTCTGTATGCAGTAATTCTTGCTCAAACTCCTTGGATTGCCATAACCACTTCCTTTTGCAATTTGGATGATGAAGTTGGATAGCACGAATTCCTCCTCAATTCAAACAGATTTTGATGGAAATTGGATCTATGAAGGATGTAGATGATGATAGGATCAAGGATTTTGGAAATTGATGAAGGTTTGATAGAGTTTGGGATGAATTTGCACACTTGAAGAATGAGATGAAACTTGGTATTTTGATCAAAATGAATCACCAACCCTTGAATGAAGCCAATCTACCCAATATATAGATGATCATATAACACTCTAGAACTTGGTAGAAACTTCTTGTGCACACTTTCCTTGAATTTTGGATATGTTACTTCCTTTGTAAGCCAACTAGCATAACTTCCAAATTTTGAACCAAACTCAAAAATATACTTTTGCCAGTGTTCTTAAAACATTTTTTCCAATCAAAATGACCTATAATTTCATCCCATTTGGCCATGTTATGAAAAATCTCAATTTTAGGTCACTTTTATTCATTAAATTCACTTTTTAAATGACCAAATTTGAAACCTTGAGCTATGAGCCTTTCCAAACTTTCATGATCACTTTTCTAGACTCAAAATGTCATTTGGAGCAAGTTTTATGTTGTGAAGTTTTTCATTTGAAGCTTCCTTGTATGAGTTTTGGGCATAGGCTTGAAATGACCTGTAATTCTCAAATGACCAAAATACCCTTTGCTTGCCAAGGCCATAAGTAGAGTTATACAAATCATATGAAGGCATACCATACCTTTATAGAAAGCTAAGACAATGAGGAACAACTCTTATGTTGACCATAAATTCATTTGAAATCTCCTTAAGGGGTAAAGGTTGCTTGGAAGACAAGTAACTTTCACAGACAAAATTTCAGATACCTCAGATGACCTGTAACTTGCAAGGACCATAACTTGAGTTCTATAAATCTCCTTGATGTCTTCCACCACTAAAATTAAAGTTCTTGAGATCCTCTACAAGTTTCATGTTGGCCAAGGATCCATTTTAAGCTTGCATTTTGAACTATCTTGCTTGGAAGTTTGACCTAAATCAGGGGATTTTACACAGAAACCCTAATTTAGAAACTCCTCTTCTTCTTGATTTCTTCTTGGCACAACACCACATCCTTATCTACATGTCAAATGATGAACCCCACATCTCTCAGATAGACCTTGATGCCTTTCAATCAATCATTTGACCTAGGGTTGACCCAGGGTTGACCCAGATGAAACCCTAGTTGACTGTCTTCAACTGCAACTCTTGTGATCACATCAATGACTTGCCTCTCTTTCAAAATGCCTCTATAGGTCCTCCATGATGTCTATATACCCTCCATGCTCAACTCACAGCTCACAACTTCTTTGATGATCTTCAAATACCCTCAAGATAGGAGATAGATCCACTGCTTGATCCACTGACTTCTTAGACTTCAATTTCTTTCTGATAACTTGGATGTGCTTGAATTTGAACAATAACCTCTTGATAGGCTCATAGAGATGAGAATAGTACTTGGTCCCTTGTTGGATGACTTGCTATGCTATGCTATGCAGATGATTAGACTATGTACATGACTCTATATGCAAATGCTAATGTAATTGAAACATAAACCAAGTGAAGATAGGTTGAGCAAATTTTAGGGTGCAACAGCTGCCCCTATTCAAGCGACTTGGACCCGATTGGGTGAAGAGCGAACGACCTTCAAACATTCGAGGTACGAGACGGTTGAATACTAAGAACCCGGAAATTTTCCAACCGCAGAAATAAACTGCACTACTGCTTGGGGAACGACATCCACTAACTGAATCTGGTTGTTACGGCAACAAACTGATCCATTAGTGACCGTGCTGGGGATCATTTTCATCAGCCTGAAAAAGATTATATCATCGCAGGGATAGAACTTTGTCCATGTTAGGACGCCTGTTTCGTTAACATGAAGAAATCTCAACTAAAACTTGTCCACGTCAGGACTCCACCTGCCGTCAACACGGAAAATCTCGGCGACTGCGCTGGGGATGACTCGTTTGCATTTCATTAGCACAAGGTGATCCTATCAACATAAGGATGAATTGTCCACGTTAGGACTAAATCGTCCACGTTAGGAATAAACTCTTCCACGCTAGGAATAACCTGTCCACGTAAGGAATACATCGTTCCACGTTAGGACTCACCTTTCCACGTTAGGAATAAACTTTTCCACGTAAGGAATACATCGTCCACGTTAGGACTCACCTTTCCACGTTAGGAATACACCTTTCCACGTAAGGAATCACATCTTTCCACGTAAGGAATACGTCTTCTTTCCACGTAAGGAATACGTCTACTTTCCACGTAAGGAATACGTCTTCTTTCCACGTTAGGAATACATCTTTTTTTCCACGTAAGGGATACACATATCGTCTTGATTTGTCCATGTGAGGACTCACATCTTGTCTTGATTTGTCCACGTGAGGACTCACATCTCGTCTTGATTTGTCCACGTCAGGACTACATCTCGTCTTGATTTGTCCACGTCAGGACTACATCTCGTCTTGATTTGTCCACGTCAGGACTCACATCTTAGCTGCACAAGAAAATCCTATCAGCATGGGGGTAACATCGTCCACGTCAGGACACCGTTCGTTGACCCGAAGAAATATAAATTCGTCCACGTCAGGACTCGCGCATTTTCGACCCGCTGAGGGAATGAAACTTGTCCACGTCAGGACTCACACTTCTTCGACCCGCTGAAGAAAAAAACTTGTCCACGTCAGGACTCACACTTCTTCGACCCGCTGAAGAAAAAAACTTGTCCACGTCAGGACTCACGCTTCGCCAACACGGAGAGAGATAAATTTGTCCACGTCAGGACTCGCGCATCTTGTCATCATGAAGAACTATAAACTTGTCCACGTCAGGACGCACATTTCACCATTACGAAGAAAGATATCTGCTGGGAATAAATGGTCCACGTCAGGACACCAACACAAAGAGTAATCAATTCTGTCCCCGTCAGGACTTCACATTCCACCAATACCGAGAAATCGAATCTGTCCACGTTAGGACTAGCACCTCTTATCAATCCGGGGAAATAAATCTGTCCACGTCAGGACACCCATTTCTCTAGCACGAAGAAATCCCGTCAATATAGGAATAAATTGTCCACGTCAGGACCCATTTCTCCATTGATCCCAACCCACAAACTTCTTAGCACTGACGTGACAGCGACTTTGAGGCGGACTCTACTGGGGATATTTGGAAACCAAACTACCGGACGCCTGTTCTGATAACCGGCGGCAGCCTCTGAAATTCTGATTCATGAAACCCTTTGATGCTGACGTAACAACAAATTTAAAGCAAATAATCCGCTGGTCGGACTAGAGAAACTTCAACAAGCAACCCTGGCAGGGAACACAAAAGGCACTTACACGAATAACTCTGCTCGGGGACAGAGAGAAATTTTGCCTACTAACTCTGTGGGGAATAATGCCAAAACGGACATTATCGTTGAATATCTCACGCCGAGATCTTGAATGTTTGGTAATTCATTTGAGCAAGAGCTCTCTCCACCTGCAAGAGAAACAACACTTGAAAATAAACGGGTTAACGAACCTGGCTTATGTTTCAAAATGCATATGTTTGACAATGACGCAGTGCTCCATTCGACATGGAAATGCTACGCGTTTTTTATTTGGTGGGTGCAAGTATGACACTATATGCCAATGCAAATGCAGACTCGAACTGCTGGGATACAGAGACCGCTTCAGCAAAATAAATGCTGAAGACAACGCCAACTCCGCTGGGGGCAGCCAGATGCCACAGAATTATTCCAGCAAAGTAAATGCTGGAAGAGTGAAGCCAACTTCGCTGAGGAATAATTGAATGCGCCAATCCCGATTGAACTCCTGCTGGGGAATGAACGGGTATCACACGGTATTCCGGCAAAATAAATGCCAGGACACACAACCAACTCTGTCGGGGAGAGTCTTAATCTTCGAGTTCCACTGGGAGGAAACACTTGCTGGAAAGAGAACTCCGCTGGGGACGAAACGACTCTCTTGGGGAAAATCCACTGACTCCGCTGGGGGAGAGTAAATGACCCTACTGGGAAGGGTAGACTGTCTAAGTACAACTCACGAGTTGGAAATGTTACTACTTTTCTGAGGCTAAACCACTCTGCTTGAGATGGGGAAATCCTTCTGGGGGACACCACACTGTCTGAATACAGCCTACAATCTTGGAATCGCCAAACCCTGCTGAGAATAAACGACTTTGCTGGAGAACGTCCTTCGGATAAGCTACGACTAGCTGGAGAATTTGATCCTTCTTTAGTAAGGGACATTGTTATCTTAGAAGCGCGACCTGCGTGGGGATCGAGTCTTTCGTTACGAGCTTCTGGTCAATACTGCAACCTTTTGATCGTCCTCTTCATACGGTTATGAACCCTGCAACAACACAAACAAGACAAGACAAGTCTACGCAACCAAATCTATTCAGGTTAGCGTTAGTGACATTGTTTTCAGTTAATTCAAAGTTTTAGCAATTATTGGCAAGGGCCGATGACGTTATACACACGCTAGTTTCATCAAACCTAGGCGTTTATCATGTACAAAACAGTAAAGAACCAGCATCAAATACTGAATGACATGTTTTATTGATAGGGCCCCTGAATGGGCGGAGTTTTGTACACGGGATGTAACTCCTGAAAAGAGGAAGCTACGCACAACAAATATACAAGTATGCACAAGAAGCATAAATATAATGACAAATCAAATTTATACACATGTCGGCAACGGGATGCAGACGAACACCACGAGCTGATCCTCCTATGACTCGCCCGACTCTAATGCTTTCCCGGTATCCACACTTCCGAAGAGATTGTATCTGATAATCGACCCCTCAGGTATATTCTCCTGCACCAATGCTCCCTGCAGTATCAACTTCGGACCGCAGTCATTCGCTTTTCAAATCCCTAACTTTTGCGTGAACCTCCCTTTACGGGTTTTCAGTTCACCGGGATACCCTTTTTTGCCGAAGCCGCCCAGTGTAGGTTTTCAACTTCGCGGGTGTACATTTTTCCCTTTTATCCCTAACTTTTTCCCGAACCTTTCATTCTGTTTTTGGTTCGCCAGGATGCCCCATTTTTGCTTGGACTCTCTTTTTTCTGTCCAGCGGGTCAATTTCAAGCAAAGTATTTTTTAACTGCGTCCGAATTCACAGGCGACGCAAAGTCTTCACCGTCCATGGTGGACAACAATAAAGCCCCTCCTGAAAAGACTTTTTTGACAACGTATGGCCCTTCGTAGTTGGGGGTCCACTTGCCCCTGTGATCTGCCTGCGGCGGGAGAATCCTTTTCAGCACAAGGTCGCCCGTCTGAAAGCTCCGAGGATGTATCTTCTTATCATATGCTTTCTTCATTCGGCTCTGGTACAAACGACCGTATGCTAGAGAAGTTATCCTCTTCTCATCCATTAAACTCAGCTGGTTCAACCTATCCTTCACCCATTCTGCCTCGTCAAGTGGGACGTCTCGTAACACCCTCAGCGAAGGAATCTCGACTTCCAGTGGTAGCACTGCTTCCATTCCATATACCAACGAGAACGGGGTTGCCCCGGTTGATGTGCGTACCGTCGTACGATAACCGTGCAAAGCGAAGGGTAGCATCTCATGCCAGTCCTTATAGGTCACCACCATCTTCTGAACGATCTTCTTTATATTCTTATTGGCCGCTTCAACAGCGCCATTCATCTTAGGTCGGTAAGGGGAGGAGTTGTGATGTTCGATCTTGAAATTCTGACAGAGCTCCTTCATCATTTTGTTATTCAGGTTTGAACCGTTGTCAGTGATTATCCGCTCGGGGATCCCATATCTGCAAATGATATCTCTCTTGATGAATCTGGCCACCACCTGCTTAGTCACATTTGCGTAAGATGTCGCTTCCACCCACTTGGTGAAATAATCAATTGCTACCAGAATGAACCGGTGTCCATTAGAAGCCGTCGGTTCGATCTTTCCAATCATATTGATTCCCCACATCGAGAATGGCCATGGTGATGACATCACATTCAGAGGACTTGGAGGCACATGTATCTTATCTGCATATATTTGGCACTTATGGCACTTCCTCGCGAACTTGAAACAATCAGTTTCCATAGTCAGCCAAAAATAACCTGCTCGCAGCAGCTTCCTCGTCATAGCATGCCCACCAGCATGCGTACCAAATGTACCTTCATGTATTTCCTCCATGAGCAGTTTTGCCTTCTTCTCATCCACACAACGCAGCAGCACCAATTCGTGATTTCTTCTGTATAAGACACCGTTCGGATTCAAATAGAAATTACCCGCCAATCTCCTGAGAGTCTTCTGATCGTGACTGGATGCCCCAGCCGGATACTCTTTATTCTTCAGGAAATTAAGGATATCGAAATACTATGGTTTATCGTCAGATGCTTCGTCAATGGCAAATACGAAGGCAGGTCTGTCAAGCCGAGAGATAACAATTCTGGGAGCCTCATTCCAGAAGTTGACTTTGTACATGGAAGACAAAGTGGCCAGGGCGTCATCCATTTGATTCTCTGCTCGCGGTACATGATGCAATTCAACCTTGTCAAAGAAAGGCAACAATCTCCTCGCATAGTTCATGTAAGGTATCAAATTGGGCTGCCGTGTCTCCCATTCCCCTTTTATCTGATTCACCACCAGAGCTGAGTCTTCGTATACATCCAGATTTTTGATTCGCAAATCAATGGCTTCTTCAAGCCCCATGATACAAGCTTCGTATTCGGCTTCATTATTGGTGACTGGAAAGGTCAATCGAGCAGTAAACGGGATGTGCGACCCGTGTGGAGTAGTGATAATTGCCCCTATTCCGCTACCGTAGGCGTTTACAGCTCCGTCAAAGATCAACTTCCATTTGGAGCCCAATTCCGGTCCTTCGTCTAGAAACGGCTCTTCACAATCTTTCATCTTTAGGTACATGATATCCTCGTCAGGAAAATCAAACCTCATCGATTGGTAATCTTCAATAGGCTGCTCTGCCAAGTACTCAGACATTACACTCCCCTTTATAGCCTTCTACGAGACATACTGGATGTCATATTCAGTCAAGACCATCTGCCAACGGGCAATTCTCCCTGATAATGCCTGCTTTTCGAATACATATTTGATAGGATCCATCTTCGAGATGAGCATGGTTGTATGATTCAACATGTATTGCCTCAAACGCTTGGCGGCCCAGGCTAGCGCGCAACAAGTTTTTTCAAGCATTGAATATCGAGATTCACATTCCGTAAATTTCTTACTCAAGTAGTAGATCGCATGCTCTTTTCTTCCTGTCTCGTCGTGTTGACCGAGAACACAACCCATACTTCCCTCAAGAACTGTCAAATACATAATCAAGAGTCTCCCTGCCACTAGGGGTATCAAAATAGGAGGCTCCTGCAAATACTGCTTTATTTTATCGAACGCCTTCTGACAATTTTCATTCCACGTTACAGCCTGGTCTTTTTTCAACAGCTTGAATAATGGCTCACACGTAGTTGTTAGGTGAGATATGAACCGAGCGATGTAGTTCAACCTCCCTAAAAACCCGCGCACCTCTTTCTCTGTTCTAGGCGTCGACATCTCTTGTATTGCTTTTATTTTTGCAGGATCAACCTCTATTCCTCTTTCGCTCACGATAAACCCCAGCAGTTTACCCGATCTCACCCCGAAGGTGCACTTGTTAGGGTTCAGTCTCAGCCTGAACTTCCTAAGCCTTTTGAATAACTTCAGCAGATTCACCAAATGCTCTTCCTCCGTCTGGGATTTGGCAATCATATCATCAACATAAACTTCGATCTCTTTATGCATCATATCATGGAAAAGAGTCGTCATTGCACGCTGATACGTTGCCCCAGCATTCTTCAATCCGAAGGGCATCACTTTATAACAAAATGTTCCCCAAGGCGTAATGAAAGTAGTCTTCTCCATGTCTTCTGGTGCCATCTTAATCTGATTATAGCCCGAGAAGCCATCCATGAAGGAGAATACGGAGAATTGAGCAGTGTTATCAACTAGCACATCGATGTGAGGAAGCGGAAAATCATCTTTCGGGCTCGCTTTGTTCAAATCACGGTAATCTACGCACATTCTCACTTTACCGTCTTTCTTTGGTACTGGTACGATATTAGCGACCCATGAGGGATATTTTGTCACAGCTAGGAAACCAGCATCCCACTGCTTTTGAACCTCCTCTTTAATTTTCACTGCCATATCAGGTCTAGTTCTGCGAAGCTTCTGCTTGACCGGCGGGCATTCTTCTTTTAACGGCAGACGGTGCACAACCATATCTGTATCAAGCCCAGGCATGTCTTCATACGACCAAGCGAACACATCACTATACTCTCTGAGCATTTCAACCAGTCTTCGCTTGACGTCGCTCTGCAGCGCGGCTCCTATACGGATGTTCTTTTCAACCCCTTCCGACCCCAGGTTAATAATTTCGATGACCTCCTCGTGAGGCAGAATGACTCGTTCTTCTTGCTTCACCAACCAAGACAATTCTTCGGGAACGTCGCCATCTTCAACAATCTCTTCGTCGGCCTGAAATACCGGGTGCTCAAAGTCGAGACGAGTCATAGACGGTTCAATGGTGTCATATGAAAATGTTGTCCTGCAAAAGGAATGGTTAAATGCTTCAAAATGCGTGTAAAGCGAGTAACCACGTTGCCATTTTATTGTAAAATACACAACAAGAAAAACAGAGATCGCAAGATTTGCACATGAAAAAACGCCTTTTATTTAATGATTAAACACGCAATGTTCATAACAGCACAGCCCTAAGCAAATCACGATGCCCCGGGCAAGACACCAGATTGTTCAACAATTAAAAAAACAAAGCATTACTGTTTCAGAGTCACAGGAACAATCTCCTGAATAGACCAATTGCATAATCCTTGTCCTGGCACGCTCGGCTGAATCCAGGCGTCCATGTTGCAGTCACTGTCTCCTTCGTCAGACTCTGAAGCAGCGTTGATGGTCTCGTGACACACTCCACTAGCAGTGATGGTTATTGGTCCTCTGAAACGGGGTGCCCCCACAGCAGGTGTTGATGACGACGGTTGATATCCCAGCCCAAATCGGTCCATCTTTACAGGAATATCCAGCACCTTGCCCCAGCCCTTTGTCTCACCAGTCTCTACTAGAGCTTGAGCTTCTTTATATGACGAGACGGCTACCTCCGACGCTTTACTCGGCCCGGGACCTTTGTCTTTGATGCGCAACCCTTCAAATGCCTGACAGGGTGTTTCATGAATCTCGCCGTCGACCTCTACATACTTGAATGATGACAGATGGCTAACCAATATATCTTCTTCTCCACATACAGTGACCACGCTGTCCCCTACCATGTATTTCAGCTTCTGATGCAAGGTAGACGTGACTGCCCCAGCACCATGAATCCAGGGTCGTCCGAGAAGGCAGCTGTATGCTGGCTGGATGTCCATAATATAAAATTCAGTCGTGAAAACCTCCGGCCCCACCTGTAGAGGTAATGTTATGGATCCAAAGACTGTTCTTCGCGTACCGTCAAATGCCCTGACCACCAAGTCACTAGGCGTACACAGGATACCTCTGACATCTAGTTTCATCATCGCTTTCTTGGGCAGCACGTTTAAGGAAGATCCGGTGTCTACCAGCACGTGAGACATGACTGATCCTCTACACTCAACAGAGACGTGCAACGCCATATTATGCTCTCTCCCCTTCGGGGTCAAATCAAAGTCTGTAAAGCCCAAGCTATGGCCTGCGTTCACATGCGCCAACACCCCCTCCAGCTGATTCACAGAAACATCTTGGGGTACGAAGGAAGTATCCAGGACTTTCAACAATGCATTTCTATGAGCTTCAGAGCACAATAGCAACGACAGTATAGATATCTTTGACGGCGTCTGTTGCAGATGCTCAACAATCTTATAATCACTTTTACGAATCAAGCGCATGAACTCTTCCATATCTTTCGATGCCGTTTCTTTTTCGTTCCCCTGCACTGGGCCATTCTCAATCATCTTTCCTTTTCCCTTCTCCAGTCGTTCAACCTCTACCTCAGGCGATATGAAGATTCTCCCACTTCTTGTCATACCTCTAGTACCGACGATGTTGTCTACGACCTCAGCTGGCCTCTTACCAACATCAATTTTTACTCCGTCACAGTACACTTCCAACCCATATGTCCAGGGGACTGCCTTAGTGCTCTCGTACGGGATTGGTCCGGCCTTGGTGATAGTGATCGGCGGTCGCTTGGCCGGTGCCGTTATAGTGATCGTTTTTCGGGGAATCGTCACAGTAGCCACATCACTTTGCTTGCCTGCTGATACCCCTGCAGGTTCTTCAATTGTTGCTCGGTCAAATTGCAGTGTGCCGCCGTCTATTAAATCCTGGATACCTTTCTTTAATTCATCACAACCCCCAGCTTGGGTCCAACACTTTAAGCAATACTCGTCGCAACCAGGATACACACCCCCTTGCAATAATCTGCTCTTTATCTCGCACAACGGTGTCTTTAAGTCGTCGACATTCATAATCAAATTCAAACCTTCCTCGGTTAAAATGACGTTTGCCCCATGATTGGGCATGGGCTTCTGCACTATGTTCGGACCCGCCGTTCCAAAATTGATAGCCTTACTATCCAATAGATCCTGCACTACATGCTTAAACGCGTGGCAGCCCTCTACATCGTGGCCAGGAGCCCCGGAGTGGAATTCACAGTGCCTGCTTGCATCATAACCATACGGAGGAGTGCCTGTTATTGGCGCTAGAGTTCTCTTTTCCACCAAGTTCAAACCCAATAGTGTCTGTAGCAAATCTGCATACGTTGAAGGAAGCTTTTCAAACACCCTCCTTGGTTTTCCCCCCTGGAATCTACGCTGGGCAGGCTGTGCCCCCTGTTGTGGCTGCTGTTGCTGTTGTTGTTGTTGTAATGGTTGTTGCTGAAATGGGATAGTAACACTTGCCACCTGCTGCGGCTGATTGTACTGGTTTCGACCTCTGCCCCGGCCTCGGCCTCGGCCCCCAAACACCGCGCTTGCATCGCCCTGACGGTGCCCACCAAAAGCCCTTCTGTTATTGCCAGTCGCAGTGGATTCCTCAGCTTGGAATCTTCCCTGCTTAATGTTACTTTCAATCTTCTCTCCCATCAGGATTAAGTCTGAAAAACTGCCCAAAGAAGTGTGAAACAACTTGTCATAAAACATGCCAGTGAATGTTCCTATGAACATATCATTCATTTCCTTGTCCTCCAAAGGGGGATGAACTCGGGCCGCCATGTCGCGCCATCTCTGCGCATATTCTTTGAAGCTCTCACCCTTCTTCTGGGACAACCCCTGCAATTGGACCCGGTTGGGTGCCAAGTCACTGTTGTACTTATAATGAGCCACAAATGCTTCAGCCAGCTGCTTCCATGTCTTAATCTGAGTTGGTTCCAACCCCATATACCACTCGAGGGAAGGACCAGACAAGCTATCTTGAAAGAAATGCATTAGCATCCTCTCATCGTTAGAATACGCCGACATCCTTCTGTAATATGACCGCACGTGCACTTTTGGACAGGTGTCCCCCTTATATTTGTCGAATGTGGGAGCTTTGAATTTGATTGGCACCCTCAGACCAGGCACCAGACCCATTGTTGACATATCTAAGCCAACAGCACTTTGATTCACGACCCCCCTCATCTGCTCCTCGAGCATCCTGATTCTCTGAGAGTCATCCATAGGCCCTTCGAAACCTCCACTGGAGAAAGCATCCTCTTGCTGATCTTCTTGCCACATACCATTCCCAGCTCCGTATCCATCGTATCTGTTGTTACGGCCAACTCTGGTCTGATTCATTACCGGGCCTCGCCCCCTGTTACCGTACCCCGGAGCTACTCCAGCAGGTCCAAAAGCCATTAACCCAGCTCCATTTCCATTTCCGAATCCGCCATAACCCTGATTAGTCATACCAAACTCGTCCTGTCCGAAGCCTTGAGCATTGAAGCCGTACTTCCCAGTATTATCGAACCCCTGGTCATTGAAACCAAATCCAGTATTACCGAAGCCATTGCCTCCCATATTATCACCCAGGTTGACATCTCCGAGCCCAACGTTGTTGACAACAGTCTCGTTCCCAATTCCAACGTTACCATTCCCGGCAGCAGCACCGTTGTTCATATTGACAGCAGGTATGTTGACTACAGGTGGAGCCACTGGTGTGGGGGTACCATCCCCGTGAATAGTGTCGACTCGCACAGACTGATGATCCTCATTTTCGTGCCCAGCATTTCTTACCAACAGAGGCTGCACCAAAGCTTGCAGATTCTCCTGCCCTTTCGCGATGGTCTCCATTGTCTGTATGAAGAGCGCCAGCTTCTCACGCATGTCTTGCATCTCATTCTGCATTTGATCCATAATTCTTCGGCAGTTGGTACGAGTGGAGTATCGGTGCGGGCGCTGATCTTCAATCCTGAAAAGACCTGGTACAGTGCAGGAAATGAGATATAGTTCGATAATCACCTGTAATGCAATATGAATGGGGATGCAATGCAATATGTGTATGTGCGTTAGGGAATGTCATTCCTCGATTCTAGTGCGAATGTGCCAGTGCAGTGACAGTGCTAGCAATACGGTGATCGAAGCCGAATCATAGAAAACCTCATATATTGCAGAGAAATCCATTAAGCCAAGAATACAATATCACTGAGTGTACAATAAGAAGGCATGACCTCAACCAACAATCCTGGTGATGGTCAGCGCTATGCAAATAAAGCATACACGTTAATACATGAAATGGTCAAGTACGCTCATAAGCCTGGTACTCTTCTAGTAACTTCTTAGTCTCTGGATGACTTGGTCGGGTAAGCAGACCCTCAACAAGTTGATTTCTTCGCTTGAGAACACGTCGCACGTCACCAGCGGTTTCCTCCCATGGCCCTTCTCCGAAGCGATCCTCTAGCTTCCGCTTCTGAGACACAGCTTCGTTCCTGCCTTCGATGGCCTTGTTCAACGCATTCTGGAGACTGTACCTGGTCATCACCTCTTCTTCATACTTCTTAATGCTAGCCTTCAACTACTCTTCGAGTTCAGAAATTTGCTGCTTCAATTTGTCTTCCCTCTTTTTGTTGTTGGTTAGCGTAGCATTCCACGTCTTGTTACAAGAAGAGATTTCCCGGTGGGCGGCATCGAGTGCTTTCTTTTTGGATTCCAACATGTCATGGGAGCTTCTGAACTCTTGACCCAGACGTTCACGCTTCTTTTTCTCTTCAGTCAATTCAGCATCTAGCCTGTTTACTAACTCGATCTGCTGTTGGAAAGCATGCACAGCCTTGTTCTTCTCACTCCGCATCTGAGCCAGCTCCTTTTCTAACTCTTCATTGATCTTCACCAAGGCTTCTTTTTCTTTTACAACTTGCTCGTAGGCCTCCCTAGTAACAGTAGTTGGTTCTTCCACCAGAATATGAACAGGGACTGATGCAGCTGGAAATGGCATTAGCAACTGACTTGCTCTCTCTTAGATCCAAACTTTATAGGGTGCATAAGCCTGATAATCATTCTTCCCTAACAGTGGTTTCCCTCTTCTGTTGATACGCATCAAGGCATGCTGAAGCTTGGCTAGTAACTCTCCATTCAAATCACCTGTGAAGTACAGAGATTCCTGTACTTCCTGCTCCTGAGGTGGGTTCTTCAACGCGTATCCGAACTGGGCAATAAACAAAGATGGGTTGTAATTGATACACCCTTTTCTTCCTATCAACGGAACATTAGGATACCCAGAACAACTGAAAATAAGCTCAGATCCCAAAAAGTCTCGATCAAACCACTCGATGTCTTCAGAAGATAGCCTCATCAGGCGCTCCGGCCAGTCAGATGTAGTTGCACTGTCCACAAAAGGTCCCTTCAGGGGAAGATGGCTCTTAAACCACATGTTCAACAGCGGCGCACAACAGTAAACAGTCTTTCCCCTTCTATTTTCATTTTTGTAGTGCAATGAATGATAGAGGTCTCCAATCAAAGTGGGTACCGGGTTGCCAGCAGCAAACAGATGGAAAGCGTCCAAGTCCACAAAATTGGGTAAGTTGGGAAACAGCACTATTCCGTAGATGCATAGAGCCAAGATAGCATTAAAGACTATCCAGCACCCGCTCTTGGCATAATCTTGAGCTTTGCCAACCAGAAAATCAAGAGAGAAACCTGGAACCCCAAGCCAAGAAGTCACTAATAGTTCAGCAGCGTTCATGTGCAAGGCCTTGGCTAAGTCCTCCAACTTGGGCTCAGCGGCAGAGTGAATAAAGGGAACCTTATTCTGTACTGGTAGCTCAGTAAACTCCACATACTCTTCAATGGTAGGCCCCAAAATAAAGTCAGCGAACGTGAAACATCTCAATGCAGGGTCATAGAATTGCATCAAGGTGTACAGCCCATTCATCTCAACAGCAGTTGGCTTGCAAACCAGTCTCAACAATCTTCCATGACTCATCCTAAAACTTCTCCTAACCTCCTCATCAGCAAGGGACATCAGACCAAGTAAGGGAGTAATGTCAGGTGTAGGTAACTTATACGCAACTGTCTTCCTCAAACCAGCCATGATCAATAAGCAGAAGTTCGGGCACTAGAACCAGGGAATATGCAAATGCACCTGCAGCACAGACACACGTTAATGGGATGCAATGATAATGGTTATGCAAGCAATGCAATGCAAATAGATGCAACAGGGACCAAATGCCATGGCTGAGAAGCCTGAACCATATCAAAAGTCTCAGATAGACCCTCCAGAATTCCTCAATCCCTGGTCTCAGATAGACCCAATACAAAGCTCCAACACTGGTCTCTGATAGACCCCACAACATAACTCTGATTGGTCTCTGATAGACCTCATATCATAACTGCAACTGGTCTCTGCCAGACCTCAAAACTATCCATAAATACCCGGGATCTCAGATCAAGAAATAACTGGTATCTGAAGGTCTAGTTACCTGCATAACCCCAAACCCTCTCATAGGTAGGTGTCCTAGTAACTGACAAAGGTATGGCATCCTATGCGGTCTTCGGCGTCACAGACTTTTAGGGTTGATGATACGATTCCCAGAAGGAGTGGCATCATCAAATCCTGAAGAGGCCTCACTTAGCCAACTTCCAAATGATCGGTTCCCGGAGTCGACAATTCAGCTAACCAACAACCCCTTCGACCCAAAGGGTAGAAAAAGAAGTCAACCAGAAGAACCTCGTCCGAGTGTAGATTTCGTGGGACACTAATGCAAGCAAAGCCGGCACGCGCCCACTACTTTCTACTCTAATTCTAGGTGCACTCAAGCCCAGGTCCGGCTTATCTCTCAATCATAGAATGCCCGTCACAACCCCAATACAGCAATAATAACAATAATATAATGCTGAAAGTAAATGACGAAAATATAAATCCATACAAAATCCTCGACGGGAAAACAAGCGCTAGGATTGACTCTCTTGAGGGACGTTGGATCCCAAATGCATAAGGAACTATCGCAGTCCTTAGCAGCCAGGGGACGTTGGATCCCCAGCAGAGTCGCCAGCTGTCGCTACTGCGAAAATCGGCGCCGGCTGAACAGAAGAGTCGCCACCGTGCGTTATTTATCCCAAAGGAGGGGAAAGGAAACGCTCGAGGTAAACCTAACGCAAAGACGGGAAAGGAATGGTCATCGCAACCAAATCCTGGATTCGGGAGTCGGTTACGCAAGGGGAAGGTATTAGCACCCCTCACGTCCGTCGTACTCGACGGGATCCACGCTTGTTTTCGGGTATGGATTGTTATTCTATCTACACTAAAGGTGTGGGGTTAAAAGAAAAGAAAATGACTCGGCAAAGTATCGCACTTTATGCCTACGTATTCCCGTCTGGAACGAGAAATCAGAGTCAACGTAGTTCGCCTACCTACGGGAAAGGAGGGGAAGGTTGCTCGCTAGGATATCGCATCCTATGCCTACGTACTTTCATACAACGCGAAAGATCAGAGCAAACGTAGTTCGGGCCACGTACGACACAAGTCTGTCTTGATTGTTTTTATTCCTTCTGAAAAAGGGTTTTCCTGATTAGCAGTCCAAGCGGACAAAAAATGACGTTTTGATGAGTTCACATTCTTTTACGGAAGAAGCGTATTTTATTGTGTTTTGAAATCTTATTGTGTTTTTTCTGTTTGTTTTGAGAAAGAAGAGACAGAACTCTAACCTATGGTTGCAAAGGGAATTAAACTATCCTAATGTTGTCATGCATGGGTTAAGACCTAATGTCTATCATGCTCCTCTCTTGCGCAGAGAGAAACAGAGATCCTAAGGGAATAGACGGAAACAGAAACAATAGCATATATACAATAAAGCAGTAAAATGCATGAATGCAGCAATACAAGCGAGGCAAGGGAGTCCCACTCAACCTCGAACCTAGAAAACAACAGGCGAAAGTGAACAGAATTCACTTTCAACCTAACAGGTTAAACAGCAAGCAATACAGTCAGGGAAATTCACACAACACATCAAAAATTATACAGCAAAATAAACAGCAAAAGCAGTCTTCATCAGCATCTGTCTTCAAGCAAGGTTTCTATCTTCAATCTTTCACTGGCTTTTCTTCAAGTCTCAATCTCCAAGATGAATATCAGTCAACAAGATGAAATGAATGTTAATCAATCAATTGCCTACCAAGGGTGGCTCACTGACTGTTAACATGATACTGACAGTTTTCCCTCAAAAGTTCTATCTTTTAAATACATTCACTAATCCTTCCAAAGGAAGGAGGTGGATATTTAAAATAGACTTTGAATCATAGAGAAAGAATGGAGGCAAACAAGACCTTCCATGTTTGTGAATCAAATTTTCTACTCTAGAGCTCTGCCTAACTCCTAGATCCTATAACCTTCAACAGTTGCCAGCAAGAGATACTCCTCATCAACTCTGAAAGTTGGTCTTCAGTCTCTTTGATCTCCAATGGGCTTCATCATCAGCACAGTCTTCAGCTCAAACCCCAAGCCCCAAACAAGCCCAATACCCCACACAGTCAAAAAATAACCCTAAAGAGGGCACACCACACAGTCAATCAAATACAAGCAATACACTAATAGTAATAGTAGAATAGGGGAAACCTAGTAATTTCTAAGGGATCTATTATCTACCCATAATACCCCTATAATCCCATACCCCAAAATTCAAACTACAACTCCTAAAAGAAATGATTTATCACACCTATGTTATCTCTAAACCCTAGTTTTGATTCTCCTAATCACACCTAAACTAATCATCTAAAATTAAATCCTAAAATTATGAATTAAATCTTATATACAAGCTAAAGTCCTAAGTTAATCACCCAAAAAAGAATGGACCCTAAATCTAAGGGGAGCTAATTGAACTAAAATCAACAAAATCAAGCATTAAACTAAACATTATTTACAACCTATTTAAAAGAAAAATATACTAAAACTGCAAAAATAAAATGAAATGCTAATTTTATTATATGAAAATTTTCTTAACAAAAATATGAAAAGGATGCAAAAATAACCAATCAAAAATATGCAAGTTCCAATTTGTTATGATTTTTTAAAGAAATAAGAAATATTGAATGAGATTAATATGAATTAAGTTGGGGTTGGGGTGCAGTTAGCATTTAATTCAGTTAAAAAATGATGATGGGCCCAGACTGGGGGGCGCGCATAGCAAAGCGCGTCTGGGCCCAGTTGATCAGGAAAAAAAAACAAAAGCAATAAACTAAAAACGGTGTAGAAAGTAAAAAAACAGTTCAAAACACGCTGGGCCTTGAAAGCAGGGGTGTGGGTATCAAAATGATTCAGGCCCATTTGCCTCCGTTTAATGAAACGGGGCGTTTTGGCCAGTTCAGTCTCCCTCTCAAAATCCATTCAAATCTGAGCCGTTGGATTGCTTTTTCAGTCAACATTCCTGGACTGATCTAAGGGCCACGCAGTCGTCTTCTTCATTGAACCTAGGGTTTCCATTGATGAGCCATGCACGAAGCTTGCACCAACCAGAGTTCAACATCCTCATGCAACCTCAATTCTCCATGAAACTCACATCTGTAAAAAGAAAAAACGCTCCATTTCTTCTCCTCTACACAACCATGGCCTTGGTTTTCTCCAAAACTCAGTCAATAACCAAACCCGATAGGTATCAGACCTAGATTCCACCATTATGCACTGATATCAACCATGATTATTCTTAATCTTGATGGTACTATCATGTTCCCTATGCTACACTGATCTCATTAAGCTATAACATACTAATTAAAACTCAATATCCAAACTGATCTTGATCTTCAAAGATTCTAGGGTCTGTCATTAACCTCCATGAAACCTTCTCAAACTTTATGGAAATGATCCTCTAACCTAACCTAAAAATTCTAACCTAAAGATTCTACATTATTCTAACTAAATCATGCCAATTCGATGAGATTACCAACCTGGTTTGATGATGAAAACAAGTGCAGAATTCCTTGGATCCAAAGCTTGCAATGCTTGGGAATTGATCAACAAACTTGATTCTTGATTCTGTATGCAGTAATTCTTGCTCAAACTCCTTGGATTGCCATAACCACTTCCTTTTGCAATTTGGATGATGAAGTTGGATAGCACGAATTCCTCCTCAATTCAAACAGATTTTGATGGAAATTGGATCTATGAAGGATGTAGATGATGATAGGATCAAGGATTTTGGAAATTGATGAAGGTTTGATAGAGTTTGGGATGAATTTGCACACTTGAAGAATGAGATGAAACTTGGTATTTTGATCAAAATGAATCACCAACCCTTGAATGAAGCCAATCTACCCAATATATAGATGATCATAGAACACTCTAGAACTTGGTAGAAACTTCTTGTGCACACTTTCCTTGAATTTTGGATATGTTACTTCCTTTGTAAGCCAACTAGCATAACTTCCAAATTTTGAACCAAACTCAAAAATCTACTTTTTCCAATGTTCTTAAAACATTTTTTCCAATCAAAATGACCTATAATTTCATCCCATTTGGCCATGTTATGAAAAATCTCAATTTTAGGTCACTTTTATTCATTAAATTCACTTTTTAAATGACCAAATTTGAAACCTTTAGCTATGAGACTTTCCAAACTTTCATAATCACTTTTATAGACTCAAAATGTCATTTGGAGCAAGTTTTATGTTGTGAAGTTTTTCATTTGAAGCTTCCTTGTATGAGTTTTGGGCATAGGCTTGAAATGACCTGTAATTCTCAAATGACCAAAATACCCTTTGTTTGCCAAGGCCATAAGTAGAGTTATACAAATCATATGAAGGCATACCATACCTTTCTAGAAAGCTAAGACAATGAGGAACAACTCTTATGTTGACCAAAAATTCATTTGAAATCTCCTTGAGGGGTAAACGTTGCTTGAAAGACAAGTAACTTTCACAGACAAAATTTCAGATACCTCAGATGACCTGTAACTTGCAAGGACCATAACTTGAGTTCTATAAATCTCCTTGATGTCTTCCACCACTCAAATTAAAGGTATTGAGATCCTCTACAAGTTTCATGTTGGCCAAGGATCCATTTTAAGCTTGCATTTTGAACTATCTTGCTTGGAAGTGTGACCTTAATCAGGGGATTTTACACAGAAACCCTAATTTAGAAACTCCTCTTCTTCTTGATTTCTCTTGATTTATTCTTGGCACAACACCAAATCCTTATCTACATGTCAAATGATGAACCCCACATCTCTCAGATAGACCTTGATGCCTTTCAATCAATCATTTGACCTAGGGTTGACCTAGATGAAACCCTAGTTGACTGTCTTCAACTGCAACTCTTGTGATCACATCAATGACTTGCCTCTCTTTCAAAATGCCTCTATAGGTCCTCCATGATGTCTATATACCCTCCATGCTCAACTCATAGCTCACAACTTCTTTGATGATCTTCAAATACCCTTAAGATAGGAGATAGATCCACTGACTTCTTAGACTTCAATTTCTTTCTGATAACTTGGATGTGCTTGAATTTGAACAATAACCTCTTGATAGGCTCATAGAGATGAGAATAGTACTTGGTCCCTTGTTGGATGACTTGCTATGCTATGCTATGCATATGATTATACTATGTACATGACTCTATATGCAAATGCTAATGTAATTGAAACATAAACCAAGTGAAGATAGGTTGAGCAAATTTTAGGGTGCAACACCTACAGAGATCATACCAGCATCTTCCCAGTGATAGTCCCCAGCGAGACTTTAAGCTTTCCACACTTTTGGGATCCATTCGATAAATCCCCAGTGACTCTCAAGACTGCAGAGATATTCTCGGTATCCTCCAAGTGATATACAGTCTTGAAGACCCATTCTCAGTAGGATCATCTGTTCCTCAGTGGAATTGCCTTACGTTCCTCAGGAAATACTTCCCAGGAGACTGCCATATTCTCCCTAAGAAGTCAGGATACTTTCCCAGGAAGGTCTGTTTGATTTCTCCCCAGTAAGTCCGACGAACTCTCCGCAGGGAAGTTTGATGTATGTTATCCCCAGTTGGATGTACGTTTTCCCCAGGAAGCTGAGGTATTATTCCCAGGAAGTTGCTACACTGTCTCCATGAAACTGCCTAGCTCCTCATCTTCCCCACGAAGCGGATATTTATTTTATCCCCGGAAGTCTCTGATCCCAAGAGTTCTTTGGATGATTATGGTTCATGATAGTGATCCCCCATGGGAAGTCCTGACGTCGTATCCTCATGCAGAGATCAAGGATCCCCAGTTGAAGTCTGATATTGTACTCTCCAGGGAAGTCGTATCATATCCCCATGTGGAAGTCATGATATATTCTCCCCAGGGAAGTTATAACTTTGAAGCCTGATTCGGTTCTACCATCAACTCTTCCTATCCCCTAATAGATGTATTGTTGCAGAGGTCCCCGGCTATTCCCGTCGAGATGTTTATTTCATCTCATGTCTCCTCTCTCATTTGTTTTGTCAGCATATGCATGAGCCTAAGCATCGCATACTCAGTGCATGACATTTTCATACGCATTAACATACACATTAGTGCACACTTCGACATACTCATTAACATCTACATTGTTTGATGTTTGTCGTCATCCGTTGTCGTTACCGCTGAGTAATCGAGTTTGTCCGCTCTCTCCAGGTAGATCTCAGCCCTAAGCATAAAATACTTATTTATTTCCAGTTTCCCCATAGAGTTCAACCCTCGTGGACGATGGTTATTCCCGTTATCTTTCCTCGATAGGATAAGATAATCCTCATTCGAGTTCGTTTCCTCAATGGAGTCGTGTTTGGCAGTTCTTTCTAGCCCAATTCTAGATCGAACTTCGGTCCCGTCGGTCACTGAACCTACCTGGACGTGCATTTATTTTGCACTATCTTTCAAGGAAAGCATTTACAATCCTTTGCAGACAAGCAACAGTTCCCAGCCGAGGAGCGTATCACCTACATTAAACCTTAAGACCTTGAGTCGCTGAACTCATTCTTAAACGTCCCGCCGTGGATATATCATTTAAACCTTGAGACGTTGAGTCGCCGCACTCATTCTTGGGCATCCCGCCGTGGACTTATCACTTAAACCTTAAGACGTTCAGTCGCTGCACTCATGCTTGGGCGTCCCACCGTGGACATATCTTTTCCTAAACTTTAAGACGTTGAGTCGCCGTACTCATGCTTAGGCCTCCCGCCGTGGACCATGTTACCCTTTAGTAAAAGAAGGAGCTGAATCATATTCAGGGCGCCAACCTTGAGATATGAAGAAGTTCATTTTATCCTTTAGTAAAAGAAGGAGCGGAATCGTGATCAGGGCGCCGACCTTGAGATATGAAGAAGTTCATTTTTTCCTTTAGTAAAAGAAGGAGCTGAATCATGTTCAGGGCGCCGACCTTGAGGTATGAGGAAGTTCTTTTTATCCTTTAGTAAAAGAAGGAACTGAATCGTATTCAGGGCGCCGACCTTGAAGTATGAAGAAGTCAATTTTATCCTTTAGTAAAAGAAGGAATTGAATCGTATTCAGGGCGCCGACCTTGAAGTATGAAGATGTTCGTTTATCCTTTAGTAAAAGAAGGAACTGAATCGTATTCAGGGCGCCGATCTTGAAGTATGAAGATGTTCGTTTATCCTTTAGTAAAAGAAGAATCTGAATCGTATTCTGGGCGCCGACCTTAAATATGAAGAGGTTTATTTATCAGATGAGTGACAAGCCCTCCAACGGAGCTCATCAATCAATTTTTCATCTATTACCCACATATAAGCAACAACCTCTTTATTTGAGAGCTTATCCTGTTTGGCATATAAGTCCCCTCCAACGATAAGTGGCAGTTCTCTCTCGAGAAAGCTTATCAGGGCATTTCGCATTTAAGACCATTTATTTTGGCATACAGCCGGTTTTACCCTGTATATTTTATACGGATTTCTAAAAATTCCGTTTGATCTCGTCACGAGGGAGAGTTTCTAGAAGCTCGGATGTTATTCTTTGTTCAATGCTCCAGCATCTTGTTAATCAACCCTACAGTCATGCAGATCCAGTTTTATTTTTACCCTAGAGCATCAGCCGATCACGCCTGAACCTGTTGAACAATTACTCTCAGTATTCCCCAGTGGAGGCTGTCTCATCTGTGCCATCTCCATTGAGGATCCCATTCTTAATATTTCCTTTCTAAAAGTGACGATTGGTCGTGCTCGCACCCGTTTACCATCATCTTTAGAATTCCCCGAGTCGCGCTGTTTCCCAGTGCGTCATATTCCCCATTGTTGGTTCGTTCATCGCGTCTGTCCCTTGAGTCGTTGTGTCGTCTACGTCCTTGCATTTTTCATTCTAGCATACGCATCATACTAGATTCATGGCATTGTCAGCATTATAGTCTGTTTGTTTTGTCCATAGCATTGCATATCACTGCATCTAAGGGCAAAATTTTCGGTTATCTATATTTAAATTTCTCCACCATGATTTCTCGAGCCTACGTCGCTCAAATCATCCGGTGAAGCTATTTAAATAGGGGCAACTGTAATACCCCAAATTTTACCCTCAAATTTGTCCTACCTTTACAGGGTTTCTAGTGCCACTTTATTTTGAATGAATAAAATAGCATAATTGGCAAGAGACCGTGTGTAAGGAGTTGTGAGTGTGACAGGTTGAGAGTTCGAATCCCACCTTCTTAACTTTTTGTTTTGTTTCTTTTATTTTTATTCTAACTTTTCTATTATCATAAATAAAAATTAACAAAAATAATTTTTTTTTATTATTTAATTATTATTTTCGTATTTTATTTAAATTATTTTTTAAAAAATATTATTTTTTCACTTTTTTTTCATATTATTCATAAAAACATCCAAAAATCATAAAATTAAAAATATTAGAAAAGACTTTATTCTTTTTATAATATTTTTAATGTTTAGTATAAATAAATAGAATTTTAAGTTTATTTTAAATTGTTTAAATTTTATTTAGTTTTAACTAATTTTTTAAGTAGGGCTTTAAAGTGGGCATTAGGTTAGAGTTAACCCTAATTTGTTACCTATATAAACATAAGTGATGGGAGGAAACTTCATGAACATCAGAAAATCAAGAACAGGTCATCAGAGGAAGAGGGGATTCTTTCGGAAGAACCCTAAAAGGTTTGAATTCATCATCGGCCAAGCGCTACCGGCGAGCAAAAAGTCCCAACGGCGGAGGCTCAGTTCGTTCAACATCATTGTCGTTACCGTAACCTTTCTCTTTCCTTTGATTTACGACATTTTACGATTTTTGTGTGTTGTTTTGTTCATTGATTGTAGATTAATGGGAAGAATAAATAGAAGAAGGAACCATTGACATGCAAGGATTGAAGGAGAGGAAGAGCTTCGATAGCCATCCATGGAGAAAACGGCATAAGCCTTTTTATTTACGTTTCATTTGTTTTTTTTAATTTTATTATTCAATTGTTTATTTTTTTCATTTATATTAACTATGTAGTTTGTAATTAATAATGCAATTAAGTTTAGGTAAGCTATTTCAACAAAAAAACATAACGTAATTAGTTTTTTAAAAATTAAGATCTTTCTAAAAAGCTTTTTCCAAAATTAAACCATTTTTTATTTAAAAACATATTTCTAAATAAAACAGTTTTTCTTAATTAAAGCTTTTTTCCAATTAAAACCATTTTTCATTAAGTTAAAACAAAAATTAAAAAATGACCTTTCTTTCACTAAAACAAAAATTAAAACCTTTTTTGTTGAATTTAAATCAAGTTTTTTTCATTAAAATTTAAAACATTTATTTTCGATAAAATTAAAACATTTTTTTCAATAAAATTAAATCATTTTTACAATAAAATTAAAACAAATTTCTTTAATGAAATTAAAACAAAATTTTAATAAACAATTGGAATAGCTTCTCCATTAAAACATAAATTTAATCCTCCTGTTTTCAATACAAATTCAAAAAATAAAGTTCTTGAGTTAGCCGTTACCTTTTCGTCTGACTCCCATTAGTGTTTGTTTCAGCTTATTGTCTTCTCATATATTCGTACTGTTTCGGTTTCATGGATGTAATTTATGCGAGGCCATGATCGCAGTTATTTTTATTTTCACATTTTTTTTGGGATTTGTAATTTATGCGAGTGATTGTCGCGATGCTTATTCTTTACTGCTTTCTTTACTTTCCGCGTTTTATTTCAGCCGTATAATAATTTGCTATGTTTGCATGTTTTACCGTTATTTTCTCCTCGGAAGGAATTAGATCTAGCCGTTTGACCGCCGAGTCAATAACCCTAATTTTGGACCTTTCAAAACCTATTAGCCTAGGCGTCTCGCCGTGGACAAAAATACCCTTTACCCTAGCTTTAGGTCGAAGAGTCGTCGTACTCTGTTTTAGGGTTTCCCGCCGTGGAATCCCTAATTTAACCCTATTTTAATTCAACATTTCAACGTAGAAATAAGAGTTTCAAAACTCCACATAAGCGTGTCCTTAAGATACGTTTACTCCCCCATTGAAACCTTGACCATAGTCAAGAAGTTTCTAACCTCCCTTTCGACGGGAACTACGATTACTCTGATTCCATTCCCTATCCAGGATATGTAGGCACAAGATGTGAATCTTGCCGAGTAAACTTAGGACTAACCCTTAGGTTTTTTCTGTAACTTTTAACCCTTTGTATATACTTAAAGCAAATAATAAAATAAAATAGCAAAAATAAACAAAAGGTTCTTGTAGAGTACTACAAAAGTTTAGGGTGCTAGTACCTTCCCTAAATTTAACCAACCCTTTTGTCACTACCCGAAAAGCGAGGCCGGCAAGACAGAAGAGTCGCCACCTTTCGTTATTTATCCCACAGAAAGGGAAAGGAAACGATCGAAAAAACCTGACGAAAAGGTATAAGACAAGGTCATCACAACCATTGTCTGGATTCGGGAGTCGGTTATGCAAGGGGAAGGTATTAGCACCCCTCATGTCCGTCGTACTCGATGGGATCCACGCTTGTTGTGTTTATCTGATGGGTTGATTAAATCTATCTACACTAAAGGTCTGGTCTGAAATGAAAAGAAAATGACTTGGCAAAGCGTCGCACTTTATGCCTACGTATTCCCGTCTGGAACGAGAAATCAGAGTCAACGTAGTTCTCCTAACTACGGGGGAAGGTTGCTCGCCAAGATATCGCATCTTGTGCCTACGTACTTTCACACGGCGTGAAAGATCAGAGCAAACATAGTTCGGGACAGCGAGAGACACAGGTTTTTCTTTTTTATCCGAGTAGGGTTAACAGACGGTTCCAGCAGTTGGTGTATGCAGCTCGACCATTGGAGACATAGGCGTTACCGTTTGCGGTAGAACCGGGAGTTAAAAAAACTCTCCTTCTGAAAAGGGTTTCCAGGGATTAGAGGTCCAAGAGGACAAAAATATGTTTGATCTTTGTTTTCTGTTTTTTACGGAAGAAGTGGTTTTTAGTGGTCTGTAGTTTGTACAGCATTAGAGACTATGACTTAGGAGTGAATACGTCGCATATCGTCCAAAGGACATATACTAAACACTCTAGATGATTGAGAGGAGACCGCTCAATCATCACTTCCCAAGTAGCTTAAGGCTCGTAACACGCTTGTACTAACTTGCCTTTATTATGTTTTTTACTATTGTTCAAGATAAGAAGAGAACGAACTCTATGGGGAACTGTACAGTCCTAATGTTGTCATGCAAAATTAATCCTATGGTTGAGGTTAGGAGGGAACTACCTAATGTTATCATGCATGGTTAGAACCCTAATGTCTATCATAACTTCTCTTGAATAAGGGAAGTCAGAGTCCCTAGAGGAACACGACAATGGCATACAGAAACAGGCAAAGCAAATACTGTAAAGAAAATATTGTAAGTAAAATGCATGCAATGCAACAAACAAGCAGAAGGAGACAAACTCAACTTCTCGGCAATCAAGCAAAAGAAAATAGCCAAAACAGACAAGCAGAGGGAGACAGACTCAACCTCTTCATGCAAATACGTCAGTTAGAAAAGAAAAACAACATACAAGCAAGGGGAGGACCACCTCAACCCTTAAGGCAAACAAGCAGAGGGAGACTCACTCAACCTCTTAATGCAATCGTGCTCCTTTATTTAGACTACACTAAATATGAACTATCCTAATGCAACACACCAATCAATCAATGAATGAGGAAAGGACTTATGACAAGTAATGGATTCAATCCACAAGTAATCAAACAAGGCTTTTATCCTACGGAAAGAAATTGGGTGTTGGGAGGCAAGGGTAAGGTCCACATGAACTTATCCCAGGCACTCAACCAACTAAAAGAGATATGGGGGAATCCTAAAGGTTTGGCTCCTTCAAGAGGTGTGCGATATTCCCCCCACAGGAGGGACTATGCTACCCCAAGAAGGTTCCTAAAAGAAAGGAATGAGAGTGTTAGGAGAATGGAGCTGAGAAGAAAGGTAAGTTCCACAGGAACTTACCACATGCACTCAATCAACTCCACTTCCTTAGAGAGAGCTTTCATGGACTCAACCCCTTTATGATATTGCAATGAATTCCTCCACAGGAGGAATCATGCTCACAAGGAGGATTCCTATCAAGCAAGGAAAATTGGAAGAGAAACTAACCCTAGGGGAAGATCATCCACCTACTTGAATCTCTAAAGAACCTCAAATGTTACCTTCTAATGATCATCTATATTAAGGGTTCAAGGGATCTACAAGAGGTATCTACACTAAAGATCATCCAATGGTCATTTGCAAAACTAATCTATGCACTTAACTAGTTAGGATCACCTAAATTAAGGCCAATTTGTAAAATAGGGAACTAAGGGAAAATCAATCCTAAAAATTCTAAAGAAAATACTACATCATCCCATATGTGTCAACATTCTATGGTGCAAGAATCAGGGGCTACACCTAAACCAAAAGGCTCAAACTAAATTCAAAACCTCAAGGGTACACTAAAGGGATCCATTAAAGAACACTCCTAAACAACTACCCAAAAATCCTATTTAAAATGATCTAAAAAATCACAACAAAAATCTCATAACATCAATAATATGTCTACAACCAGCACACAAATTTTCAATACCAACATCAAAAGCATGAATGAGAAATAAAATCAACAAATCCAGCATACAATTATCCCATTATTAAAAATACTCTAAAAATGGAAAATATGAAATAAATGGAAAATGCATGGAAAATTAAAATAAAAAACATGATAAAATTCTAAACATTCTAATTTGCATCCACATATTTTTTCATGATTTATTGAGGACATTTACTATTTTTATTGAATTAAAATGAACAAGCATTAAAACAGAAAAAAAAAATTAAAAGCATGAAGATGGAGGTGCAGATAGTAGAGAGCTCATGTGTTATCTGCACTTGGGCTTAACAAGTGGGGTGCTAATAGCGTGTTGGGACTGGGCCCAACTGAAATTTCATCCAGTTTTATTGTGAACTAAATGAAGCAACGCCCGGGGGTGTTGAAGCAACGTTTTCACTTGTATTCTGAGTTTGGGCCACGCATGGGGGTGAGGATAGCATCGTTGGGCCCAGAGTTATTAATTCAGCATTGAATTGAATGGAAATAACCCCAGGGGGGGTGTACGAAGTAGCATTCTAATGTGTTAACTTGGATTTGGGCTGCGTAAGGGGGTGTGAAAGCACTGATTGAGCCCAGCTGAGTTTCTAGATGAAACTCAACGTTTCATTAAAAGTTGGGACTTTATCCAAAGAAATTGCCACGCGGACGCCCGCTGGCCATGTGATGTGCATACTCAGTCCAAGATTAAACAAGATCCAACGGTCCTACATGCAACTGGTAATTTAAACTCAAACGGAGGACTGTTCACGCGCGGTGGAGCCTGGGGCGGCCGGAGAAGAACCGATCGTCTTCTCCGGCGAACATGAACAGTAACGCGCGACTCAACCTTCATGAAATGTCCATTTTTTTACATCGTTTTAATCGTCTAGCTTCCTAGGTTTCAATTATCTAGTCCGTTTTCATTTTTAACCATTCTATAGTGAGATATTCGAGCCACAACTTGGAACACCATATTAAACATTCTCACGATTCATCACGAAATGCATATAGAATCCATCTATGTCTTGAGTAGATCCTAACCACATGTGTATTAGGTGCTAAATGCGTATAAATTAAGAGAAATTTCGCAAAGTAAGAACCTGAGTTTGAGCTTCGAGCAAGGTGACTTTCAGGCCTCAATTCCCTTCCAAAGTGTGCAGATCGCTACAATGGATGATGATGAACACTTCTAGAAGTCCAATTCCTTCTGAAACTCTCCCAATCTCCAAACTTGAATTTCAAACTTCAAGCTTCTTCATCCAATGGCTCTAACTGATTCTTAACTGAAACTGGCACCAGAACCTTCTGAAGATGATCCAAAATCAATTTATATTCTGTTTGCAATCTTTGGAGGCCCAATCAAAGCCCAATTTGGGATTTCCAAGTTTCAATTTATTTCTCAAAATTCCAATCATGGTCTGCACGAATTGGCCTTACTCTCACTCCAATATTGCTTCAGTTCAATTTTATTGAGTGGGTAGAGTGTATTTGTGTTGCGGTTAGAATATGATATCAAATTATTAATTAATTTGAATCACATCTTTAGTTCACAACCGCTCTTTGATTTATCCGAAGGAAAAGGTCAAAAGAGGAAAACCTAATTTTGCATCGTAAAGAAAATGCGGGGAGAGATCTAGGTAAGGGGTTGGTTAAGCTTAGGGAAGGTACTAGCACCCTAAACTTCTGTAGTACTCTACAGGAACCTTTTGTTTATTATATGCTTTTTTTATTTTATTATCTGTTTGAAATATATTGCTAAGGGATAGAGTGACCTAAAAGACCTAAGGGTTAGTCCTAAGTTTACTCGGCAAGACATCGCATCTTGTGCCTACATATCCTGACGGGAATGGAATCAGAGTAATTATAGTTCCCCTTAAAAGGGAGGTTAGAAACGTCTTGACTATGGTCAAGGTTTCAATGGGGAATAAACGTATCTTAAGGACACGCTTACGTGGAGTCTTTGAAACTCCTATTTCTATGTTGAATTTGTTAATTGAAAATTTAGGGTTGAAATTAGGGATTCCACAGCGGGAAACCCTAAACAGAGTACGGCGACTCTTTGACCTAATTCTAGGCTAAAGGGCATTTTCATCCACGGCGGGACACCTAGGCTATTAGGGTTTTGAAACGGTTGAAATTAGGGTTATTGACTCGGCGGTCAAACGGCTAAACCAAATTCCTTCGGAAGGATTCTAACGGCTAAACGTGCAAAATACGGCAAATTATTATACGCAAGATTAAAGTGCGAAAAGTAAAGAAAGCGGAAAAAGCGTCGCGACGATCACTCGCGTAAATTACAAATCCCCAAAAATGCGAAATAAAAAATAAACCGCGACCATGGCCTCGCGTAAATTACATCCATGGAAAATGCAAGAATAATAATGAAATAAGATCGACATTTGCCTCGCGTAAATTACAACTATAAATTGGAGTGCAAAAAATAAAGGATCAATAAACTATACAACTGAGAAAAAAAATGTTAGGAACGTCATAAATTAGAAATCTAAATGTTTTTTTTAATTACAATTTATTAAAAACTAAATTAACTATAAATCATAAAAAACTGTTACTAACTATAAATTATAAAAAAAAGAAATACTAACTATAGGCTATTAAAATGTTTTTAATTATTAGTCATCAGAAAAAAATATAATTTCAAGTTATTAAAAAAATAAACTAATTATAAGTCATAAAAAATAGTTTTTAATTATAAGTTTTATATAGATATATATATATATATATAGATTTTTAAAAAGGTTTGTAGTAACTTTAACTAAATAATGGTTTTAATTTACAAACTTAGATTTAAATTTTAAAAAGGTGGTTTAAATTTGGAAAAAAAGTTTTAGTTTTAAGAAAAGATTTTAATTTTGAAAAAAAAAACTTTAAAAGAGGTTTTAACTTTAATAAAAGAGTTTTAAATCTTGTTAAAAAAAAACTTTAATGTTGAAGAAAAGGTCTTAATGTTAGCTTTATGTTTCTTTTGTTGTATTTCTTTTTTTAAAATGGTTTAATTAAAAATAATGCACTAACCTCTAAAAAAAAGAATTTTTGTTCAAGAGGAGTTTTAATTAAAAAAAAATCATTTTAATATTAACTAAATCTAAAAAGTTAGGAAAAACTTACGGTAACGGCGACATATTCTTGAGATGGGATTTGAAGCAGTTCCGGAAGGAGGACAATGATGAGAGCTTGAGCTTCTCTGAGTCGTGATGATGATGATTAACGAAGGAAGCTCCGTCTTCTTCTTCGAAGAACCATCCATTTCTTCTCCTTCTGGGTTCGTGGGTTCCTCCTTGCTTCTGATAAGTTGTGAGAACGGCCGCCGTTTTTTCTTTTGTCTCCTTCTCCCCTTTTTCTCAAATGCAACTCATGCTTATATAGGTAACAAATTAGGGTTAACTCTAACCTGATGCCCACTTTAAAGCCCAACTTAAAGAATAAGTCAAAACTAAATAAAATTTAAACAAATTAAAACAAACTTAAAACCCTATTTATTTACTAAACCTTAAAAATATTATCAAAAGAATAAAATCTTTTCTAATATTTTTAACTTTATGATTTTTGGATGTTTTTATGAATAATATGAAAAAAAGTGATAAAATAATATTTTTTAAAAAATAATTTAAATAAAATACGAAAATAATAATTAAATAATAAAAACTATTTTGTTATATTTTTTTTATGAAAATAGAAAAGCTAGAATAAAAATAAAAATAAAAGAAAAACAAAAAGTGAAGAAGGTGGGATTCGAAATCTCGACCTCTCACACTCACAACTTCTCACACACGGTCTCTTGCCAATTGTGCCATTTTATTCATTCGAAATAAAGTGGCACTAGAAACCATGTAAAGGTAGGACAAATTTGGGGTGCAACAGATGCCCCTATTTAAATAGCTTCACTGGATGATTTGAGCAGCGGAGACTCGAGAAATCACGGTGAAAGGGATTTAAATACAGATAACCGAAAATTTGGCCCCTATATGCAGTGATATGCAATGATATGGACAAAATAACACGAACTTTAATGCTGACAATGCCATGAATCTAATATGATGCGTATGATGGAATGATGAATGCAAGGATGCAGACGACACGATGACATAGGGGACAGACGCGACGAGTAACTACACTGGAGAATACGACGCACTGGTGGAATAGCGCGACAATTGTCACTTTAGAACGAATAGTAACACATGATCCACACGGCGGTAGGATCAGGTAAACGACAAGTGCTGGAATTTCCAGGTCATTCCTTTAAATGAAGAGATCGAGCGGGATCTTCAGGAATCATCGGAAATTATACAGAGAGAAACAAACACCAAAGATACTCAGAAAAACCATCGAATAACCTCGGGGTCAAAGAAACAAATTTCAGGGACATCCGGAAGAACATCGAATGAACTCTAAAACATACCAGAGATACTCGGAAAAACATCGAATAAACCCTAGGCTATATCCAGAAACAAAAGGACGGCATCTATAGGAGCATGAGATGAAGACAAGTTTCTGAAGGTACATTCGAAACATTTAGGAAAGCAATAAATGTACGGGGCAAGTTTTGAAGACCTATCTGGAAGAACATCAGATAAGCAACAAGGGGGTTCTGGAAGAACGTCAGAACAAAAACTCAGTTTGGAAAAACCTCATAAAGAGAACAGATCCGGAAAACCATCGGATAAGATTCTAGAAAACCATCAGAATCACAGGGGTATCTGGAAAATCGTCAGATAGAGTTCTGGAAGAACATCAGAACAAAGACTCGATTTGGAAAACCATCAGAAGGAGGAATTTATCCAGAAAACCATCGGAAAGATTCTGGAAAACCGTCAGAATCATAAAACAATATCTGGAAAACCATTAGATAAGAGATACTCAATTTGGAAAACCGTCAGAAAGAGAAACAGATCCGGAAAACCATCGGATAGATCCTGGAAAACCATTAGAATCGAAGGAAAATATCTAGGAAACCATCAGATAAGAGATACTCAATCTGGAAAACCATCAAAAAGAGAAACATATCTAGAAAACCATCGGATAGATTCTGGAAAACCATCAGAATCAAGGGAAAATATCTGGAAAACCATCAGATACGTAACAACGAAGTTCTGGAAGAACATGAGAACAACAAGACTCAATCTGGAAAACCATCAGAAAGAGACATTAAAAATCAGGGTACCAGACATCCAATAATGGCTTTGAATGAAAGGTATAAACATAATATATGAGAATAGTATTGGACATAAAAGGAACAGGCATATCCAGAAAACCATCGGATAAGAAAAACGTCATATCTGGAAGAACATCAGATGGACACGACACAAAGTTGTTTGGTAGGTGCCAAGTAAGTTGGACTTCGACCACAAGGTAAGACCTAGATAAAACATGACCTCGGGAGAAATGCAAATGAGGATGAAACTCTCCCGTTATGCATAGGTATGATATGTATATGTATATGAATAATGTTATGAGATATGATCAAATGCAAATGCAGATGTCGAAGACAAGGCTCGACTCTTCTGGTAAGATGACAAGACTGGAAAACTGATTCCTCAACCCGGAGATCACTGTCACTTGCTAAATTGTAATCAAGTTGATGGTCCTCGTAGGAAGGATGGAAAGTCGCTTGGAGATCTTTCAAGTAAACTTCCCCAGATTAAATTGTCCATTACAGATGAATTGATAATTGCTTCAGCTTGTCTGATTCTGAAAATAACTGTTTTACTGTACCCTCAGAAGGTTTGCCCCAATCCGAGTCTTGAAAATCTCATGGATAAACCAGATCTGGGAAGACTTTGCCCCTGATAGGATCACTTGACCAAGTTTCTCGATTGTTTGAAAATTCCTTAGAGGAAAGCCAGTTTGCAAACAAAAATATTCATATGAACATGGTAATGCAAAGTTCATGCAATTTTTGAAATCAAAATTATTTTTGAAAAATGAAAAATAAATGAGTCATCGGTTAGAACGCGGCGGTCCAAGACGCTCAATGTTTAATACAGGTATACGGCCAAAATAAATGATTCACAAAGATCTTTAGGAGTCAGCTTACGCAACCTTGCTGTAGCATGCTTTCAAAATATCCTTGTTTGAATTAGGTCTTTTGAGGGTTGTAACGTGGTCTGGTTCACGGTTTATGAAACAAAGGATAAAGGCTCAAAATTTGTTTTTTCCCACCCAATTTACGTGATAATCTTCAGTCCTACGCTCAGTTAACTTATATTATGCATTCAGGTTCCTATAGGTTAGGAATTGCACTGATGGTAGCAGGGATGGTTCAAAAGTCAAGGGACCTACGAAAAGGCAGCCACTGCTTCTTTACAACATATGGTTCTTTTGACATTGAGGATTTTCAGGGTAAGGATTTAAAGATCTCCTCTATTTATTATCCCTAACTTTTTCCTGAACTGTTTCTTATGAATATTACAGTCAACGGGATGCCCCAATTTTGCATAAGTCTCCTTCATAGGTTTTGACTTATCGGGCTTTTCTTTTGATTTTTTTTTTGAAAGGAAGTGACTGCCCAGCTTAATGATCACGGTGAACCATCATCAACTTCTGATTGAAAAACATCTTCAACCCTTACTTGCTGTGTGCGAAGGAAAATTGTGAGTGCGACCTTTGTATGAAAGGTGTATTGTATGAACACACAACCAAGTTAACTGAGAGCTACCCATGCCCTAAGGTTAAAATTGCGGTTTTTTGTAAAGAAAGAAACTCCAACTTCTATGCTCGAAGGGGGTGACAAGGGGATAACTTCCTTATTTCTCCAGTGTTTGGGGATCGAAACAATGCCTTACATCGTCAACAAAGTTTGATTGAAAGCATACTGACAACAGTTATGGGTATAATGTTTTCGTCATCCTCCCTCCAATCTTTGCATACCAAAAATTCGGACAAAAGTAAATATTTGAAAGATAAAGCATAGAGATGAAAATAATAGATAAAATGAATTAAATCAAAAGTTGCAATGCTCAGTTCATTAATATAAAAGTACAAACATAATTCGAACGCAAACAGCTAATAAAATAAGGAAAATACAAACAATGAGAAACAAAAGCCTCATGATTAAATCAGTGAGCCATCCTCTAGGGTCAGCCTGAAGCTTCACTTTTGATGTGCTGGCAACAGATTTTTCTGGATATTTGGAGGATTATCTTCAAAATCAAGTATTCCATCCCTTATTAACTCACGCACTCTGGCTTTCAGTGCAAAACAATGCTCCAAGTCGTGGCCTAAAGCACCCTCATGAAAAGCGCAATGGAAATCAGCCCTGAATCCAGCTGGAAGAGGATTAGGAGGAGGTGGTAAAGCCCTGGTAGTAATCAGCCCTCGTTGAACCAAGTACGGATATAGCTCTGTGTAAGTCATGGGAATAGGATCAAATTGGTTCCTATTTCGAGACTGGTTTTGTCTAATAACTGGACGTTGAGCGGTCTGAGCTGGTTGTGGAGCAACAACAGGTTGAGATCCCTGGCGAGGCTTTCTTGATTCAGTCATGATAGCATTGGTCTGCTCGTCCTTCCTCTTATGGAAATTCCCATAGGATTTCTTTGCGCCATTAGAATATTCGGCAGCTTTGGATACCTTCCCATTTTTCAAACCTTCTTCTAACCTTTGGCCAATAGTCACCAAATCTGTAAATCTTGAAGAGACACTCCCAATCATCTTTTCCCAATAGAAAGGAGACAAAGTATCCATGAATATTCCTGTCAGTTCCTTCTCTGCTATAGGGGGTTCGACTTGGGAAGCTAACTCCCTCCAACGCTGGGCATACTCCTTGAACGACTCTTTTTCCTTCTGAGACATACTTTGAAGCTGACGACGATCGGGAGCCATATCCAAATTGTATTTGTATTGCTTCATAAAAGCGTTGACGAGATCTTGGAAGCAGTGGACACTGTTATGCTCTAAGTTCATATACCATTTAAGAGAAGCACCACTCAAACTATCCTGAAAGCAATGGATGAGCAACTTCTGATTGTTGGTGTAAGCTGCCATCTTTCGGAAGTACATGACTAGATGGGCTCTTGGACATGAATGACCTTGATACTTCACGAACTCAGGAGTCTTGAACTTGGCAGGCAAAACAAGACCAGAAACTAGGCACATATTATCGGCATCAACGTTGAAGAAATCAGTACCCTCGACAGCTTGGAGTATCTTATTTATGATCTGAAACTGTACACGAGTGATCTCAGGCTCAACAAAATCTTCCTGGTCTCCCTTTTGCCCACCGGAAGCATTGTACTCATAAGGAGGATTCTCAAAGGGAGCTTGGACAGTCTGGTTAACTGTGTGGACCACAGGTTGGGCCTCGGTAAGGACAGGAGCTTGAAAAACCGGTCTGACAGCCTGACCAATCATAGCAGCAGATGCAACAGGTGGAGAGTAGTTAGGAGGTAAACCAAACTCAGGCCAAGTAGAGAGCGGCAATGAAACAAGAGGTGGATCAACACTTGAAACTTCCTAAATGACAGTCCTCTGAGGTGGCTCTCCTCTAGCAATCAACACTTGAAGCATCTCGGTAAGCCTGGTCATGCCTGCTTTCAACTCATCAATCTCCATTCGGACCTCCGCAATATGTTCCTCTTGTTCTGACATTTGGCGTCTATAGTTAGTTCTAGTCTGATATCTGTGTCGAGGAATCAGCTTGACGACTCAACGGAACAAGAAGATACAGACAACTGGACATGAGAAACCCGGGGAAAGATGCCATGCAAGACATGATGCTAATGCAATGCAATAGTTTCAAGAACTTCAACGATCGATTGCAAACATTTCTTTCTTAGGAAATTTGGAAACGGTTTTAAACTTTGAAATGTAGGACTTTTGAATTCGCAAAGGACTGTTGAATTCCTTGAAACTAGGAATGATGTTTTATGAATGCCATGCACAAATACACACAAACAACAAAGTCCTAGGTTAGAGGAACAATGAATGGGGTTAAGGTCTACCCTTCCCAAAAGGTATGTACTATGGGGTAGTTGTACCCGCAGAACAAGGTTCTAAAGAGGTGCCCAAAGTCATCAGTCCATCTTTCGGATATTATCAGTTTCCCAATTGACTCGGTGGTTAATAATATCCTCGAGAGAGCCTCTTTTGAGTGTAGTATCGCGTAGCAACTATTTTGGGAATATTCCCTCATAGTCCTTGCACTACGTCCTAGATAAGGCCAAAGTGGTGTTAAGGTACTACGGTCCCCAGTATCACGGACTCCAATCAACAATAGTAAATTTTTTCACGAACACTCGTTCAACCGAACCATTTTCGAAAGGGTATTAACTGAGTGGTGATTCTCAAGTCAGCTTGGTCGGGAATCACTCCCTATAAGCCTCGTCGAATATATCACCTTCCTATAATAATGTCACTAAAGTCCGGGTGTAAGACTTATCTCAGAACAAAGATACCCCAAGCAAGGTACAATATATACAAATAATAAAATAAAATAGAAATATCATACAATAAACAAAATAGGGGCAACCCTTAAAATTAGGAGAATCCCCAATGAAGTCGCCATTTTCTGTTGCGGTTAGAATATGATATCAAATTATTAATTAATTTGAATCGCATCTTTAGTTCACAACCGCTCTTTGATTTATCCGAAGGAAAAGGTCAAAAGAGGAAAACCTAATTTTGCATCGGAAAGACAATGCGGGGAGAGATCTAGGTAAGGGGTTGGTTAAGCATAGGGAAGGTATTAGCACCCTAAACTTCTGTAGTACTCTACAGGAACCTTTTGTTTATTGTATGCTTTTTTTATTTTATTATCTGTTTGAAATATTTTGCTAAGGGATAGAGTGACCTAAAAGACCTAAGGGTTAGTCCTAAGTTTACTCGACAAGACATCGCATCTTGTGCCTACATATCCTGATGGGAATGGAATCAAAGTAATTGTAGTTCCCCTTAAAAGGGAGGTTAGAAATGTCTTGAATATGGTCAAGGTTTCAATGGGGAATAAACGTATCTTAAGGACACGCTTACGTGGAGTCTTTGAAACTCCTATTTCTATGTTGAATTTGTTAATTGAAAATTTAGGGTTGAAATTAGGGATTCCACGGCGGGAAACCCTAAACAGAGTACGGCGACTCTTTGACCTAATGCTAGGGTAAAGGGCATTTTCGTCCACGGCGGGACACCTAGGCTATTAGGGTTTTGAAACGGTTGAAATTAGGGTTATTGATTCGGCGGTCAAACGGCTAAACCTAATTCCTTCTGAAGGATTCTAACGGCTAAACGTGCAAAATACGGGAAATTATTATACGGCAAGATTAAAGTGCGAAAAGTAAAGAAAGCGGAAAAAGCGTCGCGACGATCACTCGCGTAAATTACAAATCCCCAAAAATGCGAAATAAAAAATAAACCGCGACCATGGCCTCGTAAATTACATCCATGAAAAACGCAAGAATAATAATGAAATAAGAGCGACGATTGCCTCGCGTAAATTACAACTATAAATTGGAGTGCAAAAAATAAAGGATCAATAAACTATACAACTGAGAAAAAAAATGTTAGGAACGTCATAAATTAGAAATCTAAATGTTTTTTTTTTAATTACAATTTATTAAAAACTAAATTAACTATAAATCATAAAAAACTGTTACTAACTATAAATTATAAAAAAGAAAGAAATACTAACTATAAGCTATTAAAATGTTTTTAATTATTAGTCATCAGAAAAAATATAATTTTAAGTTATTAAAAAAATAAACTAATTATAAGTTATAAAAAAATTGTTTTTAATTATAGAAAGGTGGTTTAAATTTGGAAAAAAAGTTTTAGTTTTAAGAAAAGATTTTAATTTTGAAAATAAAAACTTTAAAAGAGGTTTTAACTTTAATAAAAGAGTTTTAAATCTTGTTAAAAAAAAACTTTAATGTTGAATAAAAGGTCTTAATGTTAGCTTTATGTTTCTTTTGTTGTATTTCTTTTTTTAAAATGGTTTAATTAAAAATAATGCACTAACCTCTAAAAAAAGAATTTTGGTTCAAGAGGAGTTTTAATTAAAAAAAATTCATTTTAATATTAACTAAATCTAAAAAGTTAGGAAAAACTTACGGTAACGGCGACGAATTCTTGAGATGCGATTTGAAGCAGTTCCGGAAGGAGGACAATGATGAGAGCTTGAGCTACTCTGAGTCGTGATGATGATGATTAACGAAGGAAGCTTCGTCTTCTTCTTCGAAGAACCATCCATTTCTTCTCCTTCTGGGTTCGTGGGTTCCTCCTTGCTTCTGATAAGTCGTGAGAACGGCCGCCGTTTTTTCTTTTGTCTCCTTCTCCCCGTTTTCTCAAATGCAACTCATGTTTATATAGGTAACAAATTAGGGTTAACTCTAACCTAATGCCCACTTTAAAGCCCAACTTAAAGAATTAGTCAAAACTAAATAAAATTTAAACAAATTAAAACAAACTTAAAACCCTATTTATTTACTAAACCTTACAAATATTATAAAAAGAATAAAATCTTTTCTAATATTTTTAACTTTATGATTTTTGGATGTTTTTATGAATAATATGAAAAAAAGTGAAAAAATGATATTTTTTTAAAAAATAATTTAAATAAAATACGAAAATAATAATTAAATAATAAATACTATTTTGTTATATTTTTTTTATGAAAATAGAAAAGCTAGAATAAAAATAAAAATAAAAGAAAAACAAAAAGTGAAGAAGGTGGGATTCAAACTCTCGACCTCTCACACTCACAACTCCCCACACACGGTCTCTTGCCAATTGTGTCATTTTATTCATTCGAAATAAAGTGGCACTAGAAACCATGTACAGGTAGGACAAATTTGGGGTGCAACAATTTGGATTAATATGCAACCTTGATTTCAACTTAAGGTGTGTGTTTGATTTGTAGCTTCATCATGAAGTAACAAACTAAAGCACCATAAAATAGACCCCAAATGAAAAAACTAATATTTCCAATGTGTTTAGAATGCCTTTTATGATTAAAATGAGTATTCATATGGTCTATGTTTGAGCACATGGAATTAATTTTGAATTTTTCATGTTTAGTGCCTTTTAATCCTTCTTTTGTCCAATTTCTCAAACCAAATCTCACCCTAAGCCAAATAAATTCATCATGACGACATGGTTGACCTAAAACCATCATTATGAGAAACTTTTGTGTTGAAAAAAACTTAATTTGAAGTGTGCAAGTTGGAGATATTGACCTATAATTGAAAATGGCCTATAATCTCACTTTCCCAAAATACCCCTGCCTTGCAAAGCCTATAACTTGAGTTCCACAAATCAGAATGGGGACTTCTAGGACTTTTTGGAAAGCTAAGATCATAAGGAACAACTTTCATGTTTATCAAAAGGTCATGTGAAACTTCCTTCAAGGTCAAAAGTAGCTTGGAAGTCAGATGATTTTCATAGACAAATTTAAGATGCATCTGATGACCTGTAACTTGTCTGGCTCATAACTTGAGTTCTACAAATCATATGGATGACTTCTAGTACTCAAGTTAAAGGTATGGAAATCCTATACAAGTCTCATGCTTGGACCAAAGTCATGTGTGACTTGTATCTTGACTTACATGGTTTGGAAGTTTGGCACTAAGTAGGGGATTTTACCCTAGGAACCCTAACTTAGCAACTTCAACCACTCTTGATTCTTCTTGATTTGTCTTGAAACAACATCTCACATACTTCAACACATCATTTCATGATCTCCATGACCTAGAAGTAGGATTTGACTCTCTTCAATTTGCACATTGGACCTAGGGTTGACCAGATGAAACCCTAGTGGCACCAACTTCAACTGTGGCTCTTGCACTTGGCACAATGACTTGTATGAGCTCTATCATGACCCTCTAGGCACTCCATGAGCTCTATCCACACACTCTCTCCTTGATCAAGGCTCCACAACCCACTGGTGGTCTTCAATTGGTCCACAGGTTAGGAGATTAACCACATACAAACAACTGAACCTCTCAAGAACCCAACCCTCTCCCTAATGATTAGGGTGACTTCTCAAGGTTGAATAATACCTCTAGATAGGCTCCTCTTGATATAAACTACACTTGATCCCCTGCACAAATGAACAATGATATGCTATGCAAATGTTAAATCAATGATATGCTAATACAATGAAACATAAACCAGGTAAGAAAAGGTTAGGAAAATTTTGGGGTGCAACACCTTTACCTAGGTCTCTCCCTACATTGTGTTTACGATGCAAAAATAGGTTTTCCCTCTTTTGACCTTTTCCTTCAGATAAATCAAAGAGCGGTTATGAATCAAGAATTGTGATTCAAACTAATTAATAGTTTGGTATCCTATTTCCACTGCAACAATATCAAATATTTGCTTAAATAATAATAATAATTAAATATAAAAATATTTTTTAATTTCTTAGGCAACCAAGCAAGAGTAAAAATAAATGGCAGGAAATCTTGCATTCTTTTAGCTTATTCTTATGCCTGCTAAGCTAGCAGGTCCACCACTACTCTCCACTACTAATGCTAGGTTTGTAGTCAAGCCCGGTTCCGGCTTATCTCTCAGTGGAACATTCCCTCCCCACAGCACAGCAATATTGATACAATGCGGAAAGTAAAATGCAAAAGTAAATAAATCACATATATACAACACCCGAAGATAAACAAGCAAGCGCTAGGATTGACTCGCATAGGGGATGTTTGTCCCTAGCAGAGTCGCCAACTGTCGCAAATGCGAAAAACACCCGGCGAAAAATAGAAGAGTCGCAACCTTTCGTTATTTATCCCAAAGAGAGGGAAAGGAAACGATCGGAAAAACCTAACAAAAAAAAAGGAAAAGACAAGGTCATCGCAACCAAGTCCTAAACTCAGGAGTCGGTTATGCAAGGGGAAGGTATGAGCACCCCTCACGTCCGTCGTACTCGACGGGATCCATGATTTGTTGTCTATTTAAGGGTGTGTTTATCTATCTACGCTACAGGCTCACAGGATAGAAAGAAAAGAAAAGAGACTCGACAGAGCATCACCGTTATATGCCTACATATTCCCTCGTGCAATAGGAAAGTCAGAGTCAACGTAGTTCGGCCAACTACGGGTGAAAGGGGGGAGGATGCTCGCCGAGACATCGCCGTCTCGTGCCTACGTATTCTCATCTGGTATGAGAAATCAGAGCAAACGTAGTTCGGTCTAACAAGAACACCAGTTGGTTCAAAAAATTTTACCCGAGTAGGGTTAAACCTTTGTTCTAGCAGTTAGGGACAATGCCTATTTGCGGTAGAACCAAAGCTTAACAACACTCTTTTTTTATGAAAAAGGTTTTCCATTATTAAGATCCTGAAGGATGAAAAAGGTTTGAACTTTGTTTTTGAAGTCTTTTAGTGAAGAAGTGTTTTGAGTTTGATTTGTAACTCATGTTGCACTAAAGATTATGACTTAGGAGCGAATGCATCGCATATCACCCTAAGGGTGTACACTAAACACTCTAGAGAGTAAGCCACTCAATCACCATTTCCCAAGTACTTAAGGCTCGTAACGCACAACATTCATTAGCCTTTATAAGTGTTTTGAAATTGTTTGAAGATGAGAAGAGAAAGGGCGCACTAAAGGGAGACTAACTCAAGCCTAAAAGTTGTCATGCAAAGTGGACTTAGAGTTGGGATTAAAAGGGGATCTACCCTAATGTTAGCATGCATGGCTTCCAACCTAAAGTCTATCATAACCTCAAAAGAGATTAGAGATCCTATGGGGAGCATGGCAAAGAAAAAGAAGAGAGATCAAACACAAATGCAAGTATGCAAACACGTAATTCACAAGTAGAATGAAGTGAGGGAGGAAAATAGTGTGGGGCAGCAGCCGCCACAAGTGCGTCTCAACCTCAAGCATGCATATGAAAGGCAAGAACATGCAATAAGAGCAAGCAAAACATGAACATGCAAGAACATCATCACTTTGAACAACACATACAAACATGTGTATCCAAGCGGAAAACAAAATGCGTGTTGATGAAGTCCCGATTAAACAATCAAAACAGCGACAAAATGTCCAAAACATTTCACTTCTAATGCATCATATTGAACTATGATGATTCAATGTGAAACGGTACTCAAACAAGCAAGAAAAACTGCAAAACAGATCTGTTGGCACAGTGTTAATCGGTTAACGCCAGAGGTTAACCGATTAACCACTTAAAAATGTTTGAAAATCTGGAAATTCGTACATGTTAATCAATTAACACCAGGAGTTAACTGATTAACACCTTAAAAACTTTGAAAATTTTGAATATGCGAAATGGTTAATCGGTTAACCATATGTGTTAACCGATTAACACTGTGCCAACAGCAGAAAAACAACAACAGAGCAGTATGTTCAGCAAATAAGCACTTATCCGATCAACCGGATGATCGCATAATCACTTAATCACGAATTAAACCGGCAAACCATGATTCAAACAACATGTAAACAGATTAACACAACCAAATCATGAATCAAACGGATCAAATTAACCAAAAGTCAATCAAATATGAAAATCCACGTGATTATGCAAATAAGCTAAAAACAAATTCAGATCAAGAATTTCCAACCTACGAAGCGGAGATTTGCTCCGGTTAGTGTTGATTTGCTGGAAATAAGCAGATCGAAGCAAGAAAACCGTAGATTCTTTGAGATCCAAGTATGTTCTTGTTGTAGGAGTAAGGATCCACCAAGATCAATCCAAATAAGCCAAATATTCACTTCCAAGTTCAGATCCAATTTTGCACGAAAGTTGGATGAAGAAATTGATTCAATGGAGAGAACGGATGAAGGCATAACTCTTAGAAATCAAGGATTCCAATGGAGAATCAATTATGTCAATGAGAAGAGCTTTGGTGAGGGTTTTTGGAGATTGGAAAATTGAGAGAGAATTTGAGAGAATTGAGATGAATTCTGAAAATGAGAGTGAATTATGAGAGATTCCATGCTTTGGTTTGGAGTGGATCACTTAAATATCACTTAGGCTTGGATCCAAATGTAAGGCTTGGAATATGGTTTGTGAAATTTGGTTTGGAATGAGGAATGGGCATTTAGAGGGAAAATGAAATTAACCATAATTCAAATATGTTCTAGATCCTTCCCAAAGTGAAAATCAGATTTGCACATGACCAAAATTGGACCCCAAAATGGCTTGCATTGAAAATCCACGTGCAGAGGCAAAATCTGCACCGGTTAATCGATTAACCATATAGGTTAATCGGTTAACACCTTCAAAACGTCAAATTTGACCTGATTTTGACTTGGTTAATCGATTAACCATATTGGTTAATCGGTTAACACCTTCAAAATTTGAATTTTGGCGCCTTTTGGAGGGAAATCTGCCCGTTTGCCCGTTTCTTGCCGTTTTGAGCTCTGTTTAACTTCTGAGACTTGCTTTTGAATATCATAACCATGAAAATGCTTGCGATAGCCTGAATGCTGCTTTATGAGCATAAAATACCCTACAAAATAAAATAAAATCGATCGCCCAACCGCTGGGCAAAATAAATGCCAGAGCCTCTGATGCTTGATGTTCAGGTTAATGCATTGACATGAAAACTGAGCCACGGGAAAACCTTGGTCCCCTGTCTCAAGAACGAATGGTATGCAAATGCAAAAAATGAGAAAATGCAAAGAAACAAAAGCCAGATGCTGCTAAAACGAAAAAGAAAATCTTGGGGGTGCTATAGTATGCTTTTTAAATTATGTTATTAGGTTTTTCATTTTAATTTTCGTTTGTGGATTGTTGATTTACTCAAGGTATGCTTTTTAATTTATGTTATTAGCTTTTTCGTTTTAATTTCTGTTTGTTTTATTGTTGTTCTATTTTTTAGTTCAAGAGTCAAAAATTCGATGAATTCAATTTTTAAAATTTATTGGGTTGTTGGCTGTTTTGGAATATTTATGTAGTTGATTTTAAATTTCAATATTTGAATCAGATTCTCCTTTCTCGTATTCAGACCTCAGAAGAACTATCCGCCCACGCCATAACTACCAAACCAAACAAAATTCTAATGCTTGGATCGTTTTGGTGCAATAACAAACATTATGGTAATAAACAAAACCAAAACGGTTTCTCTCCACCTTCCTCTTATGAGATAGTAAAATATCTGTAAAATTTTTGTGTCCCTACAATCGAATGTTATCACTGCTAGCAATTGAGTTGAATAAACAAATTAAAAATGCTCTTTATTTTTTTTAATATATTAATATAAAAAAATTAAAATAAGTGTAAAAATATATCAAATTGCCTTTTGAATTCCCCATACATACGATCACATGCTACCTAACAACAGACTTGAAACCGCCATTATATGTGTTTTTCGTAGTAGTGTACTTCTTTAATGGAGGGAACTCGTAGTAGTGTACTTCTTTAATGGAGGGAACTCTTACTATTGGTTTAAACTTCTTCTTCTCATCCACTGGAACCTATCTTTCGAGACTTCACTGTAAAAGAGAAACAAATAATCAACGCTTTGCACCAGCCAGGAATCGAACCCGGGTCTGTACCGTGGCAGGGTACAATTCTACCACTAGACCACTGGTGCTTGTTGATGATACATAAATCATATCTTGTAACTAACAAATTCTACTTTCCCATGACAAAAATTAAAGGCTTTAAATGTGTCATACTCATTATATTTTCTATTCAATGAGCTAAAAGAATTCAGTATTTCCTGCCATTTATTTTTACTCTTGCTTGGTTGCCTAAGAAATTAAACAATCTTTTTTATATTTAATTATTATTATTTAAGAAAATAATTTGCAATATTTTTACACTTATCTTAATTGTTTTATATTAATATATTAACAAAATAAAGAGCATTTTTAATTTGTTAATCCAACTCAATTGCTAGCAGCAATAACATTCAATTGTAGGGAAACAAACTTTGTATCGATATTTTACTATCTCGTAAGAGGAAGGTGAAGAGAAACTATTTTGGTTTTGTTTATTACCATAGTGTTTGTTATTGCACCAAAACGATCCAAGCATTAGAATTTTGTTTGGTTTGGTAGTTATATGGTGTGGGTGAGTAGTTCTTGTGTGGTCTGAGCACGAGAAAGGAGAATGTGATTCAAATATTTTATCACGGAAAGAAGAAGGCTAAGGAGAATAAAGTGCTCGTGACAAATCATAAAAGACAACATATTGACATGGTTTTGAAATTTTATGTTGATATAATGGAGGGGATGGGAAAGGCCCAGGCGAATCTGTTTTGGAAGTGGTCATGCATAGGTACATAGTTTTTTTATCCATTTGCATGATTGGAATTTAGTTTAAACGAGGTTCTATAATAAATATTTTTTAGGTTATGAACCTAAGAACCCTACAAGAAAACAAGCCCTCAATGACATGATTTTGCGTCGTGATAAACATGTGACAAAAAAGGGGTGTTGCGACGTGTTTATCACATTGTTATATGCTTTAAATAATTAAATAATAGAAGTCAGGTTATCACATGGGGAAGGTTGGAATTTTTTTTAAAAAAACTTTGTGGCGTGTAAAACACGTCGCAACATACTTTTCAAAAAATATATAAAAAAGGCGTTTGTTTTTCATATTGGGGAAGGTTAAAATTTTCAAAAAATAAATTTGTGGCATGGAAAACACATCGCAACGTACATATCAAAAATAAAAAAATTGAGAGGAAAATTTTGACGGTTGAAATTGATTGCTTTGCTGGTTGACTGACACCTTTTAATTGGTGTCATGTATCCCATGGCGTAAACCTTGTGTTTGTTCTATCATTGCAGATTTACCAGCGTGTTATTCAAGTCACAACACAACAATACTTTTCATCTGTGACGTGATTTCCACGCCGCTGATGTGTCTATTTAATACCTGCAAATTCTCTAATTCCCATCATGTTATTAGAGACACATAAACGTTTATTCTCTCATTTTATTTTCCTTTCCACCTTCTTCTCACATTTTCTTTTCTAGATTTATATTTTCATCACCCACCTTCTTCTCTCACCTTCATCCAGATTTACTCAAGGTACGCATTTTAATTTATGTTGTTAACTTTTTCATTTGAATTTTCGTTTGTGGATTGTTGATTTACTCAAGGTATGCTTTTTAATTTATGTTATTAGCTTTTTCGTTTTGATTTCTGTTTGTTTTATTGTTGTTTTATTTTTTAGTTCAAGAGTAAAGAATTCGATGAATTTAATTTTTAAAATTTATTGGGCTGTTGGCTGTTTTGGAATATTTATGTAGTTGATTTTAAATTTCAATATTTGAATCAGATTCTCCTTTCTCGTGTTCAGACCTTACAAGAACTATCCTCCCACACCATATAACTACCAAACCAAACAAAATTCTAATGCTTGGATCGTTTTGGTGCAATAACAAACATTATGGTAATAAACAAAACCAAAACGGTTTCTCTCCACCTTCCTCTTATGAGATAGTAAAATATCTGTAAAATTTTTGTGTCCCTACAATCGAATGTTATCACTTCTAGCAATTGAGTTGAATAAACATATTAAAAATGCTCTTTATTTTTTTTTAATATATTAATATAAAAAAATAAAATAAGTGTAAAAATATATCAAATTATTTGCTTAAATAATAATAATTAAATATAAAAAGATTGTTTAATTTCTTTGGCAACCAAGCAAGAGTAAAAATAAATGGCAGGAAATCTTCCATTCTTTTAGCTCATTGAATAGAAAATATAATGAGTAAAAACACATTTAAAGCCTTTTGAATTCCCCATACATACGATCACATGCTACCTAACAACAGACTTGAAACCGCCATTATATGTGTTCCGCAACCGTCATTCTATGTGTTTTCCGTAGTAGTGTACTTCTTTAATGGAGGGAACTCTTACTATTGGTTTAGACTTCTTCTTCTTCTTATTTAGTAAGATACTTATTTGAGTAATTTTTCAAGTTTTTAACTTCTAAACCTTCTTCCATTTCATCCAAGTAGTTTATTTACATTGTGGTCCTATGAATAACCTTCCTTAGAGTCACACCTAATCTTACCTGACACAAATCACTTCCATTTCATCCACTAGAACCTATCTTTCGAGACTTCACTGTAAAAGAGAAACAAATAATCAGTCTCAGGTGCACACAATTGGCTTGTTTCCAACAGAATCGGTGGTAAAAAGTTGAAGCTCAGAGGCATAGTTTTCATCCTGTATTCATACTTGACATAAATCACTTCCATTTCATCCACTGGACCTATCTTTCGAGACTTCATTGTAAAAGAGAAACAAATAATCAGTCTCAGGTGCACACAATTGGCTTGTTTCCAACAGAATTGGTGGTCAAAAAGTTGAAGCTCAGAGGCATAGTTTTCATCCTGTATTTTAAAAGAGGTGATGTTACCTAACATCACTGTATTATTCATCACAGCTCCAACACTTTGCACCAGCCGGGAATTGAACCCGAGTCTGTACCGTGGCAGGGTACTATTCTACCACTAGACCACTGGTGCTTGTTGATGATACAAAAATCATATCTTGTAACTAACAAATTCTACTTTCCCATGACAAAAATTAAAGGCTTTAAATGTGTCTTACTCATTATATTTTCTATTCAATGAGCTAAAGGAATTCAATATTTCCTGCCATTTATTTTTACTCTTGGTTGGTTGCCTAAGAAATTAAAATTTTTTTTTTATATTTAATTATTATTTTTCTGGCCTGGGCCCCGGGCTTAACTATGCTAGCCTAGCCCAATAATGTCCCACCAGGTCCACCTAGTTAGGTACCACGTCGAGCACGAGATACCCGACCCCCTAGAAAGGTCTCTCCGCAAGGAAGAACCATCCGAACCACGTCGGGCAAGTGACTCGCCCGCACAACCAAGCACCACCCTCCGCGGGCGGTATTCCCCATGCCGTCGAGCAAGACCCCATGGCTCTCCCACGTCCTCACGTGCTCCCCTCTGCGGGGAGAACAACGTACTGACGGAGAACCTCGCTAGTTCCCCTCCGCGAGGAGAACAACGTGCCATGCGCACGTTCTCCACGTGCTCCCCTCTGCGGGGACACGTCACTAACCAACTGCCCACCTCCAAAAGAGCAGGTCAAACCCACTTTCCGGAGATCGCGGGACAGTTGAACTAGGGCGAAGACCACGTTCTGGTCTTCACTACGCCATGTAAGCCCTAGCAGTCACTTGGGTTGGGCCTGGCCATCCAGCCCAACTCAAATGACCGTTGGCCCAGCGCTGGGGTCTCTCTATAAATACCCTCTTCCACAAGAGGGTCAGGTAATTCACTTCTTACCCACTTTTCTGTACTTTGCTCCCACTCTGCCCAAATTCTTACTTTGGCATCGGAGTGTCTTGCAGGTACACCCCCCTTCTCCTCCTCATCACCGGTGAACAGGTAGAAGTCCAACAGCGTGTGGTCAGCCCGTGATCCCCTTCTAATCAGGTCAGATCAATGGCGCCGTCTGTGGGAAGTAGCTCGATAACACTTGTTACCGGCGGTGTAGGGAACTGGCCGGTTGGCCGACGTTGTTGCCTAACCGGTTCGGGGGTAGTTCTCCCCGTGGCGTGGACGTCCCATCGCGAGCTGGGTGTCCTACCGGTTTTGGTACGGCAGTGGGGAATCTCGGTCGAGGTGTTCCCTGCCGAGCAAGGCCTTCTGCCTGCACACACAAGAGGCAGGGCTTGCTTTTCTCTGGCCGTTAGTAGACGCGAGGAAGTGCGGTGGTACCATGTGCACCGTCTGTGGGAACAGAAACTTCCCCGTTACTCCGAGCAGAAAACCAAAGTTTCACCAGCACTCCACGATCATGGCTAGCCCACACCACGAAGATACCATGCGCGACTTCGTACTCAACGCCGCCGCCAATGGCAGCAAGCAGATGGAAATGCCACACCCAGCGGAGCCCGACGAGAGAGACGGCCAGACTGCTTCTCCGTCGTCCGCAGAACCGATACGCCAAGCCGACCACTGGCCCCCGAGCCCAACGGCGTTCCAACCCGTTCCTATCCCGGCAGGAGCGGACCCCACGGTGGCCCCCCTCTTTGCGGCCATCAACCAGACGAACCAGCTGTTGTTTCAGCAGAACGCACGAATTGGAGCGCTGGAGCGGGAAGGCCCTCCAAGGTCCCCTCTGCGGGAAGACCAGAATGGGGGCTCGAGGAGTCCCTCGCCTCAACCCAGAAATCGCTGGCCTCGGCTGGAGAGACCCCGAACAGAAGTAGTGCGGGAGCGCACCAGATCCCCGGCGAGACAAGTTCGCGGGAGGCGGCAGAACACTTCAGCGATCCCGGCCAGGAACCCGAAACCAGACACCTATCGTAAACGGCCCTTCTCCTCCTCAGTCACCCGCTCTCAGTGACGAAGACGACTACCGGACTCCATTGTCCTGGGAAATCATGGCCGCTCCCATTCCCCACGGGATGGAGAAACCCCCGACGCTATCGACGTATGATGGCACATCCGACCCGGATGATCACTTGGAAGACATCGAGGCCATGCTCGATTACCGAAACGTCTGAGGAGCTATCAAGTGCAGGCTATTCCCGACGACCCTAATGTCCCTATTGCGAAAATAAGGTGCCGGCAAGACAGAAGAATCGCCACCTTTCGTTATTTATCCCTCAGAACAGGAAAGGAAACAATCTGAAAAACCCGACGAAAAGGTATAAGACAAGGTCATCGCAACCATTGTCTGGATTCGGGAGTCGGTTACGCAAGGGGAAGGTATTAGCACCCCTCACGTCCATCGTACTCGATGGGATCCACGCTTGTTGTGTTTATCTGACGGGTTTGTTACATCTATCTACACTAGAAGGTCTGGTCGGAAAAGAAAAGAAAATGACTCGGCAAAGTAACGCTTTTATGCCTACGTATTCCCGTCTGGAACGAGAAATCAGAGTCAACGTAGTTCGCCTAACTACGGGTAATTGCTCGCCAAGATATCGCATCTTGTGCCTACGTACTTTCACACAGCGTGAAAGATCAGAGCAAACGTAGTTCGGGCTACGAAGAACACAGGTTTGTTCAGCTGTTTTTTATCCAAGTAAAGTTAACAGACAGCTCTAGCAGGTGGTGTTTGCAGCTCGATCCATGGAGACTTAGGCATTACCGTTGGCGATAGAACTGAAAGTTAACAGAACTCTCTTTACGCAAAGAGTTTTCCTGATTAAGGGTCCAAGAGGACAAAAAGGATTTGATGTTTGTTTTTTAAGTCTTTTACGGAAGAAGTGAATTGAGTTTTATTTGTAACTCGTGTTGCACTAAAGACTTGGACTTGAGAGTGAATGCGTCGCATGTCACCCAAAGGATACCACACTAAAAACTCGAGTTATGTGAGGGAAACCCTCCCACAACTCTTTCTCAATTAGCATAAGGCTCTTAACGCACAACACGTGTTAACCTTTATTAAGTGTTTTAACTGTATTTGAAGATGAGAAGAGAAACAGACTCTCTACAGGGAAACTGACTCGATCCTACAGTTATCATGCAATATTCATCCTACGGTTGTGGTTAAACGGGAAACTAACTAATGTTATCATGCATGGTTAGAATCCTAATGTCTGTCATAACTTCTCTTGAATAAGAGAAGTCAGAGTTCCTGGGGGAACATGGCAAAGGAAAGAACAGTAAACAGAAAAACTGTACCAGAAAGACTACTGTAAACAAATTGCTGTAAATAAAATGCATGCAATGCATCACACAAGCAGAAGGAGCCAAGCTCAACTTCTAAACAAGCAAGGCACAAAGGCCACACACCACATAGGCAAGGGAGCTGAGCTCTACCAAATACCAGCAAGCAAAGCCACACAGTAAAAATACAAGCAGAGGGAGAAACTCAACCTCTAATGCAATACAAGCAAGGGGAGAAACTCAACCCTTAAGATGCTCTTAGGCCTAGAATCATCTACATGAAGCCTAAATCTAATGCAACACTCCAAGCAAATCACATCAATACAGTTGAAAAAAGAAAACAGACAAACAGGGAAAACAAGCCAGCAATCTCCACAGCAGAGCAATCTTCTGACAGCAATCCAATCCAAAGTTTGTAACTGCTCTTCAAGTCCACCATCTTCAAGAGAAGGAAAGGGATACTCCATCTTCAAACTTTAACAATGCACTCCACCAAGAATGAAGAGAATCAACAAGATGAGTATTTGATGATGGGAAGCAGACAGGAAACCAAAGGAATCCCATCTGACACTCAACCAGTCATCAGAGAAAGGCATCCTCAAAAGTTCTACTCATTGTAAAATGTCACATATCCCTCCAAAGGAGATATGAGACTTTAACATGAGGACTTTGAATCATAGGATGGGAATGGAAGGTGAATGAAACCAACCATTATTTGAAGAAAAACTACTTCTAAAGCTCTCTCCTAAAAACCCTAATCTTATAAGCTACAAAAAGCTAATAAAAAGGAAAGAAAAGCTTCATTACAAGCTCCACCAGCCACTCCACAAAAGCTTCATCATGTCCATGATATCCTCCAATAAGAACCAGAAGCCCACAATGCAAGAAAAGCCCACTTTGAGTCCATTCCAAACAATCACCAAAGTTGAAGCACCAAATGAACAAACAACTTGAATATTCTATCTAAAATATCAAAACACATCCTAAAAATCCAATTATTTTTCTATGGGAACATTCATTTGTTAATGATCTAGTTCAAAAATCAGGACCTAATTCAATTTCTAAGTCCTCTATAAAATCCTAAGTTGAAAGGTATCACTAAAGAGATCCACTAAAGAACACTCCTAAACAACTACACTAAAATCCTATTTAAAATGATTTAAAAAACCATGATAAAAATCACACAATACCAATAACATGTATATAACCAGCCTGTAAAATCTCAATATCAAACTCAGAAATATGAGTGAGAAATAAAATGGACAAAATTAGCACACAATTATTCCACCATTAAAAACATATTACACTAGAAAATATGCAATAAAATGGAAAATGCATGGAAAATTAAAATGAAAAGCATGATAAAATCCTAAACATCTCAGTCTATATCTACAAATTTTTCCAGAATTTATTATCATCATTTACTATTTTTTCATGAATTAAATCTAACAAGTATTAAAACAGAAAAAATAAAGAAAAGAAAATAAAAGGAAATAACTTGGAGGGGTTCAACTAGCAAGAAACACAAGGCTTACTGCGCCTGGGCCCAAGAGAGGGGGTGTAAAAAGCATGAGCGCTGGGCCCATTTAAGTGAGAAATTTAGCAAAATAATATTCTCATTTAACACGTCCAGAGGGTGCATTGAGCAAGGATTCCAAGTGCATTCTCGTTTGGGCCTATTGGAGGGGAGGTACAAATAGTATTCAACATGCTAAGCCCAAAAAAAATAACCAAAATCAATTCAGTTTCACAATTAAAAAAAAGAACTCGTGAGGATTTGAACCCTCGCTCTTCAGGTCCTTGCAGCGCGTTGAGAAGAGCCTGGGATATACTAACTGAAATGATGCCGTTTGAAATGCTGTACGCGTGGCGCGCTCACAGCCCTGCGATCGTGAGACTGAGTCCACTCTCCTCTCCAATCGGACGGCTGGTGGCTGTCTTCTCCATTTCAAATTTTTCTGTACCGTGAACAGTGCCCGTGCGAGCTCCATAGCCGAACGGACGGAGCTTTTTCCGGCAAACTTCCAAGCAACATATCTCTCTCAATATTTCACCATTCCACTCGATTCTTGAACCAAAGTTGTGCGAAATTTCACGAGGATTGCAATTATACTAATGAGTCACGCTAAAACCTCAAGAATAAAGAATTCTAAATCTCAACCGAAAACGGATCAATTCCTATTTTGTCACTAAACCTCAATTTTTCTGTCCAGAAATCATCTACACCTTACTTGTAACCTAACCACATGAATCTAATCCACTAAAAACGCATGAATGGAGAGAAAATTCAAGAAATAAAAACCTAGTTTTAAGCTTCGATTGTGGTGGTTTCAGACCTCAATTCTCCTCCAACAAGTGTAGAAATATTCAATGATTGATGGTGAACGATTCTTGATAATCAATTCTTGATGAAACCCTCTGATTCTTCAAAACCGAAAATTCACTTTCAAGCTTTTTCTTCAACTTTCTCCAATGGCTTCTCTCTTTGTTCAGCTCCAATGAGTCACCATCCTCTATCCAATTTCATTTTTGAACATTTATAGAGCATAAAGGAACCTTCTAGAGGCCCAATCCAAGCCCAATCCAAAAGATCCACATCCAAAATTTTCTCCAAAAATTTGATTATGGCAAGCTCAAATTTGACTCAAAAGCTTACTTTGGAAGCTTCTAGCATCATACACAAAATACCTTGAATGAGTTCACCTTGGCTAGAGCCTTGAATTGCCTTTGTGAGTGATTTCTTGTGATGTTGCTTATTTGTTAAGAAACACGTCAAAAAACCATGAATTATAGGTCAATTACAAATTCTAAAATTGCCAATATTCCTAAATCATCATCAAATTGAGTGGTCATTTGGCATATTTTCTGCACATAACAATTTATTTGAATTTCCCACCAAATAATGCCTTTAATTTCTCTTCTTTCAAACCACTTCAAGTAAACTATTACTATGGACCAAATCAATTCACCATGAGCTCTTGGTTGACCTAAAAACCATATTTTGATCAAGTTCCATGTTGAACAAAATTGCATTTGAGATGTGCAAGTTGGAGATTTTGACCTATGATTGAAAATGGCATATGATCTCACTTTCCCAAAATACCCCTAACTTGTAAACCTCATAACTTGAGCTCCACAAATCAGAAGGAAGACTCCTAATACAATTTGAAAAGCTAAGATCATGAGGAACAACTTTCATGTTGGCCAAAAGTTTAGGAGAAACACCCTCCTAGGTCAAAAATAGCTTGGAAGTCAGATGATTTTCACAGACAAATTTCAGAGACATCTGGGGACCTGTAACTTGTCTGGACCATAACTTGAGTTCTATAAATCCAATGGAGGACTTCTAGTACTCAAATTAAACCTATGAACATCCGATACAACATTCATATGGAGACCAAAGTCATATGAGGCTTGTATCTTGACTTACATGGCTTGGAAGTTTGGCACTAAATAGGGGATTTTACCCTAGGAACCCTGACTTAGCAACTCCAACCATTCTTGATTCTTCTCAACTTGGTCTTGAAACAACCTCTCATATGCCTCAACATATCATTTCATGATCTCAATGACATAGAAGTAGGCTTTGATCTTCTTCAATTGCTCATTTTGTCCTAGGATTAACCAGATGAAACCCTAGTGTCACCAACTTCCACTGTGGCTTTTGTACTTGCTACAAACATTTGATTAAGCTCTGTCTTGATCCTCTAGGAACTCCATGAGCTCTATCCACATATCATATCCACATCCAAGGCTTCACAACCTCTGATACTCTTCAAATGGCTCCTCATGCTAGGAGATGAGCCCCATACAAGCAAATGACCCTCTTAAGAACCCAACCTTCTTCCTGATGATTATGGTGACTTCTCAAACTTGAATAATCCTCTGGCTAGGCTTCTCACTTGATCCCCTGTTAAATGAGCAATGCAATGCTATGCAAATGCTAATGCAATGATATGCTAATGCAAATGAAACATAAACCAAGTAAGAAAATGTTAGGCAAATTTTGGGGTGCAACAGCTGCCCCTATTCAAGCGACTTGGACCCGATAGGATGAAAAGAGAACGACTTTCAGGCAATCGAGGTAGAAGACGGTTGAATACCAGAGAACCCGGAAATTTGCTAACCAAAGAGATAAACTTCCAAACTGCTTGGGAACACTACATCCAAACAATTGAATTCGGTTGTCACAGCAACAACTGATCAATCATCCGATAGAGAACCTGATTTCAATATCAAACACCTGCATGACACCACAAGTGTTGAGTCAACGACAAACGCTACGATAAACGGGCACTATATAAAGCATGACATCAATATCGCAGAAACAGGCATACGGTACATAAAATCGAATCTCGTCAATGTCTCTGACCTTCCATTTCCTCGAAAATGGGCAAACGCTAAATAAAGAGAGAAATGTCAATATCTCTGACCTTCCAATTACCGAGAAGTGGGCATACGCTAATAACAACGAGAATCTGTCGAACCATCACGTCAACCTTCCTCTTCCGACGAAGCGGGCAAAGCACTAAATAAAAGCGCGAGTTGTCGAACCATCACGTCGGCTGTTGAACCATCACGTCAACCTTTCGTTCACAAGGAAACAAGCATATGCTAAATAAAAGCGAGTGTTGTCGAACCATCACGTCGACCGTTGAACCATCACGTCAATCTTTCGCTCACAAGGAAATGAGCATACGCTAAATAAAAGCGAGTGTTGTCGAACCATCACGTCGGTCGTTGAAACATCACGTCAACCTTTCGTTCACAAGGAAACGAGCATACGCTAAATAAAAGCGAGTGCTGTCGACCATTGAACCATCACGTCAATCTTTCGTTTACAAGGAAACGAGCATACGCTAAATAAAAGTGAGAGCTGTCGAACCATCACGTCGACCGTTGAACCATCACGTCAACCTTTCGTTCACAAGGAAACGAGCATACGCTAAATAAAAGCGAGAGCTGTCGAACCATCACGTCGACCGTTGAACCATCACGTCAACCTTTCATTCACAAGGAAACGAGCATACGCTAAATAAAAGCGAGAGCTGTCGAACAATCACGTCGACCATTGAACCATCACGTCAACCTTTCCTTTACAAGGAAACGAGCACACGCTACATAAAAGCGAGAGCTGTCGAACAATCACGTCGACCGTTGAACCATCACGTCAACCTTTCGTTTACAAGGAAATGAGCATACGCTAAATAAAAGTGAGTGCTGTCGAACCATCACGTTGATCGTTGAACCATCACGTCAACCTTTCGTTCACAAGGAAACGAGCATACGCTAAATGAAAGCGAGAGCTGTCGAACCATCACGTCGACCGTTGAACCATTACGTCAACCTTTCGTTTACAAGGAAACGAGCACACGCTACATAAAAGCGAGAGCTATCGAACCATCACGTCGACCGTTGAACCATCATGTCAACCTTTCATTTACAAGGAAACGAGCATACGCTAAATAAAAGCGAGTGTTGTCGAACCATCACGTCGACCTTCCATTTCCGAAGAAGCGGGCAAAGCACTAAACAAAGCGCGAACTGTCGAACCATCACGTCGACCGTTGAACCATCACGTCAACCTTCCAATTCCTAAGAAGTGGGAAAAGCACTAAATAAAAGTGCAAACCCGAAGACTTGAACAAACAACCTCTGCGGGGAAATTCTAGCGACGGCTGTCAAACACCTATTTTGACAACAGGTAACAACTTCAAGATTTTCAAACTGTTGTACGACAGTCTGAAGAATACTTTGCTGGGGAATAAGAGAAACTTAACCAAGCAACTCTGATGGGGAAAAACTCTACTGGGGCAGTCACGAGTAACAACTCCGAAAGTTTAAACCATGAAATCTTTTAATGCTGACGTAATAGCAACCTGAGAAGAACTCCGCTGGGGGGGAAGAGAAACTTAACCAAGCAACTCTGCTAGGGGAGCATATGACAGGGAGAACACTATCATCGCGTATCTCACGCCACAAATCTGAATATCTGGACACCTTCCTGAACAATAATTTCAAATACCTGCAGGGAAAAACACCTGAAAACAAAGAGGCAACCAACCTGGCTTATGTTTCAAAATGCATATGTTTGACAATGGCGTAATGCTCCACACGGCATGGAAATTCTACGCATTTGAGTAGATGCAAATATGATGATATATGCAAATGAAAAGGGGTGCTCCAGCAAAATAAATGCTGAAGACAAAGCCGAATCCGCTGGGGATAACCGGGTATCATGGACGTATCCCAGCAAAATAAATGTTGGAAAGGTGAAACCTGTCGCTACCGCGAAAATAAGGTGTCGGCAAAACAGAAGAGTCGCCACCTTTCGTTATTTATCCCTCAGAACGGGAAAGGAAACGATCAGAAAAACCTGACAAAAAGGGTATAAGACAAGGTCATCGCAACCATTGTCTGGGTTCGGTAGTCAGTTACGCAAGGGGAAGGTATTAGCATCCCTCACGTCCATCGTACTCGATGGGATCCACGCTTGTTGTGTTTATCTGACGGGTTGGTTTTACTATCTACCTATCAAAGCTGGCATGAAAAGAAAAGAAGATGACTCGGCAAAGCGTCGCGCTTTATGCCTACGTATTCTCATCAGAGAATGAGAAATCAGAGTCAACGTAGTTCGCCTAACTACGGGTTACGGGGAAGGTGGCTCGCCAATACGTCAGTATTGTGCCTACATACTCTCAACAGGCATGAGAGATCAGAGCTTACGTAGTTCGGGATAATACGGATTACGGGAATTCAGATTCATCTGTTTTATCGAGTAGGGTTAACAAACAGTTCCAGCAGTTTGGTGTACGCAGCTCGACCTTTGGAGACTCAGGCGTTACCGTTTGCGATAGAACTGGGAGTTAACGACACTCTTTTCTTCAGAAAAGCTTCCTTTGAATTACGGGCCCACAGGGCAAAAAGGTTTGAAGTTTGTTTTCTGTCTTTTACGGAAGAACTGTTTTTTATGGATGTTTGCAACCAATATCGCACTAGAGACTATGACCTGAGAGTGAATGCGTCGCATGTCACCCAAAGGGTGCCATACTAAACATCCAAGCTGTCGAAAAGAAAGTCTCCGACAACCCTTTCTCAGATAGCTTAAGGCTCGTAACGTACGACGTCAGTTAACCCTTATTACTGTATTTTGATTTGTTTTGAGATGAGAAGAGAACGGACAGGTTCAACTAAGGGGGGACTATCAAGTCCTAACAGTTGTCATGCCAAGGATTCATCCTATGGTTGAGGTTTGAAACAGGGATCTCCTAGATGTTATCATGCATAGGTTTCAACCTAAAGTTCTAATCATCACTTCCTTATCAAAGCACGTGATATTTGTTGCACCCTAAAATTTGCCCAACCTTATTCCTTGGTTTATGTTTCAATGTCATTAGCATTTGCATATAGAGTCATGTACATAGACTAATCATCTGCATAGCATAAGCATAGCAAGTCATTCAACAGGGGACCAATCACTATTCTCATCTCTAGAGGCCTATCAAGAGGCTATTATCCCAATTCAATCTCATTCAAGTCATCAGGAAGGAATTTGAAAGCAAAGAGCTCAGCAGATCAAGTCTTGAGTCCATCTCCTAGCTGAGGGTATCTGAGGGTCAACAAGAGGGTTGTGAGCTGTGAGTTGAAGGCATGGAGAGTATCTAGACATTATGAGAGACTTAGAAAGTCATTTAAAGAAGGAGACAAGTCATTGATGAGAGCATAAGAGCTATAGCTGAAGGCAGTCAACTAGGGTTTCATCTGGGTCAACCCTAGGTCAACCTTAGGTCAATTGACTGATTTAAGGGGCATTCAAGTCTAGTGGAGAGATGTGGGGTTCATCATTTGACAGGTAGAACAAAGATATGGAGATATGTCAAGGAGAATTCAAGAGAAATCAAGGAGAAGAGGAGTTTCTAAATTAGGGTTTCTGTGTAAAATCCCCTAGTTTAGGTCAAATTTCCAAGCAAGATAAGTCAAAATGCTAGCTTCAAATGACTTCTTGGCCAACATGAAACTTTTAGAGGATCTCAATACCTTTAATTTGAGTGGTGGAAGACATCAAGGAGATTTATATAACTCAAGTTATGGTCCTTGCAAGTTACAGGTCATCTGAGGTATCTGAAATTTTGTCTGTGAAAGTGACTTGACTTCCAAGCAATTTTTACCCCTCAAGGAGATTTCAAATGAATTCTTGGTAAACATAAGAATTGTTCCTCATTGTCTTAGCTTTCTAGAATGGTATAGTATGCCTTCATATGATGTGTGGAACTCAACTTATGGTCTTGGCAAGCAAAGGGTATTTTGGGCATTTGTGAATTACAGGTCATTTTAACCTATGTCCAAAACTCATACAAGGAGGCCTCAAATGGAAAAACTTACAACATCAAACTTGCTCCAAATGAGATTTTAAGTCTAGAAAGAAGGTCACAAATTGTTGGAAAAGCTCATAACATGAAGTTGCATGTTTGGTCCAAATTTGAACTAAAATGGCTTATAATTTGAATAAAGTCAAAATGAAAAATGGTTTGGGAGATTTATAAGTCCAAATGGAGACTTCCAATATATGATTTTGAATGGAAAAGGCATTCTAAAGACAATGGTTCAAACACTTTTTTTGAGTTTAGAAGGAAAAAAGAAAGTTATCCTTGATTACTTGCATTTTAAGAAACATAGCCAAAATGGATCAAAGTTGGAAGGCAAGGGAAGTTGCAAGATGGATCTAGAATGTTCATGTGAGCCCTATATATTCATGAAATGAAGATTGATCAAGGGTTGGCTTCATTTTTCACAAAAATCTCACAAATTCTCTCATTCTTTTCTCATTGCAATTTCACTTCAATCTCACAAAATCTTCATCAATTTTCATCCACATTGATTCTCCTACATTCAATCATCATCCTGGATCATAATTGAAGCAAAGATTTGGTGGTTAGAATCCATTTTCGTGCACTTTCTTCAAGAACATACAAGCTGCAAATTCAGTTGTAGATCAAGATCCAAGCCAAGTTTCATCCAAATCTTGCAAACAGAATCGAGTACATCAAGAATGGATCAAGATTGAAGCCTACAAGAGCCTGGATCCACGTGATTACTCAGCCTCCATTAAAGCTTGCTCAAGGTGCAAATCTTTCTAACTTATGCAATCTAGGGAGATTTAGTTAGTTTTACTAGTATATTCATGGTCCATGCTGTTAGGAGGTTAGTTTAGATGAATTTGAGGCTGAATAGAGGCAATTCATAGCAGGTGTATCAAACTGTTAGGACCTAGAACTCTTAGGTTAGTGCATTATAATGTTAGGTTGTTAGCGCAGGATGATCACCATTATGCATAGAGTAGTTTAGTCTAGGTTTGATGGAGAATTGTGTTGGTGAGTTGCAGAGTATATTCATGGTGACCAGGACTTGTTGTTATCGGGTTGAGTGATCTAGTGAATTTCAGATTGATCTAAGACCATAGGCTTATAGAGGGAGAGATTTAGAACATTTTTCATGTTTATATCGTGATGTGTTGTGGCCGGGAGAGTGAGAACAGATTGGTAGAAACTGGTGCGTGCATGAACATTCATGGTGTAAACCCTAAGTTTCATGATCAAAGGAGGAAGACGAAATCTAGACGGTTCATTTCATGTTGGACTTTTGACTAAGAGAGCAATCCTATGGCTCTTATTCAATTCAGATTTGGAGGGAAGTGTGTTGGTGCCAAACGCACCGTTTCATTAATTGAAACGGGCGGGCCTGAATGAGAGTGATATTCCCACCCCCCAGTTAGTGAGCCCAATCAGTTTTGAACGTGCTATGCTTTCTGTTTGCACCCCTGCTTGTTTTTTTTAGTTTTATTGTTTCTGACTTGTTTTGGGCTCAAGCTAAATGTGCTACGCGCACCCCACCATTGTTGGCCCATCCTGGATACAACTAGGCGTGATTGATATTAGTACCCCCTCCCTCTCATTTTAATTCCAATTGTTTTTTAATTCATTTTAATTTTTCATTCACTTTAAAAATTCATAATAAATACATAAAAAATCATTTTCAATTCATTCTTTTTACATCATTTTCATTAGAATGTGTAGAAAATTTTCATTAAATAAAATTGCATTTTTATTTTTATTTGATATTTTTTCCATATTTTCTAAATAAATGTCATTTTAAATAGATTCATTTCATGCATGATTTTGCTAATTTTTGTTCTACTAGATGCTTTCATATTTTTTGTTCATTCTTTTTAGGTTGTTTAGATTAGATATTGAACTTGTAGAAACAATTTAGTTCCCATTTTTAGGAATTAATTTTAGGTGCTTAATGTAGGCTTGAACAACATGAACAAATTAGGGTTTTTAGGTGATGACTTAGGAAGTTTGATTTCATTTCCCTTAGGACTTAGGGTTTGACTAAATTAGTTATGGGACTATAGGGGCTATGGGTAGTTATTAGATCCCTTAGAAAAAGTCAGGATTCCCCTACTGCTATTAATACTGTCTGTATATCTGATTGACTGGTGTGGTGTGCCCTCTGGGGATTATTGCTTGCTTGCTTGGGTATTGGGGTTTGTCTGGGGCCTTGGGAGAGCTGAAGACTTGGGAAGATGAAGATCATTGGAGATTCAGAGATTGAAGATCAACTGTCAGAATTGGAGAGGAGGTTCTTGCTAGCAGCTGCTGAGGAGACTAGGGTTTAGGAGCTAGGCAGAGCTCTAAATTAGAAAGCTTGTTTCTCAAACATGGAATGCCTTGTCTGCATCCATCCTTTCTCTATGATTCAAAGTCTCTTTCAAATATCCACCTCCTTCCTTTGGAAGGATCAGTGAATATATTTGAAAGATAGAACTTTTGAGAGGAAACTTTCTGTTTAATGTTAACAGTTGATGAACCACCCTTGGTAGGTAATTAACTGTCTAACATTCATTCACTTCACTCTTGTGACTGATTCCTCATCTGGGAGGTTTGAGCTTGAAGAAAAGCCATTGCTTATAGAAGACTGATGATCAAAGCCCTTATCTGAAGGCCATGGAGATGGAGATTGATGCTTGTTGAAGCCTGTAGCTGATTGGAGATTACTTGAAGCCAGATGTTGATTCAGAGCTGCTGAGGCTGTTTCTTTTGCTGTATTTCATTTGCTGATGTATTGATTGGTTTTCTGAATTGTATTGTTTGCTGTTTACCCTGCTGGGTTGAAAGTGAAGTCTGTTCACTTTTGCCTATTGTTTTCTAGGTTCGAGGTTGAGTGGGACTCCCTTGCCTCGCTTGTACTGTTGCATCCATGCATTTTACTGTTTTACTGTATATATCTGATATTGTTTCTGTTTCTGCCTATCCCGTAGGATCTCTGTTTCTCTCTGCGCAAGAGAGGAGCATGATAGACACTAGGTCTTAACCCATGCATGATAACATTTGGTTAGTTTGTTTCCCTTCGCAACCGTAGGTTAGAATTCTGTCTCTTTCTTTCTCAAAACGAACAGAAAAACACATAAAGATTTCAAACACAATAAAAGACACTTCTTCCGTAAAAGAATGTGAACTTATCAAAGACGTCATTTTTGTCCGCCGGGACTGTTAATCAAGGAAACCTTTTTTCAGAAAGAATAAAATCAACCAAGACAAGCTTGTGTCGTACGTGGCCCGAACTACGTTTGCTCTGATCTTTCATGCTGTATGAAAGTACGTAGGCATAGGATGCGATATCCTAGCGAGCAACCTTCCCCTCCTTTCCCGTAGGTAGGCGAACTACGTTGACTCTGATTTCTCGTTCCAGACGGGAATACGTAGGCATAAAGTGCGATACTTTGCCGAGTCATTTTTATTTTCAGTTTTATTTTCTTTTTAACCCTTGACCTGTAGTTAGATAGAATAACAATCCATACCCGAAAACAAGCGTGGATCCCGTCGAGTACGACGGACGTGAGGGGTGCTAATACCTTCCCCTTGCGTAACCGACTCCCGAATCCAGGTTTTGGTTGCGACGACCATACCTTTCCCGTGTTGTGCGAGGTTTACTCTGAGCGTTTCCTTTCCCTCCCGTGGGATAAATAACGCACGGTGGCGACTCTTCTGTTCAGCCGGCGCCGATTTTCGCAGTAGCGACAGCTGGCGACTCTGCTGGGGATCCAACGTCCCCTGGCTGCTAAGGACTGCGATAGTCCTTATGCATTTGGGATTCAACGTCCCTTAAGAGAGTCAATCCTAACGCTTGTTTTCCCGTCGAGGATTTTGTATGGATTTATATTTCTAACCTTGTATTTTCAGCTTTGTATATTGATTATTATTGCTGTATTTGGGGTGTGACGGGTGTTCTGATATTGAGAGATAAGCCGGACCTGGGCTTGAGTGCACCTAGAATTAGCGTAGAAAGTAGTGGGCGCGTGCCGACTTTGCTTGCATTAGTGTCTCATGAAATCTACACTCGGACGAGGTTCTTCTGGTTGGCTTCTTTTTCTACCCTTTGGGTCGAAGGGGTTGTTGGTCAGCTGAATTGTCGACTCCGGGAACCGATCATTTGGAAGTTGGCTGAGTGAGGCCTCTTCAGGATTTGATGATGCCACTCCTTCTGGGAATCGTATCATCAACCCTGAAAGTCTGTGACGCCGACGACCGCATAGGATGCCGTACCTTGTGCCAGTTATAGGGCCACCCACCTGTGAGGGGATTTGGGGTTGTGCAGGTAACTAGACCTTCAGATACCGGTTATTTCTTGATCAGAGATCCTGGTTATTTATGGAGATGTGTTATGAGGTCTGTCCGAGACCATTTGGAGATGAGTTATGAGGTCTGTCAGAGACCATGTGGAGATGTGTTCTGAGGTCTGTCAGAGACCAATTAGAGATGTGATTTGAGGTCTACCAGAGACTAGTTGGAGTTATGGCTTGAGGTCTGTCAGAGACCAGTATTGGAGCTTTGTGTTAGGTCTATCTGAGACCAGGGTTTGATGACATCTGGATGGTCTATCTGAGACCTTTCTTGATTGGGTTTAGGCTATTCAGCTGCAGCTTCGGTCCCTGTTGCATGTTACTTGCATTGCATTGCCTGCATATCCATTACCATTTGCATTTCACTAACGTGTGTCTGTGCTGCAGGTGCATTTGCATTTCCCTAGTTCTAGTGCCCGGACTTCTGAGTATTGATTATGGCTGGTTTGAGGAAAACAGTTGCGTATAAGCTGCCTTCACCTGACATTACTTCTTTGCTTGGTCTGATATCTCTTGCCAATGAGGAGGTTAGAAGAAGCTTCAGAATGAGCCATGGGAGATTACTGAGATTAGTCTGTAAGCCCACTGCTGATGAGATGAACGGGCTATACACCTTGATGCAGTTCTATGACCCCGCATTGAGATGCTTTACTTTTGCTGACTTCATTCTAGGACCTACCATTGAGGAGTATGTGGAGTTTACTGAGCTTCCCGTGCAGAACAAGGTTCCTTTTATTCACTCTGCTGCTGAGCCCAAGTTGGAGGACTTAGCCAAAGCCTTGCATATGAACGCTGCAGATCTGTTATTGACTTCTTGGCTTGGGGTGTCAGGTTTCTCTCTGGATTTCTTAGTTGTCAAAGCTCGAGAATACGCCAAGAACGGTTGTTGGGTGGTTTTCAACGCTATTTTGGCTTTATGCATCTATGGAATCGTGCTGTTTCCTAACTTGCCCAACTTTGTGGATTTGGATGCCTTCTATCTGTTTGCTGCAGGCAACCCAGTGCCAACTTTGATTGGAGACTTCTATCATTCATTGCACTATAAGAATGAGAACCGAAGAGGAAAGGTTGTGTACTGCTGTGCTCCTCTGTTGAATATGTGGTTCAAGAGTCACCTTCCCATGAAGGGACCATTTGTGGACAGTGCAACCTCAGCCAGTTGGTCAGAGCGCCTGATGAGGCTATCTTCCGAAGACATTGTGTGGTTTGATCGAGATTTGTTGGGATCCGAGCTCATCTTCAGCTGTTCTGGGTACCATAATGTGCCGTTGATAGGAAGAAAAGGGTGTATCAATTACAACCCTGCTCTATTCATTCGCCAATTCGGATATACGCTGAAGAATCCACCTCAGGAGGAAGAAGTACAGGAATCTCTGTACTTCACTGGTGACGTAAAGGGGGAGTTATTAGCCAAGTTGAAACATGCCTGGACGCGTATTAACCGCAGGGGGAAGCCGTTGTTAGGAAAGAACGACTGTCAGGCTTATGAACCTTACAGGGTTTGGATCCAGGAACGAGCAAGTCAGTTATTAATGCCATTTCCAGCTGCACCCGTCATTGTTCCCGTCCCGGCAGAAGAGCCGACTACTGTTTCTAGAGAAGTCTACGAACAGGTTGTGAAGGAAAAAGAAGCCTTGATGAAGATCAACGAAGGGTTAGAGCAGGAGCTAGCTCAGGTACGCAGTGAGAAGAACAAGGTTGTGTATGCTTTCCAACAACAGATCGAGCTGGTAAACAGGTTAGGAGCTGAGTTGACCGAGGAAAAGAAGAAGCGCGAACGTCTGGGGCAAGAGTTCAGAAGTTCCCATGACATGCTGGAAGCCAAGAAGAAAGCGCTTGACGCAGCACACCGAGAGATATCTTCTTGCAATAAGACTTGGAATGCTACACTCACCAACAATAAGAAGAGGGAAGATAAGCTGAAGCAGCAAATTTCCGACCTCGAGGAGAAGCTGAAGTCTAGCATCAAGAAGTGTGAGGAAGAAGTGATGACCCGGTATAGTGTCCAGCATGCACTGAACAAGGCAATCAAATCCAGAGACGAAGCAGTGTCTCAGAAGCGAAAGTTAGAAGATTGCTTCGGAGAAGCAACATGGGAAGAAACTGCTGAAGACGTACGCCGTGTCCTTAAGAGGAGAAACCAGCTTGTTGAAGGGCTGCTTGATCGACCAAGCCATCCGGAGACCAAGAAGTTGATAGAGGAGTACCAGACTTTTGGGAGGATTTGATCATTTCATGTAGTAACTTGTATGCTTTATTTGCATAATGCTGACCATCACCAGGATTGTTGGTTGAGGTCATGCCTTCTTTGAACTCTCAGCGATATTGTACCGGGCTTATTGATTTTCCCTGCAATATATGAGGCTTTCTACGATTCAGCTCCGATATTCCTGTTATCAGCACTGTCACTGCACCGGCACCTTCGCACTAGAACTGGGGGAATGAACTTCCCTAATGCACAGACACATTGCATTGCATTCATATTCATATTGCATTACAGGTAATCTTTGGATGGTGTCTTATTTCCTGCTCTGTATCAGGTACTTAACAGGATTCCAGATCAACATCCGCACCGCTATTCTACACGCTCCAACTGCCGGAAAGTCATGGACCAAATGCAGAACGAGATGCAAGATGTGCGCGAGAAGCTCGCCCTCTTCATGCAGACTATGGAAGCTATAGCAAAAGGGCAGGAGAATTTGCAGGCCATGGTCCAGCCTCTGTTGGCTCGAAACGCTGGTCATGGTAATGAAGATCATCAGTCTGTCCGGGTTGATACTGCTCACGGAGACGGCACTCCCACGCCAGTGGCTCCGCCCGTAGTCAATATACCTGCTGCTAATGTCAACAACGCTACCGCTGCTGTGAATGGTAACGTCGGAGTGGGGAATGAGACTGCTGTCCATAATGTTGGGCTGGGTGATGTCAATTTGGGAGATAATCTAGGAGGCAACGGCTTTGTCAACACTGGGTTCGGATTCAACGATCAGGGATTCGATAACACTGGCAAGTATGGCTTTAATGCTCAAGGCTTTGGGCAAGATGGTTATGGTATGGTCAATCAGGGTTACGGAGGCTTTGGAAACGGAAACGGTGCTGGATTTATGGCTTTTGGTCCTGCTGGAGGTGTTCAAGGGTACGGCAACAGAGGCCGAGGTCCAGGGATGAATCAGATCAGAGTTGGACGTAATAATGCATATGATGGGTACGGAGCTGGAAACGGTCTGTGGCAAGAGGACCAGCAGGAGGACGCCTTCTCCGGAGGAGGTTTTGAAGGGCCGATGGATGATTCCCAAAAGATTAGAATGCTGGAAGAGCAGATGAAGGGAGTCCTAAATCAAAGTGCTGTGGGATTGGATATGGCAACAATGGGCTTGGTACCTGGCTTGAGGGTGCCAATTAAATTCAAAGCGCCTGCGTTCGATAAGTACAAAGGAGACACATGTCCGAAAGTGCATGTACGAGCTTATTACAGAAAGATGTCTGCATACTCCACTGATGAAAGAATGCTAATGCATTTCTTTCAGGATAGCCTGTCGGGCCCTTCCCTAGAGTGGTACATGGGGTTGGAGCCAACTGATATCAAGACATGGAAGCAATTAGCAGAGGCATTTGTAGCCCATTACAAGTATAACAGCGACCTGGCACCCAATCGGGTCCAGTTGGCCGGGCTTTCGCAGAAGAAAGGGGAGAGTTTTAAAGAGTACGCGCAAAGGTGGCGCGATATGGCCGCCAGGGTCCGTCCTCCTGTAGAAGATAAAGAAATGAATGATATGTTTGTCGGCACATTCACAGGGCTGTTTCATGATATGCTGTTTCATACGTCTTTGGCCAGTTTTTCAGACCTGATTCTGATGGGGGAAAAGATTGAACGTAACATTAAGCAAGGAAAGTTCCAAGTCGAGGAATCAACTGCATCTGGCAGTAATAGGAAAGCTTATGGTGGGCGCCGTCAGGGCGAAGCTAGCGCAGTATTTGGAGGCCGAGGCCGAGGCCGAGGCAGGGGACGAGGTCAATATCGTCAGCCGCAGCAGGTGTCGAGTGTTACTATTCCCTATCAACAACAACCACTCCAGCAGCAACAACCTGTTCAGCAGCAGCCAATGCCACAGCAGCAGCAGCCTCAGCAGGGGGCACAGCAAGCTCAGCGAAGATTCCAGGGTGGTAAACCGAGAAGAGTGTTTGAGAAGCCTCCCTCTACCTATGCTGATTTATTGCAGACATTGTTGGGATTGAATCTAGTAGAGAAAAGAACTCTGGCGCCGATAACGGGAGCTCCCCCGTTCGGCTACGATGCAAGCAGGCACTGTGAGTTTCATTCTGGGGCCCCGGGTCACGATATAGAAGGTTGCCATGCTTTTAAGCACGTTGTGCAGGATCTCTTAGACAACAAGACTATCAATTTTGGAACGGCAGGTCCGAATATAGTCTAGAAACCCATGCCTAATCATGGGGCGAACGCCGTGCTGACTGAGGAAGGTCTGAATCTTATTATGAATGTTGAGGATTTAAAGACGCCACTGAGCGAGATAAAGAGCCGACTGTTACAAGGGGGTGTCTACCCAGGATGTAACGAGTATTGCTTAGACTGTTGGACCCTAGCTGGGGGGTGTGAGGATTTGAAGAAAGGCATTCAGGCTTTAATTGATGAAGGTATATTGCAGTTTGATCGAGCGGCAACTGATGAGCCTGCAGGGGCAGTAGTGGATAATCGGAGTGATGTGGCCACGGTGACGATTCCTCGGAAGACGATCACTATTGCAGCACCAGCTCAGCGACCACCGATTACCATAACTAAGGCCGGGCCAATCCCGTATGAGAACACGAAAGCAGTCCCATGGTCATATGGACTAGAGGTGTATTGTGACGGGATAAAGATTGATATTAACAAGCAGTCAGCGGAGATTGTGGATAATGTTGTGGGTTCAGGAGGCATGACGAGGAGCGGCAGGATCTTTATATCTCCTGAAGTGGAGGCTGAAAGGCTAGCGAAAGGAAAAGGGAAAGCGGTTGAGAATGTTCCGGTACAAGCAAGTGGAAAAGAAGCAGCATCGAAAGATGTAGAAGAGTTCATGCGCTTAATTCGGAAAAGTGATTATAAGATTGTGGAGCATCTGCAGCAGACACCGTCCAAAATATCTATCTTGTCATTGCTCTTATGTTCGGAGGCTCACAGAAATGCTTTGCTGAAGGTCTTGGACACTTCTTTTGTACCTCAAGACGTCTCCGTGAACCAGTTAGAAGGAGTGCTGGCACATGTGAATGCAGGCCACAGTCTGGGCTTTACCGATTTTGACTTGACTCCGAAAGGGAGAGATCATAATATGGCATTACACGTATCTGTTGAGTGTAGAGGATCAGTAATGTCGCACGTATTGGTTGACACCGGATCATCTTTGAATGTGCTGCCTAAGAAGGCGATGATGAAGCTGGATGTTCGAGGAATTTTGTGTACACCCAGCGATTTGGTAGTCAGAGCGTTCGACGGCACGCGGAGAACAGTCTTCGGATCGATCACCTTGCCTCTGCAAGTGGGGCCGGAAGTGTTTGCAACGGAGTTTTATATCATGGATATACAGCCTGCGTACAGCTGCTTGCTTGGAAGACCCTGGATTCATGGAGCAGGGGCTGTCACGTCTACCCTGCATCAGAAGTTAAAGTATATGGTCGGAGATAGCGTAGTCACCGTGTGCGGAGAAGAAGACATCCTGGTCAGCCATCTATCTTCATTTAAATATGTGGAAGTCGACGGAGAGATCCATGAGACACCATGCCAGGCATTCGAAGGTTTGCGCATCAAGGACAAAGGTCCCGGGCCGAGCAAAGTGCCAGAGATAGTTGTCTCATCGTATAAAGAGGCTCAAGCTCTAGTGGAAGCAGGAGAAGCCAAGGGTTGGGGCAAAGTGCTGGACATTCCTGTGAAGATGGACCGGTTCGGACTGGGATACCGACCGTCGTCATCAACTCCTTCCGTGGGGGCCCCCCATTTCAGAAAGCCAATTACCATCTCTGCCAGTGGAGTATGTCATGAAACTGTCAATGCTGCTTCAGAGTCTGATGAAGGGGACAGCGACTGTGATATGGATGCCTGGATTCAGCCAAGCACGCCAGGACAAGGACTGTGCAACTGGTCTATTCAGGAGCTTGTTCCTGTGACTTTTAAACAGTAATGCTTTGCTTTATTAATTGTTGAATAATCTGATGTCTTGCCCGGGGCATCAGGATTTGCTTAGGGCTGTGTTGTTATAAACATTGCGTGTTAATCATTAAATAAATGGCGTTTTTTCATGTGCAAATACCGTAATCCCTGTCGTTCCTGTTTTGTATTTTTCAATAAAATGGCAACGTGGTTATTCGCTTTATATGCATTTTGAAGCACTTAACCATTCCTTTTGCAGGATAACATTTTCAGATGACATCCTTGAATCACCTATGACTCGTCCCGACTTCGAGCACCCGGTATTCCAGACCGAAGAAGAGGTTGTCGAAGATAGTGACGTTCCTGAAGAACTGTCTTGGTTAGTGAAGCAAGAGGAAAGAGCCATTCTGCCTCACGACGAGGTCATCGAAATTATCAATTTGGGGTCGGAAGGGGTTGAGAAGAATATTCGTATCGGAGCCGCACTGCAGAGTAATATCAAGCGAAGACTGGTTGAAATGCTCCGAGAGTATAATGATGTATTCGCTTGGTCATATGAAGATATGCCAGGGCTCGATACAGATATGGTTGTGCATCGCCTGCCACTGAAAGAAGATTGCCCGCCGGTCAAACAAAAGCTTCGCAGAACTCGACCAGATATGGCAATGAAGATCAAAGAGGAGGTTCAGAAACAGTGGGACGCTGGTTTCCTGGCTGTGACGAAGTATCCTTCATGGGTTGCCAACATCGTACCCGTGCCAAAGAAAGATGGCAAGGTTCGAATGTGCGTGGATTATAGAGATTTGAATAAAGCAAGCCCAAAAGACGATTTTCCACTTCCTCACATTGACGTGTTAGTTGATAATACCGCTCAGTACTCCGTATTCTCCTTCATGGATGGCTTTTCAGGCTATAATCAAATTAAGATGGCGCCAGAGGATATGGAGAAGACTACTTTCATAACGCCTTGGGGAACATTTTGCTACAAAGTGATGCCCTTTGGTTTGAAAAATGCTGGGGCAACATATCAGCGTGCGATGACGACTCTTTTCCATGATATGATGCATAAAGAGATCGAAGTTTATGTTGACGATATGATTGCCAAATCCCAGACGGAGGAAGAGCATCTGGTGAATCTGCTGAAGTTGTTTAAAAGACTTAGGAAGTTCAGGCTGAGGCTGAACCCTAACAAATGCACCTTCGGGGTGAGATCGGGTAAACTGCTGGGGTTTATCGTAAGCGAAAGAGGAATAGAGGTCGATCCTGCTAAAATAAAAGCGATTCAAGAAATGCCGACGCCTAAAACAGAGAAAGAGGTGCGCGGGTTTTTAGGGAGGTTGAACTACATTGCCCGGTTCATATCTCACCTAACGGCCACGTGTGAACCATTATCCAAGCTGTTAAAGAAAGATCAAGCTGTAACGTGGAACGAAAATTGTCAAAAGGCGTTCGATAAAATAAAGAAGTATCTGCAGGAGTCTCCTATTTTGATACCCCCGGTGGCAGGGAGACCCTTGATAATGTATTTGACGGTTCTTGAGGGAAGCATGGGTTGTGTTCTCGGTCAACATGACGAGACGGGGAGAAAAGAGCATGCGATCTATTACTTGAGTAAGAAATTTACAGACTGTGAATCTCGATACTCAATGCTGGAGAAAACTTGTTGCGCGCTAGCCTGGGCCGCCAAGCGTTTGAGGCAGTACATGCTGAATCATACAACCATGCTCATCTCGAAGATGGATCCTATCAAATATGTATTCGAAAAGCAGGCGTTGTCAGGTAGAATTGCCCGTTGGCAGATGGTCTTGACTGAATACGATATTCAATACGTCTCGCAAAAGGCTATAAAGGGGAGTGTGCTGTCTGAGTATCTGGCGGAGCAGCCTATTGAAGAGTACCAATCGATGAGGTTTGATTTTCCTGACGAGGATATCATGTACTTAAAGATGAAGGATTGCGAAGAGCCGTTGCCAGACGAAGGACCAGAGTTGGGGTCCCAGTGGAAGATGATTTTTGACGGAGCTGTGAATGCTTACGGTAGCGGAATAGGGGCGATCATCACGACGCCACACGGGTCGCACATCCCGTTTACTGCCCGATTGACCTTTGCCGTTACTAACAATGAGGCCGAATACGAAGCTTGTATAATGGGGCTTGAAGAAGCCATTGATTTGCGAATCAAGCATCTAGACGTATACGGAGACTCAGCTCTGGTAGTGAATCAGATCAAAGGAGAATGGGAGACGCGTCAGCCCAACTTGATACATTACATGAATTATGCAAGGCGACTGTTGCCTTTCTTCGACAAAGTTGAATTGCATCACGTACCGCGGGCAGAAAATCAAATGGCTGACGCCCTTGCCACCTTGTCTTCCATGTACAAGGTCAATTTCTGGAACGAAGCTCCCCAAATCACTATCTCTCGGTTGGACAGGCCAGCTTATGTATTTGCTATTGATGAAGCATCTGATGACAAACCGTGGTATTTCGATATCCTTAATTTCCTGAAGAATAAAGAGTATCCGGCTGGGGCATCCAGTCAAGATCAGAAGACTCTCAGGAGATTAGCGGGTAATTTCTACTTGAACCCGGATGGCGTCTTGTACAGAAGAAACCATGATTTGGTGTTGTTGCGTTGTGTGGACGAGAAAGAGGCAAAGCTTCTCATGGAGGAAATTCACGAAGGTGCCTTTGGTACGCATGCTGGTGGACATGCTATGACAAGAAAGCTGCTGAGGGCAGGTTATTTTTGGCTGACGATGGAAACTGATTGTTTCAAGTTTGCGAGAAAGTGCCACAAGTGCCAAATCTATGCTGACAAAATACACGTGCCTCCGAGCCCTTTAAATGTGATGTCATCTCCATGGCCATTCTCGATGTGGGGAATCGATATGATTGGGAAGATCGAGCCGACGGCTTCTAACGGGCATCGGTTCATCCTAGTAGCAATCGATTATTTCACCAAGTGGGTGGAAGCGGCGTCTTACGCGAATGTAACGAAGCAAGTGGTGGCCAGATTCATCAAGAGAGATATCATTTGCCGATATGGGATTCCCGAGCGGATAATCACGGATAACGGTTCAAATCTGAACAACAAAATGATGAAGGAGCTCTGTCAGAATTTCAAGATCGAACATCACAACTCCTCCCCCTACCGACCCAAGATGAATGGCGCTGTCGAAGCGGCCAATAAAAATATCAAGAAAATTGTTCAGAAAATGATGGTGACCTATAAGGATTGGCACGAGATGCTACCTTTTGCTTTGCACGGTTATCGTACGACGGTACGCACATCAACCGGGGCAACTCCGTTCTCGTTGGTATACGGAATGGAAGCGGTATTACCATTAGAGGTTGAGATCCCTTCTCTGAGGGTATTGCGAGACGTTCAGCTGGACGAGGCAGAATGGGTAACGAATAGATTGAACCAACTGAGTTTGATGGATGAGAAGAGGCTAGCTTCTCTGGCATACGGTCGTTTGTACCAAAGACGAATGAAGAAAGCGTACGACAAGAAGATACTTCCGCGAAGCTTTCAGACGGGCGACCTTGTGCTGAAAAGGATTCTCCCGCCGCAAGCAGATCACAGGGGCAAGTGGACCCCCAACTACGAAGGGCCATACGTTGTCAGAAAGGTCTTTTCAGGAGGAGCTTTGTTGTTGTCCACCATGGACGGAGAAGACTTTGCGTCACCTGTGAATTCGGACGCAGTTAAAAAATACTTTGCTTAAAATAGACCCGCTGGACAGAAAAAGAGAGTCCAGGCAAAAATGGGGCATCCTGGCGAACCAAAAACAGAATGAAAGGTTCGGGCAAAAGTTAGGGATAAAATTGAAAAAATGTACACCCGCGAAGTTGAAAACCTACACTGGGCGGCTTCGGCAAAAAAGGGTATCCCGGTGAACTGAAAACCCGTAAAGGGCGGTTCACGCAAAAGTTAGGGATTTGAAAAGCAAATGACTGCGGTCCGAATTTGATATTGCAATGAGCATCAATGCGGGAGAATATACTTGAGGGGGCGACTATCGGATACAATCTCTTCAGAAGTGGGGATACCGGGAAAGCATTAGAGTCGGATGAGTCATAGGAGGATCAGTTCGTGGTGTTCATCTGCATCCCGTTGCCGACATGTGTATAAAATTTAATTTGTCAAAATATTCATGCTTCTTGTGCATACTTATGTATTTGCTTTGCGTAGCTTCCTCTTTTCAGGAGTTACCTCCCGTGTACAAAAACTCCGCCCATTCAGGGGCCCAATCAATAAAATATGTTATTCAGTACTTGATGCTGGTTCTTTACTGTTTTGTGCATGATAAAACGCCTAAGTTTATTGAAGCTAGCATGAGTATAACATCACTGGCCCTTGCCAACAATTGCTAAAGCTTTGAATTAACTGAGTGTAACGTCACTAACCTGAATTGAGTTGATTGCATAGGCTTGTCGTGTCTTGTTTGTGTTGTTGCAGGTTTCGTAACTGTGCGAAGAAGGTGATCGAAAGATTGCGATAACGAAAGACTCAGTCTTCACGCAGGGCATGCATGTTCCTTACTGAAGAAGGATAGAATTTCCCAGCTAGCCGTAGCTTACTCAAAGGGAGCAGAAAAGTTATTCGTCCTCAACAGAGTTTGGCGATTCCAAGATCGTAAGGCTGTATTCAGACAGGTTCATCTTTCCCCGCAGGGTCATGCACTCTCCCCCAGTGGAGTCAGTTAATTTTCCCCAAGAGAATCATCCCATCCCCAGCGGAATTCTCTTTGCAAGTGTTTTTCATTCCTTCCAGTGGAACTCGAGGATCAAGACTCTCCAAAGCAGAGTTGATGGTGGGTCATGTCATTTATTTTGTCAAGGACGCTGGTGATATCAGTTCACGTTCCAGCAGAAAGTCCGATCGAGCTATGCACATCTGCTATTCCCCAGCAGGGGGTTACCTCAACAGGGTGCTCAGTTGGAGCTCCCAACTTCCCAGCTGAGTCGACTTCACCCTTACAGCATTTATTTTGCTGGAATAATTCTGTAGCATCTGGCTATCCCCGGCGGAGTCGGCATTACCCTTCCAGCATTTATTTTGCTAAAGCAGTTCCTGTATTCTAGCAGTTCAGGTGGAGAGAATTCTTGCTCAAATGAACAATCAAACATTCAAGATCTCGGCATGAGATATTCAATGATAATGTCAGTTTCGGCAGTATTCCCCCACAGAGTTAGCATGATGAGATTCTCTTTGTCTCTAACAGAGTCATTTATGCAAATGTCTCTTATTTCCCCCGCCAGAGTTGCCAGGATAAGTTTCTCTTTGTTCCCAGGCAGAATCAGTTGTCATCAAGGGTTCCATGAATCAGAATTTCAGAGGCCACTGCCGGTTATCAGAACAGGCATCCGATAGTTTGGTTTCCAGACATCCCCAGTAAAGTCCGTCTCAAGGTCGCTGTCACGTCAGTGCTAAGGAGTTTGTGGGTGAGGATCATTGGAGAACTAAGTCCTGACGTGGACAATTTATTCCTGTATTGACGGGATTTCTTCAGAAGTGGGCGTCCTAACGTGGACAGGTTTATTTCCCCAGATTGGTGAGGTATGTTAGTCCTTACGTGGACAGAGTCGGGTTCTCGAAATTAGTGGAATGGGAGGTCATGACGTTGACAAAAGTGATTACTCTTTGTGTTGGTGTCCTGACGTGGACCAGTTCCTCTCAGCAGTTATCTTTCTTTGCGTTGGCAAATCATGGGTCCTGACGTGGACAGATCAGACAAGGGTGTGAGTCCTTACGTGGACAAGTCTTATTTCCTCAGCGGGTCGAAGACGCCTGAGTCCTAACATGGACAAATCAAGACGAGATCGGTGTCCTGACGTGGACAAATCAAAGAAATTATTATTCCTAACGTGGAGAAGTGGGTCCTAACGTGGACGATGTAGTCCTTACGCGGACGTATCAGAAGGTGATTCCTAACGTGGAAAGAGCGGAGTCCTTACGTGGACAGATTAAGATGGCATTTCCTTACGTGGAAAAATGTAGTCATGACGCGGACAAATCGGAAGAAAAATGGTTTCCTTACGTGGAAAGACGAGTTTATTCCTTACGTGGAAGGATTGAGTCCTCACGCGGACATATCAAGATTGATTCTTGACGGGGAAAGAAATGGATTATTCCTGACGTGGAAGAGTTTAGTCCTGACGCGGACAGATCGAAGAAGTTATTCCTAACGTGGAAGAAGAAGATTTATTCCTTGCGTGGAAAAATTGGGGTCCTTACGTGGATAGATTCGAGAAAAGTTGATTCCTGACGTGGAAGAGTGATGTACTCCTTACGTGGAAAGTTGAGTCCTCACGTGGACAGGTTCAGAACCAAAGTTGAATTCCTTACGTGGAAAGATTGGAGTCCTGACGCGGGCATGTCAAGTGGCATTGGAGTCCTTACGAGGACAGATTGATATAGTTCTCCTTATGTGGAAAGAAGATTGTTTCCTGACGTGGAAAGATGAAAAGGTTAGTCCTGACGTGGACAGGTACAGAAGAAATGATTCCTAACGTAGACGATGTTATTCCTAACGTGGACAGGTGTTACTCCTAACGTGAAAGAGTTTTATTCCTAACGCGGACGATTCAGTTTATGGAAATGCAGACGAATTATCCCCAGCGGAGTTGCCGAGATTTTTCTGGGTTAACAGCGAGTGGAGTCCTAACGTGGACAGGTTTTAGTTGAGATTTCTTCGTATTGACGACAGACAGAGTCCTAACGTGGACAAGCAAGCAATCTGTTATGACAGAATCCTCTTCAGAACGATGAAGACAATCTCCAGCACAGTCGCACGAGATCAGTGGGTTGCCGTAACAGTCAGATTCAGCTGATGAATGTCGTTCCCCAAGCAGGAGCGCAATTTAGTTTTGCGGTTGGCAAATTTCTGGTTTCACTAGTATTCAACCGTCTTGTACCGCGAATGTCTGAAGGCTCCGGGCTCTTCACCCAATCGGGTCCAAGTCGCTTGAATAGGGGCAGCTGTTGCACCCTAAAATTTGCCCAACCTTATTCCTTGGTTTATGTTTCAATGTCATTAGCATTTGCATATAGAGTCATGTACATAGACTAATCATCTGCATAGCATAAGCATAGCAAGTCATTCAACAGGGGACCAATCACTATTCTCATCTCTAGAGGCCTATCAAGAGGCTATTATCCCAATTCAATCTCATTCAAGTCATCAGGAAGGAATTTGAAAGCAAAGAGCTCAGCAGATCAAGTCTTGAGTCCATCTCCTAGCTGAGGGTATCTGAGGGTCAACAAGAGGGTTGTGAGCTGTGAGTTGAAGGCATGGAGAGTATATAGACATTATGAGAGACTTAGAAATTCATTTAAAGAAGGAGACAAGTCATTGATGAGAGCATAAGAGCTATAGCTGAAGGCAGTCAACTAGGGTTTCATCTGGGTCAACCCTAGGTCAACCTTAGGTCAATTGACTGATTTAAGGGGCATTCAAGTCTAGTGGAGAGATGTGTGGTTCATCATTTGACAGGGAGAACAAAGATATGGAGATATGTCAAGGAGAATTCAAGAGAAATCAAGGAGAAGAGGAGTTTCTAAATTAGGGTTTCTGTGTAAAATCCCCTAGTTTAGGTCAAATTTCCAAGCAAGATAAGTCAAAATTCTAGCTTCAAATGACTTCTTGGCCAACATGAAACTTGTAGAGGATCTCAATACCTTTAATTTGAGTGGTGGAAGACATCAAGGAGATTTATAGAACTCAAGTTATGGTCCTTGCAAGTTACAGGTCATCTGAGGTATCTGAAATTTTGTCTGTGAAAGTGACTTGACTTCCAAGCAATTTTTACCCCTCAAGGAGATTTCAAATGAATTCTTGGTCAACATAAGAATTGTTCCTCATTGTCTTAGATTTCTAGAATGGTATAGTATGCCTTCATATGATGTGTGGAACTCAACTTATGGTCTTGGCAAGCAAAGGGTATTTTGGGCATTTGTGAATTACAGGTCATTTTAACCTATGTCCAAAACTCATACAAGGAGGCCTCAAATGGAAAAACTTACAACATAAAACTTGCTCCAAATGAGATTTTAAGTCTAGAAAGAAGGTCACAAATTGTTGGAAAAGCTCATAACATGAAGTTGCATGTTTGGTCCAAATTTGAACTAAAATGGCTTATAATTTGAATAAAGTCAAAATGAAAAATGGTTTGGGAGATTTATAAGTCCAAATGGAGACTTCCAATATATGATTTTGAATGGAAAAGGCATTCTAAAGACAATGGTTCAAACACTTTTTTTGAGTTTAGAAGGAAAAAAGAAAGTTATCCTTGATTACTTGCATTTTAAGAAACATAGCCAAAATGGATCAAAGTTGGAAGGCAAGGGAAGTTGCAAGATGGATCTAGAATGTTCATGTGAGCCCTATATATTCATGAAATGAAGATTGATCAAGGGTTGGCTTCATTTTTCACAAAAATCTCACAAATTCTCTCATTCTTTTCTCATTGCAATTTCACTTCAATCTCACAAAATCTTCATCAATTTTCATCCACATTGATTCTCCTACATTCAATCATCATCCTGGATCATAATTGAAGCAAAGATTTGGTGGTTAGAATCCATTTTCGTGCACTTTCTTCAAGAACATACAAGCTGCAAATTCAGTTGTAGATCAAGATCCAAGCCAAGTTTCATCCAAATCTTGCAAACAGAATCGAGTACATCAAGAATGGATCAAGATTGAAGCCTACAAGAGCCTGGATCCACGTGATTACTCAGCCTCCATTAAAGCTTGCTCAAGGTGCAAATCTTTCTAACTTATGCAATCTAGGGAGATTTAGTTAGTTTTACTAGTATATTCATGGTCCATGCTGTTAGGAGGTTAGTTTAGATGAATTTGAGGCTGAATAGAGGCAATTCATAGCAGGTGTATCAAACTGTTAGGACCTAGAACTCTTAGGTTAGTGCATTATAATGTTAGGTTGTTAGCGCAGGATGATCACCATTATGCATAGAGTAGTTTAGTCTAGGTTTGATGGAGAATTGTGTTGGTGAGTTGCAGAGTATATTCATGGTGACCAGGACTTGTTGTTATCGGGTTGAGTGATCTAGTGAATTTCAGATTGATCTAAGACCATAGGCTTATAGAGGGAGAGATTTAGAACATTTTTCATGTTTATATCGTGATGTGTTGTGGCCGGGAGAGTGAGAACAGATTGGTAGAAACTGGTGCGTGCATGAACATTCATGGTGTAAACCCTAAGTTTCATGATCAAAGGAGGAAGACGAAATCTAGACGGTTCATTTCATGTTGGACTTTTGACTAAGAGAGCAATCCTATGGCTCTTATTCAATTCAGATTTGGAGGGAAGTGTGTTGGTGCCAAACGCACCGTTTCATTAATTGAAACGGGCGGGCCTGAATGAGAGTGATATTCCCACCCCCCAGTTAGTGAGCCCAATCAGTTTTGAACGTGCTATGCTTTCTGTTTGCACCCCTGCTTGTTTTTTTTTAGTTTTATTGTTTCTGACTTGTTTTGGGCTCAAGCTAAATGTGCTACGCGCACCCCACCATTGTTGGCCCATCCTGGATACAACTAGGCGTGATTGATATTAGTACCCCCTCCCTCTCATTTTAATTCCAATTGTTTTTTAATTCATTTTAATTTTTCATTCACTTTAAAAATTCATAATAAATACATAAAAAATCATTTTCAATTCATTCTTTTTACATCATTTTCATTAGAATGTGTAGAAAATTTTCATTAAATAAAATTGCATTTTTATTTTTATTTGATATTTTTTCCATATTTTCTAAATAAATGTCATTTTAAATAGATTCATTTCATGCATGATTTTGCTAATTTTTGTTCTACTAGATGCTTTCATATTTTTTGTTCATTCTTTTTAGGTTGTTTAGATTAGATATTGAACTTGTAGAAACAATTTAGTTCCCATTTTTAGGAATTAATTTTAGGTGCTTAATGTAGGCTTGAACAACATGAACAAATTAGGGTTTTTAGGTGATGACTTAGGAAGTTTGATTTCATTTCCCTTAGGACTTAGGGTTTGACTAAATTAGTTATGGGACTATAGGGGCTATGGGTAGTTATTAGATCCCTTAGAAAAAGTCAGGATTCCCCTACTGCTATTAATACTGTCTGTATATCTGATTGACTGGTGTGGTGTGCCCTCTGGGGATTATTGCTTGCTTGCTTGGGTATTGGGGTTTGTCTGGGGCCTTGGGAGAGCTGAAGACTTGGGAAGATGAAGATCATTGGAGATTCAGAGATTGAAGATCAACTGTCAGAATTGGAGAGGAGGTTCTTGCTAGCAGCTGCTGAGGAGACTAGGGTTTAGGAGCTAGGCAGAGCTCTAGATTAGAAAGCTTGTTTCTCAAACATGGAATGCCTTGTCTGCATCCATCCTTTCTCTATGATTCAAAGTCTCTTTCAAATATCCACCTCCTTCCTTTGGAAGGATCAGTGAATATATTTGAAAGATAGAACTTTTGAGAGGAAACTTTCTGTTTAATGTTAACAGTTGATGAACCACCCTTGGTAGGTAATTAACTGTCTAACATTCATTCACTTCACTCTTGTGACTGATTCCTCATCTGGGAGGTTTGAGCTTGAAGAAAAGCCATTGCTTATAGAAGACTGATGATCAAAGCCCTTATCTGAAGGCCATGGAGATGGAGATTGATGCTTGTTGAAGCCTGTAGCTGATTGGAGATTACTTGAAGCCAGATGTTGATTCAGAGCTGCTGAGGCTGTTTCTTTTGCTGTATTTCATTTGCTGATGTATTGATTGGTTTTCTGAATTGTATTGTTTGCTGTTTACCCTGCTGGGTTGAAAGTGAAGTCTGTTCACTTTTGCCTATTGTTTTCTAGGTTCGAGGTTGAGTGGGACTCCCTTGCCTCGCTTGTACTGTTGCATCCATGCATTTTACTGTTTTACTGTATATATCTGATATTGTTTCTGTTTCTGCCTATCCCGTAGGATCTCTGTTTCTCTCTGCGCAAGAGAGGAGCATGATAGACACTAGGTCTTAACCCATGCATGATAACATTTGGTTAGTTTGTTTCCCTTCGCAACCGTAGGTTAGAATTCTGTCTCTTTCTTTCTCAAAACGAACAGAAAAACACATAAAGATTTCAAACACAATAAAAGACACTTCTTCCGTAAAAGAATGTGAACTCATCAAAGACGTCATTTTTGTCCGCCGGGACTGTTAATCAAGGAAACCTTTTTTCAGAAAGAATAAAATCAACCAAGACAAGCTTGTGTCGTACGTGGCCCGAACTACGTTTGCTCTGATCTTTCATGCTGTATGAAAGTACGTAGGCATAGGATGCGATATCCTAGCGAGCAACCTTCCCCTCCTTTCCCGTAGGTAGGCGAACTACGTTGACTCTGATTTCTCGTTCCAGACGGGAATACGTAGGCATAAAGTGCGATACTTTGCCGAGTCATTTTTATTTTCAGTTTTATTTTCTTTTTAACCCTTGACCTGTAGTTAGATAGAATAACAATCCATACCCGAAAACAAGCGTGGATCCCGTCGAGTACGACGGACGTGAGGGGTGCCAATACCTTCCCCTTGCGTAACCGACTCCCGAATCCAGGTTTTGGTTGCGACGACCATACCTTTCCCGTGTTGTGCGAGGTTTACTCTGAGCGTTTCCTTTCCCTCCCGTGGGATAAATAACGCACGGTGGCGACTCTTCTGTTCAGCCGGCGCCGATTTTCGCAGTAGCGACAATATTCCTAGGGGATCATGTCAATGATAAACAGAAACAGATAAAGCGTCAGCTTAAACAGTAAACAGTAAATGACTGTAAAATGCATGCAATGCAAGTGAGGGAGGAAATGTGTGTGGGGCGTCAGCCTCCACAAGCTCGTCTCGACCTCAAGCCAGATATGAATAACTGCAATCATACAGAAGAAATAACATGCTATCAAGCAAAATATGAATAATTTTAATCATACAGAAGAAATGAAATAAAATGCCATCAAGCAAATCACAACCCACATAGGCAAGGGAGCAGAGCTCTACCGAATACCCGCAAGCAAAGCCATACAGTAAAAGTACAAGCAGAGGGAGCAACTTAACCTCTAGTGCAATCATGCTCCTAGCTTAAATCAATCTAAATATGAACTTATTCTAATGCATCAAGCAAATCAAACAAGTCACACCAATACAGTTGCACAGCAAGCAAACAGACAGGAAAGAAAGCAGATCCACAGCTTCCACAGCTTCACAGCAAAGCTCTCCTCTGACAGCAGTTCAGTCCTCAGTCTTCAACTTCTCTTCAAGGCTATCATCTTCAATAGCAAGTATCAACTTGCTTCTTCAAGCTTCAAGCTTCAGCTCTTCCTTTGATCTCAGCTGGATCTTCTTCACAAGTGTCAACTTGTTCTTCTTGGTCTTCAAGCTTCAGCTCCAATGGCAGTCTTCAAATACAGAGAAGTAGCAACTTCTAGCATCTTCAATCTTCTAACAAGGAACTCCATCCTCTAGAAAGGGAGAAAGATTCATCTAACAAGAGCAAGGTTTGGATAGTGGAAAGCAAAGTGAAGACCAAAGGTCACCACTAAACACCCCACCATCAAAGAAAGGAACCCTCAAAGGTTCTACCAACTTGTGAAGAGCCACACATCCTACCAAAGGAGGGATGAGGCCTTCACAAGGGGACCTTTCATCATAGGGAAGAATGGAAGTGATCAACACCTTCCATGTTTATGAAAGAAGAGAATCTATCTAGAAGCTCTACTTACAAACCCTAATCCTAACACCTAAACAAAACTACTCCAAAGGAAGAGCAAACTTCAAGTCCAAGCTCCATCATGTATTCCACAGCAGCCCACACAATTCTTCAACATCAGCCAAGAGCAAGAGAGGCAAAACCCTAATCTAAGGGAACTAAAGAAATCATTCTAGTTGAATTAGCAAGTTAGGATCACCTAAAACCTAGTACTAAAGTTAATCCTAACTAAAATACTAAAACCAATTGTAAAATCCTACAAAAATAACTATGGGAACCTAAGTCAATCATGACTCTACCATAAAAAATCCAAAGGTTAAATCATCAAAAAGTCCTAGAAATAAAATCTAAACCATAAGGTACTAAGCTTAAACCCTAAAACTAGATCACCTAAAGTTTCAACTTGAAAACAACACCTAATTTCATCACAAAAATGTGATAAAATTCTAAGGGGAGCATACATGTCTAAGCTAACTACTCACAAAAAATCAGCTCAAGAATCATCATCAAATGATCACACAAAATTTCACAAGACAAGGTATCAACCATAATGAAATTAATGTCAATTAAAATACAAAAAATGCAATTAAAATCACAAATGCATGAATTCCTAATCTTTAAATTTCCTAAATTTCTAGGCTCATTCATGAATCAGGGAAAAAAACCTGGAATTAATTGAGTTATTATTCTATTTTTTATGAATTATTCTCTAATCTATATGAAATGATGAAAAATAAGAAAAAACAATGAAAATAATAAAATCTGCGTATCAAATAGCAATTCACATCAGTTCATATCATGGGTTGGGCCAGAAGGGAGGTGTCATTAGCAAGGAGGGCGCTAGGCCCATCTGAATATCAATTCAGTCAAGAGAGATAGTGCCAGGAGGGGTGCATTCAGCAACCAAATTACATTGAAAATCCATGTTGGGCTTGGATGGAGGGGTGGTGATAGCCAGAAATTCATAGGCCCAACGCTCCAATTCATCAGCTTAACTCAATTCACAAAATGAAAAATCAAAAACAATACACGCCAGGATTCGAACCCATTCATCCTTGGTCTACACAGCGAAGCTCACAAGGTTACTAAGCAAAACGGTGAGTTTAAAGGGGTGGTTACGTGGCTCAACGTGAGCGCTGGGATCAATGGACTGAGTCAAGCTTTCAGCGTGCATGGACGGACATGATTTCGTCTTCCTCATTTTAAACCTCTGCAAACAACTTAACCTGCGCGCGCAAACCAGATCGTCGGTGGCTTTTCCGGCCACCCCTGCGCAACCCTAACTCCACCTACACTCAACCATTTGCCACGATTTCTAAACGAATCTTGCCCTAAATTTCATCAGCAATTCAACCATGCCATTCATTCCCTCTAAAAACACCTGAATCTTGAGATACCAATCTCAACCAAAAATGAACTTCAACCTAAATCGTCTCTAAAGTTGCAATTGATCATCCTAAATCCAACTACTCATCATCAGGATCCTAACCGCATGCTTCTACTTCATTAAAAGCACATAATCAGAGAGAAATTTCAAGAAGTTAAAACTTGTCTTTGAGCTTGGATTGCAGTGGATTCACGCCTCAATTCTCTTCCAAACCTTGCAGAAATCTTCAGTGATTAATGGAGAATGCTTCTTGATGCTTAATTCTGGTTGAAACCTCCTTATTCTCCAAAACGAATTTTCAATTTCAAGCTTTCTTCTTCACCTTGCATCAATGGCTTCTCCATGAATTTTGGCACTAGAAACTTCCAATTCTGTTCTAAATCCCTTTTATATTCTGTTTCAATGGATTAGAGGCCCAAACCAAGCCCATTTGTGGATTTTGGATTTTCACCTTCCTTCCAAAATTTCAATGTGGATATGTGCTCTCAAGCTTTGTTCATACTCCAATTTCATTCCAAACCATACACTTAAGCCTTGTGGAATGTAATGATGTGGTTTATTTCCCTTGATTTCAACATATGGAGTGTGTGAGGTGTGTTTCTTATTTGTGAAGCAACCTTCCAAATGGCCATGTTAAGCACTTCAAATAAAAAATGTGACAATGCCAATCTCTCTAAAACATCAATTCCATTCAAAATGACCACAAATTTGACTTGAAAACAAGTTATTATCAATTGTTTTGAATTTTCCCATCTTAATTCATTAAAATGGCTTTTATATGAACTTTCTTCCACCAATGCTTGGTATGATCCATATCAATGGACTCTTGATACTTAGACAAGCTAAAAACATCATTTTGAACAACTTTCATGTTGAACAAAAATCCATTTGAGGCTTGCAAGATGGTGAAATTGACTTATGATTCAAAATGACCTGTAATGTCCAAATACCCAAAATACCCTTGACTTGTCAAAGCCATAACTTGAGTTCTACAAACCCTATCAAGGACTTCTAGTACTATATGGAAAGCTAAGAGGATAAGGAACAACATTCATGTTGACCAAAAGTTCATAGGAATCATCCTTATAGGGCAAAAGTTTCATGCAAGTTGGGTAACTTTCAAGCTCCAAATTCACATACCTCAGATGACTTGTAACTTGTCTGGCTCATAACTTGAGTTATATAAACCCTATCAAGGACTTCTAGTACTCAAATTAAAGCTAAGAGCATGCCCTACAACAATCATGTTGGGGTCAAGATGATATGACAATCACATCTTGAGTTAAATTGACTTGAAGATAGGGGTCAAACTAGGGGATTTTACACTGCCAAGTCTTAGAAACCCTAGCCTGAAACTTCTCAAACTCTTCAATCATGATGAGTTAACCTTGGAATCATCCTTATAACATCTCAATGTATCAATCCCTGATCACATGGCTCTTGAATTAGGTCTCAACCTCCTTCAAATCCTCAGTTGACTTAGGGTTGACCCAATCAAACCCTAGCTGCACCAATCATGGCTGAGGCTTCTTATTCTTGCACAATGACCTGTCTGGGCCTCAAAGTGATCTTCAACGCTTCTCATGAGCTACCTCAAGACCTCAAGTCCATCTTCATGGCCTCAGAATCATCCGATGGCTTCCCACAACTCTCAAGTTAGGAGACCTACACATTTGGCTTCAATCACACTCTCTGAGGATCTTTTAACTTCTCTGACAAGAATATCAACCCTTGAGCATCTGAATAACCTTCTTAGCTAGCTTCAAAGTCTTGTGTAGCTTTGGATTGGTAATCATACCTCTTGATCTCCTGCATACATATCAATGAAATGCAAATGATAATGCTAATGTGAATGAAATAAAACATAAGTTAGGTAAAGAAATGCTGGGCAAATTTTGGGGTGCAACAACTGCCCCTATTCAAACGGCTCGGACCTGACTGGGTGAGAAGCGAATGGCTCTCAAACAATTAACGTACGAGACGGTTGAATACCAACAAACCCAGAAATTTTCCAACTGCACAAGTACACGGTACCTTGATGGGGACAAATCTTCGGAAACTGAAATAATAGTTGCACGACAACTAGCTGGAGAATACTGATCTGAACCTCCGCCAGGATGATTCTATGATTTACTGATATCATTGCGTCCTCAAATCGTCAAGGGATCACTGGTTACACGGTAACTGGTGATTTGCCAACCGCACAGGTAAACGATACCCTGATTGGTAGGAACATCTTCAAAACTGAACATGACAGTTGCACGACAACTCGCTGGGGAATTGGTCACACGGTAACCGGTGAAAAGTCTGATTTTAAGTCTCCGTCAGGATGATCATCTGATTTTGCTGTAGATATTCGTCCTCAAGTCATCAAGGGATCACTAGTCACTTGGTAACCGGCGATACATGGCCGGTATTGCCATCAGGCATTCCGCGGCACTGCGGCAGAAGAATTCCTCGGGACTCATCAGGTCATTAGGAACTTTTTAACAATCAAGTTAATCATGCCATCGGGCACTCAAAGAAATTTTATGGCGTCAACCAGACTTCGTCAGTAAGTCGGGAACAGAATCCTCAATCAATCATGAACCCAATAGGGATATCTATTCTTCTGCCATCAGGCACCCCGCGTCAGCTGGGAGAACTGCTTCGACATTGCAGTTAGACTTCCTCAGCAAGTTAGGGAATTCGGCACTACTGCCAGACTTCAATCATCAAGTATTCAAGGGAAACTTCAACTTCTCTGCTCAACAACCTGCTGGGGATGACACATCTCCGCTGGGGATTCTGGGGCACTATCAAGTAACTCTACTTCGGGGATCCAGAAATCATTCTGGGTGAATCAACTCTGCTGAGGACTTCAAGAATCCTCTTAGACAAATAACTCCGTCGGGGATTTCAAGACTCATCTTGACCCATAACTCTGCTGAAGACTTCAGGAATCATCCTGAGCAAACTCTCTGCCGGAGACTCTAAGCATCAACTTGAGCAACCAACTCTGGCGACCTCACTGGGGAATTCAAGAATCATCTTAAGCAAACAACTTCGCTGGGGAATTCAAGAATCATCTTGAGCAACCAACTCCGCTGGGGAATTCAGGAATCATCTTAAGCAACCAACTTCGCTGGGGAATTCAAGAATCATCTTGAGCAACCAACATCGCTGGGGAACACCTGCAAAACAAGAACGGTAACGACCTAGCTCATGTTTCATATGCATATGTTTTGACAATAGCGCAATGCTCCACACGGTGGAAATGCTACGCATTTATGGTAAATGCTATGCAATCATGCAAAATGCTATGACCCCATCAGCAAAATAAATGCTGAAGGGAAAATCCTCCTATCAAGGAGAAAGGACCACTCTGGTGGAGAGGAGGAATCATCCTGCCGAGGAGAAGAAGTCACACCAATCTCAATTGGACTCCGCCTGGGGAAATGATCTTCAGCCGACTGCTGTAGGGGAACAAAGTTCTACGAGAACCTGGACCTGCTCATTTAGGTGTACGAACCACAACTGCTGAGAAAAACGATGTCAATTGCAGAAATAAACTGCATGGCCTTCGCGGCTAAACCTTCCCTGGAGATAACGACTCTGGTGGGGAAATATAGCATCAGCTATTCAACACTCTACCGGGGAAAACCAATCATGGCCCAAACGGCTCCCAAGGACTCGGCTCTCTTGGAAATTTTCCAGCTCGGCTGGGGAAGAAGGAATCATCCTGCTTGCTGGGGAGAGTACAATTTTGTGGGGAATTTCGATTCCGCTGGAGACTTCAGTCTTGAACTATTGAAAGCTGCACGCCTGCGAGTGGTCTTCTACGAAAACTGCACGAACGTACACTTCAGCGCATGACTCAGCTGGGGAGACGACGATCCTTCAGGATACATCTGATTGGGGAGAGAATCTTCTCTATTTGGGGAGACATATCAATGCTTACGATCTCATGTTCAGACTCCGTGGGGAGATACTGTTGAACTTGCTGGAGAAGAAGGAATCATCCTACTTGGGAATGCATACGGCATATTGCCTGGAATATGCTATACCTGCAACAACACAAACAAACAGACAAGATACCCTTCTCAAAGGGACCTCTCAAGGTTATCATCCTGCGACAATGTTCAAGTATTTCATTGTTTCAACAATCAGTGGCCGAGGCCAGTAAGTTTATGTATGCGCATTTTATCAAAAACATCAGCGTTCTTTTTCGCAAACAAACAGATGGATGCTAAACAAACAAACATAATTGCTGAATAGTATATATTTCATTGATACGAACCCCTGAATGGGCCAAAATGTTTTACAACAGATGCAAGCTCCTGGAATGAGGAAGCTGCGCAAGCATAAAAGACATAAATATACACCAGTATATACACAAATGTCGGCAATGTGGCATAGACGAACACCATGAGTTGATCCCTCTATGACCCACTCGACTTCGATACTTCTCCGACGCTTCAGCTTCAGAAGAGATTGATTCAGATAAACGGCCCTCAGGTCTTCCAAACCACTAAACAATGAAAGTCCACACGCGGAACGCAGTCATTTGCTCTTTCAAATCCCTAACTTTTGCCTGAATTGCCCTTTCGGGTTTTCGATTCACCGGGATACCCTTTTTTGCCAAAGTCGCCCTTCCGGGTTTTCGATTCACCGCGATACCATTTTTTGCCAAAGTCGCCCTTCCGGGTTTTCGACTTTGCGGGTGTACATTTTTCCATTTATATCCCTAATTTTTGCCCGAACCTTTTTCCTTTTTTATGGTTCGCCGGGATGCCCCCTTTTTGCCTGGATCTTCTTTTTTCTTTCCAGCGGGTCATTCTTTAAGCAAAGTATTTTTTAACTACGTCCGCGTTCACCGGGGATGCAAAATCATCGCCATCCATCGTGGATAACAACAAGGCTCCTCCCGAGAAGACCTTGCTGACAACGTACGGACCTTCGTAATTGGGAGTCCACTTGCCCCGGTGATCGGAGTGTGGAGGAAGAATCTTCTTCAGGACGAGATCACCCGTCTGAAAGCTTCTAGGATGCACCTTCTTATCATAAGCTTTCTTCATTCGGCTTTGGTACAGACGACCATATGCAATCGATGCTAATCTTTTCTCGTCCATCAGGCTGAGTTGGTTTAGTCGGTTCTTAATCCATTCTTCCTCATCGAGTTTCACATCAACCAAAACTCGCAAAGAAGGAATCTCAACTTCTAGCGGTAGGACAGCTTCCATACCGTACACCAGTGAGAAAGGAGTTGCCCCGGTTGATGTACGCACCGTTGTACGATAACCGTGCAGTGCAAATGGAAACATCTCGTACCAATCCTTGTAGGTCACAACCATCTTCTGTACAATCTTCTTAATGTTCTTATTAGCCGCTTCAACGACACCATTCATCTTCGGCCAGTAAGGAGATGAGTTGTGATGTTCAATCTTGAAACTCTGGCACAACTCCTTCATGATCTTGTTATTCAGATTCGAACCATTATCAGTGATGATCCGCTCGGGAATTCCGTAACGACAGATGATGTCCTTCTTTATGAATCTAGCCACCACCTGCTTGGTCACATTAGCATATGAGGCTGCCTCCACCCACTTGGTGAAGTAGTCGATAGCTACTAGAATGAAGCGATGACCATTAGATGCGGTGGGCTCGATCTTGCCTATCATGTCGATGCCCCACATGGAGAACGGCCATGGGGAGGACATGACATTTAACGGGCATGGCGGCACATGAATCTTATCAGCATAAATCTGGCATTTATGACATCTCTTCGCGAATTTAAAGCAATCTCATTCCATCGTCAGCTAGTAGTATCCTGCTCTCAGGATCTTTCTCGTCATGGCGTGCCCGCCCGCGTGCGTACCAAATGTGCCTTCATGGACTTCTTCCATGAGCATACTCGCTTCTTTCTCATCTACACATTTGAGTAGCACGAGATCGTGGTTTCTTTTATACAAAACTCCATCAGGATTGAGATAAAAGTTTCCAGACAGCCTCCTCAGAGTCTTCTTATCCTGGGTCGATGCTCCCGCAGGATACTCCTTAGTCATAAGGAAGGTCTGGATATCATGGAACCATGGCTTGCCGTCGGAGGCTTCCTCGATCGCAAAGACGAATGCAGGTCTATCAAGACGAGAAAGGACAATTCTTGGAGGTTCATTCCAAAAATAGACTTTATACATCGAAGCCAACGTGGCTAAGGCATCAACCATTTGATTCTCAGCTCTGGGCACATGATGGAGTTCCACTCGATCAAAGAACGGAAGCAGCCTTCTGGCATAGTTCATGTACGGCACCAAATTCGATTGACGAGTCTCCCACTCGCCTTTAATCTGGTTGATCACAAGTGCCGAGTCACCATATACATCTAGGTTCTTGATTCTCAAATCAATTGCTTCTTCTAGACCCATGATGCATGCTTCGTACTCCGCTTCGTTATTGGTAACCGGAAACGTCAGTCTAGCGGTAAACGGGATGTAGGATCCATGGGGAGTTGTGATGATTGCCCCAATGCCACTTTCGTAAGAATTAACCGCCCCTTCAAATATCAATTTCCATTGGGATTTCCTATCTGGACCCTCGTCGGGCAACGGTTCATCGCAATCCTTTGCTTTGAGAAACATGATGTCCTCGTCAGGGAATTCAAATTTCATCAGCTGATAATCTTCGATCGGCTGTTCGGCAAGGTATTCAGACAACACGCTGCCCTTGATGGCCTTCTGGGAAACGTACTGAATGTCATATTCCGTTAACACCATTTGCCATCTGGCAATCCTGCCCGAAAGCGCTTGCTTCTCGAAGACGTACTTGATCGGATCCATCTTCGAAATTAGCATGGTCGTGTGATTGAGCATGTACTGTCGTAAACGTTTGGCAGCCCAGGCAAGTGCACAACATGTTTTCTCCAGCATTGAGTAACGGGATTCACCGTCTGTGAACTTTTTACTCAAATAGTAAATGGCATGCTCCTTTCTGCCCGTCTCGTCGTGCTGACCGAGAACACACCCCATACTATTCTCAAGAACTATCAAGTACATGATTAAGGGTCTTCCAGCCACTGGGGGTATCAAGATCGGGGGTTCCTGTAGATACTGTTTTATCTTATCGAATGCCTTCTGGCAATCCTCGTTCCAGATAATCGCCTGATCTTTATTTAACAGTTTGAACATCGGTTCACACGTGGCTGTGAGATGAGAAATAAACCTTGCAATGTAGTTTATTCTGCCCAAGAAACCACGAACTTCTTTTTCAGTTTTTGGCGCTGACATTTCTTGTATTGCTTTTATCTTCGCAGGATCAACCTCGATGCCTCTTTCACTCACGATAAACCCCAGTAGTTTTCCAGACCGTACTTCGAAAGTACACTTGTTAGGATTCAGCCTCAACCTGAACTTGATAAGCCTATCAAAAAGCTTCAGCAAATTGACCAGATGTCCCTCCTCCGTTTGGGACTTCGCAATCATGTCATCAACATAGACTTCAATCTCATGATGAATCATATCATGAAACAAAGTAACCATTGCTCGTTGGTAAGTGGCCCCTGCGTTCTTCACACCGAAAGGAATTACCTTGTAGCAAAATGTTCCCCAAGGAGTGATAAACGTAGTTTTCTCCATGTCCTCCGGCGCCATCTTGATCTGATTGTAACCGGAGAAGCCATCCATGAACGAAAATACACAGAACTGAGCTGTATTATCGACCAACACATCAATATGAGGGAGCGGGAAATCATCTTTAGGGCTTGCCCTATTCAAATCCCGATAATCGACGCACATTCGCACCTTACCGTCCTTCTTCGGTACAGGCACTATGTTGGCGACCCACGGAGGGTAAGTAGTGACCGCTAAGAAGCCAGCATCAAGTTGCTTTTGCACTTCTTCTTTGATCTTAACGGCCATATCTGGTCGTGTCCTCCTAAGCTTCTGCTTAACGGGAGGACAATCTTCTCGCAGCGACAAGTGATGTACCATGATGTCAGTATCAAGTCCGGGCATATCTTCGTATGACCAAGCAAAGATGTCACTATACTCTCTCAACATCTCGACTAATCTCTGCTTGACATCACTCTGCAATGCAGCCCCTATCCTGACGTTCCTGACAAGTTCTTCAGAACCCAAATTCACAATCTCAATCTCTTCCTCGTGAGGCAGAATAACTTTCTCTTCTTGTTTCAACAAGCGGGCCAACTCTTCGGGAAGGTCTTCGTCTTCATCAATCTCTTCCTCGGCTTGATAGATCGGGCAATCGAAGTCGAAGTGAGTCGTAGAAGGTCTAGAGTCGATGTCATCTGTTATGTGGATCTTGCAATAACAAGGGTTATGCTTAAAACAAGGATATGCAGGTCAGCACCAACCCCATTGCCATTTTATTGTTTCTCAAAACAAATATAAAACAGGAATAACAGAGATCACAACAATTGAATGTGAAAGAACGCCTTTTGATTTATTGGTAAAATGCATGTACATAATCAAACAAGGCCCTGACAATAAAATCACTATGCCCCGGGTAGGACATAGGGTTGTACAATGATTGGAGAAAGTAAATCATTACTCTTTGCCTGTCACTTGGATGGTATCCCTGATGGACCAGTTGGTGAGGCCCTGGCCTGGTTTGCTTGGCTGGATCCAAGAGTCTAGGTCGCAATCGCTGTCTTCGCCGTCTTCAGACACTGTGTTGACACTTTCAAATATCACCCCGCCACTGGTAAACTGGATCGGCCCTTTACCTCGCGACGCACTGTGAGAAGAGGAGGCTTCAGCCGCAGGAGAGTATCCTAACCCAAACTTGTCCTGTTTGTTAGGTATTTCTAGAACCTGCCCCCAGCCTGGGGTAGATCTGGCTTGAACAATGGACCGGGCTTCCCTGAAGGAAGAGAGAGTCATCTCTGGCTTTTCGGTCGTTACAGGAGCCACATCCTTGACTTTAACAGCTTCGAACGCCTGATATAGGGTTTCGTGGATTTCCCCATCCATATCAACATATTTGAAGGATGACAAATGGCTTACCATAATGTCTTCCTCGCCACATACAGTCACGATGCTGCCTCCGACAGCGTACTTGAGTTTCTGGTGCAACGTGGAGGTCACGGCACCAGCAGAATGGATCCATGGCCGGCTTAAGAGACAGTTGTAGGCTAACATGATGTCCATAATGTAGAAGACTGCGTCGAAAGTTTCCGGCCCGACTTGGATTGGCAACGTCACCTCTCCAAAGACATGACGCTTGGTTCCATCGAACGCTTTCACAACCAGGTCACTGGGTGTGCAAATCAATCCTCGAGTGTCTAACTTCATCAATGCCTTCTTCGGAAGAACATTGAGCGATGACCCGGTGTCCACCAACACGTGGGACATAACTGTTCCCCTACACTCTATCGAGATGTGCAGGGCGCTGTTGTGGTTTCTTCCCTTCGGCGTCAGCTCCAGGTCAGTGAACCCTAACCCGTTTCCAGCATTCACGTGGGCTACTACCCTTTCCAACTAGTTGACCGAGATTTCTTGCGGTACATACGTGGCATTCAAAACCTTTAACAGCACGTTGCGATGTGACTCCGAACACAGCAACAAATTCAGGATGGAGATCTTCGAGGGTGTTTGATGGAGGTGATCCACGATCTTGTAATCACTCTTCTTGATCAACCTCATGAACTCTTCAGCGTCCTTACAAGTAAGTCCTTCTCTACCCCACGAGGGGTTTCCTCAACAACTTTACTCTTTCCCTTATCGGTTTCTTCAGCTTTATCTGCTTTGTCCGCCACAACCTCAGGTGGAGCAAATACTCTTCCGCTGCGCGTGATTCCGCCAATTCCCACTAGGTTACCCACAGACTGCCCAGATGGTTCCAATTCCAATTTCTGTCCGTTACAGTAGACGTCTGCCCTATAATGCCATGGGACAACATTGTTTCTTTCAAAAGGTATCGGCCCAGCTTTGGTGATGGTAATTGTGGGCGGCCTGAGTGCAGAAATGGTTATCATCTGGCGAGGGATGGTGATGGTGGCAACCTCATCATCTTGCTTCAGCATTACCTCTCCAGATCCACATTGGGTCCTTTAGCTAAACTTCAAGATTCCTTCGGTCATCAGACTCTGAGTCCCCTCTATCAACTGTTCACATCCATTAGGACAGGTCGCACAGCCCATACAAAATTCTCCACAGCCCGGAAAGAAGCCTCTCTTCATCAGCTTGGCTTTAACGAAGCTAAGCAGTGTCTTCAGATCCTTGACGTCAGTCCATAAATCCAAGTTCTCGTCTTCAATAATGGCATTCACCCCACCTCCCCTATGATTCGGCATAGGGTTCTTTGTGACATTCGGCACATTATCTAAGAAATTGATGATCTTAGCATCCACCATATCTTGCACCTTGTGCTTGAAGGCTTTGTAGTTTTCTATCGTGTGGCCGGGTGCCCCTGAGTGAAAATCACATGTTGCATTCGCATCATAACCTGGCGGAGGTGCCCCTGTCAAGGGAGCCAGGGTTCTCTTCTGGACTAGCTGCAACTGAAGCAGAGTTTGTAACAACTGAGCATAAGACATGGGTGGCGTCTCAAGGTGACGACTTGACAGAGGTGCCCTGTTCTGATACTTTCTGTACCCTTGCTGGTTTGGCTGCTGCTGTGGCTGAGGTTGTTGGATAGCAGGGATGGTTATACTAGCCACCTGCTGGCGCGGGCCTTTACCTTTCCTGCGAGCGTTGGACACGACGCTCATCTCCCCTTCACGCCTTTTGCTACCATATGGTTTCTTTCCTCCTCTAGCTGAGGATAGATCACCACCTTGAATTTTCCCCAACTTGATCCCGTTTTCAACGTGCTCGCCAGTAATGATGAGATCTGAGAAACTTCCTGACATACCGCTGACCAGTTTCTTGTAGTAAACCCCTGGGAGGGTGGTTACAAACATTTCAACAAGCTCTCGTTCAGCCATCGGCGGCTGAACTCTAGCTGCCAATTCGCGCCACCGCTGGGCGTATTCTTTGAACCCCTCGTTGTTCCTCTATGAAAAGTTCTGCAGTTGAACTCGGTTCGGAGCCAAGTCATTGTTATACTGGTAATGGTGCACGAATGCCTCAGCAAGCTCCTTCCACGTGCGCAAGCTGGTGGGTTCCAAACTCATGTACCATTCTAGGGATTCCCCGGACAAGCTATCCTGAAAGAAGTGCATCAGCAGCTTCTCGTCTTCCGAGTGAGCGGACATCTTTCGGTAGTATGACCTTAAGTGGACATGAGGGCAAGTGGTGCCCTTATACTTCTCAAAGTCGGGTACCTTGAATTTAGGAGGCACCTTGAAATCAGCAATCAATCCCAATTTACTCATGTCGACACCCATAGTGTTCAGGTTTTCGAAACTCCTCATTTTGTCCTCGAGTGCCTTAAATCTCAGACGTGCTTCAGCAGTCATCTCTCCTTCAGCACTCCTCTGTGAGAACAAATCTTCTTGTCGATCTTCTAGCCATGGCTGAGGCCCATATAGATTTCCAGCACCTGCGTTGCCGTTGCCCAGTCCAGCATTGCCATTAGCTTCAAAATTTCCATTGCCGACGCCAGTCGTATTACCATTAAGCCCTATGTTATTGATCACATTGTCGTTACCACTGCCATTCCCCCCGGTCACTGGGATGCCACCCTGAGGAGTTTCAACAGGTGTGTTGCACCCCAAAATTTGCTCAACCTTTTCTTGCCTGATTTATGCTTCATTGCATTTCATTTGCATAGTTACATCATGTACATAGTTCAATCATTGGCATATCATAGCATAGCATGCATCCAACAGGGGATCAAGGGTGTCTATCAAGAGAAGAGCCTAGCAAGAGGTCTTATCCAAGTATGAGAAGTCATCCAGGCCATCAAGAAGTGATTTGAAGTCTTGCATGTGGGTTTTGCTCATATCTTGGGGAATATTGAGAATCATCAGTGAGATGTGAAGCATGGAGTGTGAATTTGAGGTGTGTATGGATCTCATGGGATGCCTAGAGGGCCCTATTGAAGCTGAGACAAGTCATTGATTCAAGCACAAGAGCCACAGTTGAGGTGCAGTCAACTAGGGTTTCATCTGGGTCAATCCTAGGTCAATTGTGAAAATTGGAGAGCATCAAAGCCTACTTTGAGGTCATGGGATTCATGGATTGGTATGTTGATACATTTGTGGTGTTGTTCCAAGGTTAAGCAAAGAAGGATCAAGAATGTGGGAAGTTGCTAAATTAGGGTTTCAGTGTAAAATCCCCTATTTAATGCCTAACTTCAAAGCCACATAAGTCAAAATACAGGTTTCAAATGGATCTTTGGCCAACATGAAACTTGTCGAGCATCTCAATACCTTTAATTTGAGTACTAGAAGTCCTCAAGGGGATTTGTAGAACTCAAGTTATGGTCCTTGCAAGTTACAGGTCATCAGATGACTATGAAATTTATCTGTGAAAGTCACTTGACTTCCAAGCAACTTTTGCCCTTCAAGGAATTTTCAAATGGAATTTCGGCCAACATGTGAGTTGTAGATCTTGATCTTATCTTTCCATAGAGTACTATAAGTCCTTGATAGGATTTGTAGAACTCAAGTTATGATCTTTGTAAGCCAGGGGTATTTTGGGTATTGGTGATTATAGGTCATTTGTGATCATAGGTCCATAACTCCAACTTGCAAGCTTCAAATAGAAAATTGTTCAACATGAAACTTGTTCAAAATGGTGTTTTGAGTGCAACCAAGTGGTTATGAGAGCTTGGATTGGCTTGTAACAAGAAGTTGCTTGAAATGGCTTAAAAAGGAAGAAAAATAAGTCATTTAAAGGCCAAAAAATGGAATTTAATGATTGGGGTCCAAACAAGCTCATGTTATATGTCAAATTGATCAGAAAAAGCATTCTAAGAATGATGACATTACCACATTTTGGATTTGAGGTCAATTTCAATCATTTCCCTTTTGTAACTTAAGAATGAAGCAACATTTGAATTATACATCCTTGGATCAAAAGCAAGGGAGATACACATCCCATTCACTTCAATATCTCATGAGATAAACAATTCAAGCAAAATCAGGCTGAGAACAGGGCATATTCATGAGTTGTGCATATGAGATTTTTAAGGAGAATGAGAAATTCAAAATCTCATTGTGGTTGTTACAGAACTTTCTAGAGAGTTCTAATCACTTCTATATAACATTTGCAATGTGTTCAGATAGTTTTTTTGGCAAGGATTGAGCAAGGAATCAGAGGAAGCCATTGAAATTTCTTCATCTGCATCATAAATCGTGATTGGAGATTAAGGAGGATTCAAAGCAAATTGGTGATTGGAGAAGCTTGGGAAGTGGTTCTTGAGTGATTCTGGAGAAGATTGGAGCTTGATTCGAGCCATAACCTCATTTGTTCATCCCTCAAAGCCAGGTTTGTAACTTTCAAACTTTGGCTTAATTTATGGAGAATTGATTAGAAATGAATATGTGGTTAGGTTAGTGATGATGCTAGGTTGGATTTCAGTGCAAAAGATTGAGGTTTAGAGACAAATTTAAGTAGGATGCAATTTTGGTTGAAGCGTATATCTTGAGATTCTTGAGGTTTCAATGGTGTTTAGATGGTTAGAATTGATGACTGAAGCGCGTAGGTGAAAATAGGATCATTAATTTTAGGTTTTGAGTTGATCAAGATTGGATGCATTTCTGAAACTAGGATCGGATTTGGAGTTAGAGCAAGAATCAATAAAATTGGAGTGCATATTTGAACTCAGGGGATGATTTTGAGTGGGATAGGGTATTAAGTTGTTAAGTTTGGTGAGCTTTTGAGTAACCCTCACCGGAGACGACGGTGGCGCTGCAGCTCAGGCCACCGTCCAATTCTCCCTCTCATTTTCAAATCATTTGGGGACGATGAGCCAAGATCGTCAGATCATGTTTGACTGTTGACTGAAGCTAGCATCCAATGGCCACGTTTGCGTTTCAAAATCTGAAGAGAAGTGAGTTTAGATGAAACACTCCGTTTCATTAAACTGATTTGGATGGGCTTAAGTGGACCTTTGCTACCCACACCCTGCATCTAGGCCCAGTTCGAATTACAACGTGAATACCTTGCTATTTGTCACAGGGATTTTCCATTTTCCATTTCTTTTTTCTGATTGTTTTAATTTCGTTTTGGGCTTAAGACTCATTTGCTACACGCACCCCCCTTTGGGCCCAACCTGGAAAGGTAACGTGTTTTTATTGCTATTTGGCACGCAGGTTTATCCAATTTTGTATTATTTTCTTTTATTTTGTCATTTTCATATAGTTAGAAATTAATTCACAATAAATAGAAAAATTAGTATTTTTAGGCTAGATTTTTTCCCCCTGACTCCTTAAAGGGTCTAGAATTTAATACGATTAGAATTTTATTAATTCATGCATTTTATATTTTAATTGCATTTTTGTATTTTTAATTGGTTTTACTTTCAATATGGTTGGTGTGCTATATTGCTGATTTTAGTATGGACATTTGGTGTTGATTTTTGAGTTGATTCTTTTTGGGATAGTTATCTTAGATATGCATGTACCCCTAGTAATTTTATCATAATTTTGTGAGAGAATTTTAGGCTGTTTTGAGCATTGAACATTAAGTGGTGTAGAATTAGGGTTTCAGGATAGTACCCTTAGGGTTAGGGCATAGTTTTAGGTCCAAATGAATGGTTAACCCCTTGGTTTTTGTATGGAGATATTCTTAAGAGGTTTAGGAACCCTTATAATTTTTTGTAGGATTTTACAATCATTTTTGGTATTTTAATCAGATTTAGTTTTAGGACTAACTTCTAGGTGTTTCTAATGAACTAATTTGACTAATTTAACTCAATAGTTCCCCTTAGATTAGGGTGGTGGTGCTCTTGTGCTTGGATGAAGATGAAGACCATTTGAAGATTCTTTGGAGAGCTTGAAGGAGCTTTGAGAGGAAGCTTTCTCATCTTGTGGAGTGCTTGTCAGGAGCTTAGGGAAACTAGGGTTTTAGGAAGAGTATTAGACTAGTTTTGCTTGTTTCTTCAAACATGGAGTATATTGTTCATCTCCATTCAATCCAATGACATAAATTCATCTTAAAGAAGTCACATCTCTACCTTGGAGGGATGAGTGGCATGCTTTAAGAGTAGAACATTGAGGATGCCTTCCTATTACAGTGTTAAGATCTTAATGGCTTCCCTTGGTTGTCATTGAGTTTCTTAACCCTTCAGCTTGATCTTGTTAATTGATTCTCCCTTGGAGGTGCTTGTTGAAGCTTGGTAAAGAGAAAGTTTAGTGCTTGTTGAAGCTTGTTGAGGATGAAGTTTGTGCTTGTTGAAGCTGGTTGCTTGTTGAAGCTAGGGTTTTGCTGCTTGTTGAAGATGAAGTTGGGAGCTTGTTGAAGCTGTTTACTGGTTGAGGTTTGTGCTTGTTGAAGCTGGTTGGTTGTTGAAGCTAGGTGCCTGTTGAAGTTTGAAGTTTGTTGAAGCTTAAGGATAGGAGTATTCATGAAGATGAAGGTTGTTGCTGTTAACCCTTTCCTGTTGTTGTCAGAGCTGCTGCTTGTGCTGTCAACTGTAGGAGTTTGGTGCTGCTGCTTGGGCTGCCTCCTCTGTTTTATTTGGTTTTCTGTATTGTTTGTTGGCTTGTGCAGCTTGCCCCCTAGGTTTGAAGTGAATGTTGATTCACTTTGCCTGTTGTTTTCCTAGGTTCGAGGTTGAGCAGGACTCCCTTGCCTCGCTTGTATTGCTGCATTGCATGCATTTTACTGTATTTGCTTGCTTTCTTTTCTGTTTATCCCCTAGGATCTCTGATTTCCTCTGTGCAGGAGGGAATTATGACAGACATTAGGATTCTTATCCATGCATGACAACATTAGGTTAGTTTTTATTCCCTTTTCAACCCTAGGTTTTTTAGAGCTTCTTTCTCTTCTCATCTTAAAACAACTCAAAAATACAGTAATAAGGTTAATCGATGTCGTACGTTACGAGGCTTAAGCTATTCGAGAAAGGGTTGCTGGAGAGCTTCTTTCCAGTAGTCTGGCTGCTTAGTGTGGTACCCTTTGGGTGACACGCGACGTAGTCACTCTCAAATCATAGTCTCTAGTGCGTCAGAGATTGGAAACAAACAAAAAAAAAACACTTCTTTCGTAAAAGATTCAAACCAACATCAAAGTGTCATTTTTGTCCGCTTGGACTCTTAATCAAGAAAAACCCTTTTTGAAGGTAATAAAAACAGTCAGACAAACTTGTGTCTTCCGTAGCCCGAACTACGTTTGCTCTGATCTTTCATGCTGTATGAAAGTACGTAGGCATAGGATGTCGTATCCTAGCGAGCAACCTTCCCACCTTCATCTGTAGTTAGGCGAATTACGTAGACTCTGACTTTCCCATTGCACAAGGGAATACGTAGGCATAGAGAGGCGAAGCTCTATCGAGTCTCTTTTCTCTTTTCTTTCCTTTTTGACCCAGACCTTTAGAGTAGATAGAGTAACAATTCGTACTAGAAAACAAGCGTGGATCCCGTCGAGTACGGCGGACGTGAGGGGTGCTAATACCTTCCCCTTGCGTAATCGACTCCCGAATCCAGGAATTTGGTTGCGATGACCATTCCTTTCCCGTTTTGCATTAGGTTTACTCTGAGTGTTTCCTTTCCCCCCATTGGGATAAATAACGCACGGTGGCGACTCTTCTGTCATAGCCGGCGCCGATTTTCGCAGTAGCGACAGCTGGCGACTCTGCTGGGGACTCCAACGGTTCCCTACGCGAGTCAGTCCTAGCGCTTGTTTTCCCGTTGTGGGTTTTGTATGGATTTACTTTTCTGTATTTACTTTCAGCATTATATTATTGTTGTTATGCTGGGTAAGGGGTCAGATTGAGAGATAAGTCGGACCTGGGCTTGAGTGCACCTAGAATTAGTTGTGGAAAGTAGTGGGCGCGTGCATGCTTTCATGTACTAGTGTCCCGCAAAATCCACGCTCGGACGAGGTTCTTCTGGTTGACTTCTTTTTCAACCCTTTGGGTTGAGGGGGTTGTTGGTTAGTTGGATTGTCGACTCCGGGGACCGATCAATTGGAAGCTGGCTAAGTGAGGCCTCTTCAGGACATGATGATGCCACACCTTCTGGGTATCGTATCATCAGTCTTGAAAGTCTGTGATGCCGACGACCGCGTAGGATGTCGTACCTTGTGTCAGTTGATAGGACACCTACCTGTGAGAGGGACTGGGGCATGCAGGAAACTTGACCTCCAGACTACCTGGTTTTCTTGATATTGGATCAGTATGTGTGGTTACTCGGGGTTCTTCATCAGGACAGTTGTTATGGGTCTGTTGAGACCAAGTTGGAGCATTGTTATGGGTCTGTTGAGACCGGGTTTGAGCAGTATTATGGGTCTGTTGAGACAGATATTGTGGATGGATCTCTTCAGCAATATATCACTTGATCCCTGTTGCATTGCTTGCATATTGCATTGTTGCATACTCATTCTGCATATCATTAACATGTGTCTGTGCTGCAGGTGCATTTCATACCCTCTGATTCTAGTTGCCTGGATTTCTGTCTGCTGATATTATGGATACTTTGAAGAATCCTGTGGCATACAAGTTGCCTACTTGAGATGTTTCTTCTTTGCTTGGTTTGATGTCTTTAGCTGACGATGATGTGAAGAGAAGCTTCAGGAAGAGTTATGGGAAACTGCTTAGGTTGGTCTGCAAACCAACTACATATGAGTTGAACGGATTGTATGCGCTGATGCAGTTTTATGATCCCCCGCTGAGGTGTTTTACTTTCCTTGACTTCATTCTGGCTCCGACCATGGAGGAATATGCTGAGATCTTGGAGTTAACCATTCAGGACAGGGTACCCTTCATTCATATGGGTGCTGAGCCCAAGCTGGAGGATTTGGCTGTTGCTTTGCATTTAGATTCCTCAGAGTTGCTGTTAACCTCGTGGAATGGAGTTTCGGGTTTTTCTCTCAAGTTCTTGATTGGGAAAGCACGAGAGTATGCCAAGAGTGGCTGTTGGATTGTGTTTAATGCTATCCTTGCTTTGTGTATCTATGGCATTGTATTGTTCCCTAATATGCCTGACTTTGTTGATTTGGATGCATTCCATATATTTGCTTCAGGCAATCCTGTGCCTACACTGATTGGAGACTTCTATCACTCTCTGCATTATAAGAACGAGAATAGGCGGGGCAAGAACGTCTCTTGTTGTACGCCTTTGTTGTATATGTGGTTTGATAGTCACCTGCCCAAGAAGGGTATCTTTGCTGAGTCTGCAGCTACGAGGGAATGGTCTGAGCGTCTGATGGGGCTTTCTTTAGAAGATGTTATCTGGTTCAATAGGGATTTACTGGGATCTAAGATTATCTACAGCTGCACAGGATATCCTAACGTTCCTCTGATTGGGAGGAAAGGGTGCATTAATTACAATCTGTCATTGTTGATCAGGCAATTCGGTTATGCTTTGAAAAGCCCGCCAAAAGAGGAGGAAGTGCAGGAATCTCTGTACTTCACAGGTGATCTGAAGGGAGAGTTATTGTCCAAGATTCGGCATTCTTGGAATAACATCAACAAAAGGGGTAAGCCATTGTTGGGAAAGAATGATAGTCAAGCCTATGCTCCGTACCAAGTCTGGATCCAAGATAGGGCAAAGCAGGCGCTGATGCTGTTTCCTGCAGTATTACCTCCTACTCCCCCCGTGATTGAGGAGCCAATCACTGTGTCTATTGAGAGATACGAGCAGGTTGTGAAGGAGAAAGAAGAGCTGATGAAAGCCAACGAGAAGTTGGAAGAAGAGCTAGTTCAGCTCAGAAGCGAAAGAAATGAAGCCGTGTATTCCTTCGAGCAGCAAACAAAGCTGGTGAACCAGTTAGGTGTGGAATTGACTGAGCAAAGTGTTGCACCCCAAAATTTGACCAACATTTCTTTACCTAGCTTATGTTTCATTTCATGCACATTAGCATTATCGTTTGCATTTCATTGACATGTGTGCAGGAGATCAAGAGGTATGATTACCAATTAAGAGCTACACAAGACTATGAAGCTAGATAAGAAGGTTATTTAGGTGTTCAAGGGTTGATATCCTTACTAGAGAAGTTAAAAGATCCTCAGACAGAGTGATTGAAACCAAGTATGTGTAGGTCTCCTAACTTGAGAGTTGTGGAAAGCCATCAGATGATTCTGAGGCCATGAGGATGGACTGGAGGTCTTGAGAGAGCTCATGAGAAGTGTTGAAGATCACTTTGAGGCCTAGACAGGTCATTGTCCAAGATTAAGAAGGCTCAGCCATGATTGGTGCAGCTAGGGTTTGACTGGGTCAACCCTAAGTCAACTGAGGATTTGAAGGAGGTTGAGACCTAATTCAAGAGCCATGTGATCATGGATTGATGCATTGAGATGTTATAAGGATGATTCCAAGGTCAACTCATCATTATTGAAGAGTTTGAGAAGTTTCAAGCTAGGGTTTCTAAGGCTTGACAGTGTAAAATCCCCTAGTTTGACCCCTGACTTCAAGACTATTTAACTCAAGATATGATTGTCATCTCATCTTGACCCTAACATGATTGTTTTAGGGCATGATCTTAGATTTAATTTGAGTACTAGAAGTCCTTGATAGGGTTTATAGAACTCAAGTTATGAGCCAGACAAGTTACAAGTCATCTGAGGCGTGTGAATTTGGAGCTTGAAAGTTATCCAACTTGCATGAAACGTTTGCCCTAGAAGGATGATTCCTATGAACTTTTGGTCAACATGAGTTTTGTTTCTTATCCTCTTAGATTTCTAGAGAGTACTATAAGTCCTCGATAGTACTTGTAGAACTCAAGTTATGGCTTTGACAAGTCAAGGGTATTTTGGGTATTTGAAGATTATAGGTCATTTCAAGCATAAGGCCATAACTCCTATTTGCAAGCTTCAAATGGGAAAATTTTCAACATCAAACTTGTTCAAAATGATGTTTTAAGGCTAGCCAAGTGGTCATGAGAGGTTGGAATTGCTTGTAACTCAAAATTGCAAAATTGACTTAAAAAGGAAGAATTAAAGTTCATTAAAAGGACCGAATTTGGGATTTTTCATTTCAAGGCCAATGACAATGACAATGGCACTTTTCTCATTTGAGGTCAAAAATGAAATTTTAAAGACAATGACAATGGCACTTTTCTCATTTGAAGTCAAAATCATGGAGTTGTATTTTGTTACTTAAGGCTTAAGGTACATATGCCAAACTTCTCATAAGATCAAACCAAGGTGCTCCACATTCCAAACACTTTCATAATCTCATTTGAAGAGAATTTGGATGAAGAGCATAGTGAATACAAGCTGCTAGCAGAATTGGTATGAGGATGGCATGAGATTGAATTTTCCATGACATGAGATATTGAAATTCTCATTAGAGTGATCCAGAACCTTCTAGATCATTCATTCATGTCCTATATATGATTATGAAGTGGTTCAGAGTGAAGGTTGGTGAGAATTGAGAGAGGAGAGTGAGATTGCATTGTGAACTTTCTTCTTGCAAATCAAAATCTGTTACAAGGTTTGAAGCCATTTCAATCCAAGATATTGATCTCAATAGCTTGCTCTGAGGTTGGTGATCAATTCCAGATCAAATTCAAGGCCAAAATGTGGAAGAATCGTGAGTTAGCCATTGGAGTTGGAAGCTTGCAATTCAGAATCGGGTTCAAGAATCCACGAGGATTCAGCTCTTTTCTTTGCATACAGAAGGTTGATTGGAGGCTAGTGAAGGAGTCTGGAAGTTCTTGAGGGTTGATTTGAAGATTTAACCACTCTGTTCACTCAATTTTACCAGGTATGCAATTCTCCTTCCATGGCTTAATTTAGATAGAATCAATGGGAATTGTTATGTTAGATGCATTGTAGATTGATGTAGGAAGGTTTCTGGATCGTTAATTTGGAAATTAGTGACCAATTAGGGTTTATGCAATTTTTGGTTGAGATCGTGTTTTTGCAAATCTTGAACTTTTAGAGTGATTGAGTAGCATAGGATGATTCCTTGTGAAATTTGGGATAAGATTCATGTAGAGACCATTTGAAATGGAGGCCTGTGGAGAGAGTTAGGGTTGGGAGAGGATGATCGGAGAAGTCACCGGCGGTGACTCTAGCGCGCGCAGGTGAACGGAGTCTCAGAAATTCAAAAGGAGGAAGATGACTAGATAGCCATTGGATTGGGATGAGGACTTTGACTTGGGAAGGATCCAACGGCCACGCGTGAGGGAAAGTTTGTGAAGGATTCTGAGTTGATATGGAACGCAGCGTTTCATTAATGTAATCTGGGTGGGCTTAGTCACCAGTTGATACTCACACCCCCTTTTTGGGCCCAACCTGAAATGAACTGAATTTTTGTGCTATTCACACCACGCGCGTATCAATTTCTTTTGATTTTCTTTTATTTTTTCATTTCATTCATGGTTATTGAATAATCCATAAAAAATTGAAAAATAACTCAATTAATTCCATTCTTTTTGCCATTGATTCGTGATTGAATCTAGTTTTTTTAGATAAAAAAATATTAATATTTCATGCATTTTTTATTTTATTAGCATTTTTTACATTTTAATTGATATTAAAATGACCATGGTTGGTGCTTGAGTTTGGTAAATTTGGTTTGATCATGTGATGATGATTCTTGCCTTGATTTTTTGTGAGTAGCTAGCATAGATATGCATGTTTCCCCTAGATTTTCTCACATTTTTGTGATGAATGTAAGTGGTAGTTTTAGGTTGAAACCTTAAGAGCTCCATTTTTAGGGTTTATGGTTGATACCTTATGATTTAGGTTTTATTTCTAGAACTTGGTGGATGATTCAACCTCTGATTTTTGTATGTTAGATTCATTATTGAATTAGGAACCCTTAGGAATTTTTGTAGGAATTTAGAATGTGGTTTTCTATTTTTGTTTGATTTTAGTTTAGATGCTAATTTTAGATGATTCTAATGCACTAATTCAACTAGAATGACTTCTTTAGTTCCCTTAGATTAGGGTTTTGTCTCTCTTGTTCTTGGATGATGTTGAAGACAAGCTTGGGCTACCATGGATTGAATGAAGAAGCTTGGATGTGAAGATCTTCCCTTCTTTTGGTGTAGTGTTGATTAGGTGTTATGATTAGGGTTTGTAGGCAGAGCTGCTAGATAGATTCTCTTCCTTCATAAACATGGAAGATGTTGATCACTTCCATTCTTCCCTATGATGTAAGGTCCCTTTGTAAAGGCCTCATCCCTCCTTTGGTAGGATGTGTGGCTCTTACAAGTTGGTAGAACCTTTGAGGGTCCCTTTCTCAGATGATAGGATGCTTAGTGGTGACCTTTGGTCTTCACTCTGCTGTCAATCATCCAAACTTTGATCTTGTTAGATGAATCTTTCTCCCTTGCTAGAGGATGGAGTTCCTTGCTTGAAGAAGATTGAAGGCTAGAAGTTGATACTTCCCTGTGTTTGAAGACTACCTTTGGAGCTGAAACTTAAGGATCAAGAGGAGCAAGTTGATACTTGTGGGAAGAAGATGAAGTTGAAACTGAGTGAAGAGCTGAGGCTTGAAGAAGAAAGGATAAGTTGATACTTATGTTGATACATTGAGAGCATGCAGGGGCCAAGTTGATACTTGATTTTAAGAGTGAAGCCTGAAGGTGGAAATTACTGAAGAGCTGAGGCTTGAGGAAGAGGGAATAGTTGATACTTATGTTTGATGTATTGAAATCTTGGAGAAGCAAGTTGACACTTGCTATTGAAGAGGATAGTCTTGAAGAGCTATTGAAGACTGAGAGCTGAATTGCTGTCAGAAGATTGCTTTGCTGTAGGGAGCTGTGGATCTGCTTTCCTGTCTGTTTTCTTTCTGTGCAACTGTATTGATGTGACTTGTTTGATTTGCTTGATGCATTAGAATAAGTCCATGTCTAGACTGATTTAATCTAGGGGCATGATTACACTAGAGGTTGAGTTGCTCCCTCTACTTGTATTTTTACTATATGGCTTTGCTTGCGGGTATTCGGTAGAGCTCTGCTCCCTTGCCTATGTGGTTTATGATTTGCTTGATGGCATTTTATTTCTTCTTTATGATTGCAGTTATTCATATTTGGCTTGAGGTTGAGATGAGCTTGTGGAGGCTGATGCCCCACACACATTTCCTCCTTCACTTGCATTGCATGCATTTTACAGTCGTTTACTGTTTACTGTTTAAGCTGATGCTTTACCTGTTTCTGTATATCATTGGCATGATCCCCTAGGAATCTCACTTCCTTTGATAAGGAAGTGATGATTAGAACTTTAGGTTGAAACCTATGCATGATAACTTCTAGGAGTTCCCTGTTTCAAACTTCAACCATAGGACGAATCCTTGGCATGACAACAGTAGGACTTGATAGTTTCCCCTTAGTTGAGCTCGTTCTCTCTTCTCATCTCAAAACAAATTAACATACAATAATAAAGGTTAACTGATGTCGTACGTTACGAGCCTTAAGCTATCTGAGAAAGGGTTGTCGGAGTGTTTCTTTTCGACAGCTTGGATGTTTAGTATGGTACCCTTTGGGTGACATGCGACGCATTCACTCTCAGATCATAGTCTCTGGTGCGATATTGGTTGCAAACATCCATAAAAAATAGTTCTTCCGTAAAAGACAGAAAACAAACTTCAAACCTTTTTGCCCCGTGGGCCCATAATTCAAAGGAAGCTTTTCTGAAGAAAAGAGTGTCGTTAACTCCCAGTTCTACCGCAAACCGTAACGCCTAAGTCTCCAAGGGTCGAGCTGCATACACCAAACTGCTGGAACTGTTTGTTAACCCTACTCGATAAAACAGATGAATCTGAATCCCCGTAAGTCGTATTATCCCGAACTACGTAAGCTCTGATCTCTCAAGCCCGTTGAGAGTACGAAGGCACAATACTGACGTATTGGCGAGCCACCTTCCCCGTAACCCGTAGTTAGCCGAACTACATTGCCTCTGATTTCTCATTCTCTGATGAGAATACGTAGGCATAAAGTGCGACGCTTTGCCGAGTCATTTTCTTTTCTTTTTTTAGCCAGCCTTGATAGGTAGATAGTAAACAAACCCGTCATATAAACACAACAAGCATGGATCCCATCGAGTACGATGGACGTGAGGGGTGCTAATACCTTCCCCTTGCGTAACCGACTCCCGAACCCAGACAAAGGTTGTGATGACCTTGTCTTATACCTTTTCGTCAGGTTTTTCCAATCGTTTACTTTCCCGTTCTGAGGGATAAATAACGAAAGGTGGTGACTCTTCTGTTTTGCTGGCACCTTATTTTCGCAGTAGCGACAACTGACGACTCTGCTGGGGACTTGATAGTTTCCTGGGGATCCAACGTCCCTTATCCGAGTCAGTTTGGGGATCCAACATCCCCTGCGAGACTCAATCTTAGCGCTTGTATGATTACTTGTTGGGTTGTGTTTGTTTATCGCATTTTATTTCCCGCATCTTTATTTTCAGTATGATATGATTATCTGTGCTGTTGTGGGAGGGGCATTTTGATGAGTGAGAATCCAGACCCAGGCTTGAGCGTACCTAGCATTAGTTGTCGAAATTAGTGGGCGCGTGCTTGCTTTGTAGGCACTAGTGTCTCATGAAATCCACGCTCAGACGAGCTTCTCCCGGTTGACTTCTTTTCTGGCCCTTTGGGCCTGAGGGGTTGTTGGTTTGGAGGATTGTCGACTCTGAGGACCGATCATTTGGAATTCAACTGAGTGAGGCCGCTTCAGGAGATGGTGATGCCACACCTTCTGGGTATCGTATCACCCCTCTTGAATGTCTGTGACGCTGATGACCGCATAGGATGCCGAGCTTGTGTCAGTTTAGGTTCATACCTGTGAGCAGGGTTGGGTTTGTTGCAGGAAACCTTAACCTTCAGACTACCTGGTTTTCTTGATAGGGAATCAGTTTTGTTGGTATCAGAGGTTCTCATCATCAGATATATGATTGTTCTTGATAGAGCAGATTTATAGTCCTGTATCAGAGGTCCTTATCGTCGGATGTGTGTTTGTTCTTGACAGAGCAGATTTATGGTCCCGTATCAGAGGTCCTTATTATCAGATATATGTGTGTTCTTGACAGAGCAGATTTATGGTCCGATATCAGGGTTTTCTTCTTATCAGAGATAGGGTTGTTCTTGACAGAGCAGTATTGTGGTTTTGTTGATACAGAACCTTCATCTTCTCAACAGCACAATCGTCTTGATCTCCTGCTGCATGATTGCATTTTGCATTGTTTTGCATATTCATCTGCATTTCATTAACGTGTGTCTGTGTTGCAGGTACCATTCCCCCCGATTCAGGTCTTCTTGCCTCCTATTGTGTTACTATGGGTTCTCTGAGGAAGACTGTGGCTTACAAGCTCCCCACTCCTGATGTTGTTCAGCTGTCTGGTTTGATTGCCTTGGCAGATGATTCTGTAAGAGATGAATTCAGAAAGTCTTATGGTAAACTGCTTAGTTTGGTTCGTAAACCCTCTGTGTTTGAGTTGAATGGGTTGCACGCCCTGCTACAGTTCTACGATCCTCCGTTGAGATGCTTTACTTTCCAGGACTTTATTCTCGCACCCACACTAGAGGAGTATGTTGATTTGTTAGGTGTGACTATCAAGAGTCAGATGCCCTTTGTTCATATGGATGATGAGCCTAATCTGGCCAGTCTAGCTCCCTCACTTCATCTGGATGCCTCCGAGTTGGTCTTGTCTAGTTGGAACAGGGTTCCCGGATTCTCCTTGCAGTTCTTAGTGGGAAAGGCTCAGCAGTGCGCCAAAGACGGATGTTGGGTCGTGTTCAACTCCATTCTTGCTCTGTGCATATATGGCATCATTCTGTTCCCCAATATGCCTGACTTTGTAGACTTCGACGCATTTCACATCTTTGCATCAGGGAATCCAGTCCCTACCTTGATAGGAGATGTCTATCATTCCGTCCACTACAAAAACGAGAACAGAAGGGGCAAGAATGTCTCGTGCTGTGTGCCCCTACTCTATAGATGGCTTGATAGTAACCTACCCAAGAAGGGTCCCTTTGCTTCGTCTACAGCCACAACTGAGTGGCCTGAGCGTTTGATGAGTCTGTCAGCGGAGGATATTGTCTGGTTTGATAGAGATAGGTTGGGTACTGAGATTATCTTTAGCTGCAGCGGGTTTCCGAATGTGCCTTTGATAGGCAGGAAGGGCTGTATCAACTATAATCCATCTCTGCTGGTCCGACAGTTTGCTTATGCTTTGAGAGCTCCGCCGAAGGATGAAGAGGTGCAGGAATCTCTGTACCTCACTGGACTCCTAGAGGGGGATATGTTATCTAAGCTTCAGCACGCTTGGAATGGTATTAGTAAGCGGGGAAAGCCGTTGCTGGGGAAAAGTAATAGCCAAGCTTACGCTCCATATGTGACCTGGATCAAAGCCAGAGCAGATGCCATAGGGATGTCGTTTCCTCCTGCCAAGCCAGAAAGCCCTCCAGTGATTGAAGAGCCTACCACCGTGCCTATTCAGCAGCATAATCAGGTGTTAGCTGAGAGATATGAGCTGAAGAAGGCAAATGAAGAACTGGAGAAAGAATTGGCTCAACTCAGAAGCGAGAGAAGTGAAGTCGTTCATTCCTTCAAGAGGCAAACAGAGCTGGTGAACCAGTTAGGGACGGATTTGACTAAGCAGATGGTTGAGCGTGAGCGCTTGGGTCGGGACTTCAAAGCAGTCAATAACGTACTGGCCACTAAAAAGCAACACTTGGATGAAGCGCACCGGAGAATATCCAAGTTTAATTAGCATTGGAAGGCCATCTTAGCCAACGGCAAAGAACAAGAGGATAAACTGAAACAACAGATCTCCAAGTTGAAAGCCCAGGTGAAGGCTAGTGAGAAGAGGTTTGATGAAGAAACCGCTCGCAGATATGCCGCGGAAGGCCTGCTCAACAAGGCTCTTGCTAACCTGAAGGAGCGCAAGCTGATGTTTGAATCAAAGAAGCGGAAGTTAGAAGATTGTTTCGGCGAAGGAGCATGGGAAGATTCGGTTGAAGGTCTCCAGTACACTATTATGCAGAGAGAGTTACTCGTCGAAGGGTTGCTCACTCGGCCTGATCATCCAGAAACGAAGGGGTTGTTAGAAGAGTTTCGCGCCCGTGGCCGTGTTTGACTATGTTTGTAATCCTTTTGTGTTGATCATTGTTGTATGCTGACCATCACCAGGCTTGTTGGTTGAGGTCATGCTATTGATTCAGCTTGTACTCAGTGACGTTGTGTACCGCCTTGATGGGCTTTCTTTATATATATATGAGATGTTATTTCCATGACTGGACTCAGACTTCTTATTATCAGCACTGGCACTCAGGCACTAGGATCGGGGGGATACCTCCCTAACGCACAGACACACGTTTGCATTTGCATGAAGCATCTGCATAACGAGCACGTTGTCGTCTTTCTAACCCTTTTGTGTATGCAGGTTGTTTCGGGTTGTTCCAAGATTGATCAAAAGCCTATCCACCGCTATCCGACCAAAGCAAATCGAGCTAGAGCTATGGAGCAAGTGCAGACTGACGTTCAAGAACTCCGCGAGAGGATGGACCACTTCATGGAACTCATGCAAGTGGTTGCCAACGGCCAGGACCAGCTCAGAACTTTGGTCCAGCCTCTGATTGCAAGGGTTGACAGCAATGGTGTACTCCATGGTGGGACTGTTCCAACCCCTCCACCTGTTGAAACTCTTCAGAATGGCGTCCCCGTGACTGGGGGGAATGGTAGTGCCAACGGAAATGTGATCGCTAACAAGGGACTCAATGGTAATACGACTGGCGTCGGTAATGGGAATTTCGAAGCTAATGTCAATGTTGGGCTAGGCAACAGCAACACAGGTGTTGGAAACCTGTATGGGCCTCAACCATGGTTAGAAGACCGCCAAGACGATGTGTTCTCATAGAGAGGTGCCGAAGGAGAGCTGACTGCTGAAGCACGTCTGAGGTTTAAGGCACTCGAGGACAAGATGAGGAATTTCGAGAACTTGAACACCATGGGTGTTGACATGTCCAAGCTGGGACTGATTGCTGATTTCAAGGTGCCTCCCAAGTTCAAGGTACCCGACTTTGAAAAGTACAAGGGCACCACTTGCCCTCGCGTCCACCTAAGATCATACTACCGGAAAATGTCCGCTCACTCTGAAGACGAGAAGTTGCTGATGCACTTCTTTCAGGATAGCTTGTCCGGGCCCTCCCTGGAATGGTACATGAGTCTGGAACCTACCAGTGTGCGCACGTGGAAGGAACTTGCTGAAGCATTCGCGCGCCATTACCAATATAACAGTGACTTGGCTCCGAACCGAGTTCAACTGCAGAATTTGTCGCAGAGGAACAACGAAGGGTTCAAGGAATACGCCCAGAGGTGGCGTGAATTAGCAGCTAGGGTTCAGTCGCCGATGGTTGAACGCGAGCTTGTTGAAATGTTCATAGCCACCCTCCCAGAGGTTTATTACGAGAAATTGGTCAGCAGTATGTCTGGAAGCTTCTCAGATCTCATTATCACGGGTGAGCACGTTGAAAATGGGATCAAACTAGGGAAAATTCAAGGTGATCTATACTCAGCTGGAGGAGGAAAGAAACCATATGGTGGCAAAAGGCGGGAAGGAGAGACGAGCGCCGTGTCCAACGCTCGAAGGAAAGGCAAAGGCCAACACCAGCAGGTGGCCAGCATAACCATCCCCGCGGTCCAACAGCCACAGCAACAGCAGCAGCAGCAGCAGCCGAATCAGCAAGGGTACAGAAAGTATCAGAACAGGGCACCTCTGTCGAGCCGTCACCTGGAGACTCCACCCATGTCTTACGCCCAGTTGTTACAGACTCTGCTTCAGTTACAGCTGATCCAGAAGAGAACCCTTGCTCCCTTGACAAGGGCACCCTCGCCGGGTTATGATGCGAATGCAACATGTGAGTTTCACTCAGGGGCACCGGGCCACACGATAGAAAATTGCAAAGCCTTCAAGCACAAGGTGCAGGATATGGTGGACGCTAAGATCATCAATTTCTCAGATAATGTGCCAAATGTCACGAAGAACCCTATGCCGAATCATCGGGGAGGTGGGGTGAATGCCATCATTGAGGACGAGAATTTGGATTTGTTGACTGACGTCAAGGATCTAAGGACACCGCTTAGCTTCGCTAAAGCCAAGCTAATGAAAAGAGGTTACTTCCCGGGCTGTGGAGAACTGTGTATGGGCTGTGCGACTAGTCCTGATGGATGTGAACAGTTGATAGAAGGGATTCAGAGTCTGATGACCGAAGGGATCTTGCAGTTTAGCCAAAGGGCCGAAAGCGGATCGGGAGAGGTAATGCTGAAGCAAGGTGATGAGGTTGCTACCATCACCATCCCTCGTCGGACGATAACTATTTCTACACCCAGGCCGCCCACAATTACCATCACCAAAGCTGGGCCGATACCTTTTGAAAGTACCAATGTTGTCCCATGGCATTATGGGGCAGACGTTTACTGCAACGGACATAAGTTGGAATTGGAACCATCAGGGTCGTGTGTGGATAACCTAGGGAGAATTGGCAGAATCACTCGCAGCGGAAGAGTATTTGCTCCACCTGAGATTGTGGCGGATAAAGCTGATGTAACTGATAAAGGAAAGAGTAAAGTCGTTGAAGAAACCCCTCGTGGGGTAGAGAAGGACTTACTTGTTAAAGACGCTGAAGAGTTTATGAGGTTGATTAAGAAGAGTGACTACAAGATCGTGGATCATCTCCATCAAACACCCTCGAAAATTTCCATCCTGAATTTTTTGTTGTGTTCTAAGGCACATCGCAACGCGCTGCTGAAGGTGTTGAATACCATGTATGTACCGCAGGAAATATCAGTTAACCAGTTGGAAGGGGTCGTAGCCCACGTGAATGCTGGAAACGGGTTAGGGTTCACTGACATGGAGCTGACGCCGAAGGGAAGAAACCACAACAGCGCCCTGCACATCTCGATAGAGTGTAGGGGAACGATTATGTCTCATGTGTTGGTGGACACAGGTTCATCACTCAATGTTCTTCCGAAGAAAGCATTGATGAAGTTGGACACTCGAGGATTGATTTGCACACCCAGTGATCTGGTTGTGAAAGCGTTCGATGGAACCAAACATCATGTTTTCGGGGAGGTGACGCTACCAATCCAAGTTGGGCCGGAAACATTCGACGCAGTCTTCTACATTATGGACATCATGCCTGCCTACAGCTTTCTCCTAGGCCGGCCATGGATCTACTCTGCTGGCGCCGTGACCTCCACGTTGCACCAGAAGCTCAAGTATGCCGGTTGAGGTAGCATTGTGACTGTGTGTGGCGAGGAAGATATAATGGTGAGCCATTTGTCGTCCTTCAAATATGTTGAGATGGATGGGGAAATCCACGAAACTCTATGTCAGGCGTTCGAAGCTGTTAAAGTCAAGAACGTAGCTCCTCTAATCATTGAGAAACCAGAGATGACTCTCTCTTCCTTCAAGGAAGCCCGGGCCGTTGTTCAAGCCGGATCTACCGCAGGCTGGGGGTAGATTCTAGAGATACCTAACAAACAAGACAAGTTTGGGTTGGGGTATTCTCCTGCGGCTGAAGCCTCCTCTTCTCACGGTGCGTCGCGAGGTAAAGGGCCGATCCAGTTTACAAGCGGCGGGGTGATATTTGAAAGTGTCAACGCAGTGTCTGAAGACGGCGAAGACAGTGATTGTGACCTGGACTCTTGGATCCAGCCAAGCAAACCAGGCGGGAGCCTCAACAACTGGTCCATCAGGGACATCATCCAAGTGACAGGAAAAGAGTAATGATTTACTTTTTCAATCATTGTACAACCCTACGTCCTACCCGGGGCATAGTGGTTTTATTGTCAGGGCCTTGTTTGATTATGTACATGCATTTTACCAATAAATCAAAAGGCGGTTTTTTCGTAATCAAATGTTGTGATCTCTGTTATTCCTGTTTTATATTTGTTTTGAAAAACAATAAAATGGCAATGGGGTTTGTGCTAACTTGCATATCCTTGTTTTAAGCTTAACCCTTGTTATTGCAGGATCCACATAACAGATGACATCGACTCTGGACCTTCTACGACTCACTTCGACTTTGATTGCCCGATCTATCAAGCCGAAGAAGAGATTGATGAAGACGAAGACCTTCCCGAAGAGTTGGCCCGCTTGTTGAAACAAGAAGAGAAAGTGATTCTGCCTCACGAAGAAGAGATCGAGATTGTGAATCTGGGTTCTGAAGAACTAGTCAGGAACGTCAGGATAGGGGCTGCATTGCAAAGTGATGTCAAACAGAGATTGGTCGAGATGCTGCGAGAGTATAATAACATCTTTGCTTGGTCATACGAAGATATGCCTGGACTTGATACTGACATCGTGGTCCACCACTTGCCGCTGCGAGAAGATTGTCCTCCCGTTAAGAAGAAGCTTAGAAGGACGCGACCAGATATGGCCGTCAAGATCAAAGAAGAAGTGCAAAAGCAGCTTGATGCTGGCTTCTTAGCGGTCACTACTTACCCTCCATGGGTCGCCAACATAGTGCTTGTACCGAAGAAGGACGGTAAGGTACGAATGTGCGTCGATTATCAGGATTTGAATAGGGCGAGGCCTAAAGATGATTTCCCGCTCCCTCGATGTGTTGGTCAATAATACAACTCAGTTCTCCGTATTTTCCTTCATGGATGGCTTCTCCGGCTACAATCAGATCAAGATGGCGCCGGAGGACATCGAGAAAACTACGTTTATTACACCTTGGGGAACGTTTTGCTACAAGGTAATGCCTTTCGGTCTGAAGAACGCAGGGGCCACTTACCAACGAGCAATGGTTACTTTGTTTCATGATATGATTCATCATGAGATTGAAGTCTATGTTGATGACATGATTGCGAAGTCCCAAATGGAGGAGGGACATCTGGTCAATTTGCTGAAGCTTTTTGAGAGGCTTAGGAAGTTCAGGTTGAGGCTGAATCCTAACAAGTGTACTTTCGGAGTACGGTCGGGAAAACTACTGGGGTTTATCGTGAGTGAAAGAGGCACTGAGGTTGATCCTGCGAAGATAAAAGCAATACAAGAAATGCCAGCGCCAAGAACGGAAAAAGAAGTTCGTGGTTTCCTGGGCAGAATAAACTACATTGCAAGGTTTATCTCTCAGCTCACGGCCACGTGTGAACCGATGTTCAAACTGTTAAAGAAAAATCAGGCGATTATCTGGAACAAGGATTGCCAGAAGGCATTTGATAAAATAAAGCAGTATCTACAAGAACCTCCGATCTTGATACCCCCAGTGGCCGGAAGACCCTTAATCATGTACTTGACAGTTCTTGAGAATAGTATGAGGTGTGTTCTCGGTCAGCACGACGAGACGGGCAAAAAGGAGCATGCCATTTACTACTTGAGTAAAAAGTTCACAGAATGTGAATCTCGTTACTCGATGCTGGAGAAGACATGTTGTGCACTAGCCTGGGTTGCCAAACGTTTACGACAGTACATGCTCAACCACACCACCATGCTAATTTCGAAGATGGATTCGATCAAGTATGTCTTTGAGAAGCAAGCGCTTTCGGGCAGGATTGCCAGATGGCAAATGGTGTTGACGGAATATGACATTCAGTATGTTTCCCAGAAGGCCATCAAGGGAAGCGTATTGTCTGAGTACCTTGCCGAACAGCCAATCGAGGATTATCAGCCGATGAAATTTGAATTCCCTGATGAGGATATCATGTTTCTCAAAGCGAAGGATTGTAATGAACCGTTGCCCGACGAGGGTCCAGATAGGAAATCCCAATGGAAATTGATATTTGACGGGGCAGTTAATTCTTATGGAAGTGGCATTGGGGCGATCATCACGACTCCCCACGGATCCCACATCCCGTTCACTACGAGACTGACGTTTCCGGTCACCAATAACGAAGCAGAGTACGAAGCATGCATCATGGGTCTAGAAGAAGCAATTGATTTGAGAATCAAGAACCTACATGTATATGGTGACTCGGCACTTGTGATTAACCAGATTAAAGGGGAGTGGGAGACTCTCCAATCGAATTTGGTGTCGTACATGAACTATGCTAGAAGGCTGCTTCCGTTCTTTGATCGAGTGGAACTCCATCATGTGCCCAGAGCAGAAAACCAAATGGCTGATGCCTTAGCCACGTTGGCTTCGATGTATAAAGTCAATTTTTGGAATGAAGCTCCAAGAATTGTCCTTTCTCGTCTTGATAGACCTGCATTCGTCTTTGTGATCGAGGAAGCCTCTGATGGCAAGCCATGGTTCCATGACATCTAAACCTTCCTTATGACTAAGGAGTATCCTGCGGGAGCGTCACCCAGGATAAGAAGACTCTGAGGAGGCTGACTGGAAATTTTTATCTCAATCCTGATGGAGTTTTGTATAAAAGAAACCATGATCTCGTGCTACTCAGATGTGTAGACGAGAAAGAGGCGAGTATGCTCATGGAAGAAGTCCATGAAGGCACATTTGGGACGCACGCCGGCGGGTACGCTATGACAAGAAAGATCCTGAGAGCAGGATACTACTGGCTGACGATGGAATCGGATTGCTTTAAATTCACGAAGAGATGTCATAAATGCCAGATTTATGCTGATAAGATTCACGTGCCGCCGTGCCCGTTGAATGTCATGTCCTCCCCGTGGCCGTTCTCCATGTGGGGCATCGACATGATAGGCAAGATCGAGCCCACTGCGTCTAACGGTCATTGCTTCATTCTAGTAGTTATCGACTACTTCACCAAGTGGGTGGAGGCAGCCTCATAGGCTAATGTGACCAAGCAGGTGGTGGCTAAATTCATAAAGAGGGACATCATCTGTCGTTACGGAATTCCCGAGCGGATCATTACTGATAATGGTTCGAATTTGAATAACAAGATGATGAAGGAGTTGTGCCAGAGTTTCAAGATTGAACACCACAACTCATCTCCTTACCGGCCGAAGATGAATGGCGCCGTTGAAGCAGCCAATAAGAACATCAAGAAGATTGTACAGAAGATGGTTGTGCCCTACAAGGATTGGCACGAGATGTTGCCATTTGCACTGCACGGTTATCGTACGACGGTACGTACGTCAACCGGGGCAACTCCTTTCTCATTGGTGTACGGTACGGAAGCTGTCCTACCGTTAGAAGTTGAGATTCCTTCTTTGCGAGTCTTGGTTGACATGAAACTCGATGAGGTAGAATGGATTAAGAACCGACTAAACCAACTCAGCCTGATGGACGAGAAGAGATTAGCATCGATTGCGTATGGTTGTCTGTACCAAAGCCGAATGAAGAAAGCTTATGATAAGAAGGTGCATCCTAGAAGCTTTCAGACGGGTGATCTCGTCCTGAAGAAGATTCTTCCTCCACACTCCGATCATCGGGGCAAGTGGACTCCTAATTACGAAGGTCCGTACGTCGTTAGCAAGGTCTTCTCGGGAGGATCCTTGTTGTTATCCACGATGGATGGCGAAGATTTTGCATCCCCGGTGAACGCGGACGCAGTTAAAAAATACTTTGCTTAAAGAATGACCCGCTGGAAAGAAAAAGAATATCCAGGCAAAAATGGGGCATCCCGGCGAACCATAAAAAAGGAAAAGGGTTCGGGCAAAAATTAGGGATATAAAAGAAAAAATGTACACCCGCAAAGTCGAAAACCCGGATGGGCGACTTTGGCAAAAAAGGGTATCCCGGTGAATCGAAAACCCGAAAGGGCGATTCAGGCAAAAGTTAGGGATTTGAAAAAGCAAATGACTGCGTTCCGCGTGTGGACTGTATTTGTTTATTGGTTTGGAGGACCTAAGGGCCGTTTATCTGAATCAATCTCTTCTGAAGCTGAAACGTCGGAGAAGTATCGAAGTCGAGTGGGTCATAGAGGGATCAACTCATGGTGTTCGTCTACGCCGCATTGCCGACATTTGTGTATATACTGATGTATATTTATGTCGTATATTTGCGCAGCTTCCTCATTCCAGGAGCTTGCATCTGTTGTAAAACATTTTTACCCATTCAGGGGTTCGTTATCAATAAAATGCATACTATTCAGCAATTCTATTTACCTGTCTAGCATCTATCTGTTTTGTTTGCGAAAAAGAACGCCGATGTTTTTGATAAAATGCGCATACATAAACTTACTGGCCTAGGCCACTGATTGTTGAAACAATGAATTACTTGAACATTGTCACAAGATGATAACCTTGATAGGTCCCTTTGAGAAGGGTATCTTGTCTGTTTGTTTGTGTTGTTGTAGGTGTAGCATATACCAGGCAATACGCCATATGCGTCCCCAAATAGGATGATTCCTTCTTCTCCAGCAAGTTCAGTAGTACCTCCCCGTGGAGTTTGAACACGAGATCATAGGCATTGGTATGTCTCCCCAAGCAGAGAAGATTCTCTCCCCAGTTAGATGCATCCTGAAGGAAGATCATCTCCCCAGCTGAGTCATATACTGAAGTGCGCAGCAATTGATAGTTCAGACCGAAGTCTCCAGCGGAATTGAAATTCCCCACAAAGTCGTACTCTCCCCGGTAAGCAGGATGATTCCTTCTTCCCCAGCCGAGTAGGCAAACCCCCAAGAGAGTCGAGCCCTTGGAAAGCGTTCGGGCCATGATTGGTGTTCCCCAGTAGAATATTGAATAGTTGATGTTGTATTTCCCCACCGGAGTCGTTATCTCCAGGAAGGTTGTGCAGTTTATTTCTGCGATTGACATCGTTCTCCTCAGCAGTTTGTGGTTTGAATACCTAGATGAGCAGGTCCAGGTTCTTGTAGAACTTTGTTCCCGGGCAGCAGTCGACTGAAGTTCAATTCCCCAGGCGGAGTCCAATTGAGATTGGTGTAACTTCTTCTCGGCAGGATGATTCCTCCTCTCCACCAGAGTGGTTCTTTCTCCTTGACAGGAGGATTCTCTCCTCAACATTTATTTTGCTGATGGAGTCGTAGCATTTTGCATGATTGCATGGCATTTACCCTAAAAACACGTAGCATGTCCACCGTGTGGAGCATTGTGCCATTGTTAAACATATGCATATGAAACATGAGCTAGGTCGTTACCGTTCTTGTTTTGCAAGTGTTCCCCGGCAGGGTGTCCGCTCAGGATGGTTCCTGAAATCTCGAAAGAGTTATCTGGCTCAAGATGATTCTTGAATTCCCCAGCAAAGTCGGTTGCCCAAGATGATTCTTGAATTATCCAGTGAAGTTGGTTGCTTAAGATGATTCTTAAAATCCCCAGTGAAGTCGCCAGAGAGGGTTGCTCAAGTTGATGCTTAGATTCCCCGGCAGAGTGTTTGCTTAGGATGATTCCTTAAATCTCCCGCAGAGTTATTGGTTCAGGATGATTCTTGAAGTCCCCGACGGATTTATTTGTCCAAGATGATTCTTGAAGTCCTCAGCAGAGTTGATTCATCCAGAATGATTTCTGGATCCCCGAAGTAGAGTTACTTGATAGTTCTCCAGAATCCCCAGCGGAGATGTGCCATCCCTAGCAGGTTTTAAACAGAGAAGTTGAAATTTCCTTGAAGACTTGATGATTGAAGTCCAACTGTATTAACGAAGCAGTTCTCTCAACTGATGCGGAGTGTCTGATGGCAGAAGTTTGGATATCCCCAATTGGTTCATGATTGACCGAGAATTCTATTCCCGACTTAGTGATGAAGTCCGGCTGACGCCCGAAAGTTTCTTTGAATGCCCGACGACATGATTAACTTGATTGTTAGAAAGTTCCCAATGGCCTGATGAGTCCTGAGGAATTCTGATGCCTGACGGCATGATCGACCGTGTATCACCGGTTACCGTGTGACCAATTCCCCAGCTAGTTGCCGTGCAGCCATCATTTCAGTTTCCGAAGATTTGTCCCCATCCGAGTATCGTGTACTTGTGCAGTTGGCAAATTTCCGGGTTTGTTGGTATTCAACCGTCTTTTACCTTGATTGTGTGAGATTCGTTCTCTTCTCACCCAGTCAGGCCCAAGCTGTTTGAATAGGGGCAGCTGTTGCACCACAAAATTTGACCAACATTTCTTTACCTAGCTTATGTTTCATTTCATGCACATTAGCATTATCATTTGCATTTCATTGACATGTGTGTAGGAGATCAAGAGGTATGATTACCAATTAAGAGCTACACAAGACTATGAAGCTAGCTAAGAAGGTTATTTAGGTGTTCAAGGGTTGATATCCTTACTAGAGAAGTTAAAAGATCCTCAGAGAGAGTGATTGAAACCAAGTATGTGTAGGTCTCCTAACTTGAGAGTTGTGGAAAGCCATCAGATGATTCTGAGGCCATGAGGATGGACTGGAGGTCTTTAGAAAGCTCATGAGAAGTTTTGAAGATCACTTTGAGGCCTAGACAGGTCACTGTGCAAGATTAAGAAGGCTCAGCCATGATTGGTGCAGCTAGGGTTTGACTGGGTCAACCCTAAGTCAACTGAGGATTTGAAGGAGGTTGAGACCTAATTCAAGAGCCATGTGATCATGGATTGATGCATTGATATGTTATAAGGATGATTCCATTGTCAACTCATCATGATTGAAGAGTTTGAGAATTTTCAAGCTAGGGTTTCTAAGGCTTGACAGTGTAAAATCCCCTAGTTTGACCCCTGACTTCAAGACTATTTAACTCAAGATATGATTGTCATCTCATCTTGACCCTAACATGATTGTTTTAGGGCATGATATTAGCTTTAATTTGAGTACTAGAAGTCCTTGATAGGGTTTATAGAACTCAAGTTATGAGCCAGACAAGTTACAAGTCATCTGAGGCATGTGAATTTGGAGCTTGAAAGTTGTCCAACTTGCATGAAACTTTTTCCCTAGAAGGATGATTCCTATGAACTTTTGGTCAACATGAGTGTTGTTCCTTATCCTCTTAGCTTTCTAGATAGTACTAGAAGTCCTTGATAGGACTTGTAGAACTCAAGTTATGGCTTTGACAAGTCAAGGGTATTTTGGGTATTGGAAGATTATAGGTCATTTCAAGCATAAGGCCATAACTCCTATTTGCGAGCTTCAAATGGGAAAATGTTCAACATAAAACTTGTTCAAAATGATGTTTTAAGGCTAGACAAGTGGTCATGAGAGGTTGGAATTGCTTGTAACTCAAAATTGCAAAATTGACTTAAAAAGGAAGAATTAAAGTTCATTAAAAGGACCAAATTTGGGATTTTTCATTTCAAGGCCAAGATAAGGCATGTAATTTGTCATTTTGATCAGAAATGACATTTTAAAGACAATGGAAATGGCACTTTTCTCATTTGAGGTCAAAATCATGGAGTTGTATTTTGTTACTTAAGGCTTAAGGTACATATGCCAAACTTCTCATAAGATCAAACCAAGGTGCTACCACATTCCAAACACTTTCATAATCTCATTTGGAGAGAATTTGGATGAAGAGCATAGTGAATACAAGCTGCTAGCAGAATTGGTATGAGGGTGGCATAAGATTGAATTTTCCATGACATGAGATATTGAAATTCTCATTAGAGTGATCCAGAACCTTCTAGATCATTCATTCATGTCCTATATATGATTATGAAGTGGTTCAGAGTGAAGGTTGGTGAGAATTGAGAGAGGAGAATGAGATTGCATTGTGAACTTTCTTCTTGCAAATCAAAATTTGTTACAAGGTTTGAAGCCATTTCAATCCAAGATATTGATCTCAATAGCTTGCTCTGAGGTTGGTGATCAATTCCAGATCAAATTCAAGGCCAAACTGTGGAAGAATCGTGAGTTAGCCATTGGAGTTGGAAGCTTGCAATTCAGAATCGGGTTCAAGAATCCACGAGGTTTCAGCTCTTTTCTTTGCATACAGAAGGTTGATTGGAGGCTAGTGAAGGAGTCTGGAAGTTCTTGAGGGTTGATTTGAAGATTTAACCACTCTATTCACTCAATTTTACCAGGTATGCAATTCTCCTTCCATGGCATAATTTTGGTAGAATCAATGGGAATTGTTATGTTAGATGCATTGTAGATTGATGTAGGAACGTTTCTGGATCGTTAATTTGGAAATTAGTGACCAATTAGGGTTTATGCAATTTTCGGTTGAGATCGTGTTTTTGCAAATCTTGAACTTTTAGAGTGATTGAGTAGCATAGGATAATTCCTTGTGAAATTTGGGATAAGATTCATGTAGAGACCATTTGGAATGGAGGCCTGTGGAGAGAGTTAGGGTTGGGAGAGGATGATCGGAGAAGTCACCGGCGGTGATTCTAGCGCGCGCAAGTGAACGGAGTCTCAGAAATTCAAAAGGAGGAAGATTACTAGATAGCCATTGGATTGGGATGAGGACTTTGACTTGGGAAGGATCCAACGGCCACGCGTGAGGGAAAGTTTGTGAAGGATTCTGAGTTGATATGGAACGCAACGTTTCATTAATGTAATATGGGTGGGCTTAGTCACCAGTTGATACTCACACCCCCTTTTTGGGCCCAACCCTGAAATGAACTGAATTTTTGTGTTATTCACACCACGCGCGTATCAATTTCTTTTGATTTTCTTTTATTTTTTCATTTCATTCATGGTTATTGAATAATCCATAAAAAATTTAAAAATAACTCAATTAATTCCATTCTTTTTGCCATTGATTCGTGATTAAATCTAGTTTTTTTAGATAAAAAATATTAATATTTCATGCATTTTTGATTTTATTAGCATTTTTTTACATTTTAATTGATATTAAAATGACCATGGTTGGTGCTTGAGTTTGGTAAATTTGGTTTGATCATGTGATGATGATTCTTGCCTTGATTTTTTGTGAGTAGCTAGCATAGATATGCATGTTCAACATAGATTTTTCTCACATTTTTGTGATGAATGTAAGTGGTAGTTTTAGGTTGAAACCTTAAGAGCTCCATTTTTAGGGTTTATGGTTGATACCTTATGATTTAGGTTTTATTTCTAGAACTTGGTGGATGATTCAACCTCTGATTTTTGTATGTTAGATTCATTATTGAATTAGGAACCCTTAGGAATTTTTGTAGGAATTTAGAATGTGGTTTTCTATTTTTGTTTGATTTTAGTTTAGATGCTAATTTTAGATGATTCTAATGCACTAATTCAACTAGAATGACTTCTTTAGTTCCCTTAGATTAGGGTTTTGTCTCTCTTGTTCTTGGATGATGTTGAAGACAAGCTTGGGCTACCATGGATTGAATGAAGAAGCTTGGATGTGAAGATCTTCCCTTCTTTTGGTGTAGTGTTGATTAGGTGTTATGATTAGGGTTTGTAGGCAGAGCTGCTAGATAGATTCTCTTCCTTCATAAACATGGAAGATGTTGATCACTTCCATTCTTCCCTATGATGTAAGGTCCCTTTGTAAAGGCCTCATCCCTCCTTTGGTAGGATGTGTGGCTCTTACAAGTTGGTAGAACCTTTGAGGGTCCCTTTCTCAGATGATAGGATGCTTAGTGGTGACCTTTGGTCTTCACTCTGCTGTCAATCATCCAAACTTTGATCTTGTTAGATGAATATTTCTCCCTTGCTAGAGGATGGAGTTCCTTGCTTGAAGAAGATTGAAGGCTAGAAGTTGATACTTCCCTGTGTTTGAAGACTACCTTTGGAGCTGAAGCTTAAAGATCAAGAGGAGCAAGTTGATACTTGTGGGAAGAAGATGAAGTTGAAACTGAGTGAAGAGCTGAGGCTTGAAGAAGAAAGGATAAGTTGATACTTATGTTGATACATTGAGAGCATGCAGGGGCCAAGTTGATACTTGATTTTAGGAGTGAAGCCTGAAGGTGGAAATTACTGAAGAGCTGAGGCTTGAGGAAGAGGGAATAGTTGATACTTATGTTTGATGTATTGAAATCTTGGAGAAGCAAGTTGACACTTGCTATTGAAGAGGATAGTCTTGAAGAGCTATTGAAGACTGAGAACTGAATTGCTGTCAGAAGATTGCTTTGCTGTAGGGAGCTGTGGATCTGCTTTCCTGTCTGTTTTCTTTCTGTGCAACTGTATTGATGTGACTTGTTTGATTTGCTTGATGCATTAGAATAAGTCCATGTCTAGACTGATTTAATCTAGGGGCATGATTACACTAGAGGTTGAGTTGCTCCCTCTACTTGTATTTTTACTGTATGGCTTTGCTTGCGGGTATTCGGTAGAGCTCTGCTCCCTTGCCTATGTGGTTTATGATTTGCTTGATGGCATTTTATTTCTTCTTTATGATTGCAGTTATTCATATTTGGCTTGAGGTTGAGATGAGCTTGTGGAGGCTGATGCCCCACACACATTTCCTCCTTCACTTGCATTGCATGCATTTTACAGTCGTTTACTGTTTACTGTTTAAGCTGATGCTTTACCTGTTTCTGTATATCATTGGCATGATCCCCTAGGAATCTCACTTCCTTTGATAAGGAAGTGATGATTAGAACTTTAGGTTGAAACCTATGCATGATAACTTCTAGGAGTTCCCTGTTTCAAACTTCAACCATAGGACGAATCCTTGGCATGACAACAGTAGGACTTGATAGTTTCCCCTTAGTTGAGCTCGTTCTCTCTTCTCATCTCAAAACAAATTAACATACAGTAATAAAGGTTAACTGATGTCGTACGTTACGAGCCTTAAGCTATCTGAGAAAGGGTTGTCGGAGTGTTTCTTTTCGACAGCTTGGATGTTTAGTATGGTACCCTTTGGGTGACATGCGACGAATTCACTCTCGGATCATAGTCTCTGGTGCGATATTGGTTGCAAACATCCATAAAAAACAGTTCTTCCGTAAAAGACAGAAAACAAACTTCAAACCTTTTTGCCCCGTGGGCCCATAATTCAAAGGAAGCTTTTCTGAAAAAAAGAGTGTCGTTAACTCCCAGTTCTACCGCAAACGGTAACGCCTAAGTCTCCAAGGGTCGAGCTGCGTACACCAAACTGCTGGAACTGTTTGTTAACCCTACTCGATTAAACAGATGAATCTGAATCCCCGTAAGTCGTATTATCCCGAACTACGTAAGCTCTGATCTCTCAAGCCCGTTGAGAGTACGTAGGCATAATACTGACGTATTGGCGAGCCACCTTCCCCGTAACCCGTAGTTAGCCGAACTACGTTGACTCTGATTTCTCATTCTCTGATGAGAATACGTAGGCATAACGTGCGATGCTTTGCCGAGTCATTTTCTTTTCTTTTTTTAGCCAGCCTTGATAGGTAGATAGTAAACAAACCCGTCAGATAAACACAACAAGCATGGATCCTATCGAGTACGATGGGCGTGAGGGGTGCTAATACCTTCCCCTTGCGTAACCGACTCCCGAACCCAGACAAAGGTTGTGATGACCTTGTCTTATACCTTTTCGTCAGGTTTTTCTGATCGTTTCCTTTCCCGTTTTGAGGGATAAATAACGAAAGGTGGTGACTCTTCTGTTTTGCCGGCACCTTATTTTTGCGGTAGCAACACAAAGGAAGAAGCGTGAATGCTTGGGGATAGATTTCAAGAGCTCTCATGACATGCTGGAGTCTAAGAAGAAAGCACTTGATATAGCCTACCGGGAGATCTCCACATTCAACAAAACCTGGAATGCTACACTGACCAATAACAAAGAAAGAGAAGACAAACTGAAGCAGCAGATCTCTGAACTGGAAGATCAGTTGAAGGCTAGCCAGAAAAGGTTTGAAGAAGAGGTTATGCGGAGATATGATATTCAGAATGCTTTGAACAAAGTTGTCAAGCGCAAGAAAGAGTCTGCATCCCAGAAGCAGAAGCTAGAGGAGTGCTTTGGAGAAGGTGTTTGGGAGGAATCCATTGGAGATCTCCAGCGTGTTATCAGGCAAAGAGACTCTCTCGTTGAAGGGTTGCTTTCTCAGCCTGACCATCCCAAGACCAAGAGATTGTTAGAGGAGTATCAGGCATATGGTCGCACTTGATTACCTTATGCACTGTTGTATATGCTTTATTTGCATTGTGCTGGCCATCACCAGGATTGTTGGTTGAGGTCATGCCTTCTTGTTATTGTACACTCAGTGATATTGTATTTCTGACTTGATGGGCTCTTCGCAGCAATATATGAGATGTTTTTCCCATGAGTGGATTCCAGCTTCTTAGCACTTCACTTCACTCTCACTGCACTGGCACTTTGGCACTAGGATCAGGGGTTGATCTCCCTAACGCACAGACACATATTGCATCTGCATATTCATTTTGCATTGCCAGTTACTTGTTGAATCTGTATCTTATTTCCTGCATCTCACAGGTTTTTCAGGATTGACGACCAAAGAATCCACCGCTACTCAACCAGAAACAACTGTAAGAAAGCAATGGATCAAGTTCAAGTCGAGATGCAGGAAATCCGCGAGAAGCTGACTCTGTTCATGCAAGCTATGGAGAACACGACCAAGGGCCAGGAGAATCTTCAGACCTTGGTGCAGCCGCTGCTGACGCGGACAAACGGAAATGGCAATACTGACCACAATTCTGTTGGAACTCCTCACCGGGAGGATGAGATACCGGTAGTTACTCCACCTGTTGTGACTGTCAACGAAAACACTAGTACTGGTGCAGGTGCTGGCGTTGGTAATGGCAATACTGGAAATGGTGGTGATGGGCATGTTGTTAACAACAAAGGCAACACTAGGGATGCCGATCAAGGATTCGGTGACAATGATGGCTTTGGAAACAATGGGTATGGCAATGTCAATCAGGACGGGAACCTCGGGTTCAACAATCAAGGCTTTAGTAATGACGGTTACAGCAACAATCAGGGGTATGGCCACGGTAATGGTGGATTCGGTAATGTGAATAACAATGGCGCTGGAGCATTTCCTTTCAACAATGGTTTTGGACCTGCTGGGGTCAATCAAGGGTTCGGCAACCGAGGACAGGGTCCTATGTTCAATCAACAAGGATTTGGCCGTAACATGGGTTACGATGGGTATGGCAATGACTGGAATGTGGATCACCAAGACGACGCTTTTTCGGGAAGAGGTATGGGACCTGAGGGCCCCATTGACCCTGTTCAGAGGATCAGAGTGCTAGAAGAGCAGATGAAAGGTGTGGTTAATCAGAACTCCGCTGGGTTAGATATGACTACTATGGGGTTGGTACCAGGGCTGAGGGTGCCATTAAAATTCAAGGCTTCAACATTTGACAAATACAAAGGGGATACCTGCCCAAAGGTCCATGTACGTTCTTATTATAGAAGGATGTCTGCATATTCCTATGATGAAAGGATGCTCATGCATTTCTTTCAGGATAGCTTATCGGGACCATCATTGGAATGGTACATGGGACTGGAACCCACTCAGATTAGAAGCTGGAAGTAGTTGGTTGATGCTTTCGTTATGCATTACAAATATAACAGCGATTTGGCGCCAAACAGAGTTCAGTTGTAGAGTCTGTCGCAGAAAAGTGGTGAAAGTTTCAAAGAGTACGCGCAGCGGTGGCGCGATATGGCAGCTCGGGTGCACCCTCCTTTGGTTGAAAGGGAGATGAATGATATGTTTGTGGGGACATTTACAGGAATGTACTATGACAAGTTACTCAATGTTTCGATGGGTAGCTTCTCCGAATGGAATTAAAATTGGAAAGATTCAGGCAGGTGAATCTACTTCAGCTGGGGGTGCGAGAAAAGCGTTCGGCGAAAGACGACAGGGTGATACAAGCGCTGTATTTAGTGGCAGAGGCCAGGGAAGAGGCAGAGATCAGTACATTCAACCTCAACAAATAGCCAGTGTTACTATTCCAATCCAGCCACAACAGCAACAGCAACAACCACAGCAGCAGCAAAGGCAGAATCAGGGTCAGAGAACGTTTCAAAATGCAAAACCGAAGAGGGTATTTGATAAGCCTCCGTCGACATATGCAAAGCTTCTTCAGACACTGCTGGGGTTGAATTTGGTCGAGAAAAGAACATTGGAACCGCTTACAGGACCGGTACTTCCTTATTGGTATGACGCTAATAAGCATTGCGAATTCCATTTCGGGGTGCCCGGACATGATATAGAATCTTGTCATGCTTTCAAGCATAAAGTTCAAGACTTGTTGGACAGTAAAGCCATCAACTTTGGCCAGGTGGGGCCCAATATTGTACAAGAGCCTATGCCTAATCATGGGGCAAATGCCATCTTGACAGAAGAAAATTTGAACTTGGTGATGGATGTTAACGACCTGAAGACACCATTGAGTGAGGTGAAAAGTAGGTTGCTCAGAGGGGGAGTATTCCCTGGTTGTGATGAATACTGTTTAGAGTGTTGGACCCAGCCTGAGGGTTGTACTGATTTGAAGCAGGGCATTCAGGCCATGGTCGACGAAGGGGCCTTGCAATTTGATCGAACCGCGGTTGAGAAGCCTGTGGAGGCATTATGTGATGAGCAGAATGATATTGCGACGGTGACGATCCCGAGGAAAACTATAACGATAACGGCGCCCGCCCAACGACCAACTATTACGATTACCAAAGCAGGGCATGTTCCCTTTGAGAGTACGAAAGCTGTGTCGTGGACATACGGATTAGAAGCATATCGCAACGGTGAGAAGATTGTGGTGAATAGCCAGCCAGCTGGGGCTGTTGATAATGTCGTTGGAACGGGGGGCATGACCCGTAGCGGAAGGATCTTTACCTCACCTGAAGTAGAAGCAGAGAGATTGGCCAGAGGCAAAGCCAAAGTAAATGAAAGCGGGCCTACTCAGTCGAAAGAAAAGGATACGTCACTCAAGGACGTAGAGGAGTTCATGAGACTGATTCGCAAAAGCGACTACAAAATTGTTGAACACCTACAGCAGACGCCGTCGAAGATTTCTATCTTGTCGTTGTTGTTATGTTTTGAGGCCCACCGGAACGCCTTGCTAAAGATTCTGGATACGTCATTTGTGCCTCAAGAAGTTTCTGTAAATCAGTTAGAGGGGGTGATGGCACATGTTAATGCTGGACATAGCCTGGGTTTCACAGATTTTGATCTAACACCCAGGGGTCGAGAGCACAACATGGCTTTGCATATATCGGTGGAATGCCGGGGCACCGTAATGTCGCGCGTATTGATGGATACTGGATCGTCGTTGAACGTATTGCCAAAGAAAGCCATGATGAAATTGGACATACGGGGAATTATTTGCACGCCTGGAGATTTGGTTGTGAGGGCGTTTGACGGGACGAAAAGGTCAGTGTTCGGGTCAATAACATTACCGCTTCAGGTGGGGCCAGAAATTTTTGATACCAAATTCTACATCATGGATATCCATCCAGCTTATAGCTGCTTTCTTGGGCACCCATGGATCCACGCTGCAGGGGTCGTAACGTCCACGTTGCATCAGAAGTTGAAGTACATGGTGGGTGATAGTGTTGTTACCGTTTGCGGGGAGGAGGACATTTTGGTTAGTCACCTGTCATCGTTCAGATATGTTGAGGTTGACGGAGAAATACACGAAACACCTTGTCAAGCCTTCGAAGGGTTGCGAATTAAATACAAAGCTCAGGGTCCCAGCAAAATGCTAGAGGTGGCAGTGTCATCCTACAAGGAAGCTCAGGCTTTAGTGGAGACTGGTGAGACTAAAGGTTGGGGGCAGGTTTTGGAGATTCCCGTGAAGAATGACAAGTTCGGGCTAGGGTATCGACCAACGTCGTCAGCGTCATCTTCAGGAGCGCCCAGGTTCAAAGGGCCGATAACAATTACGCCAAGCGGGGTGTGCTTTGAGACAATCAATGTTATTTCCGATGCTGAAGACGGAGATAGTGACTGCGATATGGACGCGTGGATCAAGCCAAGCGTGCCAGGACAAAGTCTCTGCAACTGGTCCATCCGGGAAACTGTCCCAGTGACTCTTAAACAGTAATGATTTGTTTTGTCAATTGTTGAATAATCCTATGTCCTACCCGGGGCATAGTGATTTTACCTTAGGGCTACTTGATTATGTGTATGGCACTATTTTAATCATGAAATAAAGGCGTTTTTCATATACAAATATTGTGATCCCTGTTTTTCTTGTTTTTACGTTAACAATAAATGGCAACGTGGTTATTTGCTTTGTTTGCATGTTGAAGCGTTCAACCATTTCCTTTGTAGGACTAATATTTCAGATGACATCTCCTACGAACCGCCTATGACTCGTTTCGACTTCGAGCACCCGGTATTCCAAGCAGAGGAAGAGATTGTGGAGGATAGCAACTTGATAGAGGAGCTGACTCGTTTGTTGAAACAGGAAGAGGGAATCATTCTGCCTCATCAGGAGGAAATTGAGATTATCAACTTGGGATCGGAAGAAGTTGTGAGAAATATCCGTATAGGGGCTGCGCTGCAGAGCGACGTCAAGCAAAGGCTGATTGAGATACTGCGAGAGTATAGTGATATATTTGCTTGGTCGTACGAGGATATGCCTGGGTTGGATACGGACATGGTTGTGCATCGTCTACCGTTGCGAGAGGATTGTCCGCCTGTTAAGCAGAAACTCAGAAGAACCAGACCAGACATGGCTGTGAAAATCAAAGAGGAAGTTCAAAAACAGTGGGATGCTGGTTTCCTAGCTGTTACAACTTATCCCTCATGGGTCGTTAATATAGTACCAGTGCCGAAGAAAGACGGTAAAGTGCAAATGTGTGTAGACTATCGTGATTTGAATAGGGCGAGCCCGAAAGACGACTTTCCACTTCCTCACATTGATGTGCTGGTTGATAACACTGCTCAGTTCTCCGTATTCTCCTTCATGGACGGCTTCTCAGGCTATAATCAGATCAAAATGGCACCAAAAGACATGGAGAAGACTACCTTCATTACTCCCTGGGGAACATTTTGCTACAAAGTGATGCCCTTCGGACTGAAGAACGCTGGGGCAACATATCAACGTGCTATGACGACTCTCTTTCATGACATGATGCACAAAGAGATCGAGGTTTATGTTGATGATATGATTGCCAAATCCCAGACAGAGGAGGAGCATTTGGTTAATCTGCTGAAACTGCTCAAAAGACTTAGGAAGTTCAGGTTGAGACTGAACCCTAACAAGTGCACCTTTGGGGTGAGATCGGGTAAACTGCTGGGGTTTATTGTGAGCGAAAAGGGAATAGAGGTTGATCCTGCAAAGATAAAAGCTATACAAGAAATGCCGACGCCTAAAACAGAAAAAGAAGTGCGTGGGTTTTTAGGGAGGTTGAACTACATTGCTCGGTTCATATCTCACCTAACCACGACATGCAAGCCGTTATTCAAGTTGTTGAAAAAGGATCAGGTGTTGACCTGGAATGAAAATTGTCAAAAGGCATTCGACAAGATAAAAGAATACTTGCAGGAACCTCCTATTTTGATACCCCTAGTGGTCGGGAGACCTTTGATTATGTATTTTGACGGTTCTTGAGGAAAGTATGGGTTGTGTTCTCGGTCAACACGACGAGACCGTGTTGCACCCCAAAATTTGCCCTCACAATACAAGACTTTGTGTTCTAAGAAGGTTCACAAGGTTCACAAGTTCTCCAACATCTATAAGACCTTTCATGAGGTTCATGAAGTCCATAGGTTGCTTCTTGAAGGTTCACAAGGTTCACAAAGTTCACAATTGGTCAGAAGAGTTGACAATTCCCTCAGACAATGCACCTCCTAAGCAGTGCATCCAAAACTAGGGTTTTTGACTTTAATCAGGCTAAATGGACTTCCAAGACTTCAGATTTGACACCAGGGGGCATTTTGGTCATTTTCACACTGACTCTGCCATTTCTCGAAGAGGGATCGTCGCTAGGTCTTGAGGCAATGTTAACATTATTTTTGAGGCATTTATTTGACGTGTGGTTTGCTTATATCAGGGTGTCGGTGTAGTTTGATTGGTATCAGGAAACTTTGTCAGAAATACAACTGGATTTGGGTTGTTCATAGCTCGTGGTCTATTTTAAGTCACTCCCAAACAATTTTGTTTCTGTTAATTACGAGCGATTTAATTTGGAATATTTGGTTGTACTGAAGCGCCAAAATATGATTCGAGCGTCTGCAGGATTCTTGTCCATGAATTTTGTTAAAAGTTATTTGATTAGTGGAAATTAACTGAATATTTAATGTTAAGTCGGGCTGCTCTAAACACAGGCAAATTGTTACTTAAGAATGGATTGTTGCGGTTTTGGCGCATGTCCGCGGTTGGCCCAGAAAAACAATGGGATAATATTAATAAGGGATGTTGCTAGTTGAGGTTCAATCCCATGTTTGGCTGTTGTTTTCATCGAAGTCATGTGAGATACCCATATTTATTTATAAGTCCAATTCGTGGTTTGAGTGCTCACTGGTTATTATAAAGAAAACATGCTATATGTTGAACGAGAGGTTAATACCTCTGTTGGATACTTATTATTCAAATAACCGGCAACATTCATGGTTTGATTCTATTTCATTTAATATAAAAGGGCGGTACATTTCAAATATGCACAAAGTACTGATTTTATTTATTCAATATCAAGGATGAATACATATGTTTTAAATTCCTACCATTTGACTCAGAGTAACAACAGGTCCTGAGTTACAATTTTGAAGTATTACAAATCAATTACATTCAATTCTTAACAGCATCTACAAGGTTTCTACCGACACTTATCGATAATGCCTTAAGGAGTTTTTTGCTTAACCAACAACTCTCCGCAGAAAGACCGACAATAACTGAATCTGATGATCTCCCTCAGAGTTATAACAGTGAGACCAACAAATGCCACCCTCCAAATACTCATACAGCTGATCAGCGGAGTTACGGTAACCGGGCGGCACAACCTGCATCACGACGCACCAAATCATCATGTAATTCAGAACATAAAGAAGAAAGAGCAGCTGGGCTACTCTCAAGAGCTTACGAGAGTTTCTCGGTCATCCCGTTTGCGGCAAGTATGAGCTTCCGATACATCACGCTGAGGCCAACGCTTCACCAACACCTTTCCAACCTGTTAAAGTAAGAAAAACAGCCAGCAATGAGAATACCGTTGAGAGACATGAGTCAAAGCAAATAACAGAACTAAGGGAATTAAAATTCAGCCCTCAGTTCAGCTCATCATCGGGCGTGAAACTCGAGCGGCTGGAAGGGCAACAACCGAAGTTGCCGCCAACTCCCTACTGAACACCAAACAGCTCTTCGGCAACGGCGTAAGACAAGATAGTATCTAAAATCAAACAGCCCAATATCTCGTCACAAAGAAATCAGTAACAGCGGCATCAGCCCAAACAACTTCAAGCTGCAACAAACTAACAAGTTCAAGGCTACAATCGACCTCCAACAGGCAGAACCAACATCAGTCACAACAAGCAAAGAGAAGCAACACGAGTTTCGACCAGCAAACAACAAATTAGCATCAGCTATAAGCATCACAGCTTCGGCAACAAGCATCACTCATAAATACCAACATTGCAACAATGACCGCCAACGACGGTTCAGATTCACGAATCATCATCACCGTTTCAGAAGCAAAATCTCCAAGCTACAAGCAATGGCAACAACAGATACCAATTGCAAATGGCACCAACTCCAACACAGCAAGCAACATCATTCCAATACCTGCAGACATCGATTACAAGTAAGACGAGCTAGTTAGCATCTGCCAAACAATTTCAAGAGCAACCATTAACACCACAACATCAACATCTGCATCAACAAGTATGGCAAGCTTCTGCACACGGCGACAATGGTCAGTGCATTTTAACGATAGCAAGACAGCACAATAGCAGTTCAAAAGCATATCAGAAGATAATGCCACTATAGTACAGGAACAGCATAAGCAGCAAGAAATAAGGATAGCATTAGCGACAACAACGACATCATTGGTTCAGCCCTCAGTTCGAATCATCATCGGGCAGAAGCGAACAACAGCAACACATTGACCATAAGTCATAATTCAGAATTCATGAGCAAAGATGGAAGGGTCTTAACCCTCAGACTTAATTCATCACTGGGCAAGGCTCGAGTAGCCAGGAGGGCAACAAAGAGAATTTGTCGCCGACTCCCTACCAACTCAAGAGCCGAATGACTTTCGAAAACAACAACGACCACCATAGCTCTCAGCTCAGACGCAACGTCGTCATCGCCGACTAAGCGCCACCTCAACCACAGCATAAGGGCAAGCCAGTATTTGAACTCATACGAAGTTCCATGCGAGAAGAGAAGAAAATCGTTAACAACAAGTCAATGAATCTAGGTATCGCAAAGTCCAGATAAGAAAAGATTAAAACTTCCCAAATCAAGGTCAACACGTCACCGACAGATCAAAGCGAATAAGGAAACAAAATCAAATCAGATCTTTGAGAATCTCAGAGAAAAAGTAACGCAAACATAGATCCAAAGCCCACAAAATCCATTCAAAAAGAATATAAAAGGGAACCATATCACCTCAGAGAAAAACCCTAACGGCGGAGAACACCAAAAAGCGGCGAAGAGGACGAATCGCGAAACCCTAAACGATCGTGAATCTGAACAAAGGGGAGTTGAAAAGCGAAGATTGCCACCGTTGTTCTTGGAAACAAGGGCAATCAACGTGTAGCCTCAGTTTCCATCATAGGCTTTCCGACGCGGGACCTTTCACCGAACCATTATCGAAAACGTAAGCATCATATTTTTCTCACGATTGTCGTTTTCTTTTCAGGTTTGGAACGAGAGAAATCGGAGGGGACAAGATCATGATGAGATTGCGAGAGAATGAGAGATGAGAAAGACGAAGAGAAACAAATCACAACGGCGCCGCGGCTTGCTCACAAGGGTTTCCAAACCCTAATTGCATATGTTTTATCTGTTGGTTACCGGGTCGGATTGGGAAGTGATGACCCATCCGGCCCAATTTATGTTATTATATTATTTCTGTTTTATGTTTTTAAATGAAAAATATTTCAATATATAAACTAATTTGTTTTACGTGTAAACTAACCTTTTTTCTTTTTTTTACAATATAAGCTAGAAAATTTTCTTCAATATAAAACTAAAACACTTTTTAATAAATAATAACTAAAACCTTCTTTTTAATAATTAAAAACTTCTTTTTTTCAAAATCAAATTTAAAAGTTTTTTTAATATAATATTAAAACTCTTTCTTTAAAATAAAATTCAAAACTTTTTTTAAGATAAAAATTAAACCTTTTTTTTAAATTTAAATCTCTTTTTTTTTTTTAAACTAATATTAATTTCTCTTTAAAATTTACAATAAAATCTCTTTTTGCATTTTTGTATTCCCCTTTAATATTATTTGTTTTCAGTATTGATTATATTTTAGTCTAACCTTTCACTAACGATTTTTTTTAGTTTCTCTCTGCAGATTAAATTCCAATTCATTATTATATATGTATCTGTTTCCCGGTTGTAATTTTTCGAGACAATTGTCACATTACACACTCTGAAGGAATTAGGTCTAGCATTTGACCGCCGTGTCAATAGTACTCACCTTCAACCCTTACAACTTTTACAAACCCTAATTTTCACAAATGCCTCGCCGCAGGCAAAATTACAATTTTACCCCTAGCATTAGGTCAAAGAGCCGCTGCGCTCATTTTAGGGTTTCCCGCCGCGGAATCCCTAACCTAACCCTAATTACAACTTAACATTTCGACGTAGAGATTTGGAGTTCCTACACTCCACGTAAGCGTGTCCTTAAGATGCGTTTATTCCCCGTGAGACCTTGACCACAGTCAAGAAGTCTCTAACCTCCCTATTGAGGGGAACTACGATTACTCTGATTCCACTCCCGTAAGGATACGTAGGCACAAGATGCGATGTCTTGCCGAGTAAACTTAGAATTAACCCCCTTTATTATTTATTATTGCTTATTTATATTTTATTTATCTTTGCTATTTAATTATTTTGCTTATTATTTTGTAATTGTTTCTTGGATGTAAAGTTGTTTAATTATTTAATTATTATTATGGTTAGTAATTAGGGAGTGTAACAACATGTATGTAATATTAAAATAAATTTAGATCACTTTTAAATAAAGATAATTAAAAATAAACACGTCACACACGTAAGTCGATTTTAATCGCCGTCTCACTTCCTAAGGATATCCCTCAAGTTGCCTACGAATAATGGTTAAGTGGGGTGTATAAAGCAAGTCCCTCAAATAGAAAAATCATCAAAGTCCCTTATGGTTGCCTTTACGAATCGAGTCCCTTTCGAAAAATGATGATGGTCCCTTATATGTGCTTATTACATCCCACAATGGCCTTCAAAGTCAAATTGTCCCTCACATGTCCCTTAACATCCAAAGTAAGGACTACCTACTCCATTATAGTAGGGATAGTCTTACTAAAGGAAAGAATAAAGAATAAGAAAGACCTTTAAACATTAGGGTAAGTTACTCCTAGGTGCTTGCTCACTTCAAAACTGTTTCACACTTAAACAAATTTTCAACAAGTTTTCAAACAAGTTCTTAACACATCCTTACATGGATTATTTATTAACTATTCTGAAAATTTTCTATTCACACACTACACTTTCAAAACAATTCAAAAGTGAGCTTAAGTACCTAAGAGCCCATGGATAACCATGGATGAAAAGGATGCTAATACCTTCCCTTTTCATAACCTACCCCCCGGACCCAAAATATTCTCTAAGGTCTTTCCTGTTCTTTTATAACCTTTCCTTATGGATAAAATAAAAGTCGGTGGCGACTCTTGCTATCCGCAATATTGTTTAAAGTCAGTTCACCGGGTTACAGAACTGGCGACTCTGCTGGGGATCTATTTAAGAGGGGTACCCTTAGGAATTAAGATTACTTTAAATTGTTTGCCTTGTTTGCTTTATTATTATATTGTTGGGGTGCTCTTATGTGTGAAAGGTCCTAACCCGGATCTAGTGTACCTTAGGAAAATGGCAATAGACCAAGGAAACTGTACGACGTATATCGATACGGTTGATCTGGTGGCCATAGTTAGTGCGACTTCTTGGTTGGTGCTTATATTCCTTAAGTCAAGTTGAGGATAATATTGAGGCTGCCATATGTTGTCAATGCACTAACTGACTTTTAGAACCCTAGTTAACTCATCTTGGCCTTTAGAAAGTAGTGAGGTAACCGGCTTTGGTGCAGACTGAAGTTGGTTGACACTCGATACTACGCTCATTGAGATCTTAAACTTGGAGGGTTTTGGTTGGCAAGTAAGTTGCCTTCTGAACAATCACCCTTGTGAAGGATCAATGATATTGAGATCCCTTAGAACCTGGTTACTTTTGTAGGACAGGATGAACCATCTAACTTCAGGGGAGGGTACTTGCCTTTGAACCTCATGCAAGCCTTTAAACCTAGGGCTATGGTGTGACTTGTTTGTGTGTGCCACATGTTTGTAATTGAGCATGACATCATGACATCATCATGCATCATAAGCATATCATTTTCCCTAACCATTTCAAGGACCAAAGGATTTATCTTTGTTCTTTGTTGCAGGTCATGGCTTCTGCTCGTAGAAACACCATCAGGATCAACTTTGTAGGGATACCTGCTAAGCTCAAGGAGTTGGTTTCCCTAGTGCCTGATCATTCCCAGTTCAACAAGAGACATGGTCACTTATTGGACCTAGTTACTTCAGGGTTCAGTGAAGACATGATGAGTGTGCTGTTTCAGTTCTTTGACCCTAAGCACCATTGCTTTACATTTCCTGATTATCAGCTGGTTCCAACCATGGAGGAGTTCTCTAAACTTCTGGGTATACCTGTTCTTGATCAGAAGCCATTCACAGGCTTAGAGAAGGAGCTTAAACCAGAAGTTATTGCTGTAGCTCTACATCTGAAGAAGTCTGACATTGTTCTAGAGACGAGAAGTGGAGTTAAAGGTATTCTTGCCAAGGTATTAGTGGATAAAGCTCAAATGTTCTTGAAGGCTATGAGCTACGATGCTGTTGAGGAGATCTTAGCCTTATTGATTTATGGCTTAGTGTTGTTCCCCAATCCTGATCAGTTCATAGACGTTCATGACATCAACATATTCCTGAGTCACAATCCAGTGCCTACCTTACTTGGAGACATCCTACATTCTCTTCACACCCGTACTACAAGGGCAAGAGGAACTTTGATGTGCTGCATACCTTTACTTTCTAGGTGGTTTATTTCTCACCTTCCTCGCTCAGTAATGAAGAATGAGCAAGGGTTCAGATGGTCCAAGAGGATCATGTCACTTTCTCACTCAGACATCCATTGGTGCTCCAGATCTATGGAGAATGTCACCATCATTGACCGTTGTGGGGAGTTTCCTAATGTGCCACTTCTAGGCATAAGAGGAGGCATCACCTACAACCCATCTCTAGCTTTACGACAGTTTGGTTACGCCCGGAGCGATGGTCCACATGACATGTTGATTCAGGGCATTGTGTTTGACTACGACAACGATCTTCAGGGTTACCGTCAGAGATTCATACGAGCTTGAGGAAAGATAAACAGGATTGACAGCAAGACACTGGAGCCTAAGTACACTATTCCTATGGAGGCTTATCTCAGATGGGTACGATTTCGTGCTCGGACACTCATGATGCCATATCCTGCCATCCTACCAGTTACCATGGAACCTGTTGCTGAAGGAGACACAGCTTATACCATCCTTCACCCAGACATGCCTACTGATATGGAAGACTTGCAGAGATCATGGATCCAACTGAAAGAGCAAAGGGATACTTTCGAGGCTCATTACAAAGCAAGCCAAGCAAGGATCCTAGAGCTAACAAAGCTACTTCATGAGGAACGAAACCTCAACTCATACCTCAACACAAAGAGGAAACGTCCATGGGAGACTTAAAACCCCATCTTTTGTACTTATTTCGTTTTCATTTTTTGTAAGCCTAAAAGGCAAAACAAGTTATTACTAATAAAAAGTTACTTTCTTGATTGTTTAAGCAAATTTAAATCCTGCGGTCCTTGAAAACATTGCATATGCATTCCCATATCATTGCATCACAGGTTTATAATTGTGCACAGGTTTCTCATATTCTCGCTGTTTATTTCAGCAATGGCTCTTGAACAATCAGTTAAGGATCTCCAGGCACAGAATGCACAGTTCCAAGAGCTGATCCTGAACCTATCCAAGGGGCAGGATGAATTGAAGACACTGCTGGCCAAGAAGACTAAGAAGGCTAGAAGGTCTGCTGGGCTGCTCAACATGGGAAGAAGGTTCAAAGGTCCTGTCAAGACCAAGGAACATGTTGAAGACTATGAATCTGAAGAATCTGAGCAGGAGAGAGGCAGTCTCCACAACACTATGGGGGACTCTGATTCTGAGGCTAACTACTACCATGAGCCTAACGAAGACAAATTCAAGATGCTGGTGGATAGAATGGATGCTATGGAATTACAGAAATCATCTGGGCTGGATTTTGAGGATTTGAGCTTGATATATGGGGTGGTCATACCCATTGGGTTCAAAGTTCCTACATTTGTTGTCTATGATGGGATCTCTTGTCCCAAATTGCATCTGAGGTCTTATGTCAGAAGAATGCAACCCCACACTGCTGATAAAAAGTTGTGGATCCATTTCTTTCAAGAGAGTTTATCTGGAGCTCAGCTAGAGTGGTATTATCAGTTGGAGAGTGTCAACATCAGAGATTGGAATGACCTTGCTGAAGCTTTCTACAAGCAGTATCAATACAATGCTGACTTAGCCCCCACTCGCATGCAGCTTCAAAGCATGTCTATGGGTGCCAAAGAAAGCTTTAAGGAGTATGCTCAGAAGTGGAGAGACTTAGCTGGAAGAGTTCAACCCCCTTTGACTGATAGGGAGTTGGTTGATATGTTCATGTGTACGCTGAATGGTCCGTTTTACAGTCATCTCATTGGAAGCTCATCATCTGGCTTCACTGAGTTGATCATGACAGGAGAGCGAGTAGAGAATGGTATCAAGAGTGGTAAGATCCAAGTGGGCACTTCTTCATCAGGTGCTGCAAAGAAGCCTCCCACTGGGAAGAAAGAATCTAATGCTGTGTATGGTCATCCTGATCGTAACAGAAGGCATCAGTCTGTTAGTGCAGTTCATATTTCAAATCCAACTCCTGCAACAACAGAGCAGCCTCAAGGCAACCAACAGAGGGCTAGAAGACAGTTCACGAAGATCAACATGTCAATGGCTCAGGCATTGCAACACTTGTTGAAGGCTGAACTTATTACCCTGAGGGAGGCTCCTCAGAATCCCAATGTTACCTCTCCCAAGTACAATCCCAATGAACGATGTGCATATCATTCAAACTGTCCAGGACATGATACTAATAACTGCTGGGTCTTGAAGAACAAAATTCAGGATATGATTGATGCTGGAGAAATTGAGTTTGATCCACCAGGTACTCCAAATGTGATTACAGCTCCAATGCCAAATCACGAGAAGACTGTCAACGCCATTGATGAAGATATTGATGAAGATCTGCATGTCTATTCAGTTATGGAGTTGAGCACACCATTGTCTGTTATCAAAAAGAGGTTAGTACAAGCTGGGATCTTTCCAGGTTGTCATGAAGATTGTCTATATTGTACCTATAAGCCGGATAGTTGCTTCATTTTGAGAGATGGGATTCAACGTCTCATGAATAAATATACTATAGTGTTTGAAAGAAGACCAGCATCTGTAGAAAGTATGGTGGGTCATCTGACTCAGGGTAAGAAGATTGAAGAGGTTGACATGGTTGACAAAGTACCACTAAGAATCACTTCAAAGGGTCCCATTAAAATCACTCATCAGGGCCCAATCAAGATTATTGCTGAAGGTCCTGTGAAAGTTGTTGCTGAAGCCAGAGTAGCTCCTCTGATCATTACCACTCCTGGTCCTATTCCTTATACATCTGACAAAGCTGTGCCTTGGCACTATGGGTCTGATGTTTATATCCATGGTGTCAAGCAGGAGCCTTTACCTGATATGCATGTTGACATTGATAATATTGCTGGATCTAGCAAGATCACTCGTAGTGGAAGAGTCTTCTCTCCTCCAGTTGCTTCTAAGAGTGCAGTTACTCCTGCTGTTACTTCCACCACTGATGCTCGGGGCAAGGGTCCTGTTATTGAGCCTGTATCTACTGATGTGCCAGCTGCTGATGACCTCTCTAAGCAGATGGAAGAAGTATTGAAAATCATTCGCAAGAGTGATTATGATATTGTTGATCAGCTGGGGCATACTCCCTCAAAGATTTCTATGCTCTCCCTGTTATTATGTTCTGAGGCTCATGCCAAGTCATTGATCAAGTTTCTAAAGATGGCTCATGTACCCAGTGCAATTTCTGTGGACCAGTTTGAGAATTGTGTTGCTCACCTGACCTATGACAACGGGTTAGGATTTTCTGATGCTGACTTGACCCCTGCCAAGAGGGATCATAACAGGGCCTTGCATATTTCAATTGAATGCAGGGGCACTACCCTATCTCATGCGCTGATAGACAATGGTTCCTCTCTGAATGTGTTGCCTAAGGAAGTCCTGAACAAGCTGAGTCCTGAAGATACGGTATTGAAGCCCAGTAATATTGTGGTAAAGGCTTTTGATGGTTCTAGAAGAGTAGTGCAGGGGGAAATTGATCTTCCAATCAAGGTTGGCTCTCAGGTGTTTACTGCTACATTCTATGTGATGGATATTCGTCCTTCGTACTCATGTCTGCTTGGTCGTCCCTGGATCCATGGGGCAGGTGCTGTGACCTCCACATTACATCAAAAGTTGAGATATCCGGTGAATGGAAAAGTTGTTACTGTCTTTGGAGAGGAAGAATACTTTGTCAGCCATGTAAACACTTTCAAGTATCTGGAAGTAGAAGGTGAATACATTGAAACTCCATGTCAGTCATTTGAAGTGGTTCCCTGGGCTGTTAAGGATTGTGTGACTCCTCCTGCTGTGAAGAAGGTTCCTGTGGTCATCAGAAACCCTCCAACAATGGCAATGGCCTCCCTCAATGATGCAAAAGCTGTGGTGGAAGAAGGTGGTTGTACTATTTGGGGTCAGCTTCCTGATATGCCATACAAGTCTGACAAGTTTGGTTTGGGTTTCACTGCAGAGTCCCAGAAGGCTGTTCGTCGTGCTCGTGCTGTTCGTATCACCAATCAAGGGGTTATCAATGCTGTGGGAGATCAAGATGAAGATTACAACTTGGAGGCATGGATTTTTCCTACTGTGGGTGCTGGACTCAATAATTGGAAAGCTGAAGATGTTATCCCTATCTCCTTTAGTCAGGAGTAAATACTATTACTGTGTTATGTTTTTAAATTTGTAATTTCTGGAACAATTAAAACTTTCAAGCCATGTGCCTTACCCGGGGCACAATGGTGTGCTTGTTACGGGTTGTCATTTCATTTGCATACTTCATTCAATAAAATCAGTGGACGTTTCGTTCCCGTAAATATTGTGTTCCTTGTCTTTCTTTTTCTTTTATTTTTTGCTTTATCAGCTATGTGTTCTTACACACACCCACGTCACTAAAATGCAGATCCTCATCCACTCTGGATCCAGTTGATAACAGTTCTACTATTGCCAATTACAATTTCGAGAATCCGATCTATCAAACTGAAGACGGAAACGAGGACAATTGTGAAATACCTGTAGGGCTTGCTAGGTTGTTACAACAAAAAGTGAAAGCTATACGAGAGATGCCAGCTCCCCGTACTGAGAAGGAGGTTAGAGGTTTCTTGGGACGATTGAACTACATTGCAAGATTTATTTCCCAATTAACTACCATCTGTGAGCCAATCTTCAAGTTGTTGAAGAGAGATCAGGTGATGGAATGGAATGATGAGTGCCAGACTGCCTTTGATGAAATCAAGAGATATTTGCTAGAACCCCCAATTTTAATGCCACCAGTTGATGGAAGACCCTTGATTATGTATTTAACAGTATTAGACAACTCAATGGGGTGTGTATTAGGGCAACATGACGAGTCTGGTCGAAAAGAGCAGGCAATATACTACCTTAGCAAAAAGTTTACCGACTGTGAAACAAGATACTCACTGCTCGAGAAAACTTGCTGCGCTTTGGCATGGGCTGCTCGCCGACTAAGACAGTATATGTTGACCCATACTACCTTGTTGATTTCGAAGATGCAGTTCAAGATTAAGCATCACAACTCTTCTCCGTATCGTCCAAAGATGAATGGGGCAGTTGAAGCTGCTAATAAGAACATTAAGAAGATTGTACAGAAGATGACTGTTACTTACAAGGATTGGCACGAGATGTTACCATTTGCTCTGCATGGTTATCGTACTACAATACGTACTTCAACAGGGGCAACCCCATTCTCCTTAGTCTATGGTATGGAAGCAGTTCTGCCTATTGAAGTTCAGATCCCCTCCTTGAGAATTATGAAGGATGCAGGCTTGGATGAAGATGAGTGGATTCAGACTCGACTTGACCAGATAAACTTGATTGATGAGAAAAGGTTAGCAGCAGTTTGTCGTGGCCAGATGTACCAGAAACGGATGATCAAAGCTTTTAACAAGAAGGTTAAGCCAAAGGTATATCAGGCTGGTGACTTGGTAATCAAGCGTATCATATTACCACAGGGTGATCCTAGGGGCAAGTGGACTCCAACATATGAGGGACCATTTGTAGTCAAGACAGTGTTCTCAGGAGGTGCCATGATACTGACTACAATGGATGGTGAAGACTTCCCACAACCTGTAAACGCAGACATAGTTAAAAAATACTACGCATAAAAAGAGACCCGCTAGGTTGACAGGCCTAGGCAAAAATAAGGGCATCCCGGCAAACCAAAAGGGTTTGGGCAAAAATTAGGGATATATATATAAAAAGATGTACACCCGGCAAGTCGAAAACCTGAAAAGGCGGCTTGGGCAAAAAAGGGTATCCCGGTGGATTGAAAACCTGAAAGGGCAATCCAGGCAAAAGTTAGGGATTAAAGCGTATGACTATGTCTCGTTTGGATCACTCATGAAACTGCAACCAGTTGTACTACTTACTCAAGCTCAAACAGATAAAGCTCAATCCAATCGTTTCCGTCTCAACAGCAAGAAGATGAGATACTTGAGTGGCAATAGTAGAATTGAAACTCAATAGGATTATTTCCCACATAGCTGATTCTTTTTGTAAAACTTCATGACAAAATTCTCTTACTAGGGTTTATGTCTCCTTGTACAAACTTACCCGTGTATGGGTCACTTTTGATATAAATAAATTCCATCTTTTGAATCCAGATTTACTTTTACCCTATTTGCATAAACGAAACGTCCATTGGTTGTGTTTGAATGTATGTATGCCTTCGAATATGATTGATGTTTACCAGAAATGCATGTATGCTTTTAATATGATTGATGTTTACCAGAAATGCATGAAAATGCAGTAATAGTATTTACTAAGGACGAACGAGGGAAGGATTTCAATGAAGCTTCGCCGGTTCATCTTTACAAGACAGTGACAAACCATCAGTAGGACTAATCCATTTTCACAAAGTCTAAACTCCCCTGGAATTTATATCCATCTCTTTTATCCTCATACGGATATACGGGAAATTACTTTCCAATAAGGGCACGATGAACGAAGACGGGATGTTATACTTATCCTACTATCAAACGAAAACGAAGGTTATCTATACCCTACTATCCCCAACAACGGGAGGTTATCTATACCATGTTATCCCCAACAACGGGAGGTTATCTATACCATGTTATCCCCAACAACGGGAGGTTATCTATACCTTGTTATCCCCAACAAAGGGAGGTTATCTATACCTTGTTATCCCCAGCAGATGGAGGGTTATATATTCTTCAACAACGAATCGGGATTTATTTTCCTTGGCCAGCAGTTGTTATACAAGGATATCCAGACACTTCCAGCAGTGTCATATCATACATACATCGTTTACATCATACCATAACATATATGTCTATAGTACATTACCTAAGTGCATCATGTCATACATGCATACAGCATAAACTAATGTTGTTATACAGAATGCTACCTTGTTTTCAGGTTAATTATCCAACAAACAAGCTTATGATCTTTGGGACTGCTTTATTGTAACCTCAGGGTTACTTTATCCTCCTGATGAGCTTCTTATTACTTTGGGACTGCTTTATTGTAACCTCAGGGTTATTTTATCCTCCTGATAGCCTCTCATGACTTCAAGACTGCTTTAGAGCTACTGATTGCTCTATCCTCCTGAAATCATCCTATTACTTCAAGACTGCTTTAGAGCTATTGATTGCTCTATCCTCCTGAAGACATATCACATTATTATTTCAAGACTGCTTTAGAGCTATCCATTGCTCTATCCTCCTGAAATCATTACTTCAAGACTGCTTTAGAGCTATTGATTGCTCTATCCTCCTGAAGACATATCACATTATTATTTCAAGACTGCTTTAGAGCTACTGATTGCTCTATCCTCCTGAAATCATCCTATTACTTCAAGACTGCTTTAGAGCTATTCATTGCTCTATCCTCATGAGGTCATATTACTATTTCAAGACTGCTTTAGAGCTATTCATTGCTCTATCCTCCTGAAGCCATCTAATTATTTCAGGACTGCTTTAGAGTTATCCATTGCCCTATCCTCCTGAAATTACATCATTATTTCAAGACTGCTTTAGAGCTATCCATTGCTCTATCCTCCTGAAATCATTACTTCAAGACTGCTTTAGAGCTATTGATTGCTCTATCCTCCTGAAGACATATCACATTATTATTTCAAGACTGCTTTAGAGCTATTGATTGCTCTATCCTCCTGAAGACATATCACATTATTATTTCAAGACTGCTTTAGAGCTATCCATTGCTCTATCCTCCTGAAATCATTACTTCAAGACTGCTTTAGAGCTATTGATTGCTCTATCCTCCTGAAGACATATCACATTATTATTTCAAGACTGCTTTAGAGCTATCCATTGCTCTATCCTCCTGAAATCATTACTTCAAGACTGCTTTAGAGCTATTGATTGCTCTATCCTCCTGAAGACATATCACATTATTATTTCAAGACTGCTTTAGAGCTACTGATTGCTCTATCCTCCTGAAATCATCCTATTACTTCAAGACTGCTTTAGAGCTATTCATTGCTCTATCCTCAAGAGGTCATATTACTATTTCAAGACTGCTTTAGAGCTATTCATTGCTCTATCCTCCTGAAGCCATCTAATTATTTCAGGACTGCTTTAGAGTTATCCATTGCCCTATCCTCCTGAAATTACATCATTATTTCAAGACTGCTTTAGAGCTATCCATTGCTCTATCCTCCTGAAATCATTACTTCAAGACTGCTTTAGAGCTATTGATTGCTCTATCCTCCTGAAGACATATCACATTATTATTTCAAGACTGCTTTAGAGCTATTGATTGCTCTATCCTCCTGAAGACATATCACATTATTATTTCAAGACTGCTTTAGAGCTATCCATTGCTCTATCCTCCTGAAATCATTACTTCAAGACTGCTTTAGAGCTATTGATTGCTCTATCCTCCTGAAGACATATCACATTATTATTTCAAGACTGCTTTAGAGCTATCCATTGCTCTATCCTCCTGAAATCATTACTTCAAGACTGCTTTAGAGCTATTGATTGCTCTATCCTCCTGAAGACATATCACATTATTATTTCAAGACTGCTTTAGAGCTACTGATTGCTCTATCCTCCTGAAATCATCCTATTACTTCAAGACTGCTTTAGAGCTATTCATCGCTCTATCCTCATGAGGTCATATTACTACTTCAAGACTGCTTTAGAGCTATTCATTGCTCTATCCTCCTGAAGCCATCTAACTATTTCAGGACTGCTTTAGAGTTATCCATTGCCCTATCCTCCTGAAATTACATCATTATTTCAAGACTGCTTTAGAGCTATCCATTGCTCTATCCTCCTGAAATCATTACTTCAAGACTGCTTTAGAGCTATTGATTGCTCTATCCTCCTGAAGACATATCACATTATTATTTCAAGACTGCTTTAGAGCTATTGATTGCTCTATCCTCCTGAAGACATATCACATTATTATTTCAAGACTGCTTTAGAGCTATCCATTGCTCTATCCTCCTGAAATCATTACTTCAAGACTGCTTTAGAGCTATTGATTGCTCTATCCTCCTGAAGACATATCACATTATTATTTCAAGACTGCTTTAGAGCTATCCATTGCTCTATCCTCCTGAAATCATTACTTCAAGACTGCTTTAGAGCTATTGATTGCTCTATCCTCCTGAAGACATATCACATTATTATTTCAAGACTGCTTTAGAGCTACTGATTGCTCTATCCTCCTGAAATCATCCTATTACTTCAAGACTGCTTTAGAGCTATTCATTGCTCTATCCTCATGAGGTCATATTACTATTTCAAGACTGCTTTAGAGCTATTCATTGCTCTATCCTCCTGAAGCCATCTAATTATTTCAGGACTGCTTTAGAGTTATCCATTGCCCTATCCTCCTGAAATTACATCATTATTTCAAGACTGCTTTAGAGCTATCCATTGCTCTATCCTCCTGAAATCATTACTTCAAGACTGCTTTAGAGCTATTGATTGCTCTATCCTCCTGAAGACATATCACATTATTATTTCAAGACTGCTTTAGAGCTATTGATTGCTCTATCCTCCTGAAGACATATCACATTATTATTTCAAGACTGCTTTAGATCTATCCATTGCTCTATCCTCCTGAAATCATTACTTCAAGACTGCTTTAGAGCTATTGATTGCTCTATCCTCCTGAAGACATATCACATTATTATTTCAAGACTGCTTTAGAGCTATCCATTGCTCTATCCTCCTGAAATCATTACTTCAAGACTGCTTTAGAGCTATTGATTGCTCTATCCTCCTGAAGACATATCACATTATTATTTCAAGACTGCTTTAGAGCTACTGATTGCTCTATCCTCCTGAAATCATCCTATTACTTCAAGACTGCTTTAGAGCTATTCATCGCTCTATCCTCATGAGGTCATATTACTACTTCAAGACTGCTTTAGAGCTATTCATTGCTCTATCCTCCTGAAGCCATCTAATTATTTCAAGACTGCTTTAGAGTTATCCATTGCTCTATCCTCCTGAAATTACATTATTATTTCAAGACTGCTTTAGAGCTATTCATTGCTCTATCCTCCTGAAATTACATTATTATTTCAAGACTGCTTTAGAGCTATCCATTGCTCTATCCTCCTGAAATCATTACTTCAAGACTGCTTTAGAGCTATTGATTGCTCTATCCTCCTGAAGCCATCTAATTATTTCAAGACTGCTTTAGAGTTATCCATTGCTCTATCCTCCTGAAACTACATTATTATTTCAAGACTGCTTTAGGGCTATCCATTGCTCTATCCTCCTGAAATCATTACTTCAAGACTGCTTTAGAGCTATTGATTGCTCTATCCTCCTGAAGACATATCACATTATTATTTCAAAACTGCTTTAGAACCATTCATTGTTCTATCCTCCTGAAATCATATCATTGCTTCAAGACTGCTTTAGGGTTATCACTATTGATTGCTCTATCCTCATGAAGACATGCTGCTACATCATTATTATTCCAGACTCCTGACAGCTTTCATCATACACCCATATTTCGAACTGCTCCCCCCTAGTGGCATCTTTAAGCCCACTCAATCATGTTCAACCAACCATCAATATCACTCCATGCACTGGTGAGTACAAATTTTTGGGCTTTTGTGTTCAATCCCCTTCAACCTTCCAGGTTACGACTGGCAAATATACCAATCTAACCCCTCAGGTTTCAGAAAATTGAACAGGGGCAGCTGTTGCACCCCAAAATTTGCCCTCACAATACAAGACTTTGTGTTCTAAGAAGGTTCACACGGTTCACAAGTTCTCCAACATCTATAAGACCTTTCATGAGGTTCATGAAGTCCATAGGTTGCTTCTTGAAGGTTCACAAGGTTCACAAAGTTCACAATTGGTCAGAAGAGTTGACAATTCCCTCAGACAATGCACCTCCTAAGCAGTGCATCCAAAACTAGGGTTTTTGACTTTAATCAGGCTAAATGGACTTCCAAGACTTCAGATTTGACACCAGGGGGCATTTTGGTCATTTTCACACTGACTCTGCCATTTCTCGAAGAGGGATCGTCGCTAGGTCTTGAGGCAATGTTAACATTATTTTTGAGGCATTTATTTGACGTGTGGTTTGCTTATATCAGGGCGTCGGTGTAGTTTGATTGGTATCAGGAAACTTTGTCAGAAATACAACTGGATTTGGGTTGTTCATAGCTCGTGGTCTATTTTAAGTCACTCCCAAACAATTTTGTTTCTGTTAATTACGAGCGATTTAATTTGGAATATTTGGTTGTACTGAAGCGCCAAAATATGATTCGAGCGTCTGCAGGATTCTTGTCCATGAATTTTGTTAAAAGTTATTTGATTAGTGGAAATTAACTGAATATTTAATGTTAAGTCGGACTGCTCTAAACACAGGCAAATTGTTACTTAAGAATGGATTGTTGCGGTTTTGGCGCATGTCCGCGGTTGGCCCAGAAAAACAATGGGATAATATTAATAAGGGATGTTGCTAGTTGAGGTTCAATCCCATGTTTGGCTGTTGTTTTCATCGAAGTCATGTGAGATACCCATATTTATTTATAAGTCCAATTCGTGGTTTGAGTGCTCACTGGTTATTATAAAGAAAACATGCTATATGTTGAACGAGAGGTTAATACCTCTGTTGGATACTTATTATTCAAATAACCGGCAACATTCATGGTTTGATTCTATTTCATTTAATATAAAAGGGCGGTACATTTCAAATATGCACAAAGTACTGATTTTATTTATTCAATATCAAGGATGAATACATATGTTTTAAATTCCTACCATTTGACTCAGAGTAACAACAGGTCCTGAGTTACAATTTTGAAGTATTACAAATCAATTACATTCAATTCTTAACAGCATCTACAAGGTTTCTACCGACACTTATCGATAATGCCTTAAGGAGTTTTTTGCTTAACCAACAACTCTCCGCAGAAAGACCGACAATAACTGAATCTGATGATCTCCCTCAGAGTTATAACAGTGAGACCAACAAATGCCACCCTCCAAATACTCATACAGCTGATCAGCGGAGTTACGGTAACCGGGCGGCACAACCTGCATCACGACGCACCAAATCATCATGTAATTCAGAACATAAAGAAGAAAGAGCAGCTGGGCTACTCTCAAGAGCTTACGAGAGTTTCTCGGTCATCCCGTTTGCGGCAAGTATGAGCTTCCGATACATCACGCTGAGGCCAACGCTTCACCAACACCTTTCCAACCTGTTAAAGTAAGAAAAACAGCCAGCAATGAGAATACCGTTGAGAGACATGAGTCAAAGCAAATAACAGAACTAAGGGAATTAAAATTCAGCCCTCAGTTCAGCTCATCATCGGGCGTGAAACTCGAGCGGCTGGAAGGGCAACAACCGAAGTTGCCGCCAACTCCCTACTGAACACCAAACAGCTCTTCGGCAACGGCGTAAGACAAGATAGTATCTAAAATCAAACAGCCCAATATCTCGTCACAAAGAAATCAGTAACAGCGGCATCAGCCCAAACAACTTCAAGCTGCAACAAACTAACAAGTTCAAGGCTACAATCGACCTCCAACAGGCAGAACCAACATCAGTCACAACAAGCAAAGAGAAGCAACACGAGTTTCGACCAGCAAACAACAAATTAGCATCAGCTATAAGCATCACAGCTTCGGCAACAAGCATCACTCATAAATACCAACATTGCAACAATGACCGCCAACGACGGTTCAGATTCACGAATCATCATCACCGTTTCAGAAGCAAAATCTCCAAGCTACAAGCAATGGCAACAACAGATACCAATTGCAAATGGCACCAACTCCAACACAGCAAGCAACATCATTCCAATACCTGCAGACATCGATTACAAGTAAGACGAGCTAGTTAGCATCTGCCAAACAATTTCAAGAGCAACCATTAACACCACAACATCAACATCTGCATCAACAAGTATGGCAAGCTTCTGCACACGGCGACAATGGTCAGTGCATTTTAACGATAGCAAGACAGCACAATAGCAGTTCAAAAGCATATCAGAAGATAATGCCACTATAGTACAGGAACAGCATAAGCAGCAAGAAATAAGGATAGCATTAGCGACAACAACGACATCATTGGTTCAGCCCTCAGTTCGAATCATCATCGGGCAGAAGCGAACAACAGCAACACATTGACCATAAGTCATAATTCAGAATTCATGAGCAAAGATGGAAGGGTCTTAACCCTCAGACTTAATTCATCACTGGGCAAGGCTCGAGTAGCCAGGAGGGCAACAAAGAGAATTTGTCGCCGACTCCCTACCAACTCAAGAGCCGAATGACTTTCGAAAACAACAACGACCACCATAGCTCTCAGCTCAGACGCAACGTCGTCATCGCCGACTAAGCGCCACCTCAACCACAGCATAAGGGCAAGCCAGTATTTGAACTCATACGAAGTTCCATGCGAGAAGAGAAGAAAATCGTTAACAACAAGTCAATGAATCTAGGTATCGCAAAGTCCAGATAAGAAAAGATTAAAACTTCCCAAATCAAGGTCAACACGTCACCGACAGATCAAAGCGAATAAGGAAACAAAATCAAATCAGATCTTTGAGAATCTCAGAGAAAAAGTAACGCAAACATAGATCCAAAGCCCACAAAATCCATTCAAAAAGAATATAAAAGGGAACCATATCACCTCAGAGAAAAACCCTAACGGCGGAGAACACCAAAAAGCGGCGAAGAGGACGAATCGCGAAACCCTAAACGATCGTGAATCTGAACAAAGGGGAGTTGAAAAGCGAAGATCGCCACCGTTGTTCGTGGAAACAAGGGCAATCAACGTGTAGCCTCAGTTTCCATCATAGGCTTTCCGACGCGGGACCTTTCACCGAACCATTATCGAAAACGTAAGCATCATATTTTTCTCACGATTGTCGTTTTCTTTTCAGGTTTGGAACGAGAGAAATCGGAGGGGACAAGATCATGATGAGATTGCGAGAGAATGAGAGATGAGAAAGACGAAGAGAAACAAATCACAACGGCGCCGCGGCTTGCTCACAAGGGTTTCCAAACCCTAATTGCATATGTTTTATCTGTTGGTTACCGGGTCGGATTGGGAAGTGATGACCCATCCGGCCCAATTTATGTTATTATATTATTTCTGTTTTATGTTTTTAAATGAAAAATATTTCAATATATAAACTAATTTGTTTTACGTGTAAACTAACCTTTTTTCTTTTTTTTACAATATAAGCTAGAAAATTTTCTTCAATATAAAACTAAAACACTTTTTAATAAATAATAACTAAAACCTTCTTTTTAATAATTAAAAACTTCTTTTTTTCAAAATCAAATTTAAAAGTTTTTTTAATATAATATTAAAACTCTTTCTTTAAAATAAAATTCAAAACTTTTTTTAAGATAAAAATTAAACCTTTTTTTTAAATTTAAATCTCTTTTTTTTTTTTAAACTAATATTAATTTCTCTTTAAAATTTACAATAAAATCTCTTTTTGCATTTTTGTATTCCCCTTTAATATTATTTGTTTTCAGTATTGATTATATTTTAGTCTAACCTTTCACTAACGATTTTTTTTAGTTTCTCTCTGCAGATTAAATTCCAATTCATTATTATATATGTATCTGTTTCCCGGTTGTAATTTTTCGAGACAATTGTCACATTACACACTCTGAAGGAATTAGGTCTAGCATTTGACCGCCGTGTCAATAGTCCTCACCTTCAACCCTTACAACTTTTACAAACCCTAATTTTCACAAATGCCTCGCCGCAGGCAAAATTACAATTTTACCCCTAGCATTAGGTCAAAGAGCCGCTGCGCTCATTTTAGGGTTTCCCGCCGCGGAATCCCTAACCTAACCCTAATTACAACTTAACATTTCGACGTAGAGATTTGGAGTTCCTACACTCCACGTAAGCGTGTCCTTAAGATGCGTTTATTCCCCGTGAGACCTTGACCACAGTCAAGAAGTCTCTAACCTCCCTATTGAGGGGAACTACGATTACTCTGATTCCACTCCCGTAAGGATACGTAGGCACAAGATGCGATGTCTTGCCGAGTAAACTTAGAATTAACCCCCTTTATTATTTATTATTGCTTATTTATATTTTATTTATCTTTGCTATTTAATTATTTTGCTTATTATTTTGTAATTGTTTCTTGGATGTAAAGTTGTTTAATTATTTAATTATTATTATGGTTAGTAATTAGGGAGTGTAACAACATGTATGTAATATTAAAATAAATTTAGATCACTTTTAAATAAAGATAATTAAAAATAAACACGTCACACACGTAAGTCGATTTTAATCGCCGTCTCACTTCCTAAGGATATCCCTCAAGTTGCCTACGAATAATGGTTAAGTGGGGTGTATAAAGCAAGTCCCTCAAATAGAAAAATCATCAAAGTCCCTTATGGTTGCCTTTACGAATCGAGTCCCTTTCGAAAAATGATGATGGTCCCTTATATGTGCTTATTACATCCCACAATGGCCTTCAAAGTCAAATTGTCCCTCACATGTCCCTTAACATCCAAAGTAAGGACTACCTACTCCATTATAGTAGGGATAGTCTTACTAAAGGAAAGAATAAAGAATAAGAAAGACCTTTAAACATTAGGGTAAGTTACTCCTAGGTGCTTGCTCACTTCAAAACTGTTTCACACTTAAACAAATTTTCAACAAGTTTTCAAACAAGTTCTTAACACATCCTTACATGGATTATTTATTAACTATTCTGAAAATTTTCTATTCACACACTACACTTTCAAAACAATTCAAAAGTGAGCTTAAGTACCTAAGAGCCCATGGATAACCATGGATGAAAAGGATGCTAATACCTTCCCTTTTCATAACCTACCCCCCGGACCCAAAATATTCTCTAAGGTCTTTCCTGTTCTTTTATAACCTTTCCTTATGGATAAAATAAAAGTCGGTGGCGACTCTTGCTATCCGCAACATTGTTTAAAGTCAGTTCACCGGGTTACAGACCGGACGTAAAGAGCATGCGATTTACTATTTGAGTAAGAAGTTTACCGACTGTGAGTCCAGATACTCAATGCTCGAGAAGACGTGTTGCGCGCTAGCCTGGGCCGCCAAACGTTTGAGGCAATACATGCTGAATCATACGACCATGCTAATTTCAAAGATGGATCCAATCAAATATGTGTTTGAGAAGCAAGCACTCTCCGGAAGAATTGCCGGATGGCAGACGGTGTTAACAGAATACGATATCCAATATGTCTCGCAAAAGGCTATTAAAGGTAGCGTTCTGTCAAAGTACCTCGCTGAGCAGCCGGTTGAGGACTACCAATCGATGAGGTTTGATTTTCCTGAAGAGGATATCATGTACCTGAAGATGAAAGATTGTGAAGAACCGTTGCCGGACGAAGGACCAGAGTTGGGTTCCAAATGGCAGTTGATATTTGACGGAGCAGTTAATTCCTATGGTAGCGGAATAGGTGCAATTATCACTACTCCTCATGGGTCGTACATCCCATTTTCTGCCCGATTGACTTTTCCTGTTACCAATAATAAGGCTGAATATGAGGCTTGCATCATGGGTCTGGAAGAAGCCATTGATTTGAGAATCAAGAACCTGGATGTATACGGAGACTCAGCTCTAGTGGTGAATCAGATTAAAGAAGAATGGGAGACACGTTAGCCCAATTTGATACCCTATATGAACTATGCAAGGAGATTGTTGCCTTTCTTTGATAAGGTGGAATTGCATCACGTACCGCGAGCAGAAAATCAAATGGCTGACGCCCTGGCGACATTGTCTTCAATGTATAAAGTTAACTTCTGGAACGAGGCTCCCCAGATTGTTATCTCTCGGCTTGATAGGCCTGCATTCATATTTGCCATTGACAAGGCTCCCGATGGTAAACCCTGGTATTTTGACATCCAGAATTTCCTGAAGAACAAGGAGTATCCGGTTGGGGCATCCAGTCGAGATCAGAAGACTCTCAGGGGATTGGCTGGCAATATCTATCTGAACCTGGACGGTGTCCTGTACAAAAGAAACCACGACTTGGTGTTGCTACGCTGTGTAGACGAGATAGAGGCGAAGCTGCTCATGGAAGAGATACATGAGGGTACATTTGGTACACATGCTGGTGGGCATGCTATGACAAGAAAGTTGCTGCGGGCAGGTTATTATTGGCTGATTATGGAAACAGACTGTTTCAAGTTTGCAAAGAGGTGTCATAAATGCCAGATTTATGCGGATAAAATCCATGTGCCTCCGAGCCCTCTGAATGTGATGTCATCACCGTGGCCTTTCTCGATGTGGGGAATTGATATGATTGGGAAGATTGAGCCTACGGCATCAAACGGACACCGGTTCATTTTGGTGGCAATCGATTACTTCACCAAATGGGTGGAAGCAGCATCATATGCCAATGTCACCAAACAAGTGGTAGCCAGATTTATCAAACGAGATATTATCTGCAGATATGGAATCCCCGAGCGGATTATCGCCGACAAACGGTTCAAATTTGAATAACAAGATGATGAAAGAGCTATGTCCGAATTTTAAGGTTGAGCATCACAACTCTTCTCCTTACCGGCCTAAGATGAATGGTGTTGTCGAAGCGGCCAATAAGAACATAAAGAAGATTGTTCAGAAGATGGTTGTGACGTATAAGGACTGACAAGATGTTACCTTTCGCTTTGCACAGTTATCGTACGATGGTACGCACATCAATCGGGGCAACCCCTTTCTCATTGGTATACGGGATGGAGGCGGTGTTACCGTTGGAGGTCGAGATTCCTTCCCTGAGGGTTTTACGTGATGTCCAACTCGACGAGGCGGAATGGATTAAAGATAGACTAAATCAGCTCAGCTTAATGGATGAGAAGAGACTGGCTTCTCTAGCATACGGCCGGTTATATCAGAGCCGGATGAAGAAAGCTTACGAGAAGAAGGTGTGCCCTCGAAGCTTTCAGATGGGCGATCTTGTTTTGAAAAAGATTCTCCCACCACAATCAGATCACAGGGGCAAGTGGACTCCCAATTACGAAGGTCCCTACGTTGTCAGAAAAGTCTTCCCTGGAGGAGCCTTGTTACTATCCACCATGGATGGTGAGGACTTTACGTCTCCTGTGAATTCGGACGCAGTTAAAAAATACTTTGCTTGAAAGTGACCCGCTGTCGCTACTGCGAAAATCGGCGCCGGCTAAACAGAAGAGTCGCCACCGTGCGTTATTTATCCCAACGGAGGGAAAGGAAACGCTCGAAGTAAACCTACCGCAAAACGGGAAAGGAATGGTCGTCGCAACCAAATCCTGGATTCGGGAGTCGATTACGCAAGGGTAAGGTATTAGCACCCCTCATGTCCGTCGTACTTGACGGGATCCACGCTTGTTTTTTAGTACGGGTTGTTATTCTATCTACTCTAAAGGTCTGGGGTTAAAAAGAAAATGAAATGACTCGGCAAAGTATCGCACTTTATGCCTACGTATTCCCGTCTGGAACGAGAAATCAGAGTCAACATAGTTCGCCTACCTACTGGAAAGGAGGGGAAGGTTGCTCGCTAGGATATCGCATCCTATTCCTACGTACTTTCATACAGCATGAAAGATCAGAGCAAACGTAGTTCGGGCTACGGAAGACACAAGCTTGTCTGACATTTTTTTTATTACCTTCAAAAAGGGTTTCTTCTGATTAGGAGTCCAAGCGGACAAAAATGACACTTTGATGTTTGTTTTGAATCTTTTACGAAAGAAGTGTTTTTTAGTGTGTTTGCAATCTCCGACGCACTAGAGACTATGATTTGAGAGTGACTACGTCGTATGTCACCCTAAGGGTAACACACTAAGCAATCAGATTACTGAAGAGTGACCCTCCAGCAACCTTTTCTCAAATAGCTTAAGGCTCGTAACGTACGACATCGATTAACCTTATTACTGTATTTTTGAAGTGTTTTGAGATGACAAGAGAAAGCAGCTCTAAAAAGCCCATGGTTGAAAAAGAGGAGAAAACTAACCTAATATTGTCATGCATGGATAAGAATCCTAATGTCTGTCGTAATTCCCATCCTGCACAGAGGAAATCAGAGATCCTAGGGGATAAACGGAAAAGAAACAGCAGATATACAGTAAATAGTAAATATGCATGAGATGCAGTAGACTAGCGAGGCAAGGGAGTCCCACTCAACCTCGAACCTGGGGAAACAATAGGCAAAGTGAAGCAGCTTCACTTCAAACCTAAGGGGCAATCTGAACAAGCCAACAATCAATACAGGAAAAGAAATAAAACCCAAGACCAGCTCTGACAGCAAGACCAGCTCCCACAGTAAGCAGTTCAAACAGCACCAGCTCCAGCAGCTACAGTTGATTAACAGCAAAAGGTTGACAGTAACAACATCAAGCAAGATCCCATCTTTACTTTCCAATGATATTCAAGCTACAGATAAGCTCTTATCTCCAATAATCTTCAGCTTTAGCAAGCACTGAACTCCAATAAGTGGACAACTTCAAACAACAGCAAAACCCTAATCTCACAGTTAACCAGCTTTGACAGGCCCAAGCTTCATCCTCTCCAGTCTTCAATGAACTTCATCTTCAACAGGCTTCCATCTTCAAGGTAAACACTCACAGGAGAGAATAAACTAACAGAGGAAGTTGGGATGTTAAGAGGCTTAGTGAAAACCCAGGGAAATCACTAAGATCTTATCATAGCAAGGGAGAGGTATCCTCAAGGTTCTACCCAATCAAAGCATGCTCTCCATCTCTCCTAAGGAGAGATGGAACTTCTTTGGGGGACCTTATGTCATAGGATGGAATAGAGGCACAGGAAGCTCTCTATGTTTGACAGAAGAAATCAGTCTACTCTAGAGCTCTCCCTATATCTCCTATCTCCTAAGTCTTCAAAAGCAATCTTCAAGCACAAGCAACATCAAGCTACAAGCATCATCATTTGTATTCAATCACCCTCAAAGTCTTCATATACTCCTCAAGCCAAGCACAAGCCCCAACACCCAAAGAAAAGGCCCAAAACCCACCAAACCAAACAATATCCCAAGAGGGAACACACTAATAACAACCAAATTGAAAAAATCAGAGAAAATAGTAATACTCATCCTAAAATCCTAGATTAATTTCTAAGGGATCCTACCTAGGTACCTTATACCCCACATAAACCCCAAGGCCTAAATCAAACTAAGAAACCCCAAAACTATGTGTTAAAATGCACCTATGTCAAGGTAAACCCTAATCCTAATCACCCTAAAGTTTATGGTTCAAAACTAACTAAAATTAAATCACAAAAATGTGATAAAATTCCAGGGGGAACCTAATTCTATATACTAACTATAGCAAAAAAAACCAAGTCAAAATACTAAGTCACGTGATCATACTAAATTCAGCAAGTTGCAATATCAAATGAAAATGAAATAAAAGTAATTAAACTTGTAAAAATGCCATAAAAAAGAAAAATGCATGAATTAATCTTTTTATTTTTTTATTATTTTCTTGAGGTTTTAAGGAAAATGGGAAAAAATTCCCATCTAAAAATGAGGAGTTTTCAATTTATTATGAATTTTCAAAGCAACCTATATGAAATGAAAAATTAAAATGAAAAATAAAAGAAAATGAGAAGCAGGCGTGTTGAATAGCAATCAGGAACAGTTCATTTCACCAACTGGGCCCAGAGAGGGGGTGTCAATAGGAAAGCGTGCTAGGCCCAATTCCACTTCAGAAAATAATAATGAAAATCCCAGGAAAATGGACAAAATCACAGTACGAATAGCAAGCGAACTCAGTGTAATTCTCATTGGGCCTTGGAAGTGGGGTGTTGGTATCAATTAATTCACTTAAGCCCAAGCTGGCAACTTAATGAAACGGTGCGTATTAGTAATCTGAATCTTCTTCACAAATTGAAACGAAACCACAGCCATTGGATTCTATTCTAGTCAAAGTCCAAACTCAGATCCTATGGTTGTAAGGTCATCTTCAACCTTTGAATAATTCCTGGAGGGAAAACACCATGGAAGCTCAAAGCTTCAATCTCATCTTCTCCAATTCGTGCTCCATCAAATCTCCATCAAAAATAAAAAATAAAAACCCAAACTCACTTGAAATTTCACCCTGAATCTAACTATGCTAATCATGATCAGTGAAACTCATCCTAACTCAATTCACGATTGAATCCTCAGAAATTAATTCTCACCAGACCTAAAATTGAGTGGTCTAAACTCTTCACCACTTCACCCTGATCAATTCTAACTATCAAACTAAGATTCTATCATCAAGAACACCAAGATAATTGCATGAACAGAATTTGTGTCAATCCACTTATTGTCTCTAAATCAACCCTAAAGCTACCAGAAAGCTTCCTATGATCATCTACATCACATCTATCTTAACAAAACCTATCAATTATGCCTACATCAAGCCATGGAATGAGAATTGCATACTTGTTAAAATCGATTGGACAGAGCACTCAAACCTTCAAATCAATCCTCAAGAGCTTCCAGATTCCTTCAATGGAGTATAACCAAGCTTCTATATGCAATGAACTTGATTGAAATGGCTTGAATCATTGAATTCGATTCTGAGTTGCAGATGAAAAATTCCAAATGCTATCTCACAACTCCTCTGTGTTCTTGCTATGGATTCTATCTGAAATCATCCACCAATGCTAGAGCAAGGTTCTGAGATCAAAAGAATGGATGGAAAATGGTTGAAACTTGTAACTGAATTCTGTTTTGCAAATGGAAGGTTGAAAATGCAATCTCTCCAATCTCCTTCAATTCTCTCCAACTCTTGATCTGAATCACTTCTAATGTATATATAGAATATGGATGAAGGCTCTAGAAAGTTCTGGATTGATCTTATGAGAAATTCAAATTCTCATGCCATGGAAATCTCATCTCATGCTTGGTTCATATCAGCTCATGTTTTAGCTTGTACAAAACTATGCTTTGAGTTTAAAATGTTCTTAGATGAGATTTTGGAGGTGTTAGGATGGAATGGAGCCTTGCATTTGCCTTGAAGAGTGGTTTTGCAATTGTGCCTTATGATGCAAGTAACCAATTTTCAAAGCAAGTCCTTGAATTAATCCTCAACTCAAAAAATGTGGTAATGTAAATGTTCTCAAAATGTATTTTACAATCAAATTGGTATGTCATATGGCTTGGTTTGGATTTGTAGATCAAAAACCCCAATTTTCAACCTTGATTCATTTAAAATTTACCCTTATTTTAGACCATTTTTGTGACTTTGTGAAGCAAGCCATTCCAAGTTCTCATGACCTCTCATCTAGCCTAAAAACATCATTTTGAACACATCTCATGTTGAACATTATTCCATTTGAGGAGTGGAAGATGGAGATTTGGACCTATGTTGAAAAATGACCTGTAATTCACCTTTCCCAAAATACCCCTGGATTGCCAAGACCATAACTTGAGTTCTACAAATCCTATTAAGTACTTCTAGTACTAAACTTAAAGCTAAGATCAAGATCTACAACTCTTATGTTGGCCAAGAATCCATTTGAAAATTCCTTCATGGGCAAAAGTTGCTTGGAAGTCAAGTGACTTTCACAGATAAATTTCAGTGTCCTCTGATGACCCATAACTTGCAAGAACCATAACTTGAGTTCTACAAATCTTCTTGAAGACTTCTAGTACTCAAACTGTGGCTCTTGTACTTGAATCAATGACTTGTCTCATCTTCAAAATGGCCCTCTAGACATCTCATAGCCTTTGTACACAATTCCATACCCTCAATTCATAGCTCACACACTCATTGATGATCTTCAACCCCCTAAGATTAGGAGAAAAATCCACTTGTTGACATCAAAAACTCTCAAAGCTTCAAACCTTTCTTTGATGACTTGGATGGCCTTGAGCTTGAATAAAAAAAACCCTTGATGTGCCTCTTTTGATAAGAATGGCACTTGATCCCTTGTTAGATGACTTGTTATGATATGCTATGCAAATGATTAGACTATGTACATGACTTATTATGCAAATGACAATGCAATTGAAACATAAACCAGGTGAAATAGGTTGAGCAAATTTTAGGGTGCAACACCCGCTGGACAGTAAAAAGAGAGTCCAGGCAAAAATGGGGCATCCCGGCGAACCATAAAAAATGAATAAAAGGTTCAGGCAAAAGTTAGGGATAAAATTGAAAAGATGTACACCCGCGAAGTCGAAAACCTGAAAAGGGCGACTTCGGCAAAAAAGGGTATCCCGGTGAATTGAAAACCCACAAAGGGCGGCTCACACAAAAGTTAGGGATTGAAAAAGCAATTGACTGCGGTCCGGATTTGATACGGCATTGCTTAGTGGTTTGGGAGTACCTGGGGGCCGTCTATTCAAAAACAATCTCTTCCGAAGATCGAGTACCGGGAAAGCGCAGAGTCGGGCGAGTCATAGGAGGATCAACTCATGGTGTTTGTCTGTGCCACATTGCCGACATGTATACAAATATTGTTTTGTATTTTCTTTATGCTTCTTGTGCATATATTTATGTGTGGTTGTGCGTAACTTCCTCTTTTCAGGAGTTGCATCTAGTGTACAAAACTTTGCCTATTCAGAGGCCCGTTATCAATAAAACATGTTATTCAGTACTTGATGTTTGTTCTTTACTATTTTGTTTGTGAAAAACGCTGATGTTTTTGATAAACTTGCACTTACATAATCTTGCTGGCCCTTGCCAATAATTGCTAAAACTTCGAATTGACTGAAGTAATGTCACAGATGCTAACCCGGATAGATTCTGTTGTATAGGCCTGTTTTGTCTCGTTTGTGTTTTTCAGGGTTCTTACCTTTGGAGCAAACGGTCAGGAATTGTATTCCCCCAACCAAGGTCGCTTGACGTAAGACCTGACTCCAGTTGATGTCATTCCTCAGCTAGTCGTAGCTTATCCCCGGAGAGGTGGAATGACATTTATCCCTTCCCGAAGGAGGGAATTATTTTCCCCAGGAGAGTGTCCTCATGGAAAGCCGTCCATAGGATTAACCCCAGCAAGTCAAAATCAATGTCCCCTGCAGAGGTTGCGCTCCTCAGCGAATCGAAGATGTGCACCTTCAATCTCCAGCATGGGAGATTCCCGCAATAGTTAACCAAGTTGTTGGTTCGAAAGGTTTATATCTGCGAAGGATGAGGTTCTTGCTCCCCACAAGTCGTCATGCCATTGACAGGATGTTGATCCTCGGCAGAGTGGTAACTCTGAATGTGTAAACTGTGCCCAGACAGTGTGCTTTGCCCAGAAGTGTCGCTTCTTCCCCAGCTAAGTTTGTTCACCAGCAGGGTGTTTGACCTTTCCTCCCAGTGGAAATTGATGTTTAATCTCTCCCCGGCAAAGTTGACGGTGGTTCCGACATTTATTTTACCGGAATACCTTATGATACTTGTTCCCCCCAGCGGAGTTGGCTTTATCCTCAGCATTCATGTTGTTGAGATATCACTATCAGAGTGGCCCCGACAGCTTGAGCCTGCATTTGCATTTGCATATATCGTCATATGTGCATCTACCCAAATGCGTAGCATTTTCGTGTCGTACGGAGCATTACGCCATTTTCAAACATACGCATTTTGAAACATAAATCAGGTTGGGTAACCTTTTGCTTTCAGGTGTGTTTTCTCAGCAGGAGTATGGAGTTCTAGCTCAGATCTATTACCGGGTATTCGAGGTCTCGCCGTGAGACGTGTGATGATACGGTTCATCCTACTACTTTCCCCATAGAGTTGCTTGTTGAAATTTCTCTTATCCGGCCAGCGGATTATTTTCTTCAAATTTGCTGTTACGTCAGCGTCAAAGGGTTTCATGAATCAAAATTTCAGGAGCTGCCGCCGGTTATCGGAACAGGCGTCCGGCAGTTTGGTTTCCAAATGTCCCCAGTAGAGTCCTCCTCAAAGTCGCTGTCACGTCAGTGCTAAAAGGTTTGTGGGTTGGGATCAACGGAGTTAGCTACTGCAGAGATAAGCAGAGAAACTGTATTCAGAGTATCTTCCCGGTTGACAGAAGTATTTCCCCGGAAGTCGCCAAAATTTTATTGCCTATGTTGATAGGAGTTCCTCGTGTTGACGAGATATGAGTCCTAACGTGGACAGATTTATTTCCTCGTGTTGACGAGATATGAGTCCTAACGTGGACAGGTTTATTTCTTCGTGTTGGCGAAGTATGAGTCCTAACGTGGACAGATTTATTTCCTCGTGTTGATGAGATGTGCTAGTCCTAACATGGACAAATTTGAGTTCGCCGTGTTGACGGAATGTGAAGTCCTGACGTGGACAAATTGATTACTCTTTGTGTTGAAGAAATGGTGTCTTGACGTGGACCATTTATCCCCAGCAGATATCTTTCTTCGTAATGGCGAAATGTGCGTCCTGACGTGGACAAGTTTATATTCCCTCGTATTGACGAGATGCGCGAGTCCTGACGTGGACAAATTGATCTTTCTTCGTGTTGATGAAACGGTGTCCTAATGTTGACCATTTACTCCTATGTTGATGGGATTTCCTCGTGTTGACGAGATATGAGTCCTGACGTGGACAAATCAAGTTACCTTCCCTCGTGTTGACGAGATGCGAGTCCTGACGTGGACAAGTTTACCGTGCTTCGTGTTGACGAGATGGAATCCTGACGTGGACAAATTTGTTTCTCTTCATGGTGACGGGTTTATTCCCTCGTGTTGACGAGATGTGAGTCCTGACGTGGACAATTTATGCCTATGTTGATAGGATCTCCTCGGGTTGACGAAATGCGGACAACTCATCCCCAGCGATGTCGCCGGGATTTTTCTGTGTTGACGGAATATGGCGTCCTAACGTGGACAAAGTTTTATTCCTATGATGATAGGATTTCTCCGTGCTGACGGAATGTGGAGTCCTAACGTGGACAAGTTTATGAGGGGATTTCTTCGTGTTGACGAAACCAGCGTCCTAACATGGACAATGTTTTATTCCTGTGTTGTTGAGATTTCTTCGGGTTGACAAAATGTGAGTCCTGACGTGGACAGATTTGTAATTATTCGTGAGTTGACGAAATTTGGGTCCAGATGTGGACAAGGTTACTCCTGTGATGACAGAATCTCTATTCGTGTTGACGAATTTGTTTCTCTTCTTGTGTTGACAAGGTTAGTCCAGTTGTGGACGGAGGTCTTTTCGCAAAAAAATTGTTCAGTACCTGTGGCGTTACATAGGTGGTTGAAGTTGAAATCAGAATTATTATCTAACGTTGGATCAGTTGTTGTCGTAACAACCGGATTCAGATAGGGGATGTTGCTCCCCAAGCGGTGCAGTTTATTTCTGCGGTTGGCAAATTTCCGGGTTTCATGGTATTCAACCGTCTCGTACCTCGATTGTTTGAAGGTCGTTCGCTCTTCACCCAGTCGGGTCCAAGCCGTTTGAATAGGGGCAGCTGTTGCACCCCAAAATTTGCTCAACCTTTTCTTGCCTGATTTATGCTTCATTGCATTTCATTTGCATAGTTGCATCATGTACATAGTTCAATCATTGTCATATCATAGCATAGCATGCATCAAACAGGGGATCAAGGGTGTCTATCAAGAGAAGAGCCTAGCAAGAGTTCTTATCCATGTATGAGAAGTCATCCAGGCCATCAAGAAGTGATTTGAAGTCTTGAGAAGTTTGAGTGCCTACATGTGGGTTTTGCTCCTATCTTGGGGAATATTGAGAATCATCAGTGGGATGTGAAGCATGGAGTGTGAATTTGAGGTGTGTATGGATCTCATGGGATGCCTAGAGGGCCCTATTGAAGCTGAGACAAGTCATTGATTCAAGTACAAGAGCCACAGTTGAGGTGCAGTCAACTAGGGTTTCATCTTGGTCAATCCTAGGTCAATTGTGCAAATTGGAGAGCATCAAAGCCTACTTTGAGGTCATGGGATTCATGGATTGGTATGTTTATACATGTGTGGTGTTGTGCCAAGGTTAAGCAAAGAAGGATCAAGAATGTGGGAAGTTGCTAAATTAGGGTTTCAGTGTAAAATCCCCTATTTAGTGCCTAACTTCAAAGCCACATAAGTCAAAATAAAAGTTTCAAATGTATCTTTGGCCAACATGAAACATATATAGTATCTCAATACCTTTAATTTTAGTACTAGAAGTCCTCAAGGAGATTTGTAGAACTCAAGTTATGGTCCTTGCAAGTTACAGGTCATCAGATGACTATGAAATTTATCTGTGAAAGTCACTTGACTTCCAAGCGACTTTTGCCCTTCAAGGAGTTTTCAAATGGACTTTTGGCCAACATGAGAGTTGTAGATATTGATCTTATATTTCCATAGAGTACTAGAAGTCCTTTATAGGATTTGTAGAACTCAAGTTATGATCTTTGTAAGCCAGGGGTATTCTGGGTATTGGTGATTATAGGTCATTTGTGATCATAGGTCCATAACTCTAACTTGCAAGCTTCAAATGGAAAATTGTTCAACATGAAACTTGTTCAAAATGGTGTTTTGAGTGCAACCATGTGGTTATGAGAGCTTGGATTGGCTTGTAACAAGAAGTTGCTTGAAATGGCTTAAAAAGGAAGAAAAATAAGTCATTTAAAGGCCAAAAAATGGAATTTAATGATTGGGGTCCAAACAAGCTCATGTTATATGTCAAATTGATCAGAAAAAGCATTCTAAGAATGATGACATTACCACATTTTGTATTTGAGGTCAATTTCAAGCATTTCCCTTTTGTAACTTAAGAATGAAGCAACATTTGAATTACACATCCTTGGATCAAAAGCAAGGGAGATACACATCCCATTCACTTCAATATCTCATGAGATAAACAATTCAAGCAAAATCAGGCTGAGAACAGGGCATATTCATGAGCTGTGCATATGAGATTTTCAAGGAGAATGAGAAATTCAAAATCTCATTGTGGTTGTTACAGAACTTTCTAGAGAGTTCTAATCACTTCTATATAACATTTGCAATGTGTTCAGATAGTTTTTTGGCAAGGATTGAGCAAGGAATCAGAGGAAGCCATTGAAATTTCTTCATATGCATCAGAAATCGTGATTGGAGATTAAGGAGGATTCAAAGCAAATTGGTGATTGGAGAAGCTTGGGAAGTGGTTCTTGAGTGATTCTGGAGAAGATTGGAGCTTGATTCGAGCCATAACCTCATCTGTTCATCCCTCAAAGCCAGGTTTGTAAATTTCAAACTTTGGCTTAATTTATGGAGAATTGATTAGAAATGAATATGTGGTTAGGTTAGTGATGATGCTAAGTTGGATTTCAGTGCAAAAGATTGAGGTTTAGAGACAAAATTAAGTATGATGCAATTTCTGTTGAAGCGTATATCTTGAGATTCTTGAGGTTTCAATGGTGTTTAGATGGTTAGAATTGATGACTGAAGTGCGTAGATGAAAATAGGATCATTAATTTTAGGTTTTGAGTTGATCAAGATTGGATGCATTTCTGAAACTAGGATCGTATTTGGAGTTAGAGCAAGAATCAATAAAATTGGAGTGCATATTTGAACTCAGGGGATGATTTTGAGTGGGATAGGGTATTAAGTTGTTATGTTTGGTGAGCTTTTGAGTAACCCTCACCGGAGACGACGGTGGCGCTGCAACTCAGGCCACCGTCCAATTCTCCCTCTCATTTTCAAATCATTTGGGGATGATGAGCCAGGATCGTCAGATCATGTTTGACTGTTGACTGAAGCTAGCATCCAATGGCCATGTTTGCGTTTCAAAATCTGAAGAGAAGTGAGTTTAGATGAAACGCTCCGTTTCATTAAACTGATTTGGATGGGCTTAAGTGGACCTTTGCTACCCACACCCTGCATCTAGGCCCAGTTGGAATTACAACGTGAATACCTTGCTATTTGTCACAGGGATTTTCCATTTTCCATTTCTTTTTTCTGATTGTTTTAATTTTGTTTTGGGCTTAAGACTCATTTGCTACGCGCACCCCCCTTTGGTCCCAACCTGGAAAGATAACGTGTTTTTATTGCTATTTGGCACGCAGGTTTATCCAATTTTGTATTATTTTCTTTTATTTTATCATTTTCATATAGTTAGAAATTAATTCACAATAAATAGAAAAATTAGTCTTTTTAGGCTATATTTTTTTACCCTGACTCCTTAAAGGGTCTAGAATTTAATAGGATTAGAATTTTATTAATTCATGCATTTTATATTTTAATTGCATTTTTGTATTTTTAATTGGTTTTAATTTCAATATGGTTGGTGTCCTATCTTTCTGATTTTAGTATGGCCATTTGGTGTTGATTTTTGAGTTGATTCTTTTTGGGCTAGTTAGCTTAGATATGCATGTACCCCTAGTAATTTTCTCATAATTTTGTGAGAGAATTTTAGGCTGTTATGAGCATTGAACATTAAGTGGTGTAGAATTAGGATTTTAGGATAGTACCCTTAGGGTTAGGGCATAGTTTTAGGTCCAAATGAATGGTTAACCCCTTGGTTTTTGTATGGAGATATTCTTAAGAGGTTTAGGAACCATTATAATTTTTTGTAGGATTTTACAATCATTTTTGGTATTTTAATCAGATTTAGTTTTAGGACTAACTTCTAGGTGTTTCTAATGAACTAATTTGACTAGTTTAACTCAATAGTTCCCCTTAGATTAGGGTGGTGGTGCTCTTGTGCTTGGATGAAGATGAAGACCATTTGAAGATGCTTTGGAGAGCTTGAAGGAGCTTGTATAGGAAGCTTTCTCATCTTGTGGAGTGCTTGTCAGGAGCTTAGGGAAACTAGGGTTTTAGGAAGAGTATTAGACTAGTTTTGCTTGTTTCTTCAAACATGGAGTATATTGTTCATCTCCATTCAATCCAATGACATAAATTCCTCTTAAAGAAGTCAAATCTCTCCCTTGGAGGGATGAGTGGCATGCTTTAAGAGTAGAACTTTGAGGATGCCTTCCTATTACAGTGTTAAGATCTTAATGGCTTCCCTTGGTTGTCATTGAGTTTCTTAACCCTTCAGCTTGATCTTGTTAATTGATTCTCCCTTGGAGCTGCTTGTTGAAGCTTGGTAAAGAGAAAGTTTAGTGCTTGTTGAAGCTTGTTGAGGATGAAGTTTGTGCTTGTTGAAGCTGGTTGCTTGTTGAAGCTAGGGTTTTGCTGCTCGTTGAAGATGAAGTTGGGAGCTTGTTGAAGCTGTTTACTGGTTGAGGTTTGTGCTTGTTGAAGCTGGTTGCTTGTTGAAGCTAGGTGCCTGTTGAAGTTTGAAGTTTGTTGAAGCTTAAGGATAGGAGTATTCATGAAGATGAAGGTTGTTGCTGTCAACCCTTTCCTGTTGCTGTCAGAGCTGCTGCTTGTGCTGTCAACTGTAGGAGTTTGGTGCTGCTGCTTGGGCTGCCTCCTCTGTTTTATTTGGTTTTCTGTATTGTTTGTTGGCTTGTGCAGCTTGCCCCCTAGGTTTGAAGTGAATGTTGATTCACTTTGCCTGTTGTTTTCCCAGGTTCGAGGTTGAGCAGGACTCCCTTGCCTCGCTTGTATTGCTGCATTGCATGCATTTTACTGTATTTGCTTGCTTTCTTTTCTGTTTATCCCCTAGGATCTTTGATTTCCTCTGTGCAGGAGGGAATTATGACATACATTAGGATTCTTATCCATACATGACAACATTAGGTTAGTTTTTATTCCCCTTTCAACCCTAGGTTTTTTAGAGCTTCTTTCTCTTCTCATCTTAAAACAACTCAAAAATACAGTAATAAGGTTAATCGATGTCGTACTTTACGAGCCTTAAGCTATTCGAGAAAGGGTTGCTGGAGAGCTTCTTTCCAGTAGTCTGGCTGCTTAGTGTGGTACCCTTTGGGTGACACGCGACGTAGTCACTCTCAAATCATAGTCTCTAGTGTGTCAGAGATTGCAAACAAACCAAAAAAAACACTTCTTTTGTAAAAGATTCAAACCAACATCAAAGTATCATTTTTGTCCGCTTGGACTCTTAATCAAGAAAAACCCTTTTTGAAGGTAATAAAAACAGTCAGACAAACTTGTGTCTTCCGTAGCCCGAACTACGTTTGCTCTGATCTTTCATGCTGTATGAAAGTATGTAGGCATAGGATGCCGTATCCTAGCGAGCAACCTTCCCACCTTCATCCGTAGTTAGGCGAACTATGTAGACTATGACTTTCCCATTGCACGAGGGAATACGTAGGCATAGAGCGGCGAAGCTCTATCGAGTCTCTTTTCTCTTTTCTTTCCTTTTTGACCCAGACCTTTAGAGTAGATAGAGTAACAATCCGTACTAGAAAACAAGCGTGGATCCCGTCGAGTACGGCGGACGTGAGGGGTGCTAATACCTTCCCCTTGCGTAATCGACTCCCGAATCTAGGAATTTGGTTGCGATGACCATTCCTTTCCCGTTTTGCGTTAGGTTTACTCTGAGCGTTTCCTTTCCCCCCGTTGGGATAAATAACACACGGTGGCGACTCTTCTGTCATAGCCGGCGCCGATTTTCGCAGTAGCGACAAGGTGGAGGGGTTGGAACATTCCCACCATGGAGTACGCCGTTGCTGTCAACCCTTGAGATCAGAGGCTGGACCAATGTTCTGAGTTGGTCTTGGCCGTTGGCAACCACTTGCATGAGCTCCATGAAGCGGTCCATCCTCGCTCGGAGCTCCTGAACGTCAGTCTGCACTTGTTCCATTGCTCTAGCTTGATTCGCTCAGGTCGGATAATGGTGGATCGGTCTTTGATCAATCCTGGAACAACCTGCATACATAAAGGGTTAGAAGAAAAAACGACAAGGTGCTCGTTATGCAAATGCTTCATGCAAATGCAAACGTGTGTTTGTGCCTTGGGGAGATCCCCCCCGATCCTAGTGCCTGAGTGCCAGTGCTGATAATAAGAAGTCTGAGTCCAGTCATGGAAATAACATCTCATATATATAAAGAAAGCCCATCACGGCGCTACATAGCGTCACTGAGTACAAGCAGAATCAATAGCATGACCTCGACCAACAAGCCTGGTGATGGTCAGCATACAACAATGATCAAAACAAAAGGATTACAAATATAGTCAAGCACGGCCACGGGCGCAGAACTCTTCTAACAGATCCCTCGTTTCTGGATGATCAGGCTGAGTGAGCAACCCTTCGACGAGTAACTCCCTCTGCATAATAGTGTATTAAAGACCTTCAACTGAGTCTTCCCATGCTCCTTCGCCGAAAAAATCTTCTAGCTTCCGCTTCTTGGATTCAAACGTCTGTTTGCGCTCCTTCAGGTTAGCAAGAGCCTTGTTTAGCAGGCTTCAGTGGCATATCTGCGAGCGGTTTCTTCATCAAACCTCTTCTCACTAGCCTTCACCTGGGCTTTCAATTTGGAGATCTGGTGCTTCAGTTTATCCTTCCGTTCCTTGCCGTTGGCTAGGGTGGCCTTCCAATGCTGGTTAAACTTGGATATTCTCCGGTACGCTTCATCCAAGTGCTGCTTCTTAGTGGCCAATACGTCGTTGACAGATTTGAAGTCCCGACCCAAATGCTCACTCCCAGCGAACTGCTTAGTCAAATTCGTACCTAACTTGTTTACCAACTCTTGTTGCCTCTTGAAGGAATGGACGGCTTCGCTTCTCTCGCTTCTAAGTTGGGCCAATTCTTTTTCCAGTTCTTCATTTGCCTTCTTCAGCTTCTCTCGCTCAGCTAGCACCTGATTGTACTGCTGAATAGGCACGGTGGCAGGCTCTTCAACCACTAGAGGGCTTTCTAGCTTGGCAGGAGTAAACGACATCCCTATGATATCTGCTCTGGCTCTTATCCAGGTCACATATGGAGCGTAGGCTTGGCTATTACTTTTTCCCAGCAACGGCTTTCCCCGCCTACTGATACCATTCCAAGCGTGCTGAAGCTTAGATAACAGATCCCCCTCTAGAAGACCAGTGAGGTACAGAGATTCCTGCACCTCTTCATCCTTCGGTAGAGCTCTCAAAGCATAAGCAAACTGTCGGACCAGCAGAGATGGATTATAGTTGATACAGCCCTTCCTGCCTATCAAAGGCACATTCGGAAACCCGCTGCAGCTGAAGATAATCTCAGTACCCAACCTATCTCTATCAAACCAGGCAACATCCTCCGCTGATAGACTCATCAAACGCTCAGACCACTCAGCTGTGGCTGCAGATGAAGCAAAGGGACCCTTCTTGGGTAGGTGACTATCAAGCCATCTATAGAATAGGGGCACACAGCACGAGACATTCTTGCCCCTTCTGTTCTCGTTTTTGTAATGGACGGAATGGTAGACATCTCCAATCAAGGTAGGGACTGGATTCCCTGCTGCAAAGATGTGAAAGGCATCCAAGTCTACAAAGTCAGGCATATTAGGGAACAGAATGATGCCGTATATGCAAAGAGCAAGAATAGCGTTAAACACAATCCAACAACCGTCTTTGGCACACTGCTGGGCCTTTCCCACTAAGAACTGCAAGGAGAAACCGGGAACCCCATTCCAACTAGACAAGACCAACTCAGAGGCATCCAGATGAAGCGAAAGAGCTAGACTATCCAGGTTAGGCTCAGCATCCATATGAACAAAGGGCATCTGACTCTTGATAGGCACACCTAACAAATCAGCATACTCCTCTAGTGTAGGTGCGAGAATAAAGTCAGGGAAGGTAAAGCATCTCAAAGGAGAATCGTAGAACTGCAGCAAGGCGTACAACCCATTCAACTCAAACACAGAAGGCTTACAAACCAAGCTGAGCAGTTTCCCATAAGACTTTCTGAATTCACCTCTCACAGAATCATCTGCTAAAGCAATCAAACTGGACAGCTGAACAACATCAGGAGTGGGGAGCTTGTAGGCCACGGTCTTTCTCAGAGAACTCATGATAGCACAATAGAAGGAAAGAAAACCTGAACCGGGGGAAACGGTACCTGCAACACAGACACACGTTAATGATATGCAAATGAGTATGCAAAACAATGCAAAATGCAATCATGCAGCAGGAGATCAAGACGACTGTGTTGTTGCGGAGAAGGGCCACAATCTGCTCTGTATAGAACGAACATATCTCAGACGATAAGAACCCCTGATACCAGACCATAAATCTGCTCTGTCAAGAACAAACACATATCTGATGATGAGAACCTCTGATACCAACAAAACTGATTCACTATCAAGAAAACTAGGTAGTCTGAAGGTTAAGGTTTCCTGCAACAAACCCGACCCTGCTCACAGGTATGGACCTAAACTGACACAAGTTCGGCATCCTATGCAGTCATCAGCATCACAGACATTCAAGAGAGATGATACGATACCCAGAAGGTGTGGCATTATCATCCCCTGAAGCGGACTCACTTAGCTAAATCCCAAATGATCGGTCCCCAGAGTCGACAACCCTCCAAACCAACAACCCCTCAGGCCCAAAGGGCCGGAAAAGAAGTCAACCGAGAGAACCTCGTCTGAGCGTGGATTTCATGAGACACTAGTGCCTGCAAAGCAAGCACGCGCCCACTAATTTCCACAACTAATGCTAGGTACACTCGAGCCTGGGTCTGGCTCCTCACTCATCAGAATGCCCCTCCCACAATAGTACAGATAATCATATCATACTGAAAATAAAGTGCGGGAAATAAAATGCGATAAGTAAACACAACCCAACAAGTAAACATACAAGCGCTAGGATTGACTCTCGCAGGGGACTTTGGATCCCCAAACTGACTCGCATAAGGGACGTTGGATCCCAGGAAACTATCAGAGTCCCCAGCAGAGTCGCCAGCTGTCGCTATCGCGAAAATAAGGTGCTGGAAAAATAGAAGAGTCGCCACCTTTTGTTATTTATCCCTCAGAACGGGAAAGGAAACAATCAGAAAAACCTGACGAAAAGGGTATAAGAAAAGGTCATCGCAACCATTGTCTGGGTTCAGGAGTCGTTTACGCAAGGGGAATGTATTAGCACCCCTCACGTCCATCGTACTCGATGGGATCCACGCTTGTTGTGTTTATCTGACGGGTTGGTTTTACTATCTACCTATCAAGGCTGGTCTGAAAAGAAAAGAAGATGACTCGGCAAAGCGTCACGCTTTATGCCTACGTATTCTCATCAGAGAATGAGAAATCAGAGTCAACGTAGTTCGCCTAACTACGGGTTACGGGGAAGGTGGCTCGCCAATATGTCAGTATTGTGCCTACGTACTCTCAATAGGCATGAGAGATCAGAGCTTACATAGTTCGGGATAATACGGATTACGGGAATTCATATTCATCTGTTTTATCGAGTAGGGTTAACAAACAGTTCTAGTAGTTTGGTGTACGCAGCTCGACCTTTGGAGACTCAGGCGTTACCTTTTGCGATAGAACTGGGAGTTAACGACACTCTTTTCTTCAGAAAAGCTTCCTTTGAATTATGGGCCTACGGGGCAAAAAGGTTTGAAGTTTGTTTTCTGTCTTTTACGGAAGAACTGTTTTTTATGGATGTTTGCAACCAATATCGCACTAGAGACTATGACCTGAGAGTGAATGCGTCGCATGTCACCCAAAGGGTGCCATACTAAACATCCAAGCTGTCAAAAAGAAACTCTCCGACAACCCTTTCTCAGATAGCTTAAGGCTCGTAACGTACAACGTCAGTTAACCCTTATTACTGTATTTTGATTTGTTTTGAGATGGGAAGAGAACGAACAGGTTCAACTAAGGGGGGACTATCAAGTCCTAACAGTTGTCATGCCAAGGATTCATCCTATGGTTGAGGTTTGAAACAGGGATCTCCTAGATGTTATCATGCATAGGTTTCAACCTAAAGTTCTAATCATCACTTCCTTATCAAAGGACGTGAGATTCCTAGGGGATCATGTCAACGATAAACAGAAACAGATAAAGCGTCAGCTTAAACAGTAAACAGTAAACGACTGTAAAATGCATGCAATGCAAGTGAGGGAGGAAATGTGTGTGGGGCGTCAGCCTCCACAAGCTCGTCTTGACCTCAAGCCAGATATGAATAACTGCAATCATACAGAAGAAATAACATGCTATCAAGCAAAATATGAATAACTGTAATCATACAGAAGAAATGAAATAAAATTCCATCAAGCAAATCACAACCCACATAGGCAAGGGAGCAGAGCTCTACCGAATATCCGCAAGCAAAGCCATACAGTAAAAGTACAAGCAGAGGGAGCAACTTAACCTCTAGTGCAATCATGCTCCTAGCTTAAATCAATCTAAATATGAACTTATTCTAATGCATCAATCAAATCAAACAAGTCACACCAATACAGTTGCACAGCAAGCAAACAGATAGGAAAGAAAGCAGATCCACAGCTTCATAGCAAAGCTCTCCTCTGACAGTAGTTCAGTCCTCAGTCTTCAACTGCTCTTCAAGGCTATCATCTTCAATAGCATGTATCAACTTGCTTCTTCAAGCTTCAAGCTTCAGCTCTTCCTTTGATCTCAGCTGGATCTTCTTCACAAGTGTCAACTTGTTCTTCTTGGTCTTCAAGCTTCAGCTCCAATGGCAGTCTTCAAATACAGAGAAGTAGCAACTTCTAGCATCTTCAATCTTCTAACAAGGAACTCCATCCTCTAGCAAGGGAGAAATATTCATCTAACAAGAGCAAGGTTTGGATAGTGGAAAGCAAAGTGAAGACCAAAGGTCACCACTAAACACGCCACCATCAAAGAAAGGAACCCTCAAAGGTTCTACCAACTTGTGAAGAGCCACACATCCTACCAAAGGAGGGATGAGGCCTTCACAAGGGGACCTTTCATCATAGGGAAGAATGGAAGTGATCAACACCTTCCATGTTTATGAAAGAAGAGAATCTATCTAGAAGCTCTACTTACAAACCTTAATCCTAACACCTAAACAAAACTACTCCAAAGGAAGAGCAAACTTCAAGTCCAAGCTCCATCATGCATTCCACAGCAGCCCACACAAGTCTTCAACATCATCCAAGAGAAAGAGAGGCAAAACCCTAATCTAAGGGAACTAAAGAAATCATTATAATTGAATTAGCAAGTTAGGATCACCTAAAACCTAGTACTAAAGTTAATCCTAACTAAAATACAAAAACCAATTGTAAAATCCTACAAAAATAACTATGGGAGCATAAGTCAATCATGACTCTACCATACAAAATCCAGAGGTTAAATCATCCAAAAAGTCCTAGAAATAAAATCTAAACCATAAGGTACTAAGCTTAAACCATAAAACTAGATCACCTAAAGTTTCAACTTGAAAACAGCACCTAATTTCATCACAAAAATGTGAGAAAATTCTAAAGGGAGCATACATGTCTAAGCTAACTACTCAAAAAAATCAGCTCAAGAATCATCATAAAAAATGATCACACAAAGTTTCACAAGACAAGGTATCAACCATAATGAAATTAATGTCAATTAAAATACAAAAAATTCAATTAAAATCACAAATGCATGAATTCCTAATCTTTTAATTTCCTAAAATTCTAGGCTCATTCATGAATCAGGGAAAAAAACCCTGGAATTAATTGAGTTATTATTCTATTTTTTATGAATTATTCTCTAATCTATATGAAATGATGAAAAATAAGAAAAAACAATGAAAATAATAAAATCTGCGTATCAAATAGCAATTCACATCAGTTCATATCCTGGGTTGGGCCAGAAGGGAGGTGTCATTAGCAAGGAAGGCGCTAGGCCCATCTGAATATCAATTCAGTCAAGAGAGATAGTGCCAGGAGGGGTGCATTCAGCAACCAAATTACATTGAAAATCCATGTTGGGCTTGGATGGAGGGGTGGTGATAGCAAGAAATTCATAGGCCCAACGCTCCAATTCATTAGCTCTACTCAATTCACAAAATGAAAAATCAAAAACAATACACACCAGGATTCGAACCCATTCCTTCTTGGTCTACACAACAAAGCTCACAAGGTTACTAAGCAAAACGGTGAGTTTAAGGGGGTGGTTACGTGGCTCAACGTGAGCGCTGGGATCAATGGACTGAGTCAAGCTTTCAGCGCGCATGGACGGACATGATTTCGTCTTCCTCATTTTAAACCTCTGCAAACAACTCAACCTGCGCGCGCAAACCAGATCGCCAGTGGCTTTTCCGGCCACCCCTACGCAACCCTAACTCCACCTACACTCAACCATTCGCCACGATTTCTATTCGAATCTTGCCCTAAATTTCATCAGCAGTTCAACCATGCCATTCATTCCCTCTAAAAACACCTGAATCTTGAGATATCAATCTCAACCGAAAATGAACTTCAACCTAAATCGTCTCTAAAGTTGCAATTGATCATCCTAAATCCAACTACTCATCATTAGGATCCTAACCGCATGCTTCTACTTTATTAAAAGCACATAATCAGAGAGAAATTTCAAGAAGTTAAAACCTGTCTTTGAGCTTGGATTGCAGTGGATTCACGCCTCAATTCTCTTTCAAACCTTGCAGAAATCTTCAGCGATTAATGGAGAATGCTTCTTGATGCTTAATTCTGGTTGAAACCTCCTGATTCTCCAAAACGAATTTTCAATTTCAAGCTTTCTTCTTCACCTTGCATCAATGGCTTCTCGATGAATTTTGGCACTAGAAACTTCCAATTCTGTTCTAAATCCCTTTTATATTCTGTTTCAATGGATTAGAGGCCCAAACCAAGCCCATTTGTGGATTTTGGATTTTCACCTTCCTTCCAAATTTTCAATGTGGATATGTGCTCTCAAGCTTTGTTCATACTCCAATTTCATTCCAAACCATACACTTAAGCCTTGTGGGATGTAATGATGTGGTTTACTTCCCTTGATTTCAACATATGGAGTGTGTGAGGTGTGTTTCTTATTTGTGAAGCAACCTTCCAAATGGCCATGTTAAGCACTTCAAATCAAAAATGTGACAATGCAAATCTCTCTAAAACATCAATTCCATTCAAAATGACCACAAATTTGACTTGAAAACAAGTTATTCTCAATTGTTTTGAATTTTCCCATCTTAATTCATTAAAATGGCTTTTATATGAACTTTCTTCCACCAATGCTTGGTATGATCCATATCAATGGACTCTTGATACTTAGACAAGCTAAAAACATCATTTTGAACAACTTTCATGTTGAACAAAAATCCATTTGAGGCTTGCAAGATGGTGAAATTGACTTATGATTCAAAATGACCTATAATGTCCAAATACCCAAAATACCCTTGACTTGTCAAAGCCATAACTTGAGTTATACAAACCCTATCAAGGACTTCTAGTACTCTATGGAAAGCTAAGAGGATACGGAACAATATTCATGTTGACCAAAAGTTCATAGGAATCATCCTTCTAGGGCAAACGTTTCATGCAAGTTGGGTAACTTTCAAGCTCCAAATTCACATACCTCAGATGACTTGTAACTTGTCTGGCTCATAACTTGAGTTATATAAACCCTATCAAGGACTTCTAGTACTCAAATTAAAGCTAAGATCATGCCCTACAACAATCATGTTGGGGTTAAGATGAGATGACAATCACATCTTGAGTTAAATTGACTTGAAGATAGGGGTCAAACTAGGGGATTTTACACTGCCAAGTCTTAGAAACCCTAGCCTGAAACTTCTCAAACTCTTCAATCATGATGAGTTAACCTTGGAATCATCCTTATAACATCTCAATGTATCAATCCCTAATCACATGGCTCTTGAATTAGGTCTCAACCTCCTTCAAATCCTCAGTTGACTTAGGGTTGACCCAGTCAAACCCTAGCTGCACCAATCATGGTTGAGGCTTCTTATTCTTGCACAATGACCTGTCTGGGACTCAAAGTGATCTTCAACACTTCTAATGAGCTATCTCAAGACCTCAAGTCCATCTTCATGGCCTCAGAATCATCTGATGGCTTCCCACAACTCTCAAGTTAGGAGACCTACACACTTGGCTTCAATCACACTCTCTGAGGATCTTTTAACTTCTCTGACAAGAATATCAACCCTTGAGCATCTGAATAACCTTCTTAGCTAGCTTCAAAGTCTTGTGTAGCTTTGGATTGGTAATCATACCTCTTGATCTCCTGCATACATATCAATGAAATGCAAATGATAATGCTAATGTGAATGAAATGAAACATAAGCTAGGTAAAGAAATGCTGGGCAAATTTTGGGGTGCAACAAAACCCACTCCTCTGGGGATAACCATCCTGCTGGGGAATGGCTCACAAGTCCTGAGTTGCGAACTCTGCTGAGGATGATCATCCTGTCGGAGGAAGAACAACCTGCTGGAGAACAGAAAAGACGGTCCTGTACGGGGATGATGCTTTCAAACCACTGATCACCTGATCATGCTCTGTGGGGATTAACCATCCTGGGGATACTCAGCTGAGAATCAATTTGTGTACTCTGGTTGTACTTCGCGGGAACCCTCTGGGGAGTAAACAAATTCATAACCAACCACCATGAATGCATCCTCTGCTGGGTATATCAATCTCGACCCTCTAGGGATGACTTTATCCTACCGATTAAGCCAATCTTGAATTGCTGAGGATACTCTGATCCTGCTCGGATTCAATCCCAACTCTTCTGGGGATAAAAACTTCAACTTCCATCTGCCAGGGAGGAAAAGCAAATTCCGTCTGCTAGGGAGGAATAAGTTTCACATAGAGCCTGCTCCTGTGTTAAAGGACTTTGGCTGGGGAACATGATCCCTTGGATATTCGCTGCAAAGGTAACGACAATGCCCCAGTCCAAATATTTCAACTTGAGAAGGCAAACTTGCCATAAACCGACTTCGAGATGGCTTGCCCCTGACCCTGTGTCAACTTCTGGTAAACCCCGATAAAATAGAGAGGAACATTTCCTTCGCTTCTACTTTTGCTCCCAGCTCAAGGGATCTCCGTAAAATCTTCCCCTTAAAAGGGCCCTGCAATCTCCGTACCCTGATGGTTAGATATGGACTGCTTCTGCATTTCGAACCTCGAAAAGATGTTCCAACGAATAGCTTTTGTGCTCTCAGGGTGACTTGCCCCGGTCTTGCCCTGACTTTGCCCCTGATTGACTGATTCGTGGAGCAGTACCCCTAGCTGCGAGAAATTTGCTGAATCTCGACCTGATTGCCCCAGATTAACCATTCTTGGACGACTGCTCTTACTGGGAGTTATTTGATATAGCTGGCCACAACTTGACAGAGTATTCAGGCATTCTACATTCTATCCCGATCAAACTTTCCACTGTGGAAACTTTCCTGCTATCAAGCGCTTACTCGCGAGTAAAACAAATTGTTCTGCATAAATGATATTAAATGCAAAGCATATGACAGTTTTCAAAATCCAAGTCTGTTCACTGGAAAAATTTATGACATATAATGAACGAATCAATTATCGAAATGTCAAAATTAATACAACGCTGCAAGGGGAATCCGTTTCTTAGGAGTCAGTTTCGATGCAATCTTTACCGAAGTATGCTCTCGAATTAAACCTGTTTCAATTAGGACTTTTTCAGGTTGTAACGTGGTCAGGTTCACGATTAACAAGAAAGGATATAAGACTCAAAATTCTTTTTAACCCACCCATTCTCCTTGATGTTCTCCGATCCTATGTTCAGCTAATTCGACCTTAGCGCTCACCTTTCAAAGGTTGTATAGGAGTGATAGTTCAGGACATCACACATTCTTCGGAGTAACAGTCATTCACTTTTCGTCTTTTGGGACCTGGAGTCACACGACTTGTGTTTTCGAGGATTTTTCTTTTGCAATCCTTTTGCTTTTCGGTTCTTCTCGTTTTTCCCTAACTTTTGCCTGGACTAATTCCTCTGAATTTTCGATTTTAAAGTCCAGCGGGATACCCTCATTTTTGCCTAAGTCACTTGTTTTCAGGATTCGACTTAGCGGGTTTTTTCTTTCTTTTCTCTTTCTCTTTTTTGAACAAGTCGTGTGACACCGGCTTGTCTGACTCTTTGGGAAATAATGTGACTGTTTCACTTTTGACGCTTAACCATTATGGTTTTTTAGGCACAACCTCTAGAGGTGTGATTGATCCTCGAACGGACACTCCTTTTGCAATTTGGACGCTTGGTCAAATTAACCGACACCTACCCTGCCCCAGGTTAAGATAGAGGTTTTTTCCGTTTCTCGGAAAGAAACTCCTACTACAAGGCTTAAAGGGGTTGACAAGGGATTATCTTCCTTATATCTCCGGTGCTTAGGGAATCAAATAATGCCTGTATATCGTCAACAGATTATTCTATCCAAAAGCATACAATCGGAAGCTGACACGTCTTTCGATTTCGTTATCCTCCCCGGATTCCACTTAAACAAGCGTTAGAAATAAATGTAAGCAATAGAGTGAACACGAATGCATTAATTCAAAACATGCATATTTATTTCATTATCAATATCGATTGGCAAAACAACAAGTTTTACAAGCGAAAATTTGCAATTCTAACAGGAAAGAAACTACAAATGTAAAGAAATGGCATGATAAAATGCAGATTTCCAGCTTTCAGGCCCTGTGCTTTCACACTGATTTGCTGCTGAGGGGAGCGACCCTTCAGGTCTTCAGGCTCGATCAGAAGAGCGATGTACGACCAACTTTCTTTTTGGGAAGGACATGCACCTTCTGTCTATCAACTCCTTTCAAATTATGGTGAGGTCGACTCTGATTCTGACAGTTTTGCTGCGATGGAGCAAGAGGTTGTCGATGCTGATCGAGGCATTCCTTGTGTTCAGGCGCTTTCGCTCTCAAGTTCGACCCGGGAACATGTAACTGCAGTGGACAAGGGGATTCAGACTTCAACGATTCTAGCATATACCCCGGTCCCTTTGCATCTTCAGATAGGGGGATAGGAATATCAACTCCTGATACCTTCATGCCGCCCATCACAAATTCAGTTGTCTTCTCGTCTAGCAAATCTTGAACATTATGCTTAAAAGCTTTGCAGTTCATGATGTCATGCCCCGGTGCCCCAGAGTGGAAAACACAATGGGCGTTCACGTCATAGCCTGGTGGTGGCTGTCCAGTCAATGAAGCCAAAGTACGAGGTTCAACCAGTTGAAGCTAGAGCAAGAGTCGCACCAACTGATCATAACCCATCGGGATCTCATCAAATACTCTGCCAGAGAGCTTCATCCTTTTACCATACCTTCTGGGGTTATTCTGAGAGATCAGTCGTGATCGCTGACGAGGAAAATCCTGTGCTTCAAGTTGTGCAGAGAGTCTCTTAGGCCTAACGTGCCTTGGTGTCGCTACCGCGAAAATAAGGTGCCGGCAAAACAGAAGAGTTGCCACCTTTCGTTATTTATCCCTCAGAGCGGGAAAGGAAACGATCAGAGAAACCTGACGAAAAAGGTATAAGACAAGGTCATCGCAACCGTTGTCTGGGTTCGGGAGTCGGTTACGTAAGGGGAAGGTGTTAGCACCCCTCACGTCCATCATACTCGATGGGATCCACGCTTGTTGTGTTTATCTGACGGGTTTATTTACTATCTACCTATCAAGGCTGGTCTGAAGAAAATAAAATGACTCGGCAAAGCATCGCGCTTTATGCCTACGTATTCTCATCAGAGAATGAGAAATCAGAGTCAACGTAGTTCGGCTAACTACGGGTTACGGGGAAGGTGGCTCGCCAATACATCAGTATTGTGTATACGTACTCTCAACAGGTATGAGAGATCAGAGCTTACGTAGTTCGGGATAATACGGATTACGGGGATTCAGATTCATCTGTTTTATCTAGTAGGGTTAACAAACAGTTCTAGCAGTTTGGTGTACACAGCTCGACCCTTGGAGACTTAGGCGTTACCGTTTGCGGTAGAACTGGGAGTTAACGACACTCTTTTCTTCAGAAAAGCTTCCTTTGAATTATGGGCCCACGGGGCAAAAAGGTTTGAAGTTTTTTTTCTGTCTTTTACGGAAGAACTGTTTTTTAGTTGTCTGTAGTTTGTACTGTAGAAGCAAGCTTCATCTCAAAGTTTTGATGACGTCAACATCAAGATCAAGAATATTTCATCTATGCAAAAAGGCAAACGCTTTCAAAAGACCAAGATCAAGTGGAATGGAAGTGATCAACATTCAAAACGTCATGAACATTTGACTGATCAACTTTCATGTTTTGGACACAAGCTATGGTATATCAAAATCCATTAATTTAATTGATATACAAGTGTTCAACACCTTTATCATTTGATCACATTGCATGAGCATATTTTTTTAAACTATTAGAATTGGTATAACATTGTTTTTATAAGTATTTTTCTGAAAAATAGCAGTGTTAACCGATTAACCATATAGGTTAACCGGTTAACCATTTCAAATTTTAAATATTCTGGTATAACGTTCCAGTGTTAACCGATTAACACTGAACGTGTTTTGAAAAATGGCTTTGTTTCAAGTTCAAAAATGGTTTGAATATTATACCAGTTCATATTTTGAATTATACTCCAATATACCTTTTTGAAAAGGTGTGTTTACACATATAAATTCTGAGTTTTTCAAATTGGAAAACAACCTCCAATAATCATTTTCAAAACATTCTTTGAATCAAATTCACCACTTTCAAATACTTTTCAAATCTTTTCAAAAAGTGTTCATATTGATCATATCTTTTCATATGCATAGCATTGAACACTTGTGTTGAATTTAAAAGAGTGAATTTTGATCAGAAGGAGAAGATCAATCTCAGCATTGATATTACCATTATTACTCTCAAATCAAAGTATTCAGATTACTTGTATTTTGACTTGTGATCCAGGATTGTTGGACACAAGGGTGAGTGTTTACAAGAGGATTGTTCTTGTACACTTGTTGAATTTTATTGTTTGATAGTAGGCCTCACCGGTTGATGATGTGATAGGTTGTACTTTATTAAACAATAGTGAAAACTCTCTTTCGTGCTGAAAGGGGAGTGGAGTACTCTCGGATTGTGAGGGGAACCACTATAAATCTTGGTGTCCACTTTCCTTTTACTTTCTACTGCATTCATCACCAAGAACCTAACAAGTAAAATTTCAAAAATATCGAAAAAACGAAAAAAGTCCCTAAAAGCCTAATTCACCCCCCTCTTAGGCATACTCTATACTTACAATTGGCATCAGAGCAGGTTTAGGTAACCTGTTCCTAACGATTCAGTATGGCTTCCGCAAGTACTAACCCGGTTTTTAAAGATGGTGGAAGCAGTAACAAGCCACCACTCTTTTTTGGAGAATACTTCGATTTTTGGAAAATCCGTATGAAGGCACATCTTGAGGCTCAAGGAGATGGTATATGGGAAATCGTAGAAACTGGTCCGCATGTTCCTATGAGCGTCATAAATAACGTAGGCACTCCAAATATAAAATCCTCATATGATGAAGATGACAAGAAGAGAATTTTGAATGAGAAGAAAGCAATCAACATAGTTCAAAGCGCTCTCAGTATGGACGAATTCTTCCGTATATCACAGTGTAAATCAGCAAAGGAAATTTGGGACACCTTGGTAGAAACGCATGAAGGGACAACCGAAGTGAAAAGATCAAGACTTAATACTTTAAGTCAAGAATATGAAATGTTCCGTATGCAGCCTGGTGAATCCATTGTTGCCTTACAAAAGAGATTTGTTCATCTAACTAATCATCCGATTGCTCTCGGGAAGACCTTCACCAATGATGATCTCAACTTGAAAGTCCTAAGATCCTTAACAAGAGAATGGCAACCAAAGGTGACCGCTATTTCAGAAAAGAAGAGTCTTTCAACAATGACATCCGCTTCCTTATTTGGCAAACATCAAGAGCATGAACTAGAACTTGGAAGGCTTGAGAAGCATGAAAGTCAAGACAAGAAGTCCAAAGGAATTGCCTTGAAGATTGACACAAAGGATGACTAAAATGACGAATCTTCCGAAGACGAAAATTTCATGCTTCTAGTAAAGAAGCTTGGTAAGTTTTTTAATAATAATAAAATTTCCTCTTTTTCTAAAAAGAATAGACATTTCAGGAAAAAGGAGGCACCCACATCAAACCAAGAAATTACATGTTACGAATGTGGGAAACAAGGTCACATAAAGCCAGATTGCCCGAAACTCGCAAATAAAGGAAAATTCAAAGGCAAGAAGGATTTCAAAACGAAGAAGGCTTATGTCGCATGGGACGACAACGAAGTAAGTTCATCATCGAAATCGGAAAACGATGAATGTGCAAATATGGCTTTAATGGCCTCTCACCACTCCGATGAAGAAAATGAGGTTAGTAGTAATTTTTCTGTTTATGATAATGATGCACAAGAAGTTATAGATGAACTTCTAAAAGAGTGCAAGACTTTGTATAAAAGCATCTCATCACAAAAGAAAAGAATCTCATATTTAGAAGAACAAAACTCTGTTTTTATGAAAAATATTGAAGATGAAAAACAAAAACTGATGGATGAAAAACAAAGTCTTGTATGTAAGAATTGTGAGTCTTTATCTTTCCAAATTGTTCAACTTAAAAGAGTTTTAGAAAGATACGAAAAAGGTCAAATTGGCTTGGAAGAAATTCTAAAACATCAAAGATATCCTAATGATAAAAGTGGATTAGGATATTCTAAATTTTCAAAACCAAGCACCAATAAGACCGTTTTCGTAAGAGCAAGTGAACAAATTGTTAAAGAAAAGGCCAGCACTTCTAAAGTTCAGCATCAAAATCATAACAAGAAAAGCATTGCAAAGAAAAAGAATTATGTTCCTAGATATAGAAGTAATTTTCAACCTACATGTTCTTATTGTGGAATTAAAGGCCATACACCTAATGCTTGCTATGTGCGCAATATTGGTGTTGCTAAGGGGCATTATGTGTGGGTTGAAAAAGGTACTAACTATCAAGGACCCAAATCAAATTGGGTACCTAACACTACCTGATTTTGTGTTGTAGGTATGCTTGAAGACAACCACTAATCAATGGTATCTTGATAGCGGTTTCTCGAAGCATATGACGGGAGACATAAACAAATTTTCAAGTCTATCATTAAAGGCCAAAGGATACGTCACTTACGGTGATGATAATAAGGGAAAAATTCTTGGAGTTGGAACCATTGGTGCACCTCCTTGTACAATCATCGAAGACGTTCTTTATGTGGAAGGCCTTAAACACAACCTACTTAGCATAAGTCAATTGTGTGACAAAGGGTTCCGAATCAACTTCACAAAGGAGGAATGCTTGATAGAACACGAAGTCACTCATGACATTTTACTAAAAGGTAAAAGATATAATAACATTTTTATGATTTCTTTTGATGACTCTTCCTTGAAGGTAAAGTGTCTTATGGCGAACAACAACGAGGCGTGGCTTTGGCATAAAAGATTTGCTCACATTCACATGGAGCATTTAATCAAGTTGATAAAGCATGATCTAGTTGTTGGTCTTCCAAAGATAAAGTTCATCAAGGATAAATTATGCGATGCATGTCAAAAGGGAAAACAGACCAAGACAACTTTCAAATCCAAGCAAGTGGTTTCTACATCAAGGCCACTTCAATTGTTGCATATGGATCTTTTTGGTCCATCAAGAATAAAAAGCTTCGGAGGTAATTTCTACGCCTTAGTTATTGTTGATGATTTCTCTCGATACACTTGGACATTGTTTTTAGTGCAGAAAAATGATGCTTTTAAAGCATTCAAGAAATATGCAAAGCAAATTCAGAATGAGAAATCACTCACCATAGCCTCTATAAGAAGCGATCACGGTTGAGAATTCCAAAATTCAGACTTTGAAGATTTTTGCGAAGAGCATGGAATTTCTCATAATTTTTCAGCACCAAGGACGCCTCAACAAAACGGTGTCGTAGAACGGAAGAATAGATCACTGGTGGAGCTTGCAAGGACAATGCTCAGCAACACAAATCTTCCTAAATATTTTTGGGCAGATGCAATTAGTACAGCATGCTTCGTAAGCAACCGTGTCAATATTCGACCACTCCTCAAAAAGACTCCGTATGAGTTGTTCAAGGATAGAAAACCAAATATAGCATTCTTCCACATATTCGGATGCAAATGCTTTGTTCTCAACAACAACAAAGATAATCTCGGTAAGTTTGATGAGAAATCCGACGAAGGTATATTTCTTGGTTACTCTCTTTATAGTAAAGCATTTAGAATTTTTAATAAGAGAACACTTACTATTGAAGAATCCATTCATGTTTCGTTTGATGAGACTAACCCCTCGAAAGAGGATAATATTATTATGGATGATGATGATGATATAGTAGGTTCTTCACAACAACAAGAAGAGATTTCAAAGAATCAAGAAATACCACAAGAAGATGTCACTCAAATCATTTAAGAACATCAAGATCTTCCGAAGGAATGGAGAACGCATAGAGATCACCCAATAGATAAAGTTATTGGTGATATTAGCCAAGGTGTTGCAACTCGACTTAATCTAAAGGATGCTTGTCTCAACATGGCTTTTGTGTCTCAAATTGAACCAACCAAGATTGATGAAGCTTTAGGCGACGACCAATGGATTGTAGCAATGCAAGAAGAACTCAATCAATTCGAAAGGAATCAAGTTTGGAGTCTTGTACCAAGACCAGACCATAAGCACATCATAGGAACAAGATGGGTGTTCAAGAACAAACTTGACGAGAATGGGATCATAGTTCGTAACAAAGAAAGATTGGTCGCGCAAGGCTACAACCAGGAAGAAGGAATTGATTTTGATGAAACGTTCGCTCTGGTAGCAAGGTTAGAAGAAATTAGATTACTACTTGCTTACGCTTGTTCTATGAATTTTCAGTTGTTCCAGATGGATGTCAAAAGCGCTTTCCTGAATGGCTACATCAATGAGGAAGTCTACGTCAAACAACCTCCGGGTTTTGAAGACTTCAAGAATCCCTCACATGTTTACAAACTGAAAAAGGCACTCTACGGACTAAAACAAGCACTAAGAGCATGGTATGACCGCCTTAGCAATTTCTTATGTGAGAAGGGATTTACAAAAGGAAAGGTTGACAAGACATTGTTCATAAAGAAGATCAAAGGAAACACTTTATTGGTTCAAGTCTATGTCAACGACATCATCTTCGGATCAACAAACAAAGAGCTTTGCGAAGAATTCTCACTTATGATGCAAGGAGAATTCGAGATGTCCATGATGGGAAAATTGAATTATTTTCTTGGACTAAAATCAAGCAAACAAAGGATGGCATCTTCCTCAACCAATCCAAGTATTGCAAGGAATTGTTGAAGAAATTCGATATGGATAGTTGCAAGGTAATGTCCACTCCTATGGGATCCAGAACATACGTTGATCAAGATGAATCTGGTACTCCAGTTGATATAACAAAATATCGAGGTATGATCGGTTCATTACTATATTTGACGGCAAGTCGTCCTGACATTATGTTTAGCGTTTGTTTATGTGCACGCTTTCAAGCAAGTCCGAAGGAATCGTATCTCATAGCCGTAAAGAGAATCATAAAGTATCTCAAAGGGACAATGAACGTCGGATTATGGTATCCTAAAGGTAGTATTTGTTCTTTAGTTGGTTACTCTGACGCTGACTATGCAGGATGTAAAACCGATAGAAAAAGCACAAGCGGTACATGTCACATTCTCGGGAATGCATTAGTGTCATGGGCCTGCAAGAAGCAAGCGTGTGTGGCACTCAGTACAACCGAAGTGGAATATATTGCAGCAGGAAGTTGCTGTGCACAAATTCTGTGGCTCAAGCAACAACTCCTCGATTACGGTATAGATATCAGCTGCATTCCTCTTCGATGTGATAATACAAGTGCCATCAACATTACAAAGAACCCGGTCATGCATTCAAGAACAAAACATATAGATATCCGATATCACTTCCTTTGTGATCACGTATTGAATGAAGATGTAGATGTTACTTTCGTCGACACGCACAATCAACTCGCCGACATCTTCACCAAACCTTTGGTGAAAGAACCATTCTACAAAATTCGGCGAGAACTTGGGATTCTTGATGAAGGTGACATCTGACCTTTTCTCTAATATGTGTATGCATTATGTGTGTTGTATTTTCATGTGTATGCTTTCTGTTTTTAAGCATTTTTCAAAAATTCGCGTGTGTTAATCGATTAACCATATGGGTTAACCGATTAACACTGTTAAATTTTCAATTCTAACTCAATTTTTTAATGTGTTAACCGATTAACACTGTTAAATTTTCTAAAAATCAGAAACGAAAATTAATTAAATTTTTGAAAATATTATATATGATAAATGCATTTTTTATGTGGTCCATATTCTCTTAAGTGTCCAAAATCCATATCCAAAATCCTATCCCCTCTTAAAGAGTTTTTGGAACTTCCCTCTTCAAACCCTAAGTTTTAAAAACCCACTATCTCTCTCCCACTCTCTAAAGTTGGATAACTCCTCGTAACCATCCCCACAACTTCTCAAACCCTAACTTCCTCAGAACCCACAACTTCAGTTCTCTCAAACTTTCATCCATGGCATCCTCACGCAAAGGAAAGGGAAAGCTTCCTGAGTATGCATCAGAATCTGATGACGACAGCATTCCAATGGAAACCACCAAAAAGAGGCGCATGGATTTCAAAGTTCGTGTTCGTCAACTTCTGCCGGTAAAGTACGTAAATCTTCGAGCTTTTCCTGCAATTTCTTTTGACTTTCCTGCACTATTGGAATATCAGCGCATCGACAAGTTCGTCACCGACTCTGGTATTATTTATCCTGATCTTGTTAAAGCTTTTATGAGTAAGTTGGTTGTATATCTGGACATTGATGAGAACCACATGATCAGTTCCACCATTAGAGACCATGAGTTTGTTGAAAAATTATCTACCATTGCTAGACACCTTAAGATTCCATCAAAAGGCTGCTTCCTGAGGAAAGGTGTCAACCATGTGGATGGACCTTGGGCAAATTATGATAAAATGGAGTATTACTATCAGATTTGCAGGTTCCCGAAAGAAACAGTTATTGCAAACTCTCGCACCGCTCGTATGCTGTGCTATGCCAAGAATATGACGGTTTCTGATCGAATGCTTCATTACATTATCTGCTATGTCCTCATTCCAAAGGATTCCAACCACTCTCAGATTAATGACTTAGAGATGCAACTTTTGTATGCAATCAAGAACCGCATAAGGGTCAAATGGATTCTGACCATCATGTATCATCTGCAGCAGCAACTTCAGTGCATCACATGGTTACCGTATGCTCGGTTGATTTCGAGAATTCTGGAGTTAACCGAACTAGACCTCAACAGGGAACCTTCCTCCAAGACGAAACCTACAACCAATGAGATCAATGAGATTAACATTGTCAAAAATACGGGTATCATCAAAGCGGCTGACGGTACCTATAGGTATGCCGATGACGGTCCTGTCCATCAAGCGTATCCAATTCCTGAAGGGGGTCTTACAAGTGAGTTTCTCTATACAACCATGATGAACCAGCATAGAGAGTCAATGAATATGCATAGAGAGACCTCTCGAGCCATTGCCTCCCTCAGAAACCTTATTCTTAACCCACCACATTCCAACACCCGAGTTGTGGACGAAGAGATTGAAGAAGAGGATGGTAGTGAAGAAGAGGAAGAAGATGATGTGGATATGCCTGATGAGGATCTTTAGAGAATATGTTGCTGTTGATGTCTTTTATTGCATTGCTTTCTAGTTTTTGATGTTTTATGCTTCCATTTATGTTTGAACTCTGTTTTTATTTTGGCATTGTAACTCGTACAATATTTGCAGCATTGCTGCCGTTTAATTTCATTATGCTTTGCTTCCATACTCTTGTGATTGCTTGCATTATTGGTCTGTCTAGTTTTCTTTCTTGAAAGCTCCTTCCTTTTTGCTTATGACAAAGGGGGAGAAGAGCTTTGGCTTTCTTATGTCTTGTTGTGCAGAATTTTTGCCTATGTATTCGATAAGGGGAGTTCATGGACATAGGGGAGAAAACAAGATCATTGCCAATCATCGTCAAAAATTGCACAAGACCATTTTGGTTGTCATCATCAAAAAGGGGGAGATTGTAGAAACAAGCTTCATCTCAAAGTTTTGATGACGTCAACATCAAGATCAAGAATATTTCATCTGTGCAAAAAGGCAAACGCTTTCAAAAGACCAAGATCAAGTGGAATGGAAGTGATCAACATTCAAAACGTCATGAACATTTGACTGATCAACTTTCAAGTTTTGGACACAAGCTATGGTATATCAAAATCCATTAATTTAATTGATATACAAGTGTTCAACATCTTTATCATTTGATCACATTGCATGAGCATATTTTTTTAAACTATTAGAATTGGTATAACATTGTTTTTATAAGTATTTTTCTGAAAAATAGCAGTGTTAACCGATTAACCATATAGGTTAACCGGTTAACCATTTCAAATTTTAAATATTCTGGTATAACGTTCCAGTGTAACCGATTAACCATATAGGTTAACCGATTAACACTGAACGTGTTTTGAAAAATGGCTTTGTTTTAAGTTCAAAAATGGTTTGAATATTATACCAGTTCATATTTTGAATTATACTCAAATATACCTTTTGGAAAATGTGTGTTTACACATATAAATTCAGAGTTTTTCAAATTGGAAAACAACCTCCAATAATCATTTTCAAAACATTATTTGAATCAAATTCACCACTTTCAAATACTTTTCAAATCTTTTCAAAAAGTGTTCATATTGATCATATCTTTTCATATGCATAGCATTGAACACTTGTGTTGAAATTAAAAGAGTGAATTTTGATCAGAAGGAGAAGATCAATCTCAACATTGATATTACCATTATTACTCTCAAATCAAAGTATTCAGATTACTTGTATTTTGACTTGTGATCCAGGATTGTTGGACACAAGGGTGAATGTTTACAAGAGGATTGATTGTTCTTGTACACTTGTTAATTTTTATTATTTGATAGTAGGCCTCACCGGTTGATGGTGTGATAGGTTGTACTTTATTAAACAATAGTGAAAACTCTCTTTCGTGTTGAAAGGGGAGTGGAGTACTCTCGGATTGTGAGGGGAACCACTATAAATCTTGGTGTCCACTTTCCTTTTACTTTCTACTGCATTCATCACCAAGAACCTAACAAGTAAAATTTCAAAAATACCGAAAAACCGGAAAAAGTCCCTAAAAGCCTAATTCACCCCCCTCTTAGGCATACTCTGTACTTACATGTACAGCACTAGAGACTATGACCTGGGAACGAATGCGTCGCATATCGTCCAAAGGACGTATACTAAACATTCTAGACGATTGAGAGGAGGCCGCTCAATTATCATTACCCAAGTAGCTTAAGGCTCGTAACGCGCTTATACTAACTTTCCTTTATTACGTTTTTTACTGTTGTTTCAAGATGAGAAGAGAGAGGGACAACTAAGGGGAGACTATCAAGTCCTAATGTTGTCATGCCAAGGATTCATCCTATGGTAGAGGTTTGAAACAGGGAACTCCTAGAAGTTATCATGCATAGGTTTCAACCTAAAGTTCTAATCATCACTTCCTTATCAAAGGAAGTGAGATTCCTAGGGGATCATGTCAATGGTAAACAGGAACAGATAAAGCATCAGCTTAAACAGTAAACTGTAAACGATTGTAAAATGCATGCAATGCAAGTGAGGGAGGAAATGTGTGTGAGGCATCAGCCTCCACAAGCTCGTCTCGACCTCAAGCCAGATATGAATAATTGCAGTCATAAAGGAAAATAAAATGCCATCAAGCAAATCAAAAACCACACAGGCAAGGGAGAAAGCTCTACCGAATACCCGCAAGCAAAGCCACACAGTAAAAATACAACCAAAGGGAGCAACTCAACCTCTAATGCAATCATGCTCGTAGCTTAAAACAATCTAAACATGAACTTATTCTAATGCATCAAGCAAATAAAACAAGTCACATCAATACAGTTGCACAGAAAGAAAAACAGACAGTCAAGAAAGCAAATCAACAGCTTCCACAGCTTCACAGCAAAGCAGTCTTCTGACAGCAGTTCAGTCCACAGTCTGTAACTGTTCTTCAAGTCCTTCATCTTCAAGGAATGAAAGGTACTCCATCTTCAAGCTTCAATCTTCAATAGGCTCCACCAAGAATGAAGAGAATAATCATCAGGAAAATTGGTTGATAATGGGAAGCAGACAGTAAACCATAGGAATCCTGTCTGACACTCAACCAGTTATTAGAGAAAGGCATCCTCAAAAATTCTACTCATTGTAAATGTCACACATCCCTCCAAAGGAGAGATGAGACTTTAACATGAGGACTTTGAATCATAGGATGAGAATGTAATGGGAACAAAACCAACCATTACTTGAAGAAATATATATTTCTAAAGCTCTCTCCTAAGGCCCTAATTTCCTAAGCTACTCAAAGCTAACAAAAAGGAAGGAAAACTTCAATCCAAGCTCCACTAGCCACTTCACACAAGCTTCATCAAGTCCTTGATATCTTCCAATGAGATCCAGAAGCCCACTATGCAAGGAAGCCCAACTTTGATTCCAATCCACATCAATCATCAACATTGAAGCACCAAATGAACACACAAGTAGAATATTCTATCAAAAATACCAAAACACATTCTAAAAATCTGATTATTTTTCTAGGGGATTATGCATTCGTTAATAACCTATAGTTAAAAAATCAGGACGTAATTCATCCTCTAAGTCCTCCAACAAAATTCTAAACTTCAAGGTATCAGACCTAAACCCTAAAAGGGAGCTCCTAAAGTTCTAGTCCTAAAACAGCGCCTAACTTCATCACAAAAATGTGAGAAAAATCTAAGGGGAGCATACATATCTAACCTAATCACAAGACAAAAATCAAGCACAAACTCAATACCAAATGCTCAAACAAAATTCACCAAACAGATGAAGCAATTAATACAATTTTATTATCAAATAAAATGAAAATAAATGCTAATCCTAATCTTTTTGTTTCTAAATTTTTAAATTCATTCATGAATCAGGGGAAAAAACTCAGAATTAATTGACTAATTTTTCTATTTTTAATGGATTAAAACCAAACAAACCAAAAATAGAGAAAATAAGAAAAAGAAATAGAAATTAATAAGGGGCGCGTGGTGAATAGCAATTAAATCCAGTTCAGATCTTGGGTTGGGCCCGAAAGGGGGGGTGTGAGTATCAATCTCAGTACTAAGCCCAGACAATTCACTTAATCAAACGCTGCATTTGGAATTGGGATTACGTGGCATAGCTTTGCTCACACGATGCAATTACCAGTCAACTGATCCAATGAGTCCTCATGTTGCCAGCACATTAATGAAAACGGTGCGTTTTGCTTCAGTCAAAGTCAGCAACCAAAATTCAATCATGGCCATGGATGGTGAGTACTGAGTCAAGTCTTCAGCAAGATCCAAGGCTCAGGTGCATCTTCTCCATTTGAACTTCAGTTTGGGGGAAAAACACAGTCGGTGGCCCAGACGGTGGCGCCACTGTCTTCTTCGGAGAAGACATTTACACAGCTCACCAAAAATTCACAAACCATACATCATTCTCTCTAGAATTCAATGTTGATCACGAATATATCCTTAGAATCATCTAAATCCCTATGGATTTTCAAACTCGATAGCACTTTCAAAATGTGCATCAATCTTGAATATCATCAGAACCTCAATTAATTGCACAAATGTAATCCTCATCTTATGGTGATTATTCTACATTATCCAATCTTGATTAACAGTCCAAGAGTTGCTTGATTCGAGCCTCAACAAAAATTGATCATCAACTTATTTTGTCTCTAATTCACCAATTTTTGATCCTAAATCCAACTACATGTCACCAGTATCCTAACCACCTATAGAATGCTAACTATCTCTACCTAAATCAAGAACAAAAGTGAAATGTACCAACCTGTGTTCAAGCTTGTAACAGAGGTAGTTCTTGCACTCTTCAGCCTTCAAGAAAGTGCAGATACACTCCAAATCACTTGATGAACACAATGAAACCTTCAATTGATCTTGATTTGGCCTTGAAATCAGAATTCGATTCTCACTTGCACCTCTGAAATTTCAACTTCACTCTCTGCTTCAGGCTTCAATCTTCACCAAAAAATGAATTGAATGCATTCATAGGCTTATATAGGATGTAACTGAATGATCTAGATCCTTCTCAAAGGTTCAGAATGAGAATTTCAATTTTTAATTTCTCTTCAATATCTCATTCATGGCAGTCACGATATCTCTGCTATTTCTCCTTCAGGAAGCTCTCATTGCACTCCTTGTGAACCACTGAACTTGAATGGTGGGGATTCATCCCTTGTTTTCATCCCATGGCTTGGATTTGAGATGTAACTTCTTCATGAAGTATCAAGGCAAAAGGACATGAAAATGAGCTCACACCTAAATTCTAATAATGTCATTGTTTCCAAAATGTATTTTCCATTCAAAAAATGCTATTATTTTGCCTCATTTGCTCACATAACATTTATTTTGAATTTTTGGTCTTTAATTCTCTTTAATTCTTCCTTTTTCACAATTTCTTGAATCAAGTCTCTCCTTGAGCCATTTCAATGCCTCCTTGATACATGGTCAAAGTTAAAACCCCATTTTGAGCAACTTTAAAGTTGCACAAAATTTCATTTGAGATGTCTAAGTTGGTGAAAATGACCCATAACCAAAAATGACCCATAATCACAACTTCCCAAAATACCCTTGACTTGTCAAAGCCATAACTTGAGTTCTAAAAATCCTATCAAGGACTTCTAGCACTCTATGGAAAGCTAAGAGAATAAGGAACAACATTCATGCTGACCAAAAGTTCATAGGAATCATCCTTCTAGGGCAAAAGTGTCATGCAAGTTGGGTAACTTTCAAGCTCCAAATTCACATGCCTCAGATGACTTGTAACTTGTCTGGCTCATAACATGAGTTATATAAACCCTATCAAGGACTTCTAGTACTCAAATTAAATCTAAGATCATGCCCTACAACAATCATGTTAGGGTCAAGATGAGATGACAATCATATCTTGAGCTAAATTTCCTTGAAGACAGGGGTCAAACTAGGGGATTTTACACTGTCAAGTCTTAGAAACCCTAGCCTAAAACTTCTCAAACTCCTCAATCATGATGAGTTTACCCTGGAATCATACTTATAACATCTCTATGTATCAATCCATGATCACATGGCTCTTGAATTAAGTCTCAACTTCCTTCAAATCATCAGTTGACTTAGGGTTGACCCAGTCAAACCCTAGTTGCACCACTCATGGCTGAGCCTTCTTAATCTTGCACAATGACCTGTCTAGGCCTCAAAGTGATCTTCAACACTTCTCATGAGCTCTCTCAAGACCTCAAGTCCATCCTCATGGCCTCAGAATCATCTGATGACTTCCCACAACTCTCAAGTTAGGAGACCTACACACTTGGCTTCAATCACTCTCTCTGAGGATCTTTTAACTTCTCTGGTAAGGATATCAAACCTTGATCACTTGAACAACCTTCTTAGCTAGCCTCACAGTCTTGTATAGCTCTTAATTGGTAATCATACCTCTTGATCTCCTGCATATATGTCATTGAAATGCAAATGATAATGCTAATGTGAATGCAATGAAACACAAGCTAGGTAAAGAAATGTTGGGCAAATTTTGGGGTGCAACAGCTGCCCCTATTCAAACGGCTTGGACCTGACTAGGTGAGAAGCGAACGACTCTCAAACAATCAAGGTAAAAGATGGTTGAATACCAACAAACCCGAAAATTTTCCAACTGCACAAGTACACGGTACTCTGATGGGACAAACTTTCGGAAACTGAAATAATAGCTGCACGGCGACTGGCTGGAGAAATACTGATCTGAACCTCCATCAGGATGATTCTCTGATTCTATCTGATATCATTGCATCCTCAAATCATCGAGGGATCACCGGGTACACAGTAACTGGTGATTTTCCAACCGTACAGGTAAACGATACCCTGATTGGTAGGAACATCTTCAAAACTGAACATGACAGTTGCACGGCAACTCTGCTGGGGAATTGGTCACACGGTAAACGGTGAAAGGTCTAATCTCAAATCTCCTTCAGGATGATCATCTGATTTTGCTATAGATCTTCATCCTCAAGTCATCAAGGGATCACCAGTTACACGGTAACTGGTAATGGATGGTCGATTATGCCGTCAGGCATTCTGCGTCATAGCAGAAGAATTCCTTATCGTCGCCTATGGACTCATCATGTCGCTAGGAACGTCGACAACATCTTCGTCGAACTTCATCAGTAAGTCAATAAGGGATCACCGGTTACTCGGTAACTGGTGAATGGCTACTCTCAAATCTCCATCGGGATGATTATCAGATTTCGCTACAGCTTCTTCTTCAAGTCATCAAGGGATCACGGGTCATTCGGTAACCGGTGATACATAGCTGAAATTACCGTCAGGCATTCTGCGACACTGCGGCAGAAGGATTCCTCGGGACTCATCAGGTCATTAGGAACTTTTTAACAATCAAGTTAATTATGCCGTCGGGCATTCAAAGAAATTTTCGGGCGTCAGCCGGACTTCGCCAGTAAGTCAGAAACAGAATCCTCGGTCAATCATGAACCAATAGGGATATCCAAACTTCTACCATCAGGCACTCCACGTCAGCTGAGATAACTGCTTGGACATCGCAGTTGGACTTCATCAGTAAGTCTGGAAATGGGATCCTTAGTCAATCACGGACAAATAAGGACATACATTCTTTTGCCGTCAGGAACTCCACGTCAGCTGAGATAACTGCTTGGACATCGCAGTTGGACTTCATCAGTAAGTCTGGAAATGGGATCCTTAGTCAATCACGGACAAATAAGGACATCCAAACTTCTACCATCAGGCACTCCGCGTCAGCTGAGATAACTGCTTGGACATCATAGTTGGACTTCATCAGTAAGTCTGGAAATGGGATCCTTAGTCAATCACGGACAAATAAGGACATACATTCTTTTGCCGTCAGGAACTCCGCGTCAGCTGGGGAGAATTGATTTGCCATCGCAGTTAGACTTCATCAGTAAGTCTGGGGTTTTGGCACTGCTGCCGGACTTCAATCATCAAGTCTTCAAGGGAAGTTTCAACTTCGCCGTTCAGAAACCTGCTGGGGATGACACATCCCCGCTGGGGATTCTGGAGAACTATCAAGTAACTTTGCTTCGGGGATCCAGAAATCTTTCTGGATGAATCAACTCTGCTGAGGAATTCAAGAATCATCTTGGACAAATAACTCCGTCGGGGACTTCAAGAATCATCCTGAACCAATAACTCTGCTGGAGATTTTAGGAATCATCCTGCGCAAACACTCTGCCGGGGATTCTAAGCATCAACTTGAGCAACCAACTCTGGCGACTTCACCGGGGATTTTTAAGAATCATCTTAAGCATACAACTTCGCTGGGGAATTCAAGAATCATCTTGACCAAACCATTCTGCGGAGGAACACCTGCAAAACAAGAACGATCACGACCTAGCTCATGTTTCATATGCATATGTTTGACTAAGGCGCAATGCTCCACACAGTGGAAATGCTACGCATTTTTTAGGGTAAATGCTATGCAATCATGCAAAATGCTACGACCCCATCAGCAAAATAAATGCTGAAGGGAGAACCCTCATGTCAAGGAGAAGAAACCACTCGGGTAGGGAGGAGGAATCATCCTGCCGAGGAGAAGAAGTCACACCAATCTCAATTGGATTCTTCCTGGGGAAACGAACTTCAGTCGACTGCTGCAGAGGAACAAAGTTCTACGAGAACTGGGACCTGCTCAACCAGGTATTCAAACCACAAACTGCTGAGGAAAACAATGTCAATCGCAGAAATAAACTGCACGGCCTTCGCGGCAAAACTTTCCTGGAGATAACAACTCCGATGGGGAAATACAGCCTCAGCTATTCAACACTCTACTGGGGAGCACCAATCATGTCCTGAACGCTTTCCAAGGACTCGGCTCTCTTGGGGATTTGCCAACTCGGCTGGGGAGGAAGGAATCGTCCTGCTTGAATAAATCCTACCAGCCGAGGAGGATATGACTCTGTGGGGAACTTTCAATTCCGCTGGAGACTTCAGTCTGGACCATCGAAAGCTGTACACATGCGAATAGTCTTCTACGAGAAAAATGCACTTTGACCCAGTGCTGGGGAATGAACATACACTTCAGCGCATGACTCATCTAGGGAGATGGTGATCCTGCCTCAGGATGCATCTGGTTGGGGAGAATCTATCTCTTCTTGGGAAGACATATCAACGCTTACCATCCCATGTTCAGACTCCGTGGGGAAACACCGCTGAACTTGCCGGGGGAGAAGGAATCATCCTGCTCGGGAGCACATACGGCGTACTGCCTGGGATATGCTATACCTGCAACAACACAAACAAACTGACAAGATACCCTTCTCAAAGGGACCTATCAGGGTTATCATCCTGCGACAATGTTCAAGCAATTCATTGTTTCAACAATCAGTGGCCTAGGCCAGTAAGTTTATGTATGCGCATTTTATCAAAAACATCGGCGTTCTTTTTCGCAAACAAAATAGATAAATGCTTAAACAAGCAAACAGAATTATTGAATAGTATACATTTCATTGATAACGACCCCTGAATGGGCAAAAATGTTTTACAACAGATGCAAGCTCCTGGAATGAGGCAGCTGCGTAAGCATAAAAACATAAATGTACATCAGTATATACACAAATGTCGGCAATGTGGCGTAGACGAACACCATGATTTGATCCCTCTATGACCCACTCGACTTCGATACTTCTCCGACGCTTCAGCTTCAGAAGAGATTGATTCATATAAACGGCCCTCAGGTCTTCCAAAACACTAAACAATGAAAGTCCATACGCGGAACGCAGTCATTTTCTTTTTCAAATCCCTAACTTTTGCCTGAATCGCCCTTCCGGGTTTTCGATTCACCGGGATACCCTTTTTTGCCAAAGTCGCCCTTCCAGGTTTTCGACTTTGCGGGTGTACATTCTTTTCATTTATATCCCTAATTTTTGCCCGAACCTTTTCCTTTTTTATGGTTCGCCAGGATGCCCCATTTTTGCCTGGATATTCTTTTTCTTTCCAGCGGGTCGTTTTTTAAGCAAAGTATTTTTTAACTGCGTCCGCATTCACCGGGGATGCAAAATCTTCGCCGTCCATCGTGGACAACAACAAGGCTCCTCCTGAGAAGACCTTGCTGACAATGTACGGACCTTCGTAATTGGGAGTCCACTTGCCCCGATGATCGGAGTGTGGAGGAAGAATCTCCTTCAGGACGAGATCACCCGTCTGAAAGCTTCTAGGACGTACCTTCTTATCGTAAGCTTTCTTCATTCGGCTCTAGTACAGACGACCATATGCAATCGATGCTAACCTTTTCTCGTCCATCAGGCTGAGTTGGTTTAGTCGGTTCTTAATCCATTCTTCCTTATCGAGTTTCACGTCAACCAAAACTCGTAAAGAAGGAATCTCAACTTCTAACTGTAGAACAACTTCCATACCGTACACCAGTGAGAAAGGAGTTGCCCCGATTGATGTACGTATTGTCGTACGATAACCGTGCAATGCAAATGGAAGCATCTCGTGCCAATCCTTATAGGTCACAACCATCTTCTGTACAATCTTCTTAATGTTCTTATTGGCCGCTTCAACGGCGTCATTCATCTTCGGCCGGTAAGGAGATGAGTTGTGGTGTTCAATCTTGAAACTTTGGCATAGCTCCTTCATCATCTTGTTGTTCAGATTCGAACCATTATTAGTAATGATCCGCTCGGGAATTCCGTATTGACATATGATGTCCCTCTTTATGAATTTAGCCACCACCTGCTTGGTCACGTTAGCATACGAGGTTGCCTCCACCCACTTGGTGAAGTAGTCGATGGCTACTAAAATAAAGCGATGACCGTTAGATGCAGTGGGCTCGATCTTGCCTATCATGTCGATGCCCCACATGGAGAACGGCCACGGGGAGGACATGACATTCAACGGGCACGGCGGCACATGAATCTTATCAGCATAAATCTGGCATTTATGACATCTCTTCGCGAATTTAAAGGAATCCGACTCCATCGTTAGCCAGTAATATCCTGCTCTCAGGATCTTTCTTGTCATAGCATGCCCGCCGGCGTGCATACCAAATGCGCCCTCATGGACTTCTTCCATGAGCATACTCGCTTCTTTCTCATTTACACATCTGAGTAGCACGAGATCGTGGTTTCTTTTATAGAGAACTCCATCAGGATTGAGATAAAAATTTCCAGACAGCCTTCTCAGAGTCTTCTTATCCTGGGTTGACGCTCCCGCAAGATACTCCTTAGTCATAAGGAAGGTATGGATGTCATGGAACCATGGCTTGCCATCGGAGGCTTCCTCGATCACAAAGACGAATGCAGGTCTATCAAGACGAGAAAGGACAATTCTTGGAGCTTCATTCCAAAAATTGACTTTATACATTGAAGCCAACATGGCTAAGGCATCATCCATCTAATTTTCAGCTCTGGGCACATGATGGAGTTTCACTCGATCAAAGAACGGAAGCAGCCTTCTGGCATAATTCATGTACAGCACCAAATTTGATTGACGAGTCTCCCACTCCCCTTTAATCTGGTTAATCACAAGTGCCGAGTCACCATATACATCTAGGTTCTTGATTCTCAAATCAATTGCTTCTTCTAGACCCATGATGCATGCTTCATATTCTGCTTCATTATTGGTGACCGGAAACGTCAGTCTTGCAGTGAATGGGATGTGGGACCCATGGGGGGTCGTGATGATCGCCCCAATGCCACTTCCGTAAGAATTAACCGCCCCGTCAAATATCAATTTCCATTGGGATTTCCTATCTAGACTCTCGTCGGGCAACGGTTCATCACAATCTTTCACCTTGAGAAACATGATATCCTCATCAGGAAATTCAAACTTCATCGGCTGATAATCCTCGATTGGTTGTTCGGCAAGGTAGTCAAACAATACGCTTCCCTTGATGGCCTTCTGGGAAACATACTGAATGTCATATTCTGTCAACACCATTTGCCATCTGGAAATCCTGCCCGAAAGCGCTTGCTTCTCGAAGACGTACTTGATCGGATCCATCTTCGAAATCAGCATGGTTATGTGATTGAGCATGTACTGTCGTAAACATTTGGCAGCCCAGGTGAGTGCACAACACGTCTTCTCCAGCATTGAATACCGCGATTCATAGTCTATGAACTTTTTACTCAAATGGTAAATGGCATGCTCCTTTCTGCCCGTCTCGTCGTGTTGACCGAGAACACACCCCATACTATTCTCAAGAACTGTCAAGTACATGATTAGGGGTCTTCCGACCACTGGGGGTATCAAGATGGGAGGTTGCTGTAGATACTGTTTTATCTTATCAAATGCCCTCTGGCAATCCTCGTTCCAGATAATCGCCTGATCTTTTTTCAGTAGTTTGAACATCGGTTCACACGTGGCTGTGAGCTGAGAAATAAACCTTGCAATGTAGTTTATTCTGCCCAAGAAACCACGAACTTCTTTCTCGGTTTTTGGCGCTGGCATTTCTTGTATTGCTTTTATCTTCGCAGGATCAACCTCAATGCCTCTTTCATTCACGATAAACCCCAGTAGTTTTCCAGACCATACTCCGAAAGTACACTTGTTAGGATTCAGCGTCAACCTGAATTTCCTAAGCCTCTCAAAAAGTTTTAGCAAATTGACCAGATGTCCCTCCTCCGTTTGGGACTTCGCAATCATGTCATCAACAAAGACTTCAATCTCATGATAAATCATGTCATGAAACAAAGTGACCATTGCTCGTTGGTAAATGGCCCCTGTTTTCTTCAGACCGAAGGGCATTACCTTGAAGTAAAATATTCCCCAAGGTGTAATAAACGTAGTTTTCTCCATATCCTATGGCGCCATCTTGATCTGATTGTAGCCGGAGAAGCCATCCATGAACGAAAATACGGAGAACTGAGCTGTATTGTCGACCAACACATCAATATGAGGGAGCGGGAAATCATATTTAGGGCTCGCCCTATTCAAATCCTGATAATCGACGCACATTCGCACCTTACCGTCCTTCTTCGGTACAGGCACTATGTTGGCGACCCACAGAGGGTAAGTAATGACCACTAAGAAGCCAGCATCAAGCTGCTTTTGCACTTCTTCTTTGATCTTAACGGCCATATCTGGTCGTGTCCTCCTAAGCTTCTGCTTAACGGGAGGACAATCTTCTTGCAGCGGCAAGTGATGGACCACGATGTCAGTATCAAGTCCGGGCATATCTTCGTATGACCAAGCAAAGATGTCACTATACTCTCGAAGCATCTTGACTAATCTCTGCTTGACATCACTCTGCAATGCAGCCCCTATCCTGACGTTCCTGACCAGTTCCTCAGAACCCAGATTCACAATCTCAATCTCTTCCTCGTGAGGCAGAATAACTTTCTCTTCTTGTTTCAACAAGCGGGCCAACTCTTCGGGTAGGTCTTCGTCTTCATCAATCTCTTCTTCAGCTTGATAGATCGAGCAATCGAAGTCGAAGTGAGTCGTAGAAGGTCCAGAGTCGATGTCATCTGCTATGTGGATCCTGCAATAACAAGGGTTAAGCTTAAAACAAGGATATGCAGGTTAGCACAAACCCTATTGCCATTTTATTGTTTTTCAAAACAAATATAAAACAGGAATACCAGAGATCACAACATTTGAATTTGAAGAAAAACTCCTTTTGATTTATTGGTAAAATGCATGTACATAATCAAACAAGGCCCTGACAATAAAACCACTATGCCCCGGGTAGGACATAGGGTTGTACAATAATTGGAGAAAGTAAATCATTACTCTTTGCCTGTCACTTGGATGGTATCCCTGATGGACCAGTTGGTGAGGCTCTGGCCTGGTTTGCTTGGCTAGATCCAAGAGTCCAGGTCGCAATCGCTGTCTTCGCCGTCTTCAGACATTGCGTTGACACTTTCGAATATCACCCCGCCACTGGTAGACTGGACCGGCCCTTTACCTCGTGACGTACTGTGAGAAGTGGAGGCTTCATCCGTAGGACAGTATCCTAACCCAAACTTGTCCTGTTTGTTAGGTATTTCTAGAACATGCCCCCAGCCTGGGGTAGATCCGGCTTGAACAACGGCCCGGGCTTCCTTGAAGGAAGAGAGAGTCATCTCTGGTTTCTCAGTCATCACTGGAGTTATGTCTTTGACCTTAACATCTTCGAACGCCTGACGTAGGGTTTCGTGGATTTCCCCATCCATCTCAACATATTTGAAGGACGGCAAATGGCTCACCATTATATCTTCCTCGCCACAAACAGTTACAATGCTGCCCCCTACAGCATACTTGAGCTTCTGGTGCAATATGGAGGTCACGGCACCAGCAGAATGGATCCATGGCCGGCCTAAGAGACAGTTGTAGGCTGGCATGATGTCCATGATATAGAAGACTACGTCGAAAGTTTCCGGCCCAACTTGGATTGGCAGAGTTACCTCTCCAAAGACATGACGCTTGGTTCCATCGAAAGCCTTCACAGCCAGATCACTAGGTGTGCAAATCAATCCTCTCGTATCTAGCTTCATCAATGCCTTCTTCGGAAGAACATTGAGCGATGACCCAGTGTCCACCAACACGTGAGCCATAACTATTCCCCTGCACTCTATCGAGACGTGCAGGGCACTGTTGTGGTTTCTTCCCTTCGGCTCCAGGTCTGTGAATCCTAACCCGTTTCCAGCATTCACGTGGGCTACTACCCCTTCCAACTGATTGATTGACCGAGATCTCCTACGGTACATACGTGGCATTCAAAACCTTTAACAGCGCGTTACGATGTGACTCCGAACACAGCAACAAATTCAGGATGGAGATTTTCGAAGGTGTTTGATGGAGGTGATCGACGATCTTGTAATTACTCTTCTTGATCAACCTCATGAACTCTTCAGCGTCCTTTACAAGTAAGTCCTTCTCTACCCCACGAGGGGTTTCCTCAACGACTTTACTCTTTCCCTTGTCAGTTTTCTCAACTTTGTCCGCTTTGTCTACCACAATCTCAGGTGGAGCAAATACTCTTCCGCTACGTGTGATTCCGCCAGTTCCCACTAGGTTATCCACAGACTGCCCATATGGTTCCAGTTCCAATTTATGTCCGTTACAGTAGACGTCTGCCCCATAGTGCCATGGGACAACATTGGTGCTTTCAAAAGGTATCGGCCCAGCCTTTGTGATGGTAATTGTGGGCGGCCTGGGCGCAGAAATGGTTATTGTCTGGCGAGGGATGGGGATGGTGGCAACCTCATCATCCTGTTTCAGCATTACCTCTCCAGATCCACGTTCGGCCCTTCGGCTAAACTACAAGATTCCTTCGGTCATCAGACTCTAAATCCCCACTATCAACTGTTCACAGCCATCAGGACGAGTCGCACAACCCATACACAATTCTCCACAGCCCGGAAAGAAGCCTCTTTTTATCAGCTTGGCTTTAACGAAGCTAAGCGGTGTCTTCAGATCCTTGACATCAGTCAATAAATCTAAGTTCTCTTGTTCAATAATGGCATTCACCCCACCTCCCCTATGGTTAGGCATAGGGTTCTTTGTGACATTCGGCACATTATCTGAGAAATTGATGATCTTAGCATCCACCATATCTTGCACCTTGTGCTTGAAGGCTTTGTAGTTTTCTATCGTGTGGCCGGGTGCCCCAGAGTGGAAATCGCATGTTGCATTCGCATCATAACCCTGCGGAGGTGCCCCTGTCAAGGGAGCCAGGGTTCTTTTCTGGACTAACTGTAACTGAAGCAGAGTTTGTAATAGCTGAGCATAAGACATGGGCGGTGTCTCAAGGTGACGACTTGCCAGAGGCACCCTATTCTGATACCTTCTGTACCCTTGCTGATTTGGCTGCTGCTGCTGCTGGGGTTGCTGGACAGCGGGGATGGTTATGCTTGCCACCTGCTGGCGCTGGCCCTTACCTTTTCTCCGACCGTTAGACACGGCGCTCGTCTCTCCTTCACGCCTTTTGTTGTTGTACAATTTCTTTCCTCCTCCAGCTGAGGATAGATCACCACCTTGAATTTTTCCCAATTTGATCCCATTTTCAACGTGCTCGCCAGTAATGATGAGATCTGAGAAACTCCCCGATATACCGCTAACCAATTTCTCGTAATAGACCCCCGGGAGAGTGGCTACAAACATCTCAACAAGCTCTCGTTCAACCATCGGCGGCTGAACTCTAGCTGCTAATTCACGCCATCGCTGGGCGTATTCTTTGAACCCATCGTTGTTCCTCTGTGACAAATTCTGCAGTTGAACCCGGTTCGGAGCCAAGTCACTGTTATACTGATAATGGTTCACAAAGGCCTCAACAAGTTCTTTCCATGTGCGCACACTAGTGGGTTCCAAACCCATGTACCACTCCAAGGATGGCCCAGACAAGCTATCCTGAAAGAAGTGCATCAGTAGCGTCTCGTCTTCAGAGTGAGCGGACATCTTTCGGTAGTATGACCTTAAGTGGACACGAGGGCAAGTGGTGCCCTTGTATTTTTCAAAGTCGGGTACCTTGAATTTAGGAGGCACCTTGAAATCATAAATCAATCCCAGTTTAGTCATGTCGACACCCATAGTGTTCTGGTTCTCGAAGTTCTTCATTTTGTCCTCTAGTGCTTTAAACCTTAGATGTGCTTCAGCAGTCAGTTCTCCCTCAGCACTCCTCTGTGAGAACAAATCTTCTTGGCGATCTTCTAGCCATGGCTGAGGCCCATACAGATTTCCAGCACCTGTGTTGCCATTGCCTAGTCCAGTGTTGCCATTAGCTTCAAAGTTTCCATTACCGACGCCATTCGTATTACCATTGAGCTCGATGTTAGTGATCACGTTATCGTTACCACTTCCATTCCCCCCGGTCACGGGGATGTCCCCCTGAGGAGTTTCAACAGGTGGAGGGACTGGAACGCTCCCTCCATGCAGCACACCGTTGCTATCAACTCTTGAGATCAGAGGTTGGACCAATGTTCTGAGCTGGTCTTGACCGTTGGCAACCACTTGCATGAGTTCCATGAAGCGGTCCATCCTCTCTCGGAGTTCCTGGACGTCAGTTTGCACTTGTTCCATTGCTCTAGCTTGATTCGCTCTAGTTGGATAGCGGTGGATTGGTCTTCGGTCAATCCTGGAATAACCTGCATACACAAAGGGTTAGAAAAACGACAAAGTGCTCGTCATGCAAATGCAAACGTGTGTCTGTGCCTTGGGGAGATTCCCCCCGATCCTAGTTTCCGAGACAAATAAAGTCTATCATCCAATCATGGAAAAGGAATCCTCATATATTCATCTGAATAGCCCGCTCGGGTAGCGTACAACTGTAATCACATACAACTGAAGCAATAAGGCATGACCCCAACCAACAAACTTGGCGGTGATCAGCATATCAATGCATCAAATGTACAAAAAGAGATACAAAAGATCAGGTGCGGCCACGGGCACGCAAATCTTCTATCAACCTCTTTGTAGCGGGAAGATCTGGCTGAGTAAGCAAACCCTGGGCCAGCAGGTCCCTCTGCCTGATGATATCTGGGAGGTTCTCGGCAACGCTCCTAGCAATACCTTCTTCAGAATGGCTCTCGGATCTACTCCTCTTAACATCAGCCCGAAGTTGAAAATATTGTAAATTCGCCTCGGCCTCAGCCAATTTGTACTGGACGTCTCTTCGCAGGGAGGCTTCAGCCTCTATCTTCTTGTCTTTCACCGTAATCCGAGCTTCTAGCTCGGCTACTTGCTGCTTCAGCTTTTCTTCCTGCTCTTTGTATTTGGCTAGGGTTCTTCTCCAGACCCTCTCGTATTGGGTTAGCTTCCGGTACACTCTGTCCAGATCCTGTTTCTTGGTTGTCAACACGCCATGTACTGACTTTAGGTCCAACCCCAGACGCTCCCTAGCATCAGTTTCTTTGGTCAGGTTGGAGCCTAGATGGTTGATCATCTCAGTCTGCTTCTTTCTGGTATAAACGACTTCACTTTTCTCTTTCCGAAGTTGAGCGATCTCTTTCTCCAACTCTTCGTTGGCTTTTCGATGCTCTTCCTTCTCTTGGAGTACCTGATTGAATTTCTGAATATCAATTGTAGTAGGCTCTTTGTGCACAGGAGGATACAATGGTTCCACAACAGGAAACAGCATTAGAAACTTGGCGGCTCTTTCTCGAACCCAAGTCACATACGGATCAAAGGCCTTGTTGTTGCTTTTTCCCAGCAAGAATTTCCCCTTCCGGTGAATTTTGCTCCAAGCATTTTGTACCTTGACCAAAGTGTCACCTTCAAGCAACCATGTGAGATACAAAGATTCATGTATCTCTTCCTCTTCAGGAGGACCTCGTAGTGCATACCCGAACTGTCGTACCAGCAGAGATGGATTATAGTTGATACATCCATTCCTTCCGACCAAGGGGACGTTAGGAAAGCCACAACAGCTATGTACAATATCTTTGCCCAGTAGATCTCTATCAAACCAGATAATATTGTCAGCAGTCAAACCCATCAAACGTGTGGACCAAGGTGAAGACTCAGCAGAATCAATGAACGGCCCCGACTTAGGAAGATGGCTAGCAAACCACTTATACAGTAAAGGAGCACAACATGCCACGTTCTTCCCCTTTCTGTTTTCATTCTTGCTGTGAACTGAATGGTAGATGTCTCCGAGGAGAGTGGGCACTGGATTCCCGGAGGTAAATATATGGCAAGCATCCATGCTTATGAAGTCCGGATGACTTGGGAATAGCACGATCCCATAGATACAGAGGGCTAAGAAGGAATTGAACACATCCCAGCGACCCTTCTCGGCAAACTTTCGGGCTTTTTCCATCAGGAAAGGCAAAGGGAAACCATGAACTCCAATCTTTCTGGATACCATCCCTTCCAACTCAGATTCATCTACATGAAGAGCGTCAATCAACTTACTCAATTTAGGTTCACCCTCAACACGGTAATAAGGCATTTGATTCAACAAAGGCACCCCCAACAGGTCAGAGTACTCCTCCAGGGTCGGAGCTAGGACATAGTCTAGAAACAGGAAGCATCTGAGCTGTGGGTCGTAAAACTGCAGCAGAGCGTATAGGCCATTCAACTCGTACGTAGGAAGCTTATACACAATACCCAGAAATCTCCCATAACTCTTTCTGAAACTCTCCATCACTGTCTTATCAGCCAAAGAAATCAAAGCTCGTAACTCTCGGATGTCAGGTGTTGGTAGCTTGTAAGTCACTGTCTTCTTCAGAGGTGCCATATCTGCCATGAGGATAAAGATCACTAGAACCAGGGGAGAAATATGCACCTGCAACACTGACACACGTTAATGACATGCAAATGAGGATGCAGACAATGCAAAATGCAATTATGCAGCAGGAGATCAAGATGACTGTGCTGTTGAGGAGATGAAGGCTCTGTATCAACAAAACCGCAATACTGCTCTGTCAAGAACAACCATATCTCTGATGAGAAGAACCCCTTATACCAGACCATAAATCTGCTCTGTCAAGAACAACCATATATCTGATGATGAGAACCTCTGATACCAACAAAACTGATTCACTGTCAAGAAAACCAGGTAGTCTGAAGGTTAAGGTTTCCTGCAACAAACCCGACCCTGCTCACAGGTATGGACTTAATCACAGAAAAGGTTCAGCATCCTATGCAGTCATCAACGTCACAGACTTTCAAGAAACGATGATACGATACCCAGGAGGTGTGGCATCATCATCTCTTGAAGCGGCCTCACTTAGCTGAATTCCAAATGATCGGTTCCCAAAGTCGACAATCCTCAGATCCAACAACCCCTCGAGTCCAAAGCACCGATAGGAAGCCATCAAAGAGAACCTCGTCTGAGTGTGGATTACATGGGAACTGATGCAAGCAAAGAAAGCACGTCCTCCACTAACCCACTCTAATACTATGTAGCTCTCAAGCCTGGGTCTGGCTTCTCACTCATCAGAATGCCCCTCCCACAACAGCACAGATAATCATATCATACTGAAAATAAAGTGCGGGAAATAAAATGCGATAAATAAAACAACCCAACAAGTAAACATACAAGCGCTAGGATTGACTCTCGCAGGGGACATTGGATCCCTAAATTGACTTGCATAAGGGACGTTGGATCCCAGGAAACTATCAAGTCCCAAGCAGAGTCGCCAGCTGTCGCTAACGCGAAAATAAGGTGTCGGCAAAACAAAAGAGTCGCCACCTTTCGTTATTTATCCCTCAGAGCGGGAAAGGAAACGATTGGAGAAACCTGACGAAAAAGGTATAAGACAAGGTCATCGCAACCGTTGTCTGGGTTCGGGAGTCGGTTACGCAAGGGGAAGGTGTTAGCACCCCTCACGTCCATCGTACTCGATGGGATCCACGCTTGTTGTGTTTATCTGAAGGGTTTATTTACTATCTACCTATCAAGGCTGGTCTAAAAAGAAAATAAAATGACTCGGCAAAGCATCGCGCTTTATGCCTACGTATTCTCATCAGAGAATGAGAAATCAGAGTCAACGTAGTTCGGCTAACTACGGGTTACGGGGAAGGTGGCTCGCCAATACATCAGTATTGTGCCTATGTACTCTCAACAGGTATGAGAGATCAGAGCTTATGTAGTTCGGGATAATACGGATTACAGGAATTCGGATTCATCTGTTTTATCGAGTAGGGTTAACAAACAGTTCCAGCAGTTTGGTGTACGCAACTCGACCCTCTGAGACTTAGGCGTTACCGTTTACGGTAGAACTGGGAGTTAACGACACTCTTTTCTTCAGAAAAGCTTCCTTTGAATTATAGGCCCACAAGGCAAAAAGGTTTGAAGTTTTTTTTCTGTCTTTTACGGAAGAACTGTTTTTTAGTTGTCTGTAGTTTGTACATCACTAGAGACTATGACCTGGGAACGAATGCGTCGCAAATCGTCCAAAGGACGTATACTAAACATTATAGACAATTGAGAGGAGGCCGCTCAATTATCATTACCCAAGTAGCTTAAGGCTCGTAACGTGCTTATACTAACTTACCTTTATTACGTTTTTTTACTGTTGTTTCAAGATGAGAAGAGAGAGGGACAACTAAGGGGAGACTATCAAGTCCTAATGTTGTCATGCCAAGGATTCATCCTATGGTAGAGGTTTGAAACAGGGAACTCCTAGAAGTTATCATGCATAGGTTTCAACCTAAAGTTCTAATCATCACTTCCTTATCAAAGGAAGTGAGATTCCTAGGGGATCATGTCAATGGTAAACAGGAACAGATAAAGCATCAGCTTAAACAGTAAACAGTAAACGACTGTAAAATGCATATAATGCAAGTGAGGGAGGAAATGTATGTGGGGCATAAGCCTCCACAAGCTCGTCTCGACCTCAAGCCAGATATGAATAATTGCAGTCATAAAGGAAAATAAAATGCCATCAAGCGAATCACAAACCACACAAGTAAGGGAGCAGAGCTCTACCGAATACCCGCAAGCAAAGCCACACAGTAAAAATACAACCAGAGGGAGCAACTCAACCTCTAATGCAATCATGCTCCTAGCTTAAAACAATCTAAACATGAACTTATTCTAATGCATCAAGCAAATCAAACAAGTCACATCAATACAGTTGCACAGAAAGAAAAACAGACAGTCAAGAAAGCAAATCAACAGCTTCCACAGCTTCACAGCAAAGCAGTCTTCTGACAGCAGTTCAGTCCACAGTCTGTAACTGTTCTTCAAGTCCTTCATCTTCAGGGAATGAAAGGTACTCCATCTTCAAGCTTCAATCTTCAATAGGCTCCACCAAGAATGAAGAGAATAATCATCAGGAAAATTGGTTGATAATGGGAAGCAGACAGTAAACTAAAGGAATCCTGTCTGACACTCAACCAGTTATCAGAGAAAGGCATCCTCAAAAGTTCTACACATTTTAAATGTCACACATCCCTCCAAAGGAGAGATGAGACTTTAACATGAGGACTTTGAATCATAGGATGAGAATGGAATGGGAACAAAACCAACCATTACTTGAAGAAATATCTATTTCTAAAGCTCTCTCCTAAGGCCCTAATTTCCTAAGCTACTCAAAGCTAACAAAAAGGAAGGAAAACTTCAATCCAAGCTCCACTAGCCACTTCACACAAGCTTCATCAAGTCCTTGATATCTTCCAATGAGATCCAGAAGCCCACTATGCAAGGAAGCCCAACTTTGAGTCCAATCCACATCAATCATCAACATTGAAGCACCAAATGAACACACAAGTAGAATATTCTATCAAAAATACCAAATTCATCCTCTAAGTTAATAACCTTAGTTAAAAAATCAGGACCTAATTCATCCTCTAAGTCCTCCAACAAAATTCTAAACTTCAAGGTATCACACCTAAACCCTAAAAGGGAGCTCCTAAAGTTTTAGTCCTAAAACAGCGCCTAACTTCATCATAAAAATGTGAGAAAAATCTAAGGGGAGCATACATATCTAAACTAATCACAAGCCAAAAATCAAGCACAAACATAATACCAAATGCTCAAACAAAATTCACCAAACAGATGAAGCAATTAATACAATTTTATTGTCAAATAAAATGGGAAAAATCAAGTAAAATGAAAATAAATGCTAATCCTAATCTTTTTGTTTCTAAAATTTCTAAATTCATTCATGAATCAGGGGAAAAAACTCAAAATTAATTGACTAATTTTTCTATTTTTAATGGATTAAAATCAAACAAACCAAAAATAGAGAAAATAAGAAAAAGAAATAGAATTTAATAAGGGGCGCGTGGTGAATAGCAATTAAATCCAGTTCAAATCTTGGGTTGGGCCCGAAAGGGGGGTGTGAGTATCAATCTCAGTACTAAGCCCAGACAATTCACTTAATCAAACACTGCGTTTGGAATTGGGGTTACGTGGCACAGCTTTTCTCACACGATGCAATTACCAGTCAATTGATCCAATGAGTCCTCATGTTGCCAACACATTAATGAAAACGGTGTGTTTTGCTTCAGTCAAAGTCAGCAACCAAAATTCAATCGTGGCCGTGGATGGTGAGTACTGAGTCAAGTCTTCAGCAAGATCCAATGGCTCATGTGCATCTTCTCCATTTGAACTTCAGTTTGGGGGGAAAACACAGACGGTGGCGCCACCGTCTTCTCCGGCGAAGACATTTACACAGGTCACCAAAAATTCACAAACCATACATCATTCTCTCTAGAATTCAATGCTGATCAAGAATATATCCTTAGAATCATCTAAATCTCTATGGATTTTCAAACCCGATAGCACTTTCAAAATGTGCATCAATCTTGAATATCATCAGAACCTCAATTAATGGCACAAATGTAATCCTCATCTTATGGTGATCATTCTACACTATTCAATCTTGATTAACAGTCCAAGAATTGCTTGATTCGAGCCTCAACAGAAATTGATCATCAATTTATTTTGTCTCTAATTCATCAATTTTTGATCCTAAATCCAACTACATGTCACCAGGATCCTAACCACCTATAGAATGCTAACTATCTCTACCTAAATCAAGCACAAAAGTGAAATGTACCAACCTGTGTTCAAGCTTTTAACAAAGGTAGTTCTTGCACTCTTCAGCCTTCAAGAAAGTGCAGATACACTCCAAATCACTTGATGAACACAATGAAACCTTCAATTGATCTTGATTTGGCCTTGAACTCAGAATTCGATTCTCACTTGTACCTCTGAAATTTCAACATCACTCTCTGCTTCAGGCTTCAATCTTCCCAAAAAATGAACTGAATGCATTCATAGGCTTATATAGGATGTAACTGAATGATCTAGATCCTTCTCAAAGGTTCAGAATGAGATTTTCAATTTTCAATTTCTCTTCAATATCTCATTCATGGCAGTCACGATATCTCTGCTATTTCTCCTTCAGGAAGCTCTCATTGCACTCCTTGTGAACCACTGAACTTGAATGGTGGGGATTCATCCCTTGTTTTCATCCCATGGCTTGGATTTGAGATGTAACTTCTTCATGAAGTATCAAGGCAAAAGGCCATGAAAATGAGCTCAAACCTAAATTCTAATAATGTCATTGTTTCCAAAATGTATTTTACATTCAAAAAATGCTATTATTTTGCCTCATTTGCTCACATAACATTTATTTTGAATTTTTGGTCTTTAATTCTCTTTAATTCTTCCTTTTTCACAATTTCTTGAATCAAGTATCTCCTTGAGCCATTTCAATGACTCCTTGATACATGGTCAAAGTTAAAAACCCATTTTGAGCAACTTTCAAGATGCACAAAATTTCATTTGAGATGTCTAAGTTGGTGAAAATGACCCATAACCAAAAATGACCCATAATCACAACTTCCCAAAATACCCTTGACTTGTCAAAGCCATAACTTGAGTTCTACAAATCCTATCAAGTACTTCTAGCACTCTATGGAAAGCTAAGAGAATAAGGAACAACATTCATGTTGACCAAAAGTTCATAGGAATCATCCTTCTAGGGCAAAAGTGTCATGAAAGTTGGGTAACTTTCAAGCTCCAAATTCACATGCCTCAGATGACTTGTAACTTGTCTGGCTCATAACTCGAGTTCTATAAACCCTATCAAGGACTTCTAATACTAAATCTAAAGCTAAGATCATGCCCTAAAACAATCATATTGGTGTCAAGATGAGATGACAATCATATCTTGAGCTAAATTGCCTTGGAGACAGGGGTCAAACTAGGGGATTTTACACTGTCAAGTCTTAGAAACCCTAGCCTGAAACTTCTCAAACTCCTCAATCATGATGAGTTGACCTTGGAATCATCCTTATAACATCTCAATGTATCAATCCATGATCACATGGCTCTTGAATTAAGTCTCAACTTCCTTCAAATCATCAGTTGACTTAGGGTTGACCCAGTCAAACCCTAGTTGCACCACTCATGGCTGAGCCTTCTTAATCTTGCACAATGACCTGTCTAGGTCTCAAAGTGATCTTCAACACTTCTCAAGACCTCAAGTCCATCCTCATGGCCTCAGATTCATCTGATGACTTCCCACAACTCTCAAGTTAGGAGACCTACACACTTGGCTTCAATCACTCTCTCTGAGGATCTTTTAACTTCTCTGGTGAGGATATCAACCCTTGAACACATGAAAAACTTCTTAGCTAGCCTCACAGTCTTGTATAGCTCTTAATTGGTAATCATACCTCTTGATCTCCTGCATATATGTCAATGAAATGCAAATGATAATGCTAATGTGAATGCAATGAAACACAAGCTAGGTAAAGAAATGTTGGGCAAATTTTGGGGTGCAACACTTGGCACTGATTCTTCAGACACCAGTGGAGTGAGCCTGGTGGTTGCGGCTTCGGGAACTTGCTTACACTCCCTTCGGAGTATATTCCTCAACACTTCTGCCATCATACCCACCTGGGCCTTCACTCGGTAGTTCTCCTCTTCAAGCGCCTCCTGATTCAAGCGCAACGTTTACATGTCCTTCATGAATTGCCCCATCTGGCCTCGGACTTCCATTAACTCAGCTTGAATCTGTTCCCTTGCTCGGAACCTGCGATCATTTTCAGTAGGCATCTCGTAACCCATGCCCTGTCCAGAGAAAGCATCCTCTTGACGGTCTGCAGCCCAATAAGGACCCTCGTTGTCGTACCCAGCGTACGCAGCATTGCGACCATAACCATTCATATTGATCTTGGGATCATACCCCCTATTAACAAAGCCCTGATTAGCAGCAGCTTGTCCAAAGCCAGCATTGTAGGCCCCCATTCCGTAACCATTGTTACTCACATCACCAAAACCCTGATTACCAAATCCAGCATTGGCACCACCTGCATTTCCAACACCCATGTTCGCATCAGCAAAGCCCATATTGCCATTGACCATGTTCACACCAGTATAGCCCGTATTGCCATTAACCATGTTCATACCGGTATTCCCAGCACCAGCGTTGAAACCAGCATTACCATTGCCAACAACGTTCCCATGGGTTTCCAAGTTATCGTTCCCATTACCAGCCACGGGACCGTTCTCACCAGCGTTAAGACTGACCACTGGTATAGCGTCACCAGCCTGATAAGTTTCAACACGAGGGGAATTAGCAGCAGTACCCCCATGTGGCACACCGTTGCCATCAGCTCGTGCAATCAACGGCTGCACGAGAGTCTGGAGTTGTTCTTGGCCATTAGCCACTGTCTCCATTACCTGCATAAACTGAGCCATGCGGTCACGCATCTCCTGCATCTCTGCCTGCATCTGGTCCATGACTTTCTTACAGTTGCTTCTGGTTGAGTAACAGTGAGTTCGGTGTTCGGCAATCTTGGAACCTGCATCAACAGAGGGTTAGGAAACACAGTACAAGGCACCGGCTACGCAAATGACTTATGCAAATGCAAACGTGCGTCTGTGCGTTAGGGAGATTTTTCCCCGGTTCGAGTGCCATAGTGTCAGTGCCGATAGCAAGAAGTCCGGATTTAGTCACTGAAATAACATCTCATATATATATGGGCCAACAAGGCAGCAATACAAAGTCAATGAATACATGGGATATCATTAGCATGACCTCAACCAACAAGCCTGGTGATGGTCCGCCTATAGCAGAAATCAGAAAGAATACAAAAGGTTACAAAGATAATCAAGTGCGACAGCGAGCACGAAACTCCTCCAGCAACTCTTTTGTCTTCGGGTGGTCAGGACGAGTGAGTAACCCTTCGACGAGCAAGTCTCTCTGCATAATAGTACACTGGAGACCTTCAACCGGATCTTCCCACGCTCCCTGGCCAAAGCACTCCTCTAACTTCCGCTTCTTGGACTCGAACACCTGCTTGTGATTCTTCAGGTTAGCAAGGGCTTTGTTGAGCCTGTCTTCGGTGGCATATCGGCGAGCAGTTTCCTTATCAAACCTTTCCTCACTAGCCTTCACCTGAGCCTTCAGTTTGGAGATCTGTTGTTTCAGTTTATCCTCCCTCTCTTTGTTGTTAGCTATAGTGGCATCCCACTGCTAATTGAACTTGGATATTCTCCGGTATGCTTCATCCAAGTGCTGCTTCTTGGTAGCCAGTAAGTCGTTGACAGATTTGAAATCCAGACCCAAACGCTCACGCTCAGCCATCTGCTTAGTCAAATTCGTGCCCAACCTGTTCACCAACTCTGTCTTCCTCTTGAAGGAATGGACGGCTTCACTTCTCTCACTTCTAACCTGTGCCAACTCTTTTTCCAATTCTTCATTGGCTTTTTTCAGCTATTCTCTCTCAGCTAACACCTGATTGTACTGCTGAATAGGCACGGTAGTAGGCTCTTCTACCACTGGAGGGCGTTCCTGCTTAGCAGGTGGAAATGGCATCCCTATGGTCTCTGCTCGGCTCTTGACCCAGGTCACATACGGAGTGTAGGCTTGGTTATTACTTTTCCCCAACAATGACTTCCCTCGTCTACTGATATCATTCCAGGCATGCTGAAGCATAGATAACATGTCCCCCTCTAGAAGACCGGTGAGGTACAGAGATTCCATCACCTCTTCATCCTTTGGCGGAGCTCTCAAAGCATAAGCAAACTGTCCGACAACTAGAGATGGATTATAGTTGATACAACCCTTTCTTCCAATCAAGGGCACATTCAGAAACCCCCGACAACTGAATATAACCTCAGTACCCAACATATCTCTATCAAACCATACGATACTCTCTGCTGATAAACTCATCAATCGCTCAGACCACTCAACTGTGGCTGCAGATGAAGCAAAGAGACCCTTCTTGGGCAGGTGACTATCAAACCATCTATAGAACAAGGGCACACAGCATGATACATTCTTACCCCTTCTATTCTCGTTCTTGTAATGGATAGAATGATACACATCACCAATCAAGGTAGGAACTGGATTCCCTGATGCAAAGATATGAAAGGCGTCCAAGTCCACAAAGTCAGGCATGTTAGGAAACAAAATGATGCCATATATGCAGAGAGCAAGAATGGCGTTGAACACAATCCAACAACCATCTTTGGCACATTGTTGGGCTTTCCCAACTAAGAACTGCAAAGAGAAACCGGGAACCCCATTCCAACTGGACAAGATCAACTCAGAGGCATCCAGATGAAGAGAAAGAGCTAGATTAGCCAGATTAGGCTCGACATCCATATGAACAAATGGCATCTGACTCTTGATAGGCACCCCTAACAATACAACATACTCCTCTAATGTAGGTTCCAGAATGAAGTCCGGGAAAGTAAAGCATCTCAAAGGAGGATCATAGAACTGCAGCAAGGCGTACAACCCATTCAACTCAAACCCAGAAGGTTTACGGACCAAACTGAGCAGCTTCCCATAAGACTTTCTGAATTCACCTCTAACAACATCATCTGCTAAAGCAATCAAACTGGACAATTGAGCAACCTCTGGAGTGGGGAGCTTATAGGCCACAGTCTTCCTCAGAGAACCCATAATAGCACAACAGCAGGCTAGAAAATACCGGAACCGGGGAATACTGTACCTGCAACACAGACGCACGTTAGTGATATGCAAATGAGTATGCAAAATGCAACATGCAAACATGCAACAGGGGATCAAGATAGCTGTTGAGAAGATCAAAGCTCTGATCCAACACAATCACCACACAGCTCTGATAACACAACCCTGAAGAGGACCAATAAATACACACTGTTAAGAACAACCACATCTCTGACGATAAGCACCTCTGAACCCAACAACACTGATTTACTGACAAGAAAACCAGGTAGTCTGAAGGCTAAGGTTTCCTGCGATAACCCGACCCCGCTCACAGGTATGGGCCTAATCACAGACAAGGTATGGCATCCTATGTGTTTCCCAGCGTCACAGACTTTCAAGAGCGATGATACGATACCCGGAAGGTGTGGCATCATCATCCCTTGAAGTGGCCTCACTCTGCTGAGTCACAAATGATCGGTCCCCAGAGTCGACAATCCTCCAAACCAACAACCCCTCAGGCCCAAAGGGCCGGAAAAGAAGTCAACCGGGAGAACCTCGTCTGAGCGTGGATTTCATGAGACATTAGTGCCTGCAAAGCAAGCACGCGCCCACTAATTTCCACAACTAATGCTAAGTACACTCAAGCTTGGGTCTGGCTTCTCGCTCATCAAATCCCCTTCCCAAAACAACACAATAATAATATACTGAAAATAAAATGCGGAAAGTAAAGTGCAATAAAACCCAACAGGTAAACACATAAGCGCTAGGAATGACTCGCACAGGGAACTGTTGTAGTCCCCAGCAGAGTCGCCAGCTGTCGCTACTGCGAAAATAAGGTGCCGACAAGACAAAAGAGTCACCACCTTTCGTTATTTATCCCTCAGAACAGGAAAGGAAATGATCAGAAAAACCCGACGAAAAGGTATAAGACAAGGTCATCGCAACCATTGTCTGGATTCGGGAGTCGGTTACGCTAGGGGAAGGTATTAACACCCCTCACGTCCATCGTACTTGATGGGATCCACGCTTGTTGTGTTTATCTGATGGTTTGTTACATCTATCTACACTAGAAGGTCTGGTCAGAAAAGAAAAGAAAATGACTCGGCAAAGTATCACACTTTATGCCTACGTACTCCCGTCTGGAACGAGAAATCAGAGTCAACGTAGTTTTCCTAACTACGGGTAATGGGGGAAGGTTGCTCGCCAAGATATCGCATCTTGTGCCTACGTACTTTCACACAGCGCGAAAGATCAGAGCAAACATAGTTTGGGCTACGAAGAACACAGGTTTGTTCAGCTGTTTTTTATCCAAGTAAAGTTAACAGACAGTTCCAGCAGTTGGTGTTTGCAGCTCGATCCTTGGAGACTTAGGCATTACCGTTGGCGATAGAACTGAAAGTTAACAGAACTCTCTTTACGTAAAGAGTTTTCCTGATTAAGGGTCCAAGAGGACAAAAAGGATTTGATGTTTGTTTTTTAATTCTTTTACGGAAGAAGTGAATTGAGTTCTGTTTGTAACTCGTGTTGCACTAAAGACTTAGACTTGAGAGTGAATACATCGCATGTCACCCAAAGGGTACCACACTAAACACTCGAGTTATGTGAGGGAAACCCTCCCACAACTCTTTCTCAAGTAGCATAAGGCTCGTAAAGCACAACACATGTTAACCTTTATTAAGTGTTTTAACTGTATTTGAATATGAGAAGAGAAACAGACTCTCTACATGGAAACTGACTCGATCCTACAGTTATCATGCAATATTCGTCCTACGGTTGTGGTTAAACGGGAAACTAACTAATGTTATCATGCATGGTTAGAATCCTACTGTAAACAAATTGCTGTAAATAAAATGCATACAATGCATCACACAAGCAGAAGGAGCCAAGCTCAACTTCTAAACAAGCAAGGCACAAAGGCCACACACCACATAGGCAAGGGAGATGAGCTCTACCAAATACCAGCAAGCAAAGCCACACAGTAAAAATACAAGCAGAGGGAGAAACTCAACCTCTAATGCAATACAAGCAAGGGGAGAAACTCAACCCTTAAGATGCTCTTAGGCCTAGGATCATCTACATGAAGCCTAAATCTAATGCAACACTCCAAGCAAATCACATCAATACAGTTGAAAAAAGAAAACAGACAAACAGGGAAAACAAGCCAGCAATCTCCACAGCAGAGCAATCTTCTGACAGCAATCCAATCCAAAGTTTGTAACTGCTCTTCAAGTCCACCATCTTCAAGAGAAGGAAAGGGATACTCCATCTTCAAACTTTAACAATGCACTCCACCAAGAATGAAGAGAATCAACAAGATGAGTATTTGATGATGGGAAGCAGACAGGAAACCAAAGGAATCCCATCTGACACTCAACCAGTCATCAGAGAAAGGCATCCTCAAAAGTTCTACTCATTGTAAAATGTCACACATCCCTCCAAAGGATAGATGAGACTTTAACATGAGGACTTTGAATCATAGGATGGGAATGGAAGGTGAATGAAACCAACCATTATTTGAAGAAAAACTACTTCTAAAGCTCTCTCCTAAAAACCCTAATCTTATAAGCTACAAAAAGCTAATAAAAAGGAAAGAAAAGCTTCATTCCAAGCTCCACCAGCCACTCCACAAAAGCTTCATCATGTCCATGATATCCTCCAATAAGAACCAGAAGCCCACCATGCAAGAAAAGCCTACTTTGAGTCCATTCCAAACAATCAACAAAGTTGAAGCACCAAATGAACAAACAACTTGAATATTCTATCTAAAATATCAAAACACATCCTAAAAATCCAATTATTTTTCTATGGGAACATGCATTTGTTAATGATCTAGTTCAAAAATCAGGACCTAATTCAATTTCTAAGTCCTCTAATAAAATCCTAAGTTGAAAGGTATCACTAAAGAGATCCACTAAAGAACACTCCTAAACAACTATACTAAAATCCTATTTAAATGATTTAAAAAATCATGATAAAAATCACACAATACCAACATGTACATAACCAGCCTGTAAAGTCTCAAGATCAAACTCAGAAATATGAGTGAGAAATAAAATGGACAAAATCAGCACACAATTATTCCACCATTAAAAACATATTACACTAGAAAACGTGCAATAAAATGGAAAATGCATGGAAAATTAAAATGAAAAGCATGATAAAATCCTAAACATCTCAGTCTATATCTACAAATTTTTCCAGAATTTATTATCATCATTTACTATTTTTTCATGAATTAAATCTAACAAGTATTAAAACAGAAAAAATAAAGAAAAGAAAATAAAAGGAAATAACTGGGAGGGGTTCAACTAGCAAGAAACACAAGGCTTACTACGCCTGGGCCCAAGAGAGGGGTTGTAAAAAGCATGAGCGCTGGGCCCATTTGAGTGAGAAATTCAGCAAAATAATATTCTCATTTAACACGTCCAGGGGGTACATTGAGCAAGGATTCCAAGTGGATTCTCGTCTGGGCCTATTGGAGGGGAGGTGCGAATAGTATTCAAAATGCTAAGCCCAAAACAAATAACCAAAATCAATTCAGTTTCACAATTAAAAAAAAAGAACTCGTGAGGATTCGAACCCTCGCTCTTCAGGTCCTTGCAGCGCGTTGAGAAGAGCTTGGGATATACTAACTGAAACGATGCTGTTTGGAATAATGTACGCGTGGCGCGCTCACAGCCCTGCGATCGTGAGACTGAGTCCACTATCCTCTCCAATCGGACGGCTGGTGGCTGTCTTTTCCATTTCAAATTTTTATGCACCGTGAACAGTGCACGCGCGAGCTCCATGGCCGGACGGACGGAGCTTTTTCCAGCAAACTTCCAAGCAACATATCTCTCTCAATATTTCACCATTCCACTCGATTCTTGAACCAAAGTCGTGTGAAATTTCACGAGGATTTCAATTATACTAATGAATCACGCTAAAACCTCAAGAATAAAGAAATCTAAATCTCAACCGAAAACGGATCAATTCTCATTTTGTCCCTAAACCTCAATTTTTCTGTCCAGAAATCATCTACACCTTACTTGTAACCTAACCGCATGAATCTAATCCACTAAAAACGCATGAATGGAGAGAAAATTCAAGAAATAAAGACCTGATTTTAAGCTTCGAATGTGGTGGTTTCAGACCTCAATTCTCCTCCAACAAGTGCAGAAAGCTTCAATGATTGATGGTGAACGATTCTTGATAATCAATTCTTGTTGAAACCCTTTGATTCTTCAAAACCGAAAATTCACTTTCAAGCTTTTTCTTCAACTTGCTCCAATGGCTTCTCTCTCTGTTCAGCTCCAATGAGTCACCAACCTCTATCCAATTTCGTTTTTGAACATTTATAGAGCATAAAGGAACCTTCTAGAGGCCTAATCCAAGCCCAATCCAAAAGATCCAAATCCAAAATTTTCTCCAAAAATTTGATTATGGCAAGCTCAAATTTGGCTCAAAAGCTTCCTTTGGAAGCTTCTAGCATCATACACAAAACACCTTGAATGAGTTCACCTTGGCTAGAGCCTTGAATTGCCTTTGTGAGTGATTTCTTGTGATGTTGCTTATTTGTGAAGAAACACGTCAAAACACCATGAATTATAGGTCAATTGCAAATTCTAAAATTGCCAATATTCCTAAATCATCATTTCTGATCAAATTGAGTGGTCATTTGGCATATTTTGTGCACATAACAATTTATTTGAATTTCCCACCAAATAATGCCTTTAATTTCTCTTCTTTCAAACCACTTCAAGTCAACTCTTACTATGGACCAAATCAATTCACCATGAGCTCTTGGTTGACCTAAAACCATATTTTGAGCAAGTTCCATGTTGAACAAAATTGCATTTGAGATGTGCAAGTTGGAGATTTTGACCTATGATCGAAAATGGCCTATGATTTCACTTTCCCAAAATACCCCTAACTTGTAAACCTCATAACTTGAGCTCCACAAATCAGAAGGAAGACTTCTAATACAATTTGGAAAGCTAAGATCATGAGGAACAACTTTCATGTTGGCCAAAAGTTTAGGAAAAACACCCTCCTAGGTCAAAAATAGCTTGGAAGTTAGATGATTTTCACAAACAAATTTCAGAGGCATTTGGGGACCTGTAACTTGTCTGGACCATAACTTGAGTTATATAAATCCAATGGAGGACTTCTAGTACTCAAATTAAATATATGTACATCATATACAACATTCATGTGGAGGCCAAAGTCATATGAGGCTTGTATCTTGACTTACATGGCTTGGAAGTTTGGCACTAAATAGGGGATTTTACCCTAGGAACCCTGACTTAGCAACTCCAGCCATTCTTGATTCTTCTCAACTTTGTCTTGAAACAACCTCTCATATGCCTCAACATATCATTTCATGATATCAATGACCTAGAAGTAGGATTTGATCTTCTTCAATTGCTCATTTTGGCCTAGGATTAACCAGATGAAACCCTAGTGTCACCAACTTCCACTGTGGCTTTTGTACTTGCTACAAACATTTGATTGAGCTCTGTCTTGACCCTCTAGGAACTCCATGAGATCTATCCACATATCATATCCATATCCAAGGCTTCACAACCTCTGATACTCTTCAAATGGCTCCTCATGCTAGGAGATGAGCCCCATATAAGCAAATGACCCTCTTAAGAACCCAACCTTCTTCCTGATGATTATGGTGACTTCTCAAACTTGAATAATCCTCTGGCTAGGCTTCTCACTTGATCCCCTGTTAAATGAGCAATGCTATGCTATGCAAATGATAATGCAATGATATGCTAATGCAAATGAAACATAAACCAAGTAAGAAAAGGTTAGGTAAATTTTAGGGTGCAACACCTAAGGAAAGGCGCCATGACGTGGTACAAAAGTCTGGAGCCCGAATAGATTACGTCTTGGAGAGTCCTGAAGGACCTGTTTTCAAAACACTTCACAGCGTCCCGACGCCACCCGAAGACGGAAGCCGTCCTCAGCGTGATAATCCAAGCCCCCGACGAGCCTCTCCGGAAGTACATCGAAAGATTCACCCGGGAAGCGGTGCAAGTAACGACGTCAGACGAGATGAAGCGTTACCTAATGGAACAAGGTCTACGCCACGACTCCAAGTTCTATGAGGCCGTAGGAATACACCGACCAACCTCCCTACAGGATTTCCTCGACAGAGCCGCGCATTATATCCGATTCGAGGAAACCCAAGCAGCCAACTCCGCGCGAGACACCCGAGACAGGGAGGCCCCCCGCGGGCACCGAGATGACGGAGCCTCGAGCCAGCGGCGGGGAGGTGATCATCGTCGGGAAGATCTCCCCCGCGAACAACGCGAACAGCGAGAGCAACGCGGCCATGTCGGCCGATTCACGGAATACACGGCCTTGGTCGCTTCCCACGAGCGCATACTGGCCGAATGCGCCAAAACCGAATTTCCCCAAGGAGGTGTCCGTTTCCCCAGGCCGACACAACCCAAACCCAATGTGGACAAATCGAAATACTGCCGATTCCACAGGAGCCACGATTCAACGCGGCCAAATCCTCGGTCAGAACCTGCCTCCTCGTAGCGCGGTCAGCGCCCAGAATCGCCTTCACCTCCCCCGTAGGAATGTTGGGCGACCTAGCCCCATGGAAGTAGCCGGGGTGCTGGTGACAAGGAGCGATGGCATAACCCTCCTCAGAAGACTCCGCCGATAAGTCAACAACGGGCGTACCCTCCTGAACTCTCGCTCTCTTCGGGGCCCCTTGGGATGTAGGCGACCGGCTACCGGTCGGGGACGCCGACGACCTCCCTCCATTCTGCTCCGCAGAAGACTGCCCGGCCAACTGAGCCACCCGCGTCTTCGGAGGAACAGCGGTCCTTGACATGCACAGCTTCTTCACTCGCTCCTCGACAGAAGCCATATTTCCTGCACGACAAAAGAAAAACTAGTCAGTAAAAAGCTGAGGATATCAGGTCGAGAAAGGACGAGGCGGCCACCACCTAGGTAACGCATAGCATCCTCCTCCGAGGCACACTCGAGCAGGGCCTTTGTGTTGATCAGCCTCGTCGTCTCCCGAATGTTTCTGTAACTGTCGAGGATATACCGGCCGTCAGGGGTAAGTTTCGCACGAAAGAAACTATCTTCATGTAGCTGGCCATGTCCTCCTCATCAAGCGTCCCCGCCCGCACGATATACCCACCAGTTCCCCGAGAATAATGATCCAGGGACCACTCCACGTGCACCCGGGGTAGCATGATGGCCTCGCGACGACCAACCACTATCCTCCCCTCTTCCGAATATAAAGAGCGAACCCCTTCGTGCGTGATAGGGTAGACCACGAAGAAGCGTCCTTTGAAATCTCGGACAGAATCCACGTACGTCCTGAAAAGTATGTCCGACTGCTTGAATGACACCCAGCCAGTCGAAGAGGCCCAGATGGAAGTCCGAAAAGGGCAACCTAAGCCTAGCTTCTTTGAAGTAAAATTCGTACATCGGAAAACGCATTTGCCTGTATTTCGAGCAGATCCGATGACCTGGCCGGGGGCGGTAGACTTCCCAGTTTTGAGGATCCCCCTCTTCCCGGTCCTCCACGGTATCGTAGGCCCCTGTTGGATCAGAAGCAAAGCAGGAGGGCGTGGTGAGGGGCTCCTCGGCCACCCAGTATTCGATCGGGACAACGCGCTCATCAAAATGGGGGACGTCTGGCTCATTATCCTCGGCCATTGTACCCAGGACAAGCGTAGTCATTAAACACCTGAAAAGAAGAAGGTAACGGTGAATTCGATGACAGAGATCAAATTCACCCTTCCACCGCAAGTCAAGTGAAAGTGCGACGAGGACTCCCCGAGCATCGTCCCCGGTGGGTCTGCCCCAACCTACAACCTTCCCGGTTTAGTACGACCCGAACTGTAAACCCACCTCGGAGGCATCCGCCGAAATAGACGTCGCTCCCCGGGACGTTCATCAGAGTAAAGAATCTTTCCTCGGGGCATTCATCGGAAAAATCTTCCCTCCCCGGGACACTCATCGGAACTAGCATCTCACCCCGGGACATTCATAACAAAACCCCTAAAAAACCCTCGAGAACGGCGGAGATTTTTGCCTCTCCTCGGGGCGTTCAAACAGCCCCGACCACGATTAGGAAACAAACAAGAAAAGCAAGAGAAAAGAAAAAGAAAACTTATTGCGATGAAATCGACGACGGAGAACGCGACGGCTGTGACGGTGGAGAAATCAGACGACGACGAGACAACAGGCTGGAAACTTGAGAACAAGAGGGCGAAAAGTGAGAAATGAGCAGGGGCTCGCTCACTTATACCCCTGCACGGGACTCGAAGCGTCGCTAGACACTTGAGTACCCTAGGGTAGCCGCCCTAGCGGCCACCCAGAACACGACACATGGCGGAAGCAGACAGACGCGTCTCTTCACCTCTCCCCGCCAATACCCGTCTTCGAGCCCGAACGATCGATGATGAAGAACATGCGTCCTCGCCCGGGGGAGTCTGCCCCCAGACCAGTCCGCTTCCCCAGAACGACGTCATCAAGTCCTCACTCCCATCCTCAGAGCAACGACTTGGGGGGCCCCTGTTCTGGCCTGGGCCCCGGGCTTAACTATGCTGGCCCAACCCAATAATGTCCCACCAGGTCCACCCAGTCCGGTACCACGTCGGGCACGAGATACCCGACCCCATAGAAAGGTCTCTTCGCAAGGAAGAACCATCCGAACCACGCCAGGCAAGTGACTCGCCCGCACAGCCAAGCACCACCCTCCGCGGGCGGTATTCCCCATGCCGTCGAGCAAGACCCCATGGCTCTCCCACGTCCTCGCGTGCTCCCCTCCGGGGGGAGAAAAACGTACTCACGGAGAACCTCGCTAGTTCCCCTCCGCGAGGAGAACAACGTGCCATCCGCACGTTCTCCACGTGCTCCCCTCCGTGGGGACACGTCACTAACCAACTGCCCACCTCCGAAAGAGCAGGTCAAACCCACTTTCTGGAGATCGCGGGACAATTGAACTAGGGCGAAGACCACGTTCTGGTCTTCACTACGCCACGTAAGCCCTAGTAGTCACTTGGGTTCGGCCTGGCCATCCAGCCCAACTCAAATGACCGTTGGCCCAGCGCTGGGGTCTCTCTATAAATACCCTCTTCCACAAGAGGGTCAGGTAATTCACTTCTTACCCACTTTTCTGTACTTTGCTCCCACTCTGCCCAAATTCTTACTTTGGCATCGGAGTGTCTTGCAGGTACACCCCCTTCTCCACCTCATCACCGGTGAACGGGTAGCAGTCCAACAGCGTGTGGCCAGCCCGTGATCCCCTTCTGATCAGGTCAGATCAATTATTATTTAAGAAAATAATTTGAAATATTTTTACACTTATTTTAATTGTTTTATATTAATATATCAACAAAATAAAGAGCATTTTTAATTTTTTTAATTCAACTCAATTGCTAGCAGCAATAACTTTCGATTGTAGGGAAACAAACTTTTTATCGATATTTTACTATCTCGTAAGAGGAAGGTGAAGAGAAACTGTTTTGGTTTTGTTTATTACCATAGTGTTTGTTATTGCACCAAAACGATCCAAGCATTAGAATTTTGTTTGGTTTTGTAGTTATATGCTGTGGGTGAGTAGTTCTTGTGTGGTCTGAGCACGAGAAAGGAGAATGTGATTCAAATATTTTATCACGGAAAGAAGAAGGCTAAGGAGAATAAAGTCCTCGTGAAAAATCATCAAAGACAACACATTGACATGGTTTTGAAATTTTATGTTGATATAATGGAGGGGATGGAAAAGGCCTAGGAGAATCTGTTTTGGAAGTGGTCATGCTTAGGTACCTAGTTTTTTATCCATTTGCATGATTGGAATTTAGTTTAAACGAGGTTGTATAATAAATATTTTTTAGGTTATGAACCTAAGAACCCTACAAGAAAACAAGCCATCAATGACATGATTTTGCGCCGTGATAAACATGTGACAAAAAAGGGGCGTTGCGACGTGTTTATCACGTTGTTATATGCTTTAAATAATTAAATAATAGAAGTCAGGTTATCACATGGGGAAGGTTGGAATTTTTTTAAAATAAAATGTGTGGCGTGTAAAACACGTCGCAACATACTTTTCAAAAAATATATAAAAAAGGCGTCTGGTTTTCATATTGGGGAAGGTTAAAATTTTCAAAAAATAAATTTGTGTCGTGGAAAACACGTCGCAACGTACATATCAAAAATAAATAAAAAAATTGAGAGGAAAATTTTGACGGTTGAAATTGATTGCTTTGCTGGTTGACTGACACCTTTTAATTGGTGTCATGTATCCCACGTCGTAAACCTTGTGTTTGTTCTATCACTGCAGGTTTACCAGCGTGTTATTCAAGTCACAACACAACAATACTTTTCATATGTGACGTGGTTTCCACGCCGCTGATGTGTCTATTTAATACCCGCAAATTCTCTTCCCATCATGTAAGTGACACATAAACATTAATTCTCTCATTTTATTTTCCTTTCCACCTTCTTCTCTCATTTTCTTTACTAGATTTATATTTTCATCACCCACCTTCTTCTCGCACCTTCATCTAGATTTACTCAAGGTATGCTTTTTAATTTATCTTATTAGCTATTTCATTTTAATTTTTGTTTGTTGGATTGTTGATTTACTCAAGGTATGCTTTTTAATTTATGTTATTAGCTTTTTCGTTTTGATTTCTGTTTGTTTTATTGTTGTTTTATTTTTTAGTTCAAGAGTCAAGAATTCGATGAATTTAATTTTTAAAATTTATTGGGCTATTGGCTGTTTTGGAATATTTATGTAGTTGATTTTAAATTTCAATATTTGAATCAGATTCTCCTTTCTCGTGTTCAGACCTCACAAGAACTATCCGCCCACACCATATAACTACCAAACCAAACAAAATTCTAATGCTTAGATCGTTTTGGTGCAATAACAAACATTACGGTAATAAACAAAACCAAAACGCTTTCTCTCCACCTTCCTGTTATGAGATAGTAAAATATTTGTAAAATTTTTGTGTCCCTACAATCGAATTTTATCACTGCTAGCAATTGAGTTGAATTAACAAATTAAAAATGCTCTTTATTTTTTTAATATATTAATATAAAAAAATTAAAATAAGTGTAAAAATATATCAAATTATTTGCTTAAATAATAATAATTAAATATAAAAAGATTGTTTAATTTCTTAGGCAACCAAGCAAGAGTAAAAATAAATGGCAGGAAATCTTGCATTCTTTTAGCTCGTTGAAAGCCTTTTGAATTCCCCATACATAATCAGTCTCAAGTGCCTCAGGTGCACACAATTGGCTTGTGTATTATTCATCTCAGCTCCAACACTTTGATCAGGTCAGATCAATTATTATTTAAGAAAATAATTTGAAATATTTTTACACTTATTTTAATTGTTTTATATTAATCTATTAACAAAATAAAGAGCATTTTTAATTTTTTAATTCAACTCAATTGCTAGCAGCAATAACATACGATTGTAGGGAAACAAACTTTTTATCGATATTTTACTATCTCGTAAGAGGAAGGTGAAGAGAAACTGTTTTGGTTTTGTTTATTACCATAGTGTTTGTTATTGCACCAAAACGATCCAAGCATTAGAATTTTGTTTGGTTTGGTAGTTATATGCTGTGGGTGAGTAGTTCTTGTGTGGTCTGAGCACGAGAAAGGAGAATGTGATTCAAATATTTTATCACGGAAAGAAGAAGGCTAAGGAGAATAAAGTGCTCGTGAAAAATCGTCAAAGACAACACATTGACATGGTTTTGAAATTTTATGTTGATATAATGGAGGGGATGGAAAAGGCCTAGGAGAATCTGTTTTGGAAGTGGTCATGCTTAGGTACCTTGTTTTTTGTCCATTTGCATGACTGGAATTTAGTTTAAACGAGGTTGTATAATAAATATTTTTTAGGTTATGAACCTAAGAACCCTACAAGAAAACAAGCCCTCAATGACATGATTTTGCGTCGTGATAAACATGTGACAAAAAAGGGGTGTTGCGACGTGTTTATCACATTTTTATATGCTTTAAATAATTAAATAATAGAATTCAGGTTATCACATGGGGAAGGTTGGAATTTTTTTAAAATAAAATTTGTGGCGTGTAAAACACGTCGCAACATACTTTTCAAAAAATATATAAAAAAGGCGTCTGGTTTTCATATTGGGGAAGGTTAAAATTTTCAAAAAATAAATTTGTGTCGTGGAAAACACGTCGCAACGTACATATCAAAAATAAATAAAAAAATTGAGAGGAAAATTTTGACGGTTGAAATTGATTGCTTTGCTGGTTGACTGACACCTTTTAATTGGTGTCATGTATCCCACGTCGTAAACCTTGTGTTTGTTCTATCATTGCAGGTTTACCAGCGTGTTATTCAAGTCACAACACAACAATACTTTTCATATGTGACGTGGTTTCCACGCCGCTGATGTGTCTATTTAATACCCGCAATTTCTCTTCCCATCATGTTATTAGAGACACATAAACGTTAATTCTCTCATTTTATTTTCCTTTCCACCTTCTTCTCTCATTTTCTTTACTAGATTTATATTTTCATCACCCACCTTCTTCTCTCACCTTCATCTAGATTTACTCAAGGTATGCTTTTTAATTTATCTTATTCGCTATTTCATTTTAATTTTTGTTTGTTGGATTGTTGATTTACTCAAGGTATGCTTTTTAATTTATGTTATTAGCTTTTTCGTTTTGATTTCTGTTTGTTTTATTGTTGTTTATTTTTTAGTTCAAGAGTCAAGAATTCGATGAATTTAATTTTTAAAATTTATTGGGCTGTTGGCTGTTTTGGAATATTTATGTAGTTGATTTTAAATTTCAATATTTGAATCAGATTCTCCTTTCTCGTGTTCAGACCTCACAAGAACTATCCGCCCACACCATATAACTACCAAACCAAACAAAATTCTAACGCTTGGATCGTTTTGGTGCAATAACAAACATTACGGTAATAAACAAAACCAAAACGCTTTCTCTCCACCTTCCTCTTATGAGATAGTAAAATATTTGTAAAATTTTTGTGTCCCTACAATCAAATTTTATCACTGCTAGCAATTGAGTTGAATTAACAAATTAAAAATGCTCTTTATTTTTTTAATATATTAATATAAAAAAATTAAAATAAGTGTAAAAATATATCAAATTATTTGCTTAAATAATAATAATTAAATATAAAAAGATTGTTTAATTTCTTAGGCAACCAAGCAAGAGTAAAAATAAATCGCAGGAAATCTTGCATTCTTTTAGCTCGTTGAAAGCCTTTTGAATTCCCCATACATAATCAGTCTCAAGTGCCTCAGGTGCACACAATTGGCTTGTGTATTATTCATCTCAGCTCCAACACTTTGATCAGGTCAGATCAATTATTATTTAAGAAAATAATTTGAAATATTTTTACACTTATTTTAATTGTTTTATATTAATCTATTAACAAAATAAAGAGCATTTTTAATTTTTTAATTCAACTCAATTGCTAGCAGCAATAACATTCGATTGTAGGGAAACAAACTTTTTATCGATATTTTACTATCTCGTAAGAGGAAGGTGAAGAGAAACTGTTTTGGTTTTGTTTATTACCATAGTGTTTGTTATTGCACCAAAACGATCCAAGCATTAGAATTTTGTTTGGTTTGGTAGTTATATGCTGTAGGTGAGTAGTTCTTGTGTGGTCTGAGCACGAGAAAGGAGAATGTGATTCCAATATTTTATCACGGAAAGAAGAAGGCTAAGGAGAATAAAGTGCTCGTGAAAAATCGTCAAAGACAACACATTGACATGGTTTTGAAATTTTATGTTGATATAATGGAGGGGATGGAAAAGGCCTAGGAGAATCTGTTTTGGAAGTGGTCATGCTTAGGTACCTAGTTTTTTGTCCATTTGCATGACTGGAATTTAGTTTAAACGAGGTTGTATAATAAATATTTTTTAGGTTATGAACCTAAGAACCCTACAAGAAAACAAGCCCTCAATGACATGATTTTGCATCGTGATAAACATGTGACAAAAAAGGGGTGTTGCGACGTGTTTATCACATTGTTATATGCTTTAAATAATTAAATAATAGAATTCAGGTTATCACATGGGGAAGGTTGGAATTTTTTTAAAATAAAATTTGTGGCGTGTAAAACACGTCGCAACATACTTTTCAAAAAATATATAAAAAAGGCGTCTGGTTTTCATATTGGGGAAGGTTAAAATTTTCAAAAAATAAATTTGTGTCGTGGAAAACACGTCGCAACGTACATATCAAAAATAAATAAAAAAATTGAGAGGAAAATTTTGACGGTTGAAATTGATTGCTTTGCTGGTTGACTGACACCTTTTAATTGGTGTCATGTATCCCACGTCGTAAACCTTGTGTTTGTTCTATCATTGCAGGTTTACCAGCGTGTTATTCAAGTCACAACACAACAATACTTTTCATATGTGACGTGGTTTCCACGCCGCTGATGTGTCTATTTAATACCCGCAATTTCTCTTCCCATCATGTTATTAGAGACACATAAACCTTAATTCTCTCATTTTATTTTCCTTTCCACCTTCTTCTCTCATTTTCTTTACTAGATTTATATTTTCATCACCCACCTTCTTCTCTCACCTTCATCTAGATTTACTCAAGGTATGCTTTTTAATTTATCTTATTCGCTATTTCATTTTAATTTTTGTTTGTTGGATTGTTGATTTACTCAAGGTATGCTTTTTAATTTATGTTATTAGCTTTTTCGTTTTGATTTCTGTTTGTTTTATTGTTGTTTTATTTTTTAGTTCAAGAGTCAAGAATTCGATGAATTTAATTTTTAAAATTTATTGGGCTGTTGGCTGTTTTGGAATATTTATGTAGTTGATTTTAAATTTCAATATTTGAATCAGATTCTCCTTTCTCGTGTTCAGACCTCACAAGAACTATCCGCCCACACCATATAACTACCAAACCAAACAAAATTCTAATGCTTGGATCGTTTTGGTGCAATAACAAACATTACGGTAATAAACAAAACCAAAACGCTTTCTCTCCACCTTCCTCTTATGAGATAGTAAAATATTTGTAAAATTTTTGTGTCCCTACAATCGAATTTTATCACTGCTAGCAATTGAGTTGAATTAAAAAATTAAAAATGCTCTTTATTTTTTTAATATATTAATATAAAAAAATTAAAATAAGTGTAAAAATATATCAAATTATTTGCTTAAATAATAATAATTAAATATAAAAAGATTGTTTAATTTCTTAGGCAACCAAGCAAGAGTAAAAATAAATGGCAGGAAATCTTGCATTCTTTTAGCTCGTTGAAAGCCTTTTGAATTCCCCATACATAATCAGTCTCAAGTGCCTCAGGTGCACACAATTGGCTTGTGTATTATTCATCTCAGCTCCAACACTTTGATCAGGTCAGATCAATTATTATTTAAGAAAATAATTTGAAATATTTTTACACTTATTTTAATTGTTTTATATTAATCTATTAACAAAATAAAGAGCATTTTTAATTTTTTAATTCAACTCAATTGCTAGCAGCAATAACATTCGATTGTAGGGAAACAAACTTTTTATCGATATTTTACTATCTCGTAAGAGGAAGGTGAAGAGAAACTGTTTTGGTTTTGTTTATTACCATAGTGTTTGTTATTGCACCAAAATGATCCAAGCATTAGAATTTTGTTTGGTTTGGTAGTTATATGATGTGGGTGAGTAGTTCTTGTGTGGTCTGAGCACGAGAAAGGAGAATGTGATTCAAATATTTTATCACGGAAAGAAGAAGGCTAAGGAGAATAAAGTGCTCGTGAAAAATCGTCAAAGACAACACATTGACATGGTTTTGAAATTTTATGTTGATATAATGGAGGGGATGGAAAAGGCCTAGGAGAATCTGTTTTGGAAGTGGTCATGCTTAGGTACCTAGTTTTTTGTCCATTTGCATGACTGGAATTTAGTTTAAACAAGGTTGTATAATAAATATTTTTTAGGTTATGAACCTAAGAACCCTACAAGAAAACAAGCCCTCAATGACATGATTTTGCATCGTGATAAACATGTGACAAAAAAGGGGTGTTGCGACGTGTTTATCACATTGTTATATGCTTTAAATAATTAAATAATAGAATTCAGGTTATCACATGGGGAAGGTTGGAATTTTTTTAAAATAAAATTTGTGGCGTGTAAAACACGTCGCAACATACTTTTCAAAAAATATATAAAAAAGGCGTTTGGTTTTCATATTGGGGAAGGTTAAAATTTTCAAAAAATAAATTTGTGTCGTGGAAAACACGTCGCAACGTACATATCAAAAATAAATAAAAAAATTGAGAGGAAAATTTTGACGGTTGAAATTGATTGCTTTGCTGGTTGACTGACACCTTTTAATTGGTGTCATGTATCCCACGTCGTAAACCTTGTGTTTGTTCTATCATTGCAGGTTTACCAGCGTGTTATTCAAGTCACAACACAACAATACTTTTCATATGTGACGTGGTTTCCACGCCGCTGATGTGTCTATTTAATACCCGCAATTTCTCTTCCCATCATGTTATTAGAGACACATAAACGTTAATTCTCTCATTTTATTTTCCTTTCCACCTTCTTCTCTCATTTTCTTTACTAGATTTATATTTTCATCACCCACCTTCTTCTCTCACCTTCATCTAGATTTACTCAAGGTATGCTTTTTAATTTATCTTATTCGCTATTTCATTTTAATTTTTGTTTGTTGGATTGTTGATTTACTCAAGGTATGCTTTTTAATTTATGTTATTAGCTTTTTCGTTTTGATTTCTGTTTGTTTTATTGTTGTTTTATTTTTTAGTTCAAGAGTCAAGAATTCGATGAATTTAATTTTTAAAATTTATTGGGCTGTTGGCTGTTTTGGAATATTTATGTAGTTGATTTTAAATTTCAATATTTGAATCAGATTCTCCTTTCTCGTGTTCAGACCTCACAAGAACTATCCGCCCACACCATATAACTACCAAACCAAACAAAATTCTAATGCTTGGATCGTTTTGGTGCAATAACAAACATTACGGTAATAAACAAAACCAAAACGCTTTCTCTCCACCTTCCTCTTATGAGATAGTAAAATATTTTTAAAATTTTTGTGTCCCTACAATCGAATTTTATCACTGCTAGCAATTGAGTTGAATTAACAAAATTAAAAATGCTCTTTATTTTTTTAATATATTAATATAAAAAAATTAAAATAAGTGTAAAAATATATCAAATTATTTGCTTAAATAATAATAATTAAATATAAAAAGATTGTTTAATTTCTTAGGCAACCAAGCAAGAGTAAAAATAAATGGCAGGAAATCTTGCATTGTTTTAGCTCGTTGAAAGCCTTTTGAATTCCCCATACATAATCAGTCTCAAGTGCCTCAGGTGCACACAATTGGCTTGTGTATTATTCATCTCAGCTCCAACACTTTGATCAGGTCAGATCAATTATTATTTAAGAAAATAATTTGAAATATTTTTACACTTATTTTAATTGTTTTATATTAATCTATTAACAAAATAAAGAGCATTTTTAATTTTTTAATTCAACTCAATTGCTAGCAGCAATAACATTCGATTGTAGGGAAACAAACTTTTTATCGATATTTTACTATCTCGTAAGAGGAAGGTGAAGAGAAACTGTTTTGGTTTTGTTTATTACCATAGTGTTTGTTATTGCACCAAAACGATCCAAGCATTAGAATTTTGTTTGGTTTGGTAGTTATATGCTGTGGGTGAGTAGTTCTTGTGTGGTCTGAGCACGAGAAAGGAGAATGTGATTCAAATATTTTATCACGGAAAGAAGAAGGCTAAGGAGAATAAAGTGCTCGTGAAAAATTGTCAAAGACAACAGATTGACATGGTTTTAAAATTTTATGTTGATATAATGGACGGGATGGAAAAGGCCTAGGAGAATCTGTTTTGGAAGTGGTCATGCTTAGGTACCTAGTTTTTTGTCCATTTGCATGACTGGAATTTAGTTTAAACGAGGTTGTATAATAAATATTTTTTAGGTTATGAACCTAAGAACCCTACAAGAAAACAAGCCCTCAATGACATGATTTTGCGTCGTGGTAAACATGTGACAAAAAAGGGGTGTTGCGACGTGTTTATCACATTGTTATATGCTTTAAATAATTAAATAATAGAATTCAGGTTATCACATGGGGAAGGTTGGAATTTTTTTAAAATGAAATTTGTGGCGTGTAAAACACGTCGCAACATACTTTTCAAAAAATATATAAAAAAGGCGTCTGGTTTTCATATTGGGGAAGGTTAAAATTTTCAAAAAATAAATTTGTGTCGTGGAAAACACGTCGCAACGTACATATCAAAAATAAATAAAAAAATTGAGAGGAAAATTTTGACGGTTGAAATTGATTGCTTTGCTGGTTGACTGACACCTTTTAATTGGTGTCATGTATCCCACGTCGTAAACCTTGTGTTTGTTCTATCATTGCAGGTTTACCAGCGTGTTATTCAAGTCACAACACAACAAGACTTTTCATATGTGACGTGGTTTCCACGCCGCTGATGTGTCTATTTAATACCCGCAATTTCTCTTCCCATCATGTTATTAGAGACACATAAACCTTAATTCTCTCATTTTATTTTCCTTTCCACCTTCTTCTCTCATTTTCTTTACTAGATTTATATTTTCATCACCCACCTTCTTCTCTCACCTTCATCTAGATTTACTCAAGGTATGCTTTTTAATTTATCTTATTCGCTATTTCATTTTAATTTTTGTTTGTTGGATTGTTGATTTACTCAAGGTATGCTTTTTAATTTATGTTATTAGCTTTTTCGTTTTGATTTCTGTTTGTTTTATTGTTGTTTTATTTTTTAGTTCAAGAGTCAAGAATTCGATGAATTTAATTTTTAAAATTTATTGGGCTGTTGGCTGTTTTGGAATATTTATGTAGTTGATTTTAAATTTCAATATTTGAATCAGATTCTCCTTTCTCGTGTTCAGACCTCACAAGAACTATCCGCCCACACCATATAACTACCAAACCAAACAAAATTCTAATGCTTGGATCGTTTTGGTGCAATAACAAACATTACGGTAATAAACAAAACCAAAACGCTTTCTCTCCACCTTCCTCTTATGAGATAGTAAAATATTTGTAAAATTTTTGTGTCCCTACAATCTAATTTTATCACTGCTAGCAATTGAGTTGAATTAACAAATTAAAAATGCTCTTTATTTTTTTAATATATTAATATAAAAAAATTAAAATAAGTGTAAAAATATATCAAATTATTTGCTTAAATAATAATAATTAAATATAAAAAAATTGTTTAATTTCTTAGGCAACCAAGCAAGAGTAAAAATAAATGGCAGGAAATCTTGCATTCTTTTAGCTCGTTGAAAGCCTTTTGAATTCCCCATACATAATCAGTCTCAAGTGCCTCAGGTGCACACAATTGGCTTGTGTATTATTCATCTCAGCTCCAACACTTTGATCAGGTCAGATCAATTATTATTTAAGAAAATAATTTGAAATATTTTTACACTTATTTTAATTGTTTTATATTAATCTATTAACAAAATAAAGAGCATTTTTAATTTTTTAATTCAACTCAATTTCTAGCAGCAATAACATTCGATTGTAGGGAAACAAACTTTTTATCGATATTTTACTATCTCGTAAGAGGAAGGTGAAGAGAAACTGTTTTGGTTTTGTTTATTACCATAGTGTTTGTTATTGCACCAAAACGATCCAAGCATTAGAATTTTGTTTGGTTTGGTAGTTATATGCTGTGGGTGAGTAGTTCTTGTGTGGTCTGAGCACGAGAAAGGAGAATGTGATTCAAATATTTTATCACGGAAAGAAGAAGGCTAAGGAGAATAAAGTGCTCGTGAAAAATCGTCAAAGACAACACATTGACATGGTTTTGAAATTTTATGTTGATATAATGGACGGGATGGAAAAGGCCTAGGAGAATCTGTTTTGGAAGTGGTCATGCTTAGGTACCTAGTTTTTTGTCCATTTGCATGACTGGAATTTAGTTTAAACGAGGTTGTATAATAAATATTTTTTAGGTTATGAACCTAAGAACCCTACAAGAAAACAAGCCCTCAATGACATGATTTTGCGTCGTGGTAAACATGTGACAAAAAAGGGGTGTTGCGACGTGTTTATCACATTGTTATATGCTTTAAATAATTAAATAATAGAATTCAGGTTATCACATGGGGAAGGTTGGAATTTTTTTAAAATGAAATTTGTGGCGTGTAAAACACGTCGCAACATACTTTTCAAAAAATATATAAAAAAGGCGTCTGGTTTTCATATTGGGGAAGGTTAAAATTTTCAAAAAATAAATTTGTGTCGTGGAAAACACGTCGCAACGTACATATCAAAAATAAATAAAAAAATTGAGAGGAAAATTTTGACGGTTGAAATTGATTGCTTTGCTGGTTGACTGACACCTTTTAATTGGTGTCATGTATCCCACGTCGTAAACCTTGTGTTTGTTCTATCATTGCAGGTTTACCAGCGTGTTATTCAAGTCACAACACAACAAGACTTTTCATATGTGACGTGGTTTCCACGCCGCTGATGTGTCTATTTAATACCCGCAATTTCTCTTCCCATCATGTTATTAGAGACACATAAACCTTAATTCTCTCATTTTATTTTCCTTTCCACCTTCTTCTCTCATTTTCTTTACTAGATTTATATTTTCATCACCCACCTTCTTCTCTCACCTTCATCTAGATTTACTCAAGGTATGCTTTTTAATTTATCTTATTCGCTATTTCATTTTAATTTTTGTTTGTTGGATTGTTGATTTACTCAAGGTATGCTTTTTAATTTATGTTATTAGCTTTTTCGTTTTGATTTCTGTTTGTTTTATTGTTGTTTTATTTTTTAGTTCAAGAGTCAAGAATTCGATGAATTTAATTTTTAAAATTTATTGGGCTGTTGGCTGTTTTGGAATATTTATGTAGTTGATTTTAAATTTCAATATTTGAATCAGATTCTCCTTTCTCGTGTTCAGACCTCACAAGAACTATCCGCCCACACCATATAACTACCAAACCAAACAAAATTCTAATGCTTGGATCGTTTTGGTGCAATAACAAACATTACGGTAATAAACAAAACCAAAACGCTTTCTCTCCACCTTCCTCTTATGAGATAGTAAAATATTTGTAAAATTTTTGTGTCCCTACAATCTAATTTTATCACTGCTAGCAATTGAGTTGAATTAACAAATTAAAAATGCTCTTTATTTTTTTAATATATTAATATAAAAAAATTAAAATAAGTGTAAAAATATATCAAATTATTTGCTTAAATAATAATAATTAAATATAAAAAAATTGTTTAATTTCTTAGGCAACCAAGCAAGAGTAAAAATAAATGGCAGGAAATCTTGCATTCTTTTAGCTCGTTGAAAGCCTTTTGAATTCCCCATACATAATCAGTCTCAAGTGCCTCAGGTGCACACAATTGGCTTGTGTATTATTCATCTCAGCTCCAACACTTTGATCAGGTCAGATCAATTATTATTTAAGAAAATAATTTGAAATATTTTTACACTTATTTTAATTGTTTTATATTAATCTATTAACAAAATAAAGAGCATTTTTAATTTTTTAATTCAACTCAATTTCTAGCAGCAATAACATTCGATTGTAGGGAAACAAACTTTTTATCGATATTTTACTATCTCGTAAGAGGAAGGTGAAGAGAAACTGTTTTGGTTTTGTTTATTACCATAGTGTTTGTTATTGCACCAAAACGATCCAAGCATTAGAATTTTGTTTGGTTTGGTAGTTATATGCTGTGGGTGAGTAGTTCTTGTGTGGTCTGAGCACGAGAAAGGAGAATGTGATTCAAATATTTTATCACGGAAAGAAGAAGGCTAAGGAGAATAAAGTGCTCGTGAAAAATCGTCAAAGACAACACATTGACATGGTTTTGAATTTTTATGTCGATATAATGGAGGGGATGGAAAAGGCCTAGGCGAATCTGTTTTGGAAGTGGTCATGCTTAGGTACCTATTATTTCGTCCATTTGCATGATTGGAATTTAGTTTAAACGAGGTTGTATATTAAATATTTTTTAGGTTATGAACCTAAGAACCCTACAAGAAAACAAGCCCTCAATGACATGATTTTGCGTCGTGATAAACATGTGACAAAAAAGGGGTGTTGCGACGTGTTTATCACATTGTTATATGCTTTAAATAATTAAATAATAGAAGTCAGGTTATCACATGGGGAAGGTTGGAAGTTTTTTTAAAAAAATTTTGTGGCGTGTAAAACACGTCGCAACATACTTTTCAAAAAATATATAAAAAAGGCGTCAGGTTTTCATATTGGGGAAGGTTAAAATTTTCAAAAAATAAATATGTGGCATGGAAAACATGTCGCAACGTACATATCAAAAATAAATAAAAAAATTGAGAGGAAACTTTGGACGGTTGAAATTGATTGCTTTGCTGGTTGACTGACACCTTTTAATTGGTGTCATGTATCCCACGTCGTAAACCTTGTGTTTGTTCTATCATTGCAGGTTTACCAGCGTATTATTCAAGTCACAACACAACAATACTTTTCATATGTGACGTGGTTTCCACGCCGCTGATGTGTCTATTTAATACACGCAAACTCTTCCCATCATGTTATTAGAGACACATAAACGTTTATTCTCTCATTTTATTTTCCTTTCCACCTTCTTCTCTCATTTTCTTTTCTAGATTTATATTTTCATCACCCACCTTCTTCTCTCACCTTCATCCAGATTTACTCAAGGTATGCTTTTTAATTTATGTTATTAGCTTTTTCATTTTAATTTTCGTTTGTTGGATTGTTGATTTACTCGAGGTAGGCTTTTTAATTTATGTTATTAGCTTTTTCGTTTTGATTTCTGTTAGTTTTATTTTTGTTTTGTTTTTTAGTTCAAGAGTCAAGAATTCGATGAATTTAATTTTTAAAATTTATTGGGCTGTTGGCTGTTTTGGAATATTTATGTAGTTGATTTTAAATTTCAATATTTGAATCAGATTCTCCAAACCAAACAAAATTCTAACGCTTGGATCGTTTTGGTGCAATAACAAACATTATGGTAATAAACAAAACCAAAACGGTTTCTCTCCACCTTCCCGTTATGAGATAGTAAAATATCTATAAAATTTTTGTGTCCCTACAATCGAATGTTATCACTGCTAGCAATTAAGTGTAAAAATATATCAAATTATTTGCTTAAATAATAATAATTAAATATAAAAAGATTGTTTAATTTCTTAGGCAACCAAGCAAGAGTAAAAATAAATGGCAGGAAATCTTGCATTCTTTTAGCTCATTGAATAGAAAATATAATGAGTAAACACACATTTAAAGCATTTTGAATTCCCTATATATACAATCACATGCTACCTAACAACAGACTTGAAACCGCCATTATATGTGTTTCGCAACCGTCATTCTATGTGTTTTCCGTAGTAGTGTACTTCTTAAATGGAGGGAACTCTTACTATTGGTTTAGACTTCTTCTTCTTCTTATTTAGTAAGATACTTTTTTGAGTAATTTTTCAAGTTTTTAACTTCTAAACCTTCTTCCATTTCACCCAAGTAGTTTATTTACATTGTGGTCCTATGATTGACCTTCCTTAGAGTCACACCTAATCATACTTGACACAAATCACTTCCATTTCATCCACTGGAACCTATCTTTCGAGACTTCACTGTAAAAGAGAAACAAATAATCAGTCTCAGGTGAACACAATTGGCTTGTTTCCAACAAAATCGGTGGTAAAAAGTTGAAGCTCAGAGGCATAGTTTTCATCCTGTATTTCAAAAGAGGTGATGTTACCTAACTACCATAATAAAAGAATAAAAATAAAAATTATTCTATGGCGGAAATTAAAGTGCGGAAAGTAAAGAAAGCGGAAAAAGCGTCGCGACGATCTCTCGCGTTAATTACAAATCCCCAAAAAATGCGAAATAAAAAATAAACCGCGATCATGGCCTCGCGTAAATTACATCCATGGAAAATGCAAGAATAATAATGAAATAAGAGCGACGATTGCCTCGCGTAAATTACAACTATAAATTGGAGTGGAAAAAATAAAGGATCAACAAACTATACAATTGAGAAAAAAAATGTTAGGAACGTCATAAATTAGAAATCTAAATTTTTTTTTTAATTACAATTTATTAAAAACTAAATTAACTATAAATCATTAAAAACTGTTACTAACTATAAATTATACAAAAAGGAAATACTAACTATAAGCTATTAAAATGTTTTTAATTATTAGTCATCAGAAAAAATATAATTTCAAGTTATTAAAAAAAATAAACAAATTATAAGTTATAAAAAATGGTTTTTAATTATATGTTTTATATAGATATATATAGATTTTTAAAAAGATTTGTAGTGACTTTAACTAAATAATGGTTTTAATTTACAAACTTATATTTAAATTTTAAAAAGGTGGTTTAAATTTGGAAAAAAAGTTTTAGTTTTAAGAAAAGATTTTAATTTTGGAAGAAAAAAAACTTTAAAAGAGGTTTTAACTTTAATAAAAGAGTTTTAAATCTTGTTCAAAAAAAAGCTTTAATGTGGAATAAAAGGTCTTAATGTTAGCTTTATGTTTCTTTTGTTGTATTTCTTTTTTAAAATGGTTTAATTAAAAATAATGCACTAACCTCTAAAAAAAGAATTTTGGTTCAAGAGGAGTTTTAATTAAGAAAATTCATTTTAATATTAACTAAATCTAAAAAGTTAGGAAAAGGTTACGATAACGACAACGAATTCTTGAGATGGGATTTGAAGCAGTTCCAGAAGGAGGACAATGATGAGAGCTTGAGCTTCTTTGAGTCGCGATAATGATGATTAACGAAGGAAGCTCCGTCTTCTTCTTCGAAGAACCGTCCCTTTTTTCTCCTTCTGGGTTCGTGGGTTCCTCCTTTCTTCTGATAAGTTGTGAGAACGGCCGCCATTAATTAAAACAAACTTAAAACCCTATTTATTTACTAATATTTACGAATAATTTTATGAAATACTAACTATAAGCTATTAAAATGTTTTTAATTATTAGTCATCAGAAAAAATATAATTTCAAGTTATTAAAAAAATAAACTAATTATAAGTTATAAAAAATGGTTTTTAATTATAACTTTTATATAGATATATATAGATTTTTAAAAAGGTTTGTAGTGACTTTAACTAAATAATGGTTTTAATTTACAAACTTAGATTTAAATTTTAAAAAGGTGGTTTAAATTTGGAAAAAAAGTTTTAGTTTTAAGAAAAGATTTTAATTTTGGAAGAAAAAAAAACTTTAAAAGAGGTTTTAACTTTAATAAAAGAGTTTTAAATCTTGTTCAAAAAAAAGCTTTAATGTGGAATAAAAGGTCTTAATGTTAGCTTTATGTTTCTTTTGTTGTATTTCTTTTTTAAAAATGGTTTAATTAAAAATAATGCACTAACCTCTAAAAAAAGAATTTTGGTTCAAGAGGAGTTTTAATTAAGAAAATTCATTTTAATATTAACTAAATCTAAAAAGTTAGGAAAAGGTTACGATAACGACGACGAATTCTTGAGATGGGATTTGAAGCAGTTCCAGAAGGAGGACAATGATGAGAGCTTGAGCTTCTCTGAGTCGCGATAATGATGATTAACGAAGGAAGCTCTGTCTTCTTCTTCGAAGAACCGTCCCTTTTTTCTCCTTCTGGGTTCGTGGGTTCCTCCTTTCTTCTGATAAGTTGTGAGAACGGCCGCCATTAATTAAAACAAACTTAAAACCCTATTTCTTTACTAATATTTACGAATAATTTTATGAAATACTAACTATAAGCTATTAAAATGTTTTTAATTATTAGTTATCAGAAAAAAATATAATTTCAAGTTATTAAAAAAATAAACTAATTATAAGTTATAAAAAATGGTTTTTAATTATAAGTTTTATATAGATATATATAGATTTTTAAAAAGGTTTGTAGTGACTTTAACTAAATAATGGTTTTAATTTACAAACTTAGATTTAAATTTTAAAAAGGTGGTTTAAATTTGGAAAAAAAGTTTTAGTTTTAAGAAAAGATTTTAATTTTGGAAGAAAAAAAAACTTTAAAAGAGGTTTTAACTTTAATAAAAGAGTTTTAAATCTTGTTCAAAAAAAAGCTTTAATGTGGAATAAAAGGTCTTAATGTTAGCTTTATGTTTCTTTTGTTGTATTTCTTTTTAAAAATGGTTTAATTAAAAATAATTCACTAACCTCTAAAAAAAGAAATTTGGTTCAAGAGGAGTTTTAATTAAGAAAGTTCATTTTAATATTAACTAAATCTAAAAAGTTAGGAAAAGGTTACGATAACGACGACGAATTCTTGAGATGGGATTTGAAGCAGTTCCAGAAGGAGGACAATGATGAGAGCTTGAGCTTCTCTGAGTCGCGATAATGATGATTAACGAAGGAAGCTCTGTCTTCTTCTTCGAAGACCCGTCCCTTTTTTCTCCTTCTGGGTTCGTGGGTTCCTCCTTTCTTCTGATAAGTTGTGAGAACGACCGCCATTAATTAAAACAAACTTAAAACCCTATTTATTTACTAATATTTACGAATAATTTTATGAAATACTAACTATAAGCTATTAAAATGTTTTTAATTATTAGTCATCAGAAAAAGTATAATTTCAAGTTATTAAAAAAATAAACTAATTATAAGTTATAAAAAATGGTTTTTAATTATAACTTTTATATAGATATATATAGATTTTTAAAAAGGTTTGTAGTGACTTTAACTAAATAATGGTTTTAATTTACAAACTTAGATTTAAATTTTAAAAAGGTGGTTTAAATTTGGAAAAAAAAGTTTTAGTTTTAAGAAAAGATTTTAATTTTGGAAGAAAAAAAAACTTTAAAAGAGGTTTTAACTTTAATAAAAGAGTTTTAAATCTTGTTCAAAAAAAATCTTTAATGTGGAATAAAAGGTCTTAATGTTAGCTTTATGTTTCTTTTGTTGTATTTCTTTTTAAAAATGGTTTAATTAAAAATAATGCACTAACCTCTAAAAAAAGAATTTTGGTTCAAGAGGAGTTTTAATTAAGAAAATTCATTTTAATATTAACTAAATCTAAAAAGTTAGGAAAAGGTTACGATAACGACGACGAATTCTTGAGATGGGATTTGAAGCAGTTCCAGAAGGAGGACAATGATGAGAGCTTGAGCTTCTCTGAGTCGCGATAATGATGATTAACGAAGGAAGCTCTGTCTTCTTCTTCGAAGAACCGTCCCTTTTTTCTCCTTCTGGGTTCGTGGGTTCCTCCTTTCTTCTGATAAGTTGTGAGAACGGCCGCCATTAATTAAAACAAACTTAAAACCCTATTTATTTACTAATATTTACGAATAATTTTATGAAATACTAACTATAAGCTATTAAAATGTTTTTAATTATTAGTTATCAGAAAAAATATAATTTCAAGTTATTAAAAAAATAAACTAATTATAAGTTATAAAAAATGGTTTTTAATTATAAGTTTTATATAGATATATATAGATTTTTAAAAAGGTTTGTAGTGACTTTAACTAAATAATGGTTTTAATTTACAAACTTAGATTTAAATTTTAAAAAGGTGGTTTAAATTTGGAAAAAAAGTTTTAGTTTTAAGAAAAGATTTTAATTTTGGAAGAAAAAAAAACTTTAAAAGAGGTTTTAACTTTAATAAAAGAGTTTTAAATCTTGTTCAAAAAAAAGCTTTAATGTGGAATAAAAGGTCTTAATGTTAGCTTTATGTTTCTTTTGTTGTATTTCTTTTTAAAAATGGTTTAATTAAAAATAATGCACTAACCTCTAAAAAAAGAATTTTGGTTCAAGAGGAGTTTTAATTAAGATAATTCATTTTAATATTAACTAAATCTAAAAAGTTAGGAAAAGGTTACGATAACGACGACGAATTCTTGAGATGGGATTTGAAGCAGTTCCAAAAGGAGGACAATGATGAGAGCTTGAGCTTCTCTGAGTCGCGATAATGATGATTAACGAAGGAAGCTCTGTCTTCTTCTTCGAAGAACCGTCCCTTTTTTCTCCTTCTGGGTTCGTGGGTTCCTCCTTTCTTCTGATAAGTTGTGAGAACGGCCGCCATTAATTAAAACAAACTTAAAACCCTATTTATTTACTAATATTTACGAATAATTTTATGAAATACTAACTATAAGCTATTAAAATGTTTTTAATTATTAGTCATCAGAAAAAATATAATTTCAAGTTATTAAAAAAATAAACTAATTATAAGTTATAAAAAATGGTTTTTAATTATAACTTTTATATAGATATATATAGATTTTTAAAAAGGTTTGTAGTGACTTTAACTAAATAATGGTTTTAATTTACAAACTTAGATTTAAATTTTAAAAAGGTGGTTTAAATTTGGAAAAAAAGTTTTAGTTTTAAGAAAAGATTTTAATTTTGGAAGAAAAAAAAACTTTAAAAGAGGTTTTAACTTTAATAAAAGAGTTTTAAATCTTGTTCAAAAAAAAGCTTTAATGTGGAATAAAAGGTCTTAATGTTAGCTTTATGTTTCTTTTGTTGTATTTCTTTTTAAAAATGGTTTAATTAAAAATAATGCACTAACCTCTAAAAAAAGAATTTTGGTTCAAGAGGAGTTTTAATTAAGAAAATTCATTTTAATATTAACTAAATCTAAAAAGTTAGGAAAAGGTTACGATAACGACGACGAATTCTTGAGATGGGATTTGAAGCAGTTCCAGAAGGAGGACAATGATGAGAGCTTGAGCTTCTCTGAGTCGCGATAATGATGATTAACGAAGGAAGCTCTGTCTTCTTCTTCGAAGAACCGTCCCTTTTTTCTCCTTCTGGGTTCGTGGGTTCCTCCTTTCTTCTGATAAGTTGTGAGAACGGCCGCCATTAATTAAAACAAACTTAAAACCCTATTTATTTACTAATATTTACGAATAATTTTATGAAATACTAACTATAAGCTATTAAAATGTTTTTAATTATTAGTCATCAGAAAAAATATAATTTCAAGTTATTAAAAAAATAAACTAATTATAAGTTATAAAAAATGGTTTTTAATTATAACTTTTATATAGATATATATAGATTTTTAAAAAGGTTTGTAGTGACTTTAACTAAATAATGGTTTTAATTTACAAACTTAGATTTAAATTTTAAAAAGGTGGTTTAAATTTGGAAAAAAAGTTTTAGTTTTAAGAAAAGATTTTAATTTTGGAAGAAAAAAAAACTTTAAAAGAGGTTTTAACTTTAATAAAAGAGTTTTAAATCTTGTTCAAAAAAAAGCTTTAATGTGGAATAAAAGGTCTTAATGTTAGCTTTATGTTTCTTTTGTTGTATTTCTTTTTAAAAATGGTTTAATTAAAAATAATGCACTAACCTCTAAAAAAAGAATTTTGGTTCAAGAGGAGTTTTAATTAAGAAAATTCATTTTAATATTAACTAAATCTAAAAAGTTAGGAAAAGGTTACGATAACGACGACGAATTCTTGAGATGGGATTTGAAGCAGTTCCAGAAGGAGGACAATGATGAGAGCTTGAGCTTCTCTGAGTCGCGATAATGATGATTAACGAAGGAAGCTCTGTCTTCTTCTTCGAAGAACCGTCCCTTTTTTCTCCTTCTGGGTTCGTGGGTTCCTCCTTTCTTCTGATAAGTTGTGAGAACGGCCGCCATTAATTAAAACAAACTTAAAACCCTATTTATTTACTAATATTTACGAATAATTTTATGAAATACTAACTATAAGCTATTAAAATGTTTTTAATTATTAGTCATCAGAAAAAATATAATTTCAAGTTATTAAAAAAATAAACTAATTATAAGTTATAAAAAATGGTTTTTAATTATAACTTTTATATAGATATATATAGATTTTTAAAAAGGTTTGTAGTGACTTTAACTAAATAATGGTTTTAATTTACAAACTTAGATTTAAATTTTAAAAAGGTGGTTTAAATTTGGAAAAAAAAGTTTTAGTTTTAAGAAAAGATTTTAATTTTGGAAGAAAAAAAAACTTTAAAAGAGGTTTTAACTTTAATAAAAGAGTTTTAAATCTTGTTCAAAAAAAATCTTTAATGTGGAATAAAAGGTCTTAATGTTAGCTTTATGTTTCTTTTGTTGTATTTCTTTTTAAAAATGGTTTAATTAAAAATAATGCACTAACCTCTAAAAAAAGAATTTTGGTTCAAGAGGAGTTTTAATTAAGATAATTCATTTTAATATTAACTAAATCTAAAAAGTTAGGAAAAGGTTACGATAACGACGACGAATTCTTGAGATGGGATTTGAAGCAGTTCCAGAAGGAGGACAATGATGAGAGCTTGAGCTTCTCTGAGTCGCGATAATGATGATTAACGAAGGAAGCTCTGTCTTCTTCTTCGAAGAACCGTCCCTTTTTTCTCCTTCTGGGTTCGTGGGTTCCTCCTTTCTTCTGATAAGTTGTGAGAACGGCCGCCATTAATTAAAACAAACTTAAAACCCTATTTATTTACTAATATTTACGAATAATTTTATGAAATACTAACTATAAGCTATTAAAATGTTTTTAATTATTAGTCATCAGAAAAAATATAATTTCAAGTTATTAAAAAAATAAACTAATTATAAGTTATAAAAAATGGTTTTTAATTATAACTTTTATATAGATATATATAGATTTTTAAAAAGGTTTGTAGTGACTTTAACTAAATAATGGTTTTAATTTACAAACTTAGATTTAAATTTTAAAAAGGTGGTTTAAATTTGGAAAAAAAGTTTTAGTTTTAAGAAAAGATTTTAATTTTGGAAGAAAAAAAAACTTTAAAAGAGGTTTTAACTTTAATAAAAGAGTTTTAAATCTTGTTCAAAAAAAAGCTTTAATGTGGAATAAAAGGTCTTAATGTTAGCTTTATGTTTCTTTTGTTGTATTTCTTTTTAAAAATGGTTTAATTAAAAATAATTCACTAACCTCTAAAAAAAGAATTTTGGATCAAGAGGAGTTTTAATTAAGAAAATTCATTTTAATATTAACTAAATCTAAAAAGTTAGGAAAAGGTTACGATAACGACGACGAATTCTTGAGATGGGATTTGAAGCAGTTCCAGAAGGAGGACAATGATGAGAGCTTGAGCTTCTCTGAGTCGCGATAATGATGATTAACGAAGGAAGCTCTGTCTTCTTCTTCGAAGAACCGTCCCTTTTTTCTCCTTCTGGGTTCGTGGGTTCCTCCTTTCTTCTGATAAGTTGTGAGAACGGCCGCCATTAATTAAAACAAACTTAAAACCCTATTTATTTACTAATATTTACGAATAATTTTATGAAATACTAACTATAAGCTATTAAAATGTTTTTAATTATTAGTTATCAGAAAAAATATAATTTCAAGTTATTAAAAAAATAAACTAATTATAAGTTATAAAAAATGGTTTTTAATTATAAGTTTTATATAGATATATATAGATTTTTAAAAAGGTTTGTAGTGACTTTAACTAAATAATGGTTTTAATTTACAAACTTAGATTTAAATTTTAAAAAGGTGGTTTAAATTTGGAAAAAAAGTTTTAGTTTTAAGAAAAGATTTTAATTTTGGAAGAAAAAAAAACTTTAAAAGAGGTTTTAACTTTAATAAAAGAGTTTTAAATCTTGTTCAAAAAAAAGCTTTAATGTGGAATAAAAGGTCTTAATGTTAGCTTTATGTTTCTTTTGTTGTATTTCTTTTTAAAAATGGTTTAATTAAAAATAATGCACTAACCTCTAAAAAAAGAATTTTGGTTCAAGAGGAGTTTTAATTAAGATAATTCATTTTAATATTAACTAAATCTAAAAAGTTAGGAAAAGGTTACGATAACGACGACGAATTCTTGAGATGGGATTTGAAGCAGTTCCAAAAGGAGGACAATGATGAGAGCTTGAGCTTCTCTGAGTCGCGATAATGATGATTAACGAAGGAAGCTCTGTCTTCTTCTTCGAAGAACCGTCCCTTTTTTCTCCTTCTGGGTTCGTGGGTTCCTCCTTTCTTCTGATAAGTTGTGAGAACGGCCGCCATTAATTAAAACAAACTTAAAACCCTATTTATTTACTAATATTTACGAATAATTTTATGAAATACTAACTATAAGCTATTAAAATGTTTTTAATTATTAGTCATCAGAAAAAATATAATTTCAAGTTATTAAAAAAATAAACTAATTATAAGTTATAAAAAATGGTTTTTAATTATAACTTTTATATAGATATATATAGATTTTTAAAAAGGTTTGTAGTGACTTTAACTAAATAATGGTTTTAATTTACAAACTTAGATTTAAATTTTAAAAAGGTGGTTTAAATTTGGAAAAAAAGTTTTAGTTTTAAGAAAAGATTTTAATTTTGGAAGAAAAAAAAACTTTAAAAGAGGTTTTAACTTTAATAAAAGAGTTTTAAATCTTGTTCAAAAAAAAGCTTTAATGTGGAATAAAAGGTCTTAATGTTAGCTTTATGTTTCTTTTGTTGTATTTCTTTTTAAAAATGGTTTAATTAAAAATAATGCACTAACCTCTAAAAAAAGAATTTTGGTTCAAGAGGAGTTTTAATTAAGATAATTCATTTTAATATTAACTAAATCTAAAAAGTTAGGAAAAGGTTACGATAACGACGACGAATTCTTGAGATGGGATTTGAAGCAGTTCCAAAAGGAGGACAATGATGAGAGCTTGAGCTTCTCTGAGTCGCGATAATGATGATTAACGAAGGAAGCTCTGTCTTCTTCTTCGAAGAACCGTCCCTTTTTTCTCCTTCTGGGTTCGTGGGTTCCTCCTTTCTTCTGATAAGTTGTGAGAACGGCCGCCATTAATTAAAACAAACTTAAAACCCTATTTATTTACTAATATTTACGAATAATTTTATGAAATACTAACTATAAGCTATTAAAATGTTTTTAATTATTAGTCATCAGAAAAAATATAATTTCAAGTTATTAAAAAAATAAACTAATTATAAGTTATAAAAAATGGTTTTTAATTATAACTTTTATATAGATATATATAGATTTTTAAAAAGGTTTGTAGTGACTTTAACTAAATAATGGTTTTAATTTACAAACTTAGATTTAAATTTTAAAAAGGTGGTTTAAATTTGGAAAAAAAGTTTTAGTTTTAAGAAAAGATTTTAATTTTGGAAGAAAAAAAAACTTTAAAAGAGGTTTTAACTTTAATAAAAGAGTTTTAAATCTTGTTCAAAAAAAAGCTTTAATGTGGAATAAAAGGTCTTAATGTTAGCTTTATGTTTCTTTTGTTGTATTTCTTTTTAAAAATGGTTTAATTAAAAATAATGCACTAACCTCTAAAAAAAGAATTTTGGTTCAAGAGGAGTTTTAATTAAGAAAATTCATTTTAATATTAACTAAATCTAAAAAGTTAGGAAAAGGTTACGATAACGACGACGAATTCTTGAGATGGGATTTGAAGCAGTTCCAGAAGGAGGACAATGATGAGAGCTTGAGCTTCTCTGAGTCGCGATAATGATGATTAACGAAGGAAGCTCTGTCTTCTTCTTCGAAGAACCGTCCCTTTTTTCTCCTTCTGGGTTCGTGGGTTCCTCCTTTCTTCTGATAAGTTGTGAGAACGGCCGCCATTAATTAAAACAAACTTAAAACCCTATTTATTTACTAATATTTACGAATAATTTTATGAAATACTAACTATAAGCTATTAAAATGTTTTTAATTATTAGTCATCAGAAAAAATATAATTTCAAGTTATTAAAAAAATAAACTAATTATAAGTTATAAAAAATGGTTTTTAATTATAACTTTTATATAGATATATATAGATTTTTAAAAAGGTTTGTAGTGACTTTAACTAAATAATGGTTTTAATTTACAAACTTAGATTTAAATTTTAAAAAGGTGGTTTAAATTTGGAAAAAAAGTTTTAGTTTTAAGAAAAGATTTTAATTTTGGAAGAAAAAAAAACTTTAAAAGAGGTTTTAACTTTAATAAAAGAGTTTTAAATCTTGTTCAAAAAAAAGCTTTAATGTGGAATAAAAGGTCTTAATGTTAGCTTTATGTTTCTTTTGTTGTATTTCTTTTTAAAAATGGTTTAATTAAAAATAATGCACTAACCTCTAAAAAAAGAATTTTGGTTCAAGAGGAGTTTTAATTAAGAAAATTCATTTTAATATTAACTAAATCTAAAAAGTTAGGAAAAGGTTACGATAACGACGACGAATTCTTGAGATGGGATTTGAAGCAGTTCCAGAAGGAGGACAATGATGAGAGCTTGAGCTTCTCTGAGTCGCGATAATGATGATTAACGAAGGAAGCTCTGTCTTCTTCTTCGAAGAACCGTCCCTTTTTTCTCCTTCTGGGTTCGTGGGTTCCTCCTTTCTTCTGATAAGTTGTGAGAACGGCCGCCATTAATTAAAACAAACTTAAAACCCTATTTATTTACTAATATTTACGAATAATTTTATGAAATACTAACTATAAGCTATTAAAATGTTTTTAATTATTAGTTATCAGAAAAAATATAATTTCAAGTTATTAAAAAAATAAACTAATTATAAGTTATAAAAAATGGTTTTTAATTATAAGTTTTATATAGATATATATAGATTTTTAAAAAGGTTTGTAGTGACTTTAACTAAATAATGGTTTTAATTTACAAACTTAGATTTAAATTTTAAAAAGGTGGTTTAAATTTGGAAAAAAAGTTTTAGTTTTAAGAAAAGATTTTAATTTTGGAAGAAAAAAAAACTTTAAAAGAGGTTTTAACTTTAATAAAAGAGTTTTAAATCTTGTTCAAAAAAAAGCTTTAATGTGGAATAAAAGGTCTTAATGTTAGCTTTATGTTTCTTTTGTTGTATTTCTTTTTAAAAATGGTTTAATTAAAAATAATGCACTAACCTCTAAAAAAAGAATTTTGGTTCAAGAGGAGTTTTAATTAAGATAATTCATTTTAATATTAACTAAATCTAAAAAGTTAGGAAAAGGTTACGATAACGACGACGAATTCTTGAGATGGGATTTGAAGCAGTTCCAAAAGGAGGACAATGATGAGAGCTTGAGCTTCTCTGAGTCGCGATAATGATGATTAACGAAGGAAGCTCTGTCTTCTTCTTCGAAGAACCGTCCCTTTTTTCTCCTTCTGGGTTCGTGGGTTCCTCCTTTCTTCTGATAAGTTGTGAGAACGGCCGCCATTAATTAAAACAAACTTAAAACCCTATTTATTTACTAATATTTACGAATAATTTTATGAAATACTAACTATAAGCTATTAAAATGTTTTTAATTATTAGTCATCAGAAAAAATATAATTTCAAGTTATTAAAAAAATAAACTAATTATAAGTTATAAAAAATGGTTTTTAATTATAACTTTTATATAGATATATATAGATTTTTAAAAAGGTTTGTAGTGACTTTAACTAAATAATGGTTTTAATTTACAAACTTAGATTTAAATTTTAAAAAGGTGGTTTAAATTTGGAAAAAAAGTTTTAGTTTTAAGAAAAGATTTTAATTTTGGAAGAAAAAAAAACTTTAAAAGAGGTTTTAACTTTAATAAAAGAGTTTTAAATCTTGTTCAAAAAAAAGCTTTAATGTGGAATAAAAGGTCTTAATGTTAGCTTTATGTTTCTTTTGTTGTATTTCTTTTTAAAAATGGTTTAATTAAAAATAATGCACTAACCTCTAAAAAAAGAATTTTGGTTCAAGAGGAGTTTTAATTAAGATAATTCATTTTAATATTAACTAAATCTAAAAAGTTAGGAAAAGGTTACGATAACGACGACGAATTCTTGAGATGGGATTTGAAGCAGTTCCAAAAGGAGGACAATGATGAGAGCTTGAGCTTCTCTGAGTCGCGATAATGATGATTAACGAAGGAAGCTCTGTCTTCTTCTTCGAAGAACCGTCCCTTTTTTCTCCTTCTGGGTTCGTGGGTTCCTCCTTTCTTCTGATAAGTTGTGAGAACGGCCGCCATTAATTAAAACAAACTTAAAACCCTATTTATTTACTAATATTTACGAATAATTTTATGAAATACTAACTATAAGCTATTAAAATGTTTTTAATTATTAGTCATCAGAAAAAATATAATTTCAAGTTATTAAAAAAATAAACTAATTATAAGTTATAAAAAATGGTTTTTAATTATAACTTTTATATAGATATATATAGATTTTTAAAAAGGTTTGTAGTGACTTTAACTAAATAATGGTTTTAATTTACAAACTTAGATTTAAATTTTAAAAAGGTGGTTTAAATTTGGAAAAAAAGTTTTAGTTTTAAGAAAAGATTTTAATTTTGGAAGAAAAAAAAACTTTAAAAGAGGTTTTAACTTTAATAAAAGAGTTTTAAATCTTGTTCAAAAAAAAGCTTTAATGTGGAATAAAAGGTCTTAATGTTAGCTTTATGTTTCTTTTGTTGTATTTCTTTTTAAAAATGGTTTAATTAAAAATAATGCACTAACCTCTAAAAAAAGAATTTTGGTTCAAGAGGAGTTTTAATTAAGAAAATTCATTTTAATATTAACTAAATCTAAAAAGTTAGGAAAAGGTTACGATAACGACGACGAATTCTTGAGATGGGATTTGAAGCAGTTCCAGAAGGAGGACAATGATGAGAGCTTGAGCTTCTCTGAGTCGCGATAATGATGATTAACGAAGGAAGCTCTGTCTTCTTCTTCGAAGAACCGTCCCTTTTTTCTCCTTCTGGGTTCGTGGGTTCCTCCTTTCTTCTGATAAGTTGTGAGAACGGCCGCCATTAATTAAAACAAACTTAAAACCCTATTTATTTACTAATATTTACGAATAATTTTATGAAATACTAACTATAAGCTATTAAAATGTTTTTAATTACTAGTCATCAGAAAAAATATAATTTCAAATTATTAAAAAAATAAACTAATTATAAGTTATAAAAAATGGTTTTTAATTATAAGTTTTATATAGATATATATAGATTTTTAAAAAGGTTTGTAGTGACTTTAACTAAATAATGGTTTTAATTTACAAACTTAGATTTAAATTTTAAAAAGGTGGTTTAAATTTGGAAAAAAAGTTTTAGTTTTAAGAAAAGATTTTAATTTTGGAAGAAAAAAAAACTTTAAAAGAGGTTTTAACTTTAATAAAAGAGTTTTAAATCTTGTTCAAAAAAAAGCTTTAATGTGGAATAAAAGGTCTTAATGTTAGCTTTATGTTTCTTTTGTTGTATTTCTTTTTAAAAATGGTTTAATTAAAAATAATGCACTAACCTCTAAAAAAAGAATTTTGGTTCAAGAGGAGTTTTAATTAAGAAAATTCATTTTAATATTAACTAAATCTAAAAAGTTAGGAAAAGGTTACGATAACGACGACGAATTCTTGAGATGGGATTTGAAGCAGTTCCAGAAGGAGGACAATGATGAGAGCTTGAGCTTCTCTGAGTCGCGATAATGATGATTAACGAAGGAAGCTCTGTCTTCTTCTTCGAAGAACCGTCCCTTTTTTCTCCTTCTGGGTTCGTGGGTTCCTCCTTTCTTCTGATAAGTTGTGAGAACGGCCGCCATTAATTAAAACAAACTTAAAACCCTATTTATTTACTAATATTTACGAATAATTTTATGAAATACTAACTATAAGCTATTAAAATGTTTTTAATTACTAGTCATCAGAAAAAATATAATTTCAAATTATTAAAAAAATAAACTAATTATAAGTTATAAAAAATGGTTTTTAATTATAAGTTTTATATAGATATATATAGATTTTTAAAAAGGTTTGTAGTGACTTTAACTAAATAATGGTTTTAATTTACAAACTTAGATTTAAATTTTAAAAAGGTGGTTTAAATTTGGAAAAAAAGTTTTAGTTTTAAGAAAAGATTTTAATTTTGGAAGAAAAAAAAACTTTAAAAGAGGTTTTAACTTTAATAAAAGAGTTTTAAATCTTGTTCAAAAAAAATCTTTAATGTGGAATAAAAGGTCTTAATGTTAGCTTTATGTTTCTTTTGTTGTATTTCTTTTTAAAAATGGTTTAATTAAAAATAATGCACTAACCTCTAAAAAAAGAATTTTGGTTCAAGAGGAGTTTTAATTAAGAAAATTCATTTTAATATTAACTAAATCTAAAAAGTTAGGAAAAGGTTACGATAACGACGACGAATTCTTGAGATGGGATTTGAAGCAGTTCCAGAAGGAGGACAATGATGAGAGCTTGAGCTTCTCTGAGTCGCGATAATGATGATTAACGAAGGAAGCTCTGTCTTCTTCTTCGAAGAACCGTCCCTTTTTTCTCCTTCTGGGTTCGTGGGTTCCTCCTTTCTTCTGATAAGTTGTGAGAACGGCCGCCATTAATTAAAACAAACTTAAAACCCTATTTATTTACTAATATTTACGAATAATTTTATGAAATACTAACTATAAGCTATTAAAATGTTTTTAATTACTAGTCATCAGAAAAAATATAATTTCAAATTATTAAAAAAATAAACTAATTATAAGTTATAAAAAATGGTTTTTAATTATAAGTTTTATATAGATATATATAGATTTTTAAAAAGGTTTGTAGTGACTTTAACTAAATAATGGTTTTAATTTACAAACTTAGATTTAAATTTTAAAAAGGTGGTTTAAATTTGGAAAAAAAGTTTTAGTTTTAAGAAAAGATTTTAATTTTGGAAGAAAAAAAAACTTTAAAAGAGGTTTTAACTTTAATAAAAGAGTTTTAAATCTTGTTCAAAAAAAAGCTTTAATGTGGAATAAAAGGTCTTAATGTTAGCTTTATGTTTCTTTTGTTGTATTTCTTTTTAAAAATGGTTTAATTAAAAATAATTCACTAACCTCTAAAAAAAGAATTTTGGTTCAAGAGGAGTTTTAATTAAGAAAATTCATTTTAATATTAACTAAATCTAAAAAGTTAGGAAAAGGTTACGATAACGACGACGAATTCTTGAGATGGGATTTGAAGCAGTTCCAGAAGGAGGACAATGATGAGAGCTTGAGCTTCTCTGAGTCGCGATAATGATGATTAACGAAGGAAGCTCTGTCTTCTTCTTCGAAGAACCGTCCCTTTTTTCTCCTTCTGGGTTCGTGGGTTCCTCCTTTCTTCTGATAAGTTGTGAGAACGGTCGCCATTAATTAAAACAAACTTAAAACCCTATTTATTTACTAATATTTACGAATAATTTTATGAAATACTAACTATAAGCTATTAAAATGTTTTTAATTATTAGTCATCAGAAAAAATATAATTTCAAATTATTAAAAAAATAAACTAGTTATAAGTTATAAAAAATGGTTTTTAATTATAAGTTTTATATAGATATATATAGATTTTTAAAAAGGTTTGTAGTGACTTTAACTAAACAATGGTTTTAATTTACAAACTTAGATTTAAATTTTAAAAAGGTGGTTTAAATTTGGAAAAAAAGTTTTAGTTTTAAGAAAAGATTTTAATTTTGGAAGAAAAAAATACTTTAAAAGAGGTTTTAACTTTAATAAAAGAGTTTTAAATCTTGTTCAAAAAAAAGCTTTAATGTGGAATAAAAGGTCTTAATGTTAGCTTTATGTTTCTTTTGTTGTATTTCTTTTTAAAAATGGTTTAATTAAAAATAATGCACTAACCTCTAAAAAAAGAATTTTGGTTCAAGAGGAGTTTTAATTAAGAAAATTCATTTTAATATTAACTAAATCTAAAAAGTTAGGAAAAGGTTACGGTAACGACGACGAATTCTTGAGATGGGATTTGAAGCAGTTCCAGAAGGAGGACAATGATGAGAGCTTGAGCTTCTCTGAGTCGCGATAATGATGATTAACGAAGGAAGCTCCGTCTTCTTCTTCGAAGAACCGTCTCTTTTTTCTCCTTCTGGGTTCGTGGGTTCCACCTTTCTTCTGATAAGTTGTGACAACGGCCGCCATTAATTAAAACAAACTTAAAACCCTATTTATTTACTAATATTTTTAATTTTATGATTAACTAAATCTAAAAAGTTAGGAAAAGGTTACGGTAACGACGACGAATTCTTGAGATGGGATTTGAAGCAGTTCCAGAAGGAGGACAATGATGAGAGCTTGAGCTTCTCTGAGTCGCGATAATGATGATTAACGAAGGAAGCTCCGTCTTCTTCTTCGAAGAACCGTCTCTTTTTTCTCCTTTTGGGTTCGTGGGTTCCTCCTTTCTTCAGATAAGTTGTGAGAACGGCCGCCATTAATTAAAACAAACTTAAAACCCTATTTATTTACTAATATTTTTAATTTTATGATTTTTAGATGTTTTTACATCACATAGCATCATAACTTGTAACAAACAAATTCTACTTTCCCATGACAAAAATTAAAGGCTTTAAATGTGTCTTACTCATTATATTTTCTATTCAATGAGCTAAAAGAATTAAATATTTCCTGCCACTTATTTTTACTTTTGCTTGGTTGCCTATGAAATTAAACAATCTTTTTTATATTTAATTATTATTATTTAAGAAAATAATTTGAAATATTTTTAAACTTATTTTAATTGTTTTATATTAATATATTAACAAAATAAAGAGCATTTTTAATTTGTTAATTCAACTCAATTGCTAGCAGCAATAACATTCGATTGTAGGGAAACTAACTTTTTATCGATATTTTACTATCTCGTAAGAGGAAGGTGAAGAGAAATCTTTTTGGTTTTGTTTATTACCATAGTGTTTGTTATTGCACCAAAACGATCCGAGCATTAAAATTTTGTTTGGCTTGGTAGTTATATGGTGTGCGTGAGTAGTTCTTGTGTGGTCTGAGAACGAGAAAGGAAAATGTGACTCAAATATTTTATCATGGAAAAAAGAAGGCTAAGGTTGTATAATAAATATTTTTTAGGTTATGAACCTAAGAACATTAAAAGAAAACAAGCCCTCAATGACATGATTTTGCGTCGTGATAAACATGTGACAAAAAAGGGGTGTTGCGACCTGTTTATCACATTGCTATGTGCTTTAAATAATTAAATAATAGAAGTCAGGTTATCACATGGGGAAGGTTGGAATTTTTTTTAAAAAAAGTTTGTGGCGTGTGAAACACGTCGCGCGCAACATACTTTTCAAAAAAATTATAAAAAAGGCGTTTGGTTTTCATATTGGGGAAGATTAAAATTTTCAAAAAATAAATTTGTGTCGTGGAAAACACGTCGCGACGTACATATCAAAAATAAATAAAAAAATTAAGAGGAAAATTTGGACGGTTGAAATTGATTGCTTTGCTGGTTGACAAACACCGTTTAATTGGGGTCATGTATCCCACGTCGTATACCTTGTGTTTGTTCTATCATTGCAGGTTTACCAGCGTGTTATTCAAGTCACAACACAACAATACTTTTCATCTGTGACGTGATTTCCACGCCGCTGGTGTGTCTATTTAATACCCGCAAATTCTCTTCCCATCATGTTACAAGAGACACATAAATGTTTATTCTCTCATTTTATTTTCCTTTCCATCTTCTTCTCTCATTTTATTTTCTAGATTTATATTTTCATCACCCACCTTCTTATCTCACCTTCATCCAGATTTACTCAAGGTATGATTTTTAATTTATCTTATTAGTTTTTTCAGTCCATTTTCGTTTGTTGGATTGTTGATTTACTCAAGGTATGCCTTTTAATTTATGTTATTAGCTTTTTCATTTTAATTTCTATTTGTTTTATTGTTGTTTTATTTTTTAGTTCAAGAGTCAAGAATTCGATAAATTTATTTTTTAAAATTTATTGGGATGTTGGCTGTTTTGGAATATTTACGTAGTTGATTTTAAACATCAATATTTGAATCAGATTCTCCTTTCTCGTGTTCAGACCTCACAAGAACTATCCGCCCACACCATATAACTACCAAACCAAACAAAATTCTAACGCTTGGATCGTTTTGGTGCAATAACAAACATTATCGTAATAAACAAAATCAAAACGGTTTCTCTCCACCTTCCTGTTATGAGATAGTAAAATATCTGTAAAATTTTTGTTTCCCTACAATCGAATGTTATCACTGCTAGCAATTGAGTTGAATTAACAAATTAAAAATGCTCTTTATTTTTTTAATATATTAATATAAAAAAATTAAAATAAGTGTAAAAATATATCAAATTATTTGCTTAAATAATAATAATTAAATATAAAAAGATTATTTAATTTCTTAGGCAACCAAGCAAGAGTAAAAATAAATGGCAGGAAATCTTGCATTCTTTTAGCTCATTGAATAGAAAATATAATGAGTAAAAACACATTTAAAGCCTTTTGAATTCCCAATACATACAATCACATGCTACCTAACAACAGACTTGAAACCGCCATTATATGTGTTTCGCAACCGTCATTCTATGTGTTTTCCGTAGTAGTGTACTTCTTAAATGGAGGGAACTCTTACTATTGGTTTAGACTTCTTCTTCTTCTTCTTATTTAGTAAGATACTTATTTGAGTAATTTTTCAAGTTTTTAACTTCTAAACCTTCTTCCATTTCATCCAAGTGGTAAATTTACATTGTGGTCCTATGATTGACCTGCCTTAGAGTCACACCTAATCATACTTGACACAAATCACTTTCGAGACTTCACTGTAAAAGAGAAACAAATAATCAGTCTCAGGTGCACACAATTGGCTTGTTTCCAAAGGAATCGGTGGTAAAAAGTTGAAGCTTTTCAAAAGAGGTGATGTTGCCTAACATCACTTTATTATTCCTCATAACCCCAACACTTTGCACCAGCCGGGAGTCGAACCCGGGTCTGTTCCGTGGCAGGGTACTATTCTACCACTAGACCACTAGTGCTTATTGATGATACAAAAATCATATATTGTAACTAACAAATTCTACTTTCCCATGACAAAAATTAAAGGCTTTAAATGTGTCTTACTCATTATATTTTCTATTCAATGAGCTAAAAGAATTAAATATTTCCTGCCACTTATTTTTACTCTTGCTTGGTTGCCTATGAAATTAAACAATCTTTTTTATATTTAATTATTATCATTTAAGAAAATAATTTGAAATATTTTTAAACTTATTTTAATTGTTTTATATTAATATATTAACAAAATAAAGAGCATTTTTGATTTGTTAATTCAACTCAATTGCTAGCAGCAATAACATTCGATTGTAGGGAAACTAACTTTTTATCGATATTTTACTATCTCATAAGAGGAAGGTGAAGAGAAATCTTTTTGGTTTTGTCTATTACCATAGTGTTTGTTATTGCACCAAAACGATCCAAGCATTAGAATTTTGTTTGGTTTGGTAGTTATATGGTGTGTGTGAGTAGTTCTTGTGTGGTCTGAGCACGAGAAAGGAGAATGTGATTCAAATATTTTATCATGGACAGAAGAAGGCTAAGGAGAATAAAGTCCTCGTGACAATTCATCAAAGACAACACATTGACATGGTTTTGAAATTTTATGTTGATATAATGGAGGTGATGGAAAAGGCCAAGGCGAATCTGTTTTGGAAGTAGTCATGCTTAGGTACCTAGTTTTTTGTCCATTTGCATGATTGGAATTTAGTTTAAACGAGGTTGTATATTAAATATTTTTTAGGTTATGAACCTAAGAACCCTACAAGAAAACAAGCCCTCAATGACATCATTTTGCGTCGTGATAAACATGTGACAAAAAAGGGGTGTTGCGACGTGTTTATCACATTGTTATATGCTTTAAATAATTAAATAATAGAAGTCAGGTTATCACATGGGGAAGGTTGTTTTTTTTTTTAAAAAAATTTTGTGGCGTGTAAAACACGTCGCAACATACTTTTCAAAAAATATATAAAAAAGGCGTCTGGTTTTCATATTGGGGAAGGTTAACATTTTCAAAAAATAAATATGTGGCACGGAAAACATGTCGCAACGTACATATCAAAAATAAAAAATTTGAAAGGAAAATTTTGAGGGTTGAAATTGATTGCTTTGCTGGTTGACTGATACCTTTTAATTGGTGTCATGTATCCCACATCGTATACCTTGTGTTTGTTCTATCATTGCAGGTTTACCAGCGTGTTATTCAAGTCACAACACAACAATATTTTTCATCTGTGACGTGATTTCCACGCCGCTGATGTGTCTATTTAATACCCGCAAATTCTCTTCCCATCATGTTATCAGAGACACATAAACGTTTATTCTCTCATTTTATTTTCCTTTCCACCTTCTTCTCTCATTTTATTTTCTAGATTTATATTTTCATCACCCACCTTCTTCTCTCACCTTCATCCAGATTTACTCAAGGTATGATTTTTAATTTATGTTATTAGCTTTTTCATTTCCATGTTCGTTTGTTGGATTGTTGATTTACTCAAGGTATGCCTTTTAATTTATGTTATTAGCTTTTTCATTTTAAGTTCTGTTTGTTTTATTGTTGTTTTACTTTTTAGTTCAAGAGTCAAGAATTCGATAAATTTATTTTTTAAAATTTTTTGGGTTGTTGGCTATTTTGGAATGTTTACGTAGTTGATTTTAAACTTCAATATTTGAATCAGATTCTCCTTTCTCGTGTTCAGACCTCACAAGAACTATCCGCCCATACCATATAACTACCAAACCAAACAAAATTCTAACGCTTGGATCGTTTTGGTGCAATAACAAACATTATGGTAATAAACAAAACCAAAACGGTTCCTTTCCACCTTCCTGTTATGAGATAGTAAAATATCTGTAAAATTTTTGTGTCCCTACAATCGAATGTTATCACTGCTAGCAATTGAGTTGAATTAACAAATTAAAAATGCTCTTTATTTTTTTAATATATTAATATAAAAAAATTAAAATAAGTGTAAAAATATATCAAATTATTTGCTTAAATAATAATAATTAAATATAAAAAGATTGTTTAATTTCTTAGGCAACCAAGCAAGAGTAAAAATAAATGGCAGGTAATCTTGCATTCTTTTAGCTCATTGAATAGAAAATATAATGAGTAAAAACACATTTAAAGCCTTTTGAATTCCCAATACGTACAATCACATGCTACCTAACAACAGACTTGAAACCGCCACTATATGTGTTTCGCAACCGTCATTCTATGTGTTTCCGTCATTCTATGTGTTTTCCGTAGTAGTGTACTTCTTAAATGGAGGGAACTCTTACTATTGGTTTAGACTTCTTCTTCTTCTTATTTAGTAAGATACTTATTTGAGTAATTTTTCAAGTTTTTAACTTCTAAACCTTCTTCCATTTCATCCAAGTAGTAAATTTACATTGTGGTCCTATGATTGACCTGCCTTAGAGTCACACCTAATTATACTTGACACAAATCACTTCCATTTCATCCACTGAAACCTATCTTTCGAGGTGAAGTTACCTAACATCACTGTATTATTCCTCACAGCCCCAACACTTTGCACCAACCGAGAATCGAACCCAGGTCTGTACCGTGGCAGGGTACTATTCTACCACTAGACCACTGGTGCTTATTGATGATACAAAAATCATATCTTGTAACTAACAAATTCTACTTTCCCATGACCAAAATTAAAGGCTTTAAATGTGTCTTACTCATTATATTTTCTATTCAATGAGCTAAAAGAATTAAATATTTCCTGCCACTTATTTTTACTCTTGCTTGGTTGCCTATGAAATTAAACAATCTTTTTTATATTTAATTATTATCATTTAAGAAAATAATTTGAAATATTTTTAAACTTATTTTAATTGTTTTATATTAATATATTAACAAAATAAAGAGCATTTTTGATTTGTTAATTCAACTCAATTGCTAGCAGCAATAACATTCGATTGTAGGGAAACTAACTTTTTATCGATATTTTACTATCTCGTAAGAGGAAGGTGAAGAGAAATCTTTTTGGTTTTGTTTATTACCATAGTGTTTGTTATTGCACCAAAACCATCCAAGCATTAGAATTTTGTTTGGTTTGGTAGTTATATGGTGTGCGTGACTAGTTCTTGTGTGGTCTGAGCACGAGAAAGGAGAATGTGATTCAAATATTTTATCATGGAAAGAAGAAGGCTAAGGAGAATAAAGTGCTCGTGACAATTCATCAAAGACAACACATTGACATGGTTTTGAAATTTTATGTTGATATAATGGAGGTGATGGAAAAGGCCAAGGCGAATCTGTTTTGGATGTGGTCATGCTTAGGTACCTAGTTTTTTGTCCATTTGCATGATTGGAATTTAGTTTAAACGAGGTTATATAATAAATATTTTTTAGGTTATAAACCTAAGAACATTACAAGAAAACAAGCCCTCAATGACATGATTTTGCGTCGTGATAAACATGTGACAAAAAAGGGGTGTTGCGACGTGTTTGTCACATTGCTATATGCATTAAATAATTATATAATAGAAGTCAGGTTATCACATGGGGAAGGTTGGAATTTTTTTTAAAAAAAATTTGTGGCGTGTAAAACACGTCGCGCGCAACATACTTATCAAAAAATTTATAAAAAAGGCGTCTGCTTTTCATATTGGGGAAGGTTAAAATTTTCAAAAAATAAATTTGTGTCGTGGATAACACGTCGCAACGTACATATCAAACAAAAATTGAGAGGAAAATTTGGACGGTTGAAATTGATTGCTTTGCTGGTTGACTGACACCTTTTAATTGGTGTCATGTATCCCACAGCGTATACCTTGTGTTTGTTCTATCATTGCAGGTTTACCAGCGTGTTATTCAAGTCACAACACAACAATATTTTTCATCTGTGACGTGATTTCCACGCCGCTGATGTGTCTGTTTAATACCCGCAAATTCTCTTCCCATCATGTTATCAGAGACACATAAACGTTTATTCTCTCATTATATTTTCCTTTCCACCTTCTTCTCTCATTTTATTTTCTAGATTTATATTTTCATCACCCACCTTCTTCTCTCACCTTCATCCAGATTTACTCAAGGTATGATTTTGAATTTATATTATTAGGTTTTTCATTTCCATTTTCGTTTGTTGGATTGTTGATTTACTCAAGGTATGCCTTTTAATTTATGTTATTAGCTTTTTCATTTTAATTTCTGTTTGTTTTATTGTTGTTTTAATTTTTAGTTCAAGAGTCAAGAATTCGATAAATTTATTTTTTAAAATTTATTGGGCTGTTGGTTGTTTTGGAATATTTACGTAGTTGATTTTAAACTTCAATATTTGAATCAGATTCTCCTTTCTCGTGTTCAGACCTCACAAGAACTATCCGCCCACACCATATAACTACCAAACCAAACAAAATTCTAACGCTTGGATCGTTTTGGTGCAATAACAAACATTATGGTAATAAACAAAACCAAAACGGTTTCTCTCCACCTTCCTGTTATGAGATAGTAAAATACCTGTAAAATTTTTGTGTCCCTACAATCGAATGTTATCACTGCTAGCAATTGAGTTGAATTAACAAATTAAAAATGCTCTTAATTTTTTTAAGATATTAATATAAAAAAATTAAAATAAGTGTAAAAATATATCAAATTATTTGCTTAAATAATAATAATTAAATATAAAAAGATTGTTTAATTTCTTAGGCAACCAAGCAAGAGTAAAAATAAATGGCAGGAAATCTTGCATTCTTTTAGCTCATTGAATAGAAAATATATTGAGTAAAAATACATTTAAAGCCTTTTGAATTCCCCATAGATACAATCACATGCTACCTAACAACAGACTTGAAACCACCATTATATGTGGTTTTTCATTTCCATTTTCGTTTGTTGGATTGTTGATTTACTCAAGGTATGCCTTTTAATTTATGTTATTAGCTTTTTCATTTTAATTTCTGTTTGTTTTATTGTTGTTTTAATTTTTAGTTCAAGAGTCAAGAATTCGATAAATTTATTTTTTAAAATTTATTGGGCTGTTGGTTGTTTTGGAATATTTACGTAGTTGATTTTAAACTTCAATATTTGAATCAGATTCTCCTTTCTCGTGTTCAGACCTCACAAGAACTATCCGCCCACACCATATAACTACCAAACCAAACAAAATTCTAACGCTTGGATCGTTTTGGTGCAATAACAAACATTATGGTAATAAACAAAACCAAAACGGTTTCTCTCCACCTTCCTGTTATGAGATAGTAAAATACCTGTAAAATTTTTGTGTCCCTACAATCGAATGTTATCACTGCTAGCAATTGAGTTGAATTAACAAATTAAAAATGCTCTTAATTTTTTTAAGATATTAATATAAAAAAATTAAAATAAGTGTAAAAATATATCAAATTATTTGCTTAAATAATAATAATTAAATATAAAAAGATTGTTTAATTTCTTAGGCAACCAAGCAAGAGTAAAAATAAATGGCAGGAAATCTTGCATTCTTTTAGCTCATTGAATAGAAAATATATTGAGTAAAAATACATTTAAAGCCTTTTGAATTCCCCATAGATACAATCACATGCTACCTAACAACAGACTTGAAACCACCATTATATGTGGTTTTTCATTTCCATTTTCGTTTGTTGGATTGTTGATTTACTCAAGGTATGCCTTTTAATTTATGTTATTAGCTTTTTCATTTTAATTTCTGTTTGTTTTATTGTTGTTTTAATTTTTAGTTCAAGAGTCAAGAATTCGATAAATTTATTTTTTAAAATTTATTGGGCTGTTGGTTGTTTTGGAATATTTACGTAGTTGATTTTAAACTTCAATATTTGAATCAGATTCTCCTTTCTCGTGTTCAGACCTCACAAGAACTATCCGCCCACACCATATAACTACCAAACCAAACAAAATTCTAACGCTTGGATCGTTTTGGTGCAATAACAAACATTATGGTAATAAACAAAACCAAAACGGTTTCTCTCCACCTTCCTGTTATGAGATAGTAAAATACCTGTAAAATTTTTGTGTCCCTACAATCGAATGTTATCACTGCTAGCAATTGAGTTGAATTAACAAATTAAAAATGCTCTTAATTTTTTTAAGATATTAATATAAAAAAATTAAAATAAGTGTAAAAATATATCAAATTATTTGCTTAAATAATAATAATTAAATATAAAAAGATTGTTTAATTTCTTAGGCAACCAAGCAAGAGTAAAAATAAATGGCAGGAAATCTTGCATTCTTTTAGCTCATTGAATAGAAAATATATTGAGTAAAAATACATTTAAAGCCTTTTGAATTCCCCATAGATACAATCACATGCTACCTAACAACAGACTTGAAACCACCATTATATGTGTTTCGCCACCGTCATTCTATGTGTTTTCCGTAGTAGTGTACTTCTTAAATGGAGGGAACTCTTACTATTGGTTTAGACTTCTTCTACTTCTTATTTAGTAAGATACTTATTTGAGTAATTTTTCAAGTTTTTAACTTCTAAACCTTCTTCCATTTCATCCAAGTAGTAAATTTACATTGTGGTCCTATGATTGACCTGCCTTAGAGTCACACCTAACCATACTTGACACAAATCATTCCATTTCATCCACTGAAACACAGCCCCGGTGGTAAAAAGTTGAAACTTTTCAAAAGAGGTGAAGTTACCTAACATCACTATATTATTCCTCACAGCCCCAACACTTTGCACCAACCGGGAATTGAACCGAGGTCTGTACCGTGGCAGGGTACTATTCTACCACTAGACCACTGGTGCTTATTAATGATACAAAAATCATATCTTGTAACTAACAAATTCTAATTTCCCATGACAAAAATTAAAGGCTTTAAATGTGTCTTACTCATTATATTTTCTATTCAATGAGCTAAAAGAATTAAATATTTCCTGCCACTTATTTTTACTCTTGCTTGGTTGCCTATGAAATTGAACAATCTTTTTAATATTTAATTATTATCATTTAAGAAAATAATTTGAAATATTTTTAAACTTATTTTAATTGTTTTATATTAATATATTAACAAAATAAAGAGCATTTTTGATTTGTTAATTCAACTCAATTGCTAGCAGCAATAACATTCAATTGTAGGGAAACTAACTTTTTATCGACATTTTACTATCTCGTAAGAGGAAGGTGAAGAGAAATCTTCTTGGTTTTGTTTATTACCATAGTGTTTGTTATTGCACCAAAACGATCCAAGCATTAGAATTTTGTTTGGTTTGGTAGTTATATGGTGTGCGTGACTAGTTCTTGTGTGGTCTGAGCACGAGAAAGGAGAATGTGATTCAAATATTTTATCATGGAAAGAAGAAGGCTAAGGAGAATAAAGTGCTCGTGATAATTCATCAAAGACAACACATTGACATGGTTTTGAAATTTTATGTTGATATAATGGAGGTGATGGAAAAGGCCAAGGCGAATCTGTTTTGGATGTGGTCATGCTTAGGTACCTAGTTTTTTGTCCATTTGCATGATTGGAATTTAGTTTAAACGAGGTTGTATAATAAATATTTTTTAGGTTATAAACCTAAGAACATTACAAGAAAACAAGCCCTCAATGACATGATTTTGCGTCGTGATAAACATGTGACAAAAAAGGGGTGTTGCGACGTGTTTGTCACATTGCTATATGCTTTAAATAATTATATAATAGAAGTCAGGTTATCACATGGGGAAGGTTGGAATTTTTAAAAAAAAAAGTTTGTGGCGTGTGAAACACGTCGCGCGCAACATACTTATCAAAAAATTTATAAAAAAGGCGTCTGCTTTTCATATTGGGGAAGGTTAAAATTTTCAAAAAATAAATTTGTGTCGTGGATAACACGTTGCAACGTACATATCAAAAAAAAAATTGAGAGGAAAATTTGGACAGTTGAAATTGATTGTTTTGATGGTTGACTGATACCTTTTAATTGGTGTCATGTATCCCACAGCGTATACCTTGTGTTTGTTCTATCATTGCAGGTTTACCAGCGTGTTATTCAAGTCACAACACAACAATATTTTTCATCTGTGACGTAATTTCCACGCTGCTGATGTGTCTATTTAATACCCGCAAATTCTCTTCCCATCATGTTATCAGAGACACATAAACGTTTATTCTCTCATTTTATTTTCCTTTCCACCTTCTTCTCTCATTTTATTTTCTAGATTTATATTTTCATCACCCACCTTCTTCTCTCACCTTCATCCAGATTTACTCAAGGTATGATTTTTAATTTATGTTATTAGGTTTTTCATTTCCATTTTCGTTTGTTGGATTGTTGATTTACTCAAGGTATGCCTTTTAATTTATGTTATTAGCTTTTTCATTTTAATTTCTGTTTGTTTTATTGTTGTTTTATTTTTTAGTTCAAGAGTCAAGAATTCGATAAATTTATTTTTTAAAATTTATTGGGGTGTTGGCTGTTTTGGAATATTTACGTAGTTGATTTTAAACTTCAATATTTGAATCAGATTCTCCTTTCTCGTGTTCAGACCTCACAAGAACTATCCGCCCACACCATATAACTACCAAACCAAACAAAATTCTAATGCTTGGATCGTTTTGGTGAAATAACAAACATTATGGTAATAAACAAAACCAAAACGGTTTCTCTCCACCTTCCTGTTATGAGATAGTAAAATATCTGTACAATTTTTGTGTCCCTACAATCGAATGTTATCACTGCTAGCAATTGAGTTGAATTAACGAATTAAAAATGCTCTTTATTTTTTTAATATATTAATATAAAAAAATTAAAATAAGTGTAAAAATATATCAAATTATTTGCTTAAATAATAATAATTAAATATAAAAAGATTGTTTAATTTCTTAGGCAACCAAGCAAGAGTAAAAATAAATGGCAGGAAATCTTGCATTCTTTTAGCTCATTGAATAGAAAATATATTGAGTAAAAATAAATTTAAAGCCTTTTGAATTCCCCATAGATACAATCACATGCTACCTAACAACATACTTGAAACCACCATTATATGTGTTTCGCCACCGTCATTCTATGTGTTTTCCGTAGTAGTGTACTTCTTAAATGGAGGGAACTCTTACTATTGGTTTAGACTTCTTCTTCTTATTTAGTAAGATACTTATTTGAGTAATTTTTCAAGTTTTTAACTTCTAAACCTTCTTCCATTTCATCCAAGTGGTAAATTTACATTGTGGTCCTATGATTGACCTGCCTTAGAGTCACACCTAATCATACTTGACACAAATCACTTCCATTTCATCCACTGAAACCTATCTTTTTTAACTTCTAAACCTTATTCCATTTCATCCAAGAGGTAAATTTACATAGTGGTCCTATGATTGACCACTTCACTGTAAAAGAGAAACAAATAATCAGTCTCAGGTGCACACAATTGGCTTGTTTCCAAAGGAATCAGTGGTAAAAAGTTGAAGCTTTTCAAAAAAGGTGATGTTACCTAACATCACTGTATTATTCCTCACAGCCCCAACACTTTGCACCAGCCGGGAATCGAACCCGGGTCTGTACCGTGGCAGGGTACTATTCTACCACTAGACCACTGGTGCTTATTGATGATACAAAAATCATATCTTGTAACTAACAAATTCTACTTTCCCATGACAAAAATTAAAGGCTTTAAATGTGTCTTACTCATTATATTTTCTATTCAATGAGCTAAAAGAATTAAATATTTCCTACCACTTATTTTTACTCTTGCTTGGTTGCATATGAAATTAAACAATCTTTTTTATATTTAATTATTATCATTTAAGAAAATATTTTGAAATATTTTTAAACTTATTTTAATTGTTTTATATTAATATATTAACAAAATAAAGAGCATTTTTGATTTGTTAATTCAACTCAATTACTAGCAGCAATAACATTCGATTGTAGGGAAACTAACTTTTTATCGATATTTTACTGTCTCGTAAGAGGAAGATGAAGAGAAATCTTTTTGGTTTTGTTTATTACCATAGTGTTTATTATTGCACCAAAACGATCCAAGCATTAGAATTTTGTTTGGTTTGGTAGTTATATGGTGTGCGTGACTAGTTCTTGTGTGGTCTGAGCATGAGAAAGGAGAATGTGATTCAAATATTTTATCATGGAAAGAAGAAGGCTAAGGAGAATAAAGTGCTCGTGACAATTCATCAAAGACAACACATTGACATGGTTTTGAAATTTTATGTTGATATAATGGAGGTGATGGAAAAGGCCAAGGCGAATCTGTTTTGGATGTGGTCATGCTTAGGTACCTAGTTTTTTGTCCATTTGCATGATTGGAATTTAGTTTAAACGAGGTTGTATAATAAATATTTTTTAGGTTATAAACCTATGAACATTACAAGAAAACAAGCCCTCAATGACATGATTTTGCGTCGTGATAAACATGTGACAAAAAAGGGGTGTTGCGACGTGTTTGTCACATTGCTATATGCTTTAAATAATTATATAATAGAAGTCAGGTTATCACATGGGGAAGGTTGGAATTTTTTTAAAAAAAAGTTTGTGGCGTGTGAAACACGTCGCGCGCAACATACTTTTAAAAAAATTTATAAAAAAGGCGTCTGCTTTTCATATTGGGGAAGGTTAAAATTTTCAAAATATAAATTTGTGTCGTGGATATCACGTCGCAACGTACATATCAAAAAAAAATTGAGAGGAAAATTTGGACGGTTGAAATTGATTGCTTTGCTGGTTGACTGACACCTTTTAATTGGTGTCATGTATCCCACAGTGTATACCTTGTGTTTGTTCTATCATTGCAGGTTTACCAGCATGTTATTTAAGTCACAACACAACAATATTTTTCATCTGTGACGTGATTTCCACGCCGCTGATGTGTCTATTTAATACCCGCAAATTCTCTTCCCATCATGTTATCAGAGACACATAAACGTTTATTCTCTCATTATATTTTCCTTTCCACCTTCTTCTCTCATTTTATTTTCTAGATTTATATTTTCATCACCCACCTTCTTCTCTCACCTTCATCCAGATTTACTCAAGGTATGATTTTGAATTTATGTTATTAGGTTTTTCATTTCCATTTTCGTTTGTTGGATTGTTGATTTACTCAAGGTATGCCTTTTAATTTATGTTATTAGCTTTTTCATTTTAATTTTTGTTTGTTATATTGTTGTTTTACTTTTTAGTTCAAGAGTCAAGAATTCGATAAATTTATTTTTTAAAATTTATTGGGCTGTTGGCTGTTTTGGAATATTTACGTAGTTGATTTTAAACTTCAATATTTGAATCAGATTCTCCTTTCTCGTGTTCAGACCTCACAAGAACTATCCGCCCACACCATATAACTACCAAACCAAACAAAATTCTAACGCTTGGATCGTTTTGGTGCAATAACAAACATTATGGTAATAAACAAAACCAAAACGGTTTCTCTCCACCTTCCTGTTATGAGATAGTAATATATCTGTAAAATTTTTGTGTCCCTACAATCGAATGTTATCACTGCTAGCAATTGAGTTGAATTAACAAATTAAAAATGCTCTTTATTTTTTTAATATATTAATATAAAAAAATTAAAATAAGTGTAAAAATATATCAAATTATTTGCTTAAATAGTAATAATTAAATATAAAAAGATTGTTTAATTTCTTAGGACACCAAGCAAGAGTAAAAATAAATTCCAGGAAATCTTGCATTCTTTTAGCTCATTGAATAGAAAATATATTGAGTAAAAACACATTTAAAGCCTTTTGAATTCCCCATAGATACAATCACATGCTACCTAACAACAGACTTGAAGCCGCCATTATATGTGTTTCGGAACCGTCATTCTTTGTGTTTTCCGTAGTAGTGTACTTCTTAAATGGAGGGAACTCTTACTATTGGTTTAGACTTCTTCTTCTTCTTATTTAGTAAGATACTTATTTGAGTAATTTTTCAAGTTTTTAACCTCTAAACCTTCTTCCATTTCATCCAAGTGGTAAATTTACTGTGAGATATTAGATCGAACTCTAGTATAGTCGAAGTTTGTTCGCGAGTAATGCGTGTTGTAGTCGAAGTTTGTTCAAACATGCATTAGTCAATATTGCTAGGGTTGTTAGCATGTTGAATTGGGCCTTGCTTGTAAGCCCAAGTGTTTAAGTTAGCTTGTACCCTAAGTTAGCTTGTAATGGGTAATTGTTAAAAAGCCCATTAGGTTAGTGTGCTATTTTGTTATAAATAGGATGCTAGTTTCTCAATCTTGAGAATAAGGAAAAATAGGAAGATAAAATCCTAATTTCAAGGGAGAGAGGTTATTTTGTTATTCTTGTATACTTGTAATCTTGTTCTAAGAGAAAGGAAAGAATAACAGTTTAATAATCAATCCTTGTTGTTCCTTGTTGCTTTTTTCTTTATTAACCCTAACCCTTGTGTGTTTCTTGATAAGAAACCGTGTATACTTTGTTTAACGGTATCATATTCACAACGAATTGGTGGGGTGAGCGTGGAGAAGATGCCTTCAACAAAGTATGAGATTGAAAAGTTCACCGGAGTGAACGACTTCGGTCTGTGGCGCTTGAAGATGAAAGCCCTGTTGGTTCAGCAGGGTTGTTTGGAAGCGTTGAAAGGTGAGGCAGCGATGGACGCTGCGTTAATGGAAAAAGAAAAGACGTTGCCCAGTTGCAAGTTTTTCCACTGTATGCAGTTAATAAAGTTGCATGAAGAAAGCTAGTTTCTTGATGTTATAGAGTTAGATCCAAGGTGGAGATTTGTGAGATGTTGGATCGAACTCTAGTATAGTCGAAGTCTGTTCCCGAGTAATGCATGTTGTAGTCGAAGTCTGTTCTAACATGCATTAGTCAATATTGCTAGGGTTGTTAGCATGTTGAATTTGACCTTGCTTGTAAGCCCAATTGTTTAAGTTAGCTTGTACCCTAAGTTAGCTTGTAATGGGTAATTGTTAAAAAGCCCATTAGGTTAGTGTCCTATTTTATTATAAATAGGATGCTAGTTTCTCAATCTTGGGAATAAGGAAAAATAGGAAGATAAAATCCTAATTTCAAGGGAGAGAGGTTATTTTGTTATTCTTGTATACTTGTAATCTCCACCTTGGAAAGAATAGCAGTTTAATAACCAACCCTTGTTGTTCCTTGTTATTTTACCTTGTTTTCTTTATTAACCCTAACCCTTGTGAGTTTCTTGATCATTTAGAAACTGTTTATACTTTGTTTAACGGTATCCTATTCACAACAAATTTGTGCAGTGAGCGTGGAGAAGATGCCTTCAACAAAGTATGAGATTGAAAAGTTCACCGGAGTGAACGACTTCGGTCTGTGGCGCTTGAAGATGAAAGTCCTATTGGTTCAGCAGGGTTGTTTGGAAGCGTTGAAGGGTGAGGCAGCCATGGACGATGCGTTAACGGAAAAAGAAAAGATGTTGCCCAGTTGTAAGTTTTTCCACTGTATGCAGTTAATAAATCTGCATGAAGAAAGTTAGTTTCTTTTTGTTATAGAGTTAGATCCAAGGTGGAGATTTGTGAGATATTGGATCGAATTCTAGTATAGTCGAAGTCTGTTCGCGAGTAAAGCGTGTTGCAGTCGAAGTTTGTTCTAACATGCATTAGTCAATATTGCTAGAGTTGTTAGCATGTTGAATTGGGCCTTGCTTGTAAGCCCAAGTGTTTAAGTTAGCTTGTACCCTAAGTTAGCTTGTAATGGGTAATTGATAAAAAGCCCATTAGGTTAGTGTGCTATTTTATTATAAATAGGATGCTAGTTTCTCAATCTTGGGAATAAGGAAAAATAGGAAGATAAAATCCTAATTTCAAGGGAGAGAGGTTATTTTGTTATTCTTGTATACTTGTAATCTTGATCTAAGAGAAAGGAAAGAATAACAGTTTAATAATCAATCCTGGTTGTTCCTTGTTGCTTTTTTCTTTATTAACCCTAACCCTTGTGTGTTTCTTGATAAGAAACCGTGTATACTTTGTTTAACGGTATCATATTCACAACATTTACATTGTGGTCCTATGATTGACCTGCCTTAGAGTCACACCTAATCATACTTGACACAAATGGAGATTTGTGAGATATTGGATCGAATTCTAGTATAGTCGAAGTCTGTTCGCGAGTAAAGCGTGTTGTAGTCGAAGTTTGTTCTAACATGCATTAGTCAATATTGCTAGAGTTGTTAGCATGTTGAATTGGGCCTTGCTTGTAAGCCCGAGTGTTTAAGTTAGCTTGTACCCTAACTTAGCTTGTAATGGGTAATTGATAAAAAGCCCATTAGGTTAGTGTGCTATTTTATTATAAATAGGATGCTAGTTTCTCAATCTTGGGAATAAGGAAAAATAGGAAGATAAAATCCTAATTTCAAGGGAGAGAGGTTATTTTGTTATTCTTGTATACTTGTAATCTTGATATAAGAGAAAGGAAAGAATAACAGTTTAATAATCAATCCTGGTTGTTCCTTGTTGCTTTTTTCTTTATTAACCCTAACCCTTGTGTGTTTCTTGATAAGAAACCGTGTATACTTTGTTTAACGGTATCATATTCACAACATTTACATTGTGGTCCTATGATTGACCTGCCTTAGAGTCACACCTAATCATACTTGACACAAATGGAGATTTGTGAGATATTGGATCGAATTCTAGTATAGTCGAAGTCTGTTCGCGAGTAAAGCGTGTTGTAGTCGAAGTTTGTTCTAACATGCATTAGTCAATATTGCTAGAGTTGTTAGCATGTTGAATTGGGCCTTGCTTGTAAGCCCAAGTGTTTAAGTTAGCTTGTACCCTAAGTTAGCTTGTAATGGGTAATTGATAAAAAGCCCATTAGGTTAGTGTGCTATTTTATTATAAATAGGATGCTAGTTTCTCAATCTTGGGAATAAGGAAAAATAGGAAGATAAAATCCTAATTTCAAGGGAGAGAGGTTATTTTGTTATTCTTGTATACTTGTAATCTTGATCTAAGAGAAAGGAAAGAATAACAGTTTAATAATCAATCCTGGTTGTTCCTTGTTGCTTTTTTCTTTATTAACCCTAACCCTTGTGTGTTTCTTGATAAGAAACCGTGTATACTTTGTTTAACGGTATCATATTCACAACATTTACATTGTGGTCCTATGATTGACCTGCCTTAGAGTCACACCTAATCATACTTGACACAAATCACTTCCGTTTCATCCACTAGAACCTATCTTTCGAGACTTCGATAAATTTATTTTTTAAAATTTATTGGGTGGTTGGCTGTTTTGGAATATTTACGTAGTTGATTTTAAACTTCAATATTTGAATCAAATTCTCCTTTCTCGTGTTCAGACCTCACAAGAACTATCCGCCCACACCATATAACTACCAAACCAAACAAAATTCTAACGCTTGGATCGATTTGGTGCAATAACAAACATTATGGTAATAAACCAAACCAAAACGGTTTCTCTCCACCTTCCTCTTATGAGATAGTAAAATATCTGTAAAATTTTTGTGTCCCTACAATCGAATGTTATCACTGCTAGCAATTGAGTTGAATTAACAAATTAAAAATGCTCTTTATTTTTTTAATATATTAATATAAAAAAATTAAAATAAGTGTAAAAATATATCAAATTATTTGCTTAAATAATAATAATTAACTATAAAAAGATTGTTTAATTTCTTAGGCAACCAAGCAAGAGTAAAAATAAATGGCAGGAAATCTTGCATTCTTTTAGCTCATTGAATAGAAAATATAATGAGTAAACACACATTTAAAGCATTTTGAATTCCCTATATATACAATCACATGCTACCTAACAACAGACTTGAAACCGCCATTATATGTGTTTCGCAACCGTCATTCTATGTGTTTTCCGTAGTAGTGTACTTCTTAAATGGAGGGAACTCTTACTATTGGTTTAGACTACTTCTTCTTCTTATTTAGTAAGATACTTTTTTGAGTAATTTTTCATGTTTTTAACTTCTAAGCCTTCTTCCATTTCATCCAAGTAGTTTATTTACATTGTGGTCCTATGATTGACCTTCCTTAGAGTCACACCTAATCATACTTGACACAAATCACTTCAATTTCATCCACTGGAACCTATCTTTCGAGACTTCACTGTAAAAGAGAAACAAATAATCAGTCTCAGGTGCACACAATTGGCTTGTTTCCAACAAAATCGGTGGTAAAAAGTTGAAGCTCAGAGGCATAGTTTTCATCCTGTATTTCAAAAGAGGTGATGTTACCTAACTACCATAATAAAAGAATAAAAATAAAAATTATTATATGGCGGACATTAAAGTGCGGAAATTAAAGAAGGCGGAAAAAGCGTCGCGACGATCACTCGCGTAAATTACAAATCCCCAAAAAATGCGAAATAAAAAATAAACCGCGATCATGGCCTCGCGTAAATTACATCCATGGAAAATGCAAGAATAATAATGAAATAAGAGCGACGATCGCGTCGTGTAAATTACAACTACAAATTGGAGTGGAAAAAATAAAGGATCAATAAACTATACAACTGAGAAAAAAATGTTAGGAACGTCATAAATTAGAAATCTAAATGTTTTTTTTTTAATTACAATTTATTAAAAACTAAATTAACTATAAATCATAAAAAACTGTTACTAACTATAAATTATAAAAAAAAAAGGAAATACTAACTATAAGCTATTAAAATGTTTTTAATTATTAGTCATCAGAAAAAATATAATTTCAAGTTATTAAAAAAATAAACTAATTATAAGTTATAAAAAATGGTCTTTAATTATAAGTTTTATATAGATATATATAGATTTTTAAAAAGGTTTGTAGTAACTTTAACTAAATAATGGTTTTAATTTACAAACTTAGATTTAAATTTTAAAAAGGTGGTTTAAATTTGGAAAAAAAGTTTTAGTTTTAAGAAAAGATTTTAATTTTGGAAGAAAAAAAAACTTTAAAAGAGGTTTTAACTTTAATAAAAGAGTTTTAAATCTTGTTCAAAAAAAAGCTTTAATGTGGAATAAAAGGTCTTAATGTTAGCTTTATGTTTCTTTTGTTGTATTTCTTTTTAAAAATGGTTTAATTAAAAATAATGCACTAACCTCTAAAAAAAGAATTTTGGTTCAAGAGGAGTTTTAATTAAGAAAATTCATTTTAATATTAACTAAATCTAAAAAGTTAGGAAAAGGTTACGATAACGACGACGAATTCTTGAGATGGGATTTGAAGCAGTTCCAGAAGGAGGACAATGATGAGAGCTTGAGCTTCTCTGAGTCGCGATAATGATGATTAACGAAGGAAGCTCCGTCTTCTTCTTCGAAGAACCGTCCCTTTTTTCTCCTTCTGGGTTCCTCCTTTCTTCTGATAAGTTGTGAGAACGGCCGCCATTAATTAAAACAAACTTAAAACCCTATTTATTTACTAATATTTACGAATAATTTTATGAAATACTAACTATAAGCTATTAAAATGTTTTTAATTATTAGTCATCAGAAAAAATATAATTTCAAGTTATTAAAAAAATAAACTAATTATAAGTTATAAAAAATGGTTTTTAATTATAAGTTTTATATAGATATATATAGATTTTTAAAAAGGTTTGTAGTAACTTTAACTAAATAATGGTTTTAATTTACAAACTTAGATTTAAATTTTAAAAAGGTGGTTTAAATTTGAAAAAAAAGTTTTAGTTTTAAGAAAAGATTTTAATTTTGGAAGAAAAAAAAACTTTAAAAGAGGTTTTAACTTTAATAAAAGAGTTTTAAATCTTGTTCAAAAAAAAGCTTTAATGTTGAATAAAAGGTCTTAATGTTAGCTTTATGTTTCTTTTGTTGTATTTCTTTTTAAAAATGGTTTAATTAAAAATAATGCACTAACCTCTAAAAAAAGAATTTTGGTTCAAGAGGAGTTTTAATTAAGAAAATTCATTTTAATATTAACTAAATCTAAAAAGTTAGGAAAAGGTTACGGTAACGATGATGAGAGCTTGAGCTTCTCTGAGTCACGATAATGATGATTAACGAAGGAAGCTCCGTCTTCTTCTTCGAAGAACCGTCCCTTTTAGCTCCAACACTTTGCACCAGCCGAGAATTATTCATCATAGCTCCAACACTTTGCACCAGCCGAGAATCGACCTCGGGTCTGTACCGTGGCAGGGTACTATTCTACCACTAGACCACAAGTGCTTGTTGATGATACAAAAATCATAACTTGTAACTAACAAATTCTACTTTCCCATGACAAAAATTAAAGGCTTTAAATGTGTCTTACTCATTATATTTTCTATTCAATGAGCTAAAAGAATTAAATATTTCCTGCCACTTATTTTTACTCTTGCTTGGTTGCCTATTAAATTAAACAATCTTTTTTATATTTAATTATTATTATTTAAGAAAATAATTTGAAATATTTTTAAACTTATTTTAATTGTTTTATATTAATATATTAACAAAATAAAGAGCATTTTTAATTTGTTAATTCAACTCAATTGCTAGCAGCAATAACATTCGATTGTAGGGAAACTAACTTTTTATCGATATTTTACTATCTCGTGAGAGGAAGGTGAAGAGAAATCTTTTTGGTTTTGTTTATTACCATAGTGTTTGTTATTGCACCAAAACGATCCAAGCATTAGAATTTTGTTTGGTTTGGTAGTTATATGGTGTGCGTGAGTAGTTCTTGTGTGGTCTGAGCACGAGAAAGGAAAATGTGATTCAAATATTTTATCATGGAAAAAAGAAGGCTAAGGAGAATAAAGTGCTCGTGACAAATCATCAAAGGCAACACATAGACATGGTTTTGAAATTTTATGTTGATATAATCGAGGAGATGGAAAAGGCCAAGGCGAATCTATTTTGGAAGTGGTCATGCTTAGGTACCTAGTTTTTTGTCCATTTGCATGATTGGAATTTAGTTTAAACGAGGTTGTATAATAAATATTTTTTAGGTTATGAACCTAAGAACATTACAAGAAAACAAGCCCTCAATGACATGATTTTGCATCGTGATAAACATGTGACAAAAAAGGTGTGTTGCGACGTGTTTATCACATTGCTATATGCTTTAAATAATTAAATAATAGAAGTCAGGTTATCACATGGGGAAGGTTGGAATTTTTTTTAAAAAAACTTTGTGGCGTGTAAAACACGCCGCGCGCAACATACTTTTCAAAAAATTTATAAAAAAGGCGTCTGGTTTTCATATTGGGGAAGGTTAAAATTTTCAAAAAATAAATTTGTGTCGTGGAAAACACGTCGCAACGTACATATCAAAAATATAAAAAAAAATTGAGAGGAAAATTTTGACGGTTGAAATTGATTGCTTTGCTGGTTGGCTGACACCTTTTAATTGGTGTCATGTATCCCACGTTGTATACCTTGTGTTTGTTCTATCATTGCAGGTTTACCAGCGTGTTATTCAAGTCACAACACAACAATACTTTTCATCTGTGACGTGATTTCCACGCCGCTGATGTGTCTATTTAATACCCGCAAATTCTCTTCCCATCATGTTATCAGAGACACATAAACGTTTATTCTCTCATTTTATTTTCCTTTCCACCTTCTTCTCTCATTTTATTTTCTAGATTTATATTTTCATCACCCACCTTATTCTCTCACCTTCATCCAGATTTATTCAAGGTATGATTTTTAATTTATGTTATTAGCTTTTTCATTTCCATATTCGTTTATTGGATTGTTGATTTACTCAAGGTATGCCTTTTAATTTATGTTATTAGCTTTTTCATTTCACATTTTGTTTGTTTTATTGTTGTTTTATTTTTTAGTTCAAGAGTCAAGAATTCAATAAATTTATTTTTTAAAATTTATTGGGTTGTTGGATGTTTTGGAATATTTACGTAGTTGATTTTAAACTTCAATATTTGAATAAGATTCTCCTTTCTCGTGTTCAGACCTCACAAGAACTATCCGCCCACACCATATAACTACCAAACCAAACAAAATTCTAACGCTTGGATCGTTTTGGTGCAATAACAAACATTATGGTAATAAATAAAACCAAAACGGTTTCTCTCCACCTTCCTGTTATGAGAGAGTAAAATATCTGTAAAATTTTTGTGTCCCTACAATCGAATGTTATCACTGCTAGCAATTGAGTTGACTTAACAAATTAAAAATGCTCTTTATTTTTTTAATATATTAATATAAAAAAATTAAAATAAGTGTAAAAATATATCAAATTATTTGCTTAAATAATAATAATTAAATATAAAAAGATTGTTTAATTTCTTAGGCAACCAAGCAAGAGTAAAAATAAATGGCAGGAAATCTTGCATTCTTTTAGCTCATTGAATAGAAAATATAATGAGTAAAAATACATTTAAAGCCTTTTGAATTCCCCATACATACAATCACATGCTACCTAACAACAGAGTTGAAACCGCCATTATATGTGTTTCGCAACCGTCATTCTATGTGTTTTCCGTAGTAGTGTACTTCTTAAATGGAGGGACCCGTAGTAGAATACAATCCGTCCTAGAAAAGAAGTGTGGATCCCGTCGAGTACGGCGGACGTGAGGGGTGCTAATACCTTCCCCTTGCATAATCGACTCCCGAATCCAGGAATTTGGTTGCGATGACCATTGTTTTCCTGTTTTGCGTTACGTTTACTCTGAGCGTTTCCTTTCCCTCCGTTGGGATAAATAATGCACGGTGGTGACTCTTCTGTCATAGCCGGCGCCGATTTTCGCAGTAGCGCCAGTTTCACCTCAAAATTTGCTCAACCTTTTCTTGTCTGATTTATGTTTCATTGCATTTCATGTGCATAGTTACATCATTCACATAGTTCAATCATTTGCATATCATAGCATATCACTCATCCAACAGGGGATCAAGAGTGTCTATCAAGAGAAGAGCCTAGCAAGAGGTGTTATCCAAGTATGAGAAGTCATCCAGGCCATCAAGAAGTGATTTGAAGTCTTGAGAAGTTTGAGTGCCTACATGTGGGTTTTGCTCCTATCATGAGGAATATTGAGAATCATCAGTGGGATGTGAAACAGGGAATGTGAATTTGAGGTGTGTATGGATCTCATGGAATGCCTAGAGGGCCCTATTGAAGCTGAGACAAGTCATTGATTCAAGTACAAGAGCCACAGTTGAGGTGCAGTCAACTAGGGTTTCATCTGGGTCAATCCTAGGTCAAGTGAGTAATTGAAGAGCATCAAAGCCTGCTTTGAGGTCATGGGGTTCATGGAATGGTATGTTGATATATGTGTGGTGTTGTGCCAAGATTAAGCAAAGAAGAATCAAGAATGTGGGAAGTTGCTAAATTAGGGTTTCAGTGCAAATCACCATGTTTAGTGCCCAACTTCAAAGCCACATAAGTCAGAATAAAAGTTTCAAATAGATCTTTGCCCAACATTAAACTTGTAGATCATCTCAATACCTTTAATTTGAGTACTAGAAGTCCTCAAGGGGATTTATAGAACTCAAGTTATGGCCCAGACAAGTTACAGGTCATCAGATGACTATGAAATTTATCTGTGAAAGTCACTTGACTTCCAAGCAACTTTTTCCCTTTAAGGAGTTTTCAAATGGACTTTTGGTCAACATGAATGTTGTTCCTTATCCTCTTAGATTTCCATATAGTACTAGAAGTCCTTGATAGGATTTGTGGAGCTCAAGTTATGATCTTTGCAAGCCAGGGGTATTTTGGGTATTGGTGATTATAGGTCATTTGTGATCATAGGTCCATAACTCCAACTTGCAAGCTTCAAATGGAACATTTTTCAACATGGAACTTGTTCAGAATGATGCTTTGAGTGCAACCAAGTGGTCATGAGAGTTTGTTTTGGCTTGGAACACAAATTCATTTGAAATGGCTTTGAAAAGGAACTTTAATACACATTAAAAGGCCAAAAAATGGAATTTAATGATATGTGGCCAAACAAGCTCATGTTATATGTCAAATTGATCAGAAAATGCATTTGGAGAAGGTTGGCAATATTACATTTTGCATTTGAGGCCATTTTCAAGCACTTCCATTTGGTAACTTCATGATGAAGCAACACTTGAATTACACACCATTGGATCAGAAACAAGGAAGCTATCACTCCCATTCATTTCTAAATCTCATGAGATATTCATTGCAAGCCAAATTGAGAGCTGGAGCAGAGCAATGCACGACTGTTACATATGAGAAATTGAAAGAGAATGAGAAATTCAAAATCTCATTCAGTTAGTTACAGAAAGTTCTAGAGTGTTCTAACACTCTCTATATAACATTTGCAATGTGTTCAGATGGTTTTTGGGGCAAAGTGTGAAGAGAAACCAGAGGGAGAAACTGAAATTGCAAGGCTTGCATCAAGAATCGTGTTTTGCAATTGGTGAAGATTCAAAGCAAATTGCTTGTTGCAGAAGCTTTAGGAGTTGATATTGAGTGATTCTGGAAGAAATTGGAGGCTGAATCGAAGGAAATCACTATCTGTTCATCTCTCAAAACCAGGTAGGCACTTTTCAACTTTTGGCTTAGATTATAGGGAATTGATTAGAATTCTTCATGAGGATAGGTTATTAATAGTGCTTAGATGGATTTCAGTGCAAGAATCGAGTGTTTAGAGACACTTTAGGTGTGAGGTAAATTTCTGTTGGAGCTTGGTTCTCTTGATTCTTGAGGATTCAATGGCATTTGGATAGTTAGTTTTGATCAGTGAAGAGTGTAGTTCATGCTAGTGCCATTAATTGCAAGAATCGTGACAATCAAGATTGGGGTGAATTTCTGAACATTTGATCGGTTTTGGATTTAGAGGAAGAATCAATGAATTTTGAGGTCATATTTGGACTCAGGAGATGATTTTGGGTAGGATTGGGTATCAAGTTGTTAAGTTTGGTGAATTTTTGAGAATACCACGCCAGAGACGACGGTGGCGCTGTAGCTCAGGCCACCGTATGAGTTTCCCTCTTATTTTCAAAACATTTGGAGAAGATGATGTATCTGCCGTTCGATCCATGCTTGACCTTGACCACTAACTCCCACCAACGACCAGGATTGAAAGTTGAGTTCTGAAGAGAGTGAGTTTCTTACAAAACTCTGCGTTTCATTAATTGGTTTTGGGTGGGCTTAGGGAATTCCTTGCTATCAACACCCTCTAGTTAGGCCCATGGTGAATTTGAACGTGAATACATTGCTATTTGCCACAACATTTTTCCATTTCCATTGATTTTCTCTGATCTTCTTATTTTCGTTTTGGGCTTAATGAGACAATTGATATTAACACCCCCTTTGCTGGGCCCATCCTGGTTTATAACATGGAATAATTGCTATCTGGCACGCTCCTTTTTCAATTTTCATCTATTTTCTTTCATTTTTACATTTTCATATAGGTTAGAAATAAATTCATAATAAATAGGAAAATTAATCTTTTTAGGTTAGATTTTTTCCCCCTGACTCTTGAAAGAGCCTAGAATTTAATAGGGTTAAAATTTCATTAATTCATGCATTTTATTTTTTAATTACATATTTTGCATTTTAATTGCTTTTATTTTGGATATGGTTGGTGTGCTATCTTACTGATTTTAGTATGGGAGACTTAGATATGCATGTACCTCTAGTAATTTTCTCACATTTTTGTGAGATAATTTTAGGCTAGTTTGAACATTGAACTTTAAGTGGTGTAGATTTAGGGTTTTAAGATATTACCCTTAGGTTTAGGGCATTGTTTTAGGATTTAAAGAATGGTTAACCCCCTGGTTTTTGTATGGAGTGATTCTTAAGAGGTTTAGGAACCCTTAGAATTTTTTATAGGATTTTACAATCATTTTTAGTATTTTAATTAGAATTAGTTTTAGGACTAACTTCTAGGTATTTTTAATGAACTAACTTGACTAGTTTAATTCAATAGTTCCCCTTAGATTAGGGTGGTGGTGCTCTTGTGCTTGGATGAACATGAAGGCAACTTGAAGGTGCTTTGGAGAGCTTGAAGGGGCTTGAATGTGAAGAACTTCTCATCTTGTGGATGCTTGTCAGGAGCTTAGGGAAACTAGGGTTTTAGGAAGAGCATTAGACTAGTTTTGTTCCTTTCATCAAACATGGAGCATATTCTTCATCTCCATTCAATCCAATGACATAAAGTCCTCTTAAAGAAGTGACATCTCTCCTTTGGAGGGATGAGTGGTGTAACACCCATTTTAATTATTTAGTCATTTTAGTATTATTTTAAATATTATGTGTTGGTGTGCCCTTTGGTGGGGGTGTATTTGGTAATGTTTGGTGGGTGTCCCTAATGTGGGAGGATTATTGGTGGTGTTTTGGTGAATATAATAATATAGTGTATAATATTAATATTGGTGGGAATATTATTATTATTATTATATTTATTATAGTTACTATTGTTATTAATATTATTATTATTTTGGTGAGATAATAATATTATTATTATTATTATTAATATTTTATTAAGTTATCATTATTTTATTAAATTATTATTATTATTGGGATTAGAGAATTAAAATAGAGAATGGGAGGAGTTAGTAGGTTACGATACATTGTGAGAAGTTAGAGAAAGTGGAAAAAGAACGATAGAAAGGAGAGAAGTGAGAAGAACGGAAAAGGGAACGGAAAAGGGAGCGAAGAACGAAGGAACGGGGGAAAATCAGAATTGGCCAAACCTTGGAGGATTCTTTCATCGATCAACCGATTAACAAGGTAAGGGGGAGAAACTTGATTGGGAATGGTTTATACATGTATAGGGTAGTTGGGGATTCCTTAACCCCGTAGGAAATTGATCGATATATGATAATATATATTGTTATGTTATGATTGATGATGATTGTTGTTAATTATATAGTAATCGTTAATGAATTGGTGTTTTGGGTTGATTTGGCATATAGGGCATATAGGGTGTTTTACGGTTTTTAGGAAAAATTCTGTATGGCTTTTGAGGTATCGATAAAGTGTGTAGGTGATGATTTTGGGAATAGAAATTAGAAACCTATTGGTTACGGTAATGTGCAAGATTGGTACTAGAATAGACTGAGGATCTGAGTTGAGATGATAGGTACAATTTGGCCTAGAATGCACTGCAGAACTGTGAGAAAACTTGGTGAATCGCAGCAGTCGCTGGGCTTCGCCTGGCGAATGTTGGCGAAGCTTCGCCTGGCGAGTGGAGGCGAGAGTTCGCCTGGCGAGCTGAGGCGAGTGGTAGCGAATAATTCAGAATTAAGTCCCAGACCTAAAGGGTAGGAACTTCGCCTGGCGAGTGTGGCTAGCGAAGGTTCGCCTGGCGAATGATGGTTCGCCTGGCGAGTGCACGATAGTGAAATGAGGGCTTCGCCAGCAGGTTCGCCTGGCGAATGCTAGCGAAGGTTCGCTACGGGGCTTCGCCTGGAGAATGCCAGCGAACGTAGCAGAACCTGAATGTGATTTTTGTGATGTGTTGGCCTTGAGCTTGGGCTTGTGTGATCCCTTTGGCCTTGATGCACTGTAAGAATGATGAGTGTGGGAACTAACTTGTGTACTTGGTGATAGTGCATGTTTCCCGTAATAATGACTGGTGGACAATTAGTTGATGTATATGTATGTAGTGATCAGTAGGATCGTGTATCCCCGAGTAGTGGGATGTGTTTGTATCTTGGTGATAGAATATGAACTTGTTTACTAACTGATTGATTTATATGGTGTTGGTGCATGTTATATCTATGCATATATATATGTGATGTATGATGATACGATCAGGTGGATCGTGTGCACTTAGTGTGCCTGAACATAATAGTTATGCATTGGTGTGTGCATATCATGGTGTCTTGGTGGGATGGATCATGTCTCGGATGGAGCGTAAGTGATCTGTCCGTACTCCTTTGTGGAGAATGGTGGGGTTGGATCATGTCTCGGATGGAGCGTAAGTGATTCACCCGTACTCCTTTGTGGAGAATGGTGGGGTTGAATCATGTCTCGGATGGAGCGTAAGTGATTCACCCGTACTCCTTTGTGGAGAATGGTGGGTTCGATTGAATGAACCAATTAGTCGGTACCGCATGCATGGTGTGAGTTGCATAAATGCATTATAACACGTTATATTGTAATTTGAACAGTAGGGTCGTTATATTGTGTTGTTGGGGTGAATATTGGTGTGTTGGTGTGTTGTACTACCTTATTTACATGTATTACATTACCATTATATTTTTGATCATGATTTCTCACCCCTTTGTTGTTGTTATGGTCTGTGCTTCTTCGGAAGTACAGATAATCCAGGTACTTAGCTAGCTTGGATATTGGTGTGATTGTCGAGTTTAGGATGCTCTGATACGTAGCACGGGACTTGGGCATTTTATTTGTTTTATGTTGGACTTATATTTTATTTCCATGTGAACGTATCAAACTTTTATTGAATTTTATTATTTAATATTCCGCTGTATTTGGAGAAAAACCTTGTTATAAGGAAACGTTGTTTTATGTGATATCCCACTTGGGAGAATTGGAACTCTGATTTTGTTTATTTATAATGTTTATTAATTTAATTGATTTTGGGAAGTGGGGTGTTACAAGTGGCATGCTTTAAGAGTAGAACTTTGAGGGTACTTTTCTATTATAATGTTAAGTTCTTAGTGGCTTCCTTTGGTTGTCATTAAGTTACTTAACATTCCAACTTGATCTTGTTGAATGATTCTCCCTTGGAGGTGCTTGTTGAAGCTTGGTAAAGAGAAAGTTTAGTTGCTTGTTGAAGCTTGTTGAGAATGAAGTTTGTGCTTGTTGAAGCTGGTTGCTTGTTGAAGCTAGGGTTTTACTGATTGTTGAAGATGAAGTTAGGAGCTTGTTGAAGCTGTTTACTGGTTGAAGTTTGCTGGTTTAAGCTGGTTGCTTGTTGAAGTTTGAAGCTTGTTGAAGCTTGGTGCTTGTTGTATATTGAAGGTTTAGTGGAGCTTGAAGATAGGAGCTATTCATGAAGATGAAGGTTGTTGCTGTCAACTTTTTGCTGTTTAATCAACTGTTGCTGTCAGAGCTGCTGCTTGTGCTGTTTGCTGTAGGAGTTTGATACTGCTGCTTGGGCTGCCTCCTCTGCTATGGGTTTTGTTTTCTGTATTCTTTGTTGGCTTGTGCAGCTTGCCCCCTTAGGTTTGAATTGAATGTTGATTCACTTTGCCTGTTGTTTTCTCAGGTTCGAGGTTGAGCAGGACTCCCTTGCCTCGCTTGTATTGCTGCATTGCATGCATTTTACTGTATTTGCTTGCTTTCTTTTCTGGTTATCCCCTAGGATCTCTGATTTCCTCTGTGCAGGAGGGAATTATGACAGACATTAGGATTCTTATCCATGCATGATAACATTAGGTTAGTTTTTATTCCCTTTTCAACCCTAGGCTTTTTAGAGCTTCTTTCTCTTCTTATCTCAAAATAACTCAAAAATACAGTAATAAGGTTAATCGATGTCGTACGTTACGAGCCTTAAGCTATTTGAGAAAGGGTTGCTGGAGAGCTTCTTTCCAGTAGTCTGGCTGCTTAGTGTGGCACCCTTTGGGTGACACGCGACGTAGTCACTCTCAAATCATAGTCTCTAGTGCGTCAGAGATTGCAAACAAACTAAAAAACACTTCTTTCGTAAAAGATTCAAAACAAACATCAGTGTCATAAGGTAATAAAAAAACAGTCAGACAAGCTTGTGTCTTTTGTAGCCCGAACTACGTTTGCTCTGATCTTTCATGTTGTATGAAAGTACGTAGGCATAGGATGCCGTATCCTAGCGAGCAACCTTCCCCTCCTTTCCTGTAGGTAGGCAAACTACATTGACTCTGATTTCTCGTTACAGACAGGAATACGTAGGCATAAAGTGAGATACTTTGCCGAGTCATTTTCTTTCCTTTTGTCCCTTGACCTTTAGAGTAGATAGAATATAATCCGTCCTAGAAAACAAGCGTGGATCCCGTCGAGTACGGCGGACGTGAGGGGTGCTAATACCTTCCCCTTGCGTAATCGACTCCCGAATCCAGGAATTTGGTTGCGATGACCATTCCTTTCCCGTTTTGTGTTAGGTTTACTTTGAGCATTTCCTTTCCCTCCATTGGGATAAATAACGCACGGTGGCGACTCTTCTGTCATAGCCGACGCCGATTTTCGCAGTAGCGCCATCTGGCGACTCTGCTGGGGACTCCAACGGTTCCCTACGCGAGTCAATCCTAGCGCTTGTTTTCCCGTCGTGGGTTTTGTATTGATTTACCTTTCTGTATTTACTTTCTACATTATATTATTATTGTTATGCTGGGTAGGGGGTCAGATTGAGATATAAGTCGGACCTGGGCTTGAGTGCACCTAGAATTAGTTGTGGAAAGTAGTGGGTGCGTGCATGCTTTGCATGTACTAGTGTCCCGCAAAATCCACGCTCAGACGAGGTTCTTCTGGTTGACTTCTTTTTCAACCCTTTGGGTTGAGGGGGTTGTTGGTTAGTTGGATTGTCGACTCTGGGGACCGATCAATTGGAAGTTGGCTAAGTGAGGCCTCTTCAGGACATGATGATGCCACACCTTCTGGGTATCGTATCATCAGTCTTAAAAGTCTGTGACGCTGACGATCGCATAGGATGTCGTACCTTGTTTCAGTTGATAGGACACCTACCTGTGAGAGGGATTGGGACATGCAGGAAACTTGACCTCTAGACTACCCGATTTTCTTGATATTGGATCAGTATGTGTGGTTACTTGGGGTTCTTCATCAGGACAATGTTATAGGTCTATTGAGACCAGGTTGGAGCTTTGTTATAGGTCTGTTGAGACCAAAGTGGAGCATTGTTATGGGTCTGTTGAGACCAGGTGTGAGAAGTATTGTGGGTCTGTTGAGACAGATATTGTGGATGGATCTCTTCAGAAATATATCACTTGATCCCTGTTGCATGTTTGCATATTACATTGTTGCATACTCATTTTGCATATCATTAACGTGTGTCTGTGCTGCAGGTGCATTTCATACCCTCTGATTCTAATTGCCCGGATTTCTGTCTGCTGCTATCATGGATACTTTGAAGAAGACTGTGGCATACAAGTTTCCTACTCCAGATGTTTCTTCTTTGCTTGGTTTGATATCCTTGGCTGATGATGATGTGAGGAGAAGTTTCAAGAGGAGTTATGGGAAACTGCTTAGGTTGGTCTGCAAACCAACTACGTATGAGCTGAACGGATTATATGCACTTATGCAGTTTTATGATCCCCCGCTGAGGTGTTTTACTTTCCCTGAATTCATTCTGGCTCCGACCATGGAGGAATATGCTGAGATCTTGGAGTTGACTATTCAGAACAGGGTACCCTTCATTAATATGGATGCTGAGCCCAAACTGGAGGACTTGGCTGTGGCTTTACATCTAGACTCCTCAGAGTTGCTGTTAACCTCGTGGAATGGAGTTTCTGGTTTTTCTCTCAAGTTCTTGGTTGGGAAAGCACAAGAGTATGCCAAGGGTGGCTGTTGGATTGTGTTTAATGTTATCCTTGCTTTGTGTATCTATGGCATTGTACTGTTCCCTAATGTGCCTGACTTTGTTGATTTGGATGCGTTCCATATATTTGCTTCAGGTGATCCTGTGCCTACACTGATTGGAGACTTCTATCACTCTCTGCATTATAAGAACGAGAATAGGAGGGGCAAGAACGTCTCTTGTTGTGTGCCTTTGTTGTATATGTGGTTTGATAGTCACCTGCCCAAGAAGGGTATCTTTGCTAAGTCTGCAGTACGGTGGAATGGTCTGAGCATCTGATGGGGCTTTCTTCAGAAGATGTTGTCTGGTTTGATAGGGATTTACTGGGATCTGAGATTATCCACAGCTGCACAGGATATCCTAATGTTCCTCTGATTGGGAGGAAAGGGTGCATTAACTACAATCCGTCATTGTTGATCAGGCAATTTGGGTATGCTTTGAGAAGCCCGCCAAAAGAGGAGGAAGTGCAGGAATCTCTGTACTTCACAGGTGATCTGAGTGGAGAATTGTTATCCAAGCTTCGACATGCTTGGAATAACATCTGCAAGAAAGGGAAGCCGTTGTTGGGTAAGAATGATAGTCAAGCCTATGCTCCGTACCAAGTCTGGATCCAAGATAGGGCGAAGCGGGCGCTGATGTCGTTTCCTGCAGTCTTACCTCCTGCTCCCCTCGTGGTTGAGGAGCCAACTACTGTGTCTATTGAGAGATATGAGCAGGTTGTGAAGGAGAAGGAAGCTTTGATGAAAGCCAACGAGAAGTTGGAAGAAGAGCTAGCGCAGCTCAGGAGCGAAAAGAACGAAGCTGTATATTCCTTCAAGCAGCAAACAAAGCTGGTGAACCAGTTAGGTACAGAACTGACTGAACAACGAAAGAAGCGTGAACGTTTGGGGATAGATTTCAAGAGCTCTCATGACATGCTGGAGTCTAAGAAGAAAGCTTTGGATAGAGCTTACTTGGAGATCTCTACGTTCAACAAAACTTGGAACGCTACATTGACCAACAACAAGGAGAGAGAAGATAAGCTGAAGTTGCAAATCTCAAAGTTAGAGGATTAGTTGAAAGCTAGCCAGAGGAAGTTTAAGGAAGAAGCTGTGCGTAGTTCTTCCATTCAATCCTCGTTGAACAAAGCTGTCAAGAATCTACAGGAGCACAGACAGAACTTTGAAGCCAAGAAGCGGAAGTTAGAAGACTGTTTTGGCAAGGGAGCTTGAGAAAACTCCAACGAAGGCCTCCAGTTCACTATACGGCAGTTAGAGTTGCTCGTCGAAGGGTTGCTCACTCAGTCGGATCATCCAGAAACCAAGAAGTTGTTAGAGGAGTACCGTGCTCATTGTAACACCTGACTGTTGTATATGCTTTAGTTGCATTGTGCTGATCATCACCAGGATTATTGGTTGAGGTCATGCCTTCTTGTTATTGTGTACACTCAATGATATTGTATTTCTGACTTGATGGGCTCTTTGCAGCAATATATGAGATGTTTCTTCCATGAGTGGATCCAAGATTCTTATCACTGTCACTGCACTGGCACTTTGGCGCTAGAATCGGGGGCGATTTCCCTAACATACAGACACACATTGCATCTGCATATTCATTTTGCATTGCCAGTTACTTGTTGAATCTGTATCTTATTTCCTGCATCTCACAGGTTTTCCAGGATTGACGACCAAAGAGTTGATCGCTATTCAATCAGAAACAGCTGTAAGAAAGATAATGGATCAAGTTCAGAATGAGATGCAGGAGATGCGTGGCAACATGACGCAGTTCATACAAGCAACGGAAACCATGGCCAAGGGCCAGGAGCAGCTGCAGGCTATTGTACAACCTCTAATTGCACGGGCTAATGATAGTACTGCTGATATTACTCTTCATGACCGTCAGGGTTTCCTCTAGCGTTTTGGACGCCGACTTGCAGAGATAGACATGGAGCATGTTCAAGCTGAGTTAATTGAAGTTCGAGGCCAACTGGGGCAATTCATGAAGGACATGCACGCGTTGCGCTGGAATCAAGAGACGCTCGAAGAGGAGAATTACCGATTGAAGGCTCAGGTAGGATTGATGGCTGAAATATTGAGGAATGTACTCAGAAGAGAAGGTGAGCAAATGTCCGAAGCTGCGGTCGGTTTACTTGCCCCACAGGGGTCGGAAGAACCAGTGCCCAGGCATGATAGGCCTAAGAGACCCTCCACACAATTCGAACCTCGGGATTCTCCTCGTCGGCAGTCGCGACTGATTTCTCAAGATAACTCAAGGGGGTATGGTAAAAGGATGAAGCTCTCTGGCAGGGCATTTGATGAGATTCCGGTGGATTATGATCAGTTGGTGCAACTCTTGTTCCAACTTCAACTGATTAAACCCTGCACTTTGGCTCCATTGACTGGGCAGCCACCACCAGGCTATGATGTGAACGCCCATTGTGTCTTCCACTCCGGTGCACCGGGGCATAACATCGCGAACTGCAAGTCGTTCAAGCAGAAGATTCAAGATTTGCTGGATGAGAAGGCAATTGAATTTGTGTCGGGCGGTATAAAGGTCTCAGGGACCGATATTCCTATTTCCCCACCGGAAGTTGCAAAAGAATCGAGGCATATCCTGGAATCATTGGAAACTGAATCCCCAGGTCCACAACAGTTGCCAATGCCTGGGCTGAATTTGAGGATGACAGTGCATGAGCCTAAGGAACGGGTTGATCAAAACCAGCAGCGCATGAAATGCCAGCATCCGGCTCAGCGAAGAATTCAGAAGGGGAAGTCAAAGAGGGTATTTGAGGCACCTCCATCAACGTATGCTGAACTCTTTCAGGCCTTGTTAGAGTTGCACCTTGTTGAAAAGAGAATGTTGGCCCCACCAACGGGCGCACCTCCATTTGCTTTCGACGCCAGTAAGCATTGTGAGTTTCATTCTGGGGCACCCGGACATGATATTGATGGTTGCCACGCTTTCAAGCATAAAGTCCAAGATTTGATCGACAACAAGGCTATCAGCTTTTCTGATAGGGTCCCCAATGTGGTGCAGGGCCACGGACAAGCAAAGGTCGGGTTGACGAAAAAGGTTCCTAAATTTGGTCGGGCCGTGGAAAACAGGTCAAGACAGCAGCAGGCTACCTCCAACAATTGTTTCTGAGGATGGTTGACTCGCCAACAAGTCAAAATGCAAGAAGTTCGGTTCTGAGACACTGACATTTTTCATGTTATCTTGTCCATGACTTTGCATTTGTAGTTTCCTTTATGTTCAATTGCAAATTTCGTTTGTAAAACTTGTTGTTTTTTTCGACTGATATTGATAAATGAAATAAATATGCATGTTTTGAATTAATCTAGTCATGTTCACTCTTTGTGTTTTCATTTATTTCAAACGCTTGTTAAGTGGAATCCGGGGAGGATGACGAAAACCGATGACGAATAAGCTTCCGATTGTATGCTTTTGGATAAAAACCTGTTGATGATGTACATGCATTGTTTCAATCCATAAACACCGGAGATATAAGGAAGATAATCCCTTGTTAACCCCTTTGAGCCTAGCAGTAGGAGTTTCTTTCTGAAAATGAAAAAAAAAACCTAAATCTTAACCCGGGGCAGGGTAGGTGTCAGTTAGTTTGACCAAGCATTCAAATTACAAAAGGAGTGTCCGTTCGAGGATCAATCACACATGTATAGGTCGTGTCTAAAAACCCGCAATGGTTGAACGTCAGGAGTGAGACAGTCACATTATCCCCCAAAGAGTCAGACAACCAACGTCCCACGACTTGTTCAAAAAAGAAGAAGAGAATCCAAAGCCCGCTAAGTCGAAACTTCAAAACAAGTGGCTTAGGCAAAAATTAGGGCATCCCGCTGGACTTTAGAATCAAAAGAAGCTCCAAAGAGTCAGTCCAGGAAAAAGTTAGGGAACGAAAGGAAAAAAAACAAAAGACGAAAAGGATTACCAAAGAAAAATCCTCGAAAAGGACAAAGTTGTGTGACTCTAGGCACCCAAAGACGATAAGCGAATGACTGTCACTCCGAAAAGCAAGTGGTATCCTGAACCATCACTCCTATCACTCCACCTTTAATAGGTGAACGCTGAAGTCGAATTAGCTGAACATAGGATTGGAGAACATCACGAAGAATGGGTGGGTCGAAATAAACTTTGAGCCTATATCTTTCCTTGTTAACCGTGAACCTGACCACGTTACAACCCGAAAAAGTCCTAATTGAAACAGGTTTAGTTCGAGAGCATACTTCGGTAAAGATCGCATCGAAACTGACTCCTAAAAGGATTCCTCTTGCGGCATGGTATTAATGTCGATATGGTGATGATTGATTCATTGTAGGTCATAAAACTTTTCCATCAAATCGGACTGGATTTTCAAAATTGTCATATGCATTGCATTTAATATATCTTTTATGCAGAACAACTTGTTTTACTTGCGAGTAAGCGCATGCAGCAGGAAAGTTTCCTACAGTGGGAAGTCTGATCAGGATAGAATGCAGAATGTCTGAATGTTTCGTGAGCCGGGGCAGGATATATCAATTAATCCCCAGTGGGAGTCAGCCACCCAAGAATCAGTTAATCTTGGGAAATTAGGTCGAGATTTGGCAGATCTCTCGCAGCTAGGGGAATCGCTTCACGAATCGACCGATCAGGGGCAAAAGATTATTGCAAGACTGGAGCAGGTCACCCTAAGAACAAAAGATTTTGTTGGGACATCCTTTTGGGGTTTGACGTGCAGAAACAATTCATATCTAACCGTCAGGGTACACAAATCGAAGAGTCTTTATCAGAAAGTTGGTGCCGGTTAAGGGGCAAGGTATTGTGAGGTAGCGCCATGGCTAGCTTTTCCTTTCAAGACGAAGTGTTCAGACTGGGGCATGTTGGTATTTCTAGGGCAAATTTTCGAGAAGGTGGATGGAACTCGTGTTTCCCCAGCCAAAATCTCTTGATGAAGAGCCTGATTTCAGTTGATGTCATTCCTCGGCTAGTCGCACCTTATCCCCAGAGAGTTGGAATGACGTTATCCCTTACCGAATGAGGGATTATTCTCCCCAGAAGAGTGTCCTCAGGGAAGTTGTCCACATGATATCCACAGCAAGTCAAAATCAATGTCCCCTGCAGAGGTTGCGCTCCTCAGCGAATCGAAGATGTGCACGTTCAATCTCCAGCATGGGAGATTCCCGCAATAGTTAACCAAGCTGTTGGTTCGAAAGGTTTATATCCGCGAAGGATGGGTTTTCTTGCTCCCCACAAGTCGTCTTGCCTCCGTCAGGATGATTGTCCCCAGCGGAGTGGTAACTCTGAATGTGTAAACTGTGCCCAGACAGTGTGCTTTGCCCAGAAGTGTCGCTTCTTCCCCAGCTAAGTTTGTTCACTAGTAGGGTGTGTGTTCTTTCCTCCCAGTGGAAATTGATGTCTAATCTCTCCCCGGCAAAGTTGATTGTGTTTCCGGCATTTATTTTACCGAAATACCTTATGATACTTGTTCTCCCCAGCGGAGTTGGCTTTATCCTCAGCATTCATGTTGTTGAGACATCATTATCAGAGTGGCCCCAACAGCTTGAGCCTCCATTTGCATTTGCATATAGCGTCATATTTGCATCTACTCAAACGCGTAGCATTTCCGTGTCGTACGGAGCATTACGCCATTTTCAAACATACGCATTTTGAAACATAAATCAGGTTGGTTAACCTTTTGCTTTCAGGTGTGTTTTCTCAGCAAGAGTATGGGGTTCTGGCTCAGATTTATTACCAGGTATTCGAGGTCTCGCCGTGAGACGTGTGATGATACGGTTCATCTTACTATTTTCCCCACTGAGTTGCTTGTTGAAGTTTCTCTTATCCGGCCAGCGGATTATTTTCTTCAAATTTACTGTTACGTCAGCGCCAAAGGGTTTCATGAATCAAAATTTCAGAAGCTGCCGCCGGTTATCGAAACAGGCGTCCGGCAGTTTGGTTTCCAAATATCCCCAGTAGAGTCCTCCTCAAAGTCGCTGTCACGTCAGCGCTAAAAGGTTTGTGGGTTAGGACCAATGGAGTTAGCTACTGCAGAGATAAGCAGAGAAACTATATTCAGAGTATCTTCCCGTATGGATAAACGGATGTATTTTCCTACTGGTCGACAGAAGTATTCCCCCGGAAGTCGCCAAAATTTTATTCCTATGATGATAGGACTTTTTCGTGTTGACGAAATGATTTCTCCGTGTTGACGGAATGTGGAGTCCTGATGAGGACAAATTTACCTTTCTCCGTGTTGACGGAATGTGGAGTCCTGATGAGGACAAATTTACCTTTCTCCGTGTTGACGGAATGTGGAGTCCAGATGAGGACAAATTTACCTTTCTCCGTGTTGACGGAATGTGGAGTCCTGATGAGGACAAATTTACCTTTCTCCGTGTTGATGGAATGTGGAGTCCTGATGAGGACGAGTTTTATTCCTATGATGATAGGATTTCTTCGTGTTGACGAAATGATTTCTCCGTGTTGACGGAATGTGGAGTCCTGATGAGGACAAATTTACCTTTCTCCGTGTTGATGAAATATGGAGTCCTGATGAGGACAAGTTTTACTCCTGGGATGATATGATTTTTCTTCGAGTTAACGAGATGATTTCTCCGTGTCGACGGGATATGGACTCCTGATGAGGACAAGTTTTGTTCCTATGATGGATAGGATTTCTTTATGTTGACGAAATTTGAATTCAGATATGTACAAGAATGGTATTCCTATGATGATAGGATTTATTCGTGTTGACGAATCTATTTTTTCCACGTGTTGACGAGATGTGAGTCCTGACATGGACAATTTAGTCCTATGTTGATAGGAGTTCCTCGTGTTGACGAGACGCAAATAAGATTTTATTGCCTATGTTGATAGGATCTCCTTGTGTCAACGAGATGCGGACAATTCATCCCCAGCGAAGTCGCCAGGATTTTTCCGTGCTGATGGAATGTGGAGTCTTGATGAGGACATGTTTTATTCCTATGACGATAGGATTTCTTCGGGTTGACGAAATTTGAGTCCTAACGTGGACAAGTTTATGATGGGATTTCTTCGTGTTGACGAAGTGTGCGTCCTAACATGGACAAAGTTTTGCTCTTGTTGAGGGGATTTATTCGTGTTGACGAAACAAGCGTCCTAACATGGACAAAGTTCTATTCCTGTGTTGTTGAGATTTCTTCGGGTTGGACGAAATTCAGGTCCAGATGTGGACAAGGTTACTCCTGTGAGGACATAATCTCTATTCGTGTTGACGAATTTGTTTCTCTTCTTGTATTGACAAGGTTAGTCCAGTTGTGGACGAAGGTGTTTTGCGAAAATTGTTCAGTACCTGTGACGTTACATAGGTGGTTGAAGTTGGAATCAGAATTATTATCAGACGTTGGATCAGTAGCTGATGCTACTGCGAAAATCGGCGCCGGCTATGACAGAAGAGTCGCCACCGTACGTTATTTATCCCAACGGAGGGAAAGGAAACACTCAGAGTAAACCTAACGCAAAACGGGAAAGGAATGGTCATCGCAACCAAATTCCTGGATTCGGGAGTCGATTACGCAAGGGGAAGGTATTAGCACCCCTCACGTCCGTCGTACTCGACGGGATCCACGCTTGTTTTCTGGGACGGATTGTATTCTATCTACTCTAAAGGTCAAGGGACAAAGGGAAAGAAAATGACTCGGGAAAGGAGGGGAAGGTTGCTCGCTAGGATACTACATCCTATGCCTACGTACTTTCATACAGCATGAAAGATCAGAGCAAACATAGTTCGGGCTACGAAAGACACAAGCTTGTCTGACTATTTTTTATTACCTTATGAAAGGGTTTTTCTTGATTAAGAGTCCAAGCGGACAAAAATGACACTTTGATGTTTGTTTTGAATCTTTTACGAAAGAAGTGTTTTTTAGTTTGTTTGCAATCTCTGACGCACTAGAGACTATGATTTGAGAGTGACTACGTCGCGTGTCACCCAAAGGGTGCCACACTAAGCAGCCAGACTACTGGAAAGAAGCTCTCCAACAACCCTTTCTCAAATAGCTTAAGGCTCATAACGTACGACATCGATTAACCTTATTACTGTATTTTTGAGTTGTTTTGAGATAAGAAGAGAAAGAAGCTCTAAAAAGCCTAGGGTTGAAAAGGGAATAAAAACTAACCTAATGTTATCATGCATGGATAAGAATCCTAATGTCTGTCATAATTCCCTCCTGCACAGAGGAAATCAGAGATCCTAGGGGATAACCAGAAAAGAAAGCAAGCAAATACAGTAAAATGCATGCAATGCAGCAATACAAGCGAGGCAAGAGAGTCCTGCTCAACCTCGAACCTGAGAAAACAACAGGCAAAGTGAATCAACATTCACTTCAAACCTAAGGGGGCAAGCTACACAAACCAACAAACAATACAGAAAACAAAACCCATAGCAGAGGAGGCAGCCCAAGCAGCAGTATCAAACTCCTACAGCAAACAGCACAAGCAGCAGCTCTGACAGCAACAGTTGATTAAACAGCAAAAAGTTGACAGCAACAACCTTCATCTTCATGAATAGCTCCTATCTTCAAGCTCCACTAAACCTTCAATCTTCAACAAGCACCAAGCTTCAACAAGCTTCAAACTTCAACAATAAGTCTTGTGAAAAAACGTTTCCAATAATAAGTCTTGGAAAATTTATTTGTGAAAATATATGTATAGCTCAAATGAAAAATGGACCACACCTAAAATTAAAATCGGGTCAAGTTATAACAGTTCAAGTGGATTCTGTAATAATAAGATCGGCTAATCCTTATTTGGCGACTCCAGAATCAACCATTCACGGCCATTATGGGGAGATCCTTTCTCAAGGAGATATTTTAGTTACATTCCTATATGAAAAATCGAGATCCAGTGATATAACACAAGGTCTTCCAAAAGTGGAACAGATATTCGAAATACGTTCGATTGCTTCAATATCCATGAATCTAAAAAAAAGAATTGATGCTTGGAACGAGTGTATAACAAAAATTCTCGTCATTCCTTGGGGATTCTTGATTGGTGCTGAGCTAACTATAGCTCAAAGTCGTATTTCTTTGGTTAATAAAATCCAAAAGGTTTATCGATCCCAGGGAGTACACATCGATAATAGACATATCGATATTATTGTGCGTCAAATAACATCCAAAGTCTTGGTTTCAGAAGATGGAATGTCTAATGTATTTTTACCTGGCGAACTAATTGGATTATTGCGAGCAGAACGAACGGGGCGTGCCTTGGAAGAAGCCATTTGTTACCGAGCTTTATTATTGGGAGCAACAAAAACATCTCTGAATACTCAAAGTTTCATATCCGAAGCGAGTTTTCAAGAAACTGCTAGAGTTTTAGCAAAAGCCGCTCTTCGGGGTCGTATTGATTGGTTGAAAGGTCTTAAAGAGAATGTTGTTTTAGGGGGAATGATACTCGTTGGTACCAGATTCAAAAGAATAATGCACCGTTCACGGTCAAGGCAACATAACAAGATTAGCCGGAAAAAAAATTATTCGAAGTCGAAATTAGAAATCTTTTGTTCCATCACAGAAAATTATTTAATTTTTCTCATTTCAGAGAATTTATATGATACATTCGAAATATAGGATTAAATATAGTATTAAATGCTTCCTAACAGCGGATTCGACTCATCCATCCCCTAAAATATTTAAATGCAGTCATTGGATTTGGTAATTAAAGTATATTAAAAAATAATAAGAAATAGAAATCAAAGAATGACCTGATTCTATATTAACGGTCGATCGTCTATAAAAGAGAAGGTTCCATCGGAAGAATTATTTATTAGGATACTCGGTCTCTCTTTTTTTTTCATTTTTTTAAACAAAGTGTGGGGATAAATGACAAAAAGATATTGGAACATAACTTTGGAAGAGATGTTGAAAGCTGGGGTTCATTTTGGCCATGAGACTAGGAAATGGAATCCTCGAATGGCACCTTTTATATCGGCAAAACGTAAAGGTAATCATATTACAAATCTTACTAAAACTGCTCGTTTTTTATCAGAAGCTTGTGATTTGGCTTTTGATGCAGCAAGCAAAGGAAAACAATTTTTAATTGTTGGTACCAAAAGAAAAGTTGCCTATTCAGTAAGACGGGCTGCAATAAGAGCTCGATGTCATTATGTTAATAAAAAAATGGCTCAGAGGTATGTTAACGAATTGGTATACTATAGAAACGAGACTTCGTAAGTTCAGGGACTTGAGAACGGAGCAAAAGACGGGGAAACTGAACTCTCTTCCAAAAAGAGATGCCGCTATGTTGAAGAGGAAATTATCTCATTTGGAAAAATATCTAGGAGGTATAAAATATACGACAGGGTTACCTGATATTGTAATAATCCTTGATCAGGAAGAAGAATATAAGGCTCTTCAAGAATGTATCACTTTGGGAATTCCAACGATTTGTGTAATCGATACAAATTGTGACCCCGATCTTGCGGATTTGCCGATTCCGGCTAATGATGATACTATGGATTCCATCGGATTCATTCTTAACAAATTAGTTTTTGCAATTTGTGAGGGTCGTTCTAGCTAGATACAAAATTATTGATTAATAATAAGATAAATCCATTTTTAGATTTGGTTGGGCGGTGATAAATTTTTGGAATTGGTTATTATAGCATTACAAAATTGTGTAAAAAGAAATATTTTTGGATTAGTAGGTATTCCAAATGGAAAATCCATGTAAAATAAGGAAATGGTTGAATCAAAATAATTCCCTTTCAAGTTATCTTTTTTTATTTTAGAGGGCAATATGAATGTTCTATTATGTTACATCAACACATTAAACAGATTCTATGATATATTTGCTGTGGAAGTAGGTCAACATTTCTATTGGCAAATAGGGTATTTGCAAGTGCATGCTCAAGTACTTATTACCTCTTGGGTTCTAATTGCTATCTTATTAATTTCAACCATTCTAGTTGTTAGAAATCCACAAACTATTCCCACGTCTGGTCAGAATTTCTTTGAATATGTCCTTGAATTCATTTGAGACGTGAGCAAAACTCAGATTGGAGAAGAATATGGTCCATGGGTTCCGTTTATTGGAACTCTGTTTCTATTTATTTTTGTTTCGAATTGGTCAGGGGCACTTTTGCCTTGGAAAATTATAAAGTTACCTCATGGAGAGTTAGCTGCACCCACAAATGATATAAATACTACCGTTGCATTAGCTTTACTTACGTCAGTAGCCTATTTCTATGCGGGTATTTCAAAAAAAGGATTGGCCTATTTTGGTAAATACATCCAACCAACGCCAATCCTTTTACCGATTAACATCTTAGAAGATTTCACAAAACCCTTATCGCTTAGTTTTCGACTTTTCGGAAATATATTAGTGGATGAATTAGTACTGGTTGTTCTTGTTTCGTTAGTACCTTTAGTAGTTCCTATCCCTGTTATGTTCCTTCGATTATTTACAAGCGGTATTCAAGCTCTTATTTTCGCTACTTTAGTTGCGGCGTATATAGGTGAATCCATGGAAGGGCATCATTGACTAGTTATCTAAATAAGATTTTAGACCGCGACTGGCTCGCGATAATCTACTTAAGGAACATTAATAAAATTAAGGAACATAAATAAAAAAATCCAAAAGAAATTATGAAAAGTTTTCATAACAATCAAAAAGTATAAAGAAAATGAAAACACTTACCAGGAAATTCAACTAAAGTAAAGGGCGGGGGGGTCGAACTAGGCATATATATAATCTAATCGTTATATATATGAAAACACTTACCTAGAAATTCAATTAAAGTAAAGGGTGGGGGTCGAACTAGGCATATATATAATCTAATCGTTATAAAACAGCTGGGGGATTTCCAAGAATGATTCATTGAATCGAAGATACAATGAATTGGTTTACGATATGAAACAAACACATGTATATGTCATAGAAGATATTCATTAGTTATATATGACTATATATCTCAATTTGTCCTGCTACTACTCTAAATTTAGGTAGGGATTCAAAAAATGATTGGAAAAATGATATCAAAAAGAAAAAGAAAGGTTTAAACGAAATGTAAGATAAGACCCCAAATTGTATGTATTCACAAAAAAGTAAATATCGAAGTAATTGAGATAATTCAATCCAAATTCTTCAGTTTGAAATTTTGTGGTCCAATGATTGACCTGCCTTAGAGTCACACCTAATCATACTTGAAAATGACTGGAAAATGATATCAAAAAGAAAAAGAAAGGTTTAAACGAAATGTAAGATAAGACCCCAAATTGTATGTATTCATAAAAAAGTAAATATTGAAGTAATTGAGATAATTCAATCCAAATTCTTCAGTTTGAAATTTTGTGGTCCTATGATTGACCTGCCTTAGAGTCACACCTAATCATATCCACTGGAACCTATCTTTCGAGACGTCACTGTAAAAGAGAAACATATAATTCATCCAATATTTCAGAAGAGCCTAATCATACTTGACACAAATCACTTCCATTTCATCCACTGGAACCTATCTTTCGAGACGTCACTGTAAAAGAGAAACATATAATTCATCCACTTTCAAGACGTCACTGTAAAAGAGAAACATATAATTCATCCAATATTTCAGAAGAGCCTAATCATACTTGACACAAATCACTTCAATTTCATCCACTGGAACCTATCTTTCGAGACGTCACTGTAAAAGAGAAACATATAATTCATCCACTTTCAAGACGTCACTGTAAAAGAGAAACATATAATTCATCCAAACCTATCTTTCGAGACGTCACTATAAAAGAGAAACATATAATTCATCCAATATTTCAGAAGAGGTGATGTTACCTAACATCACTGTATTTTCATCACAGCTCCAACACTCTGCACCAGCCGGGATCGAACCCGGGTCTGTACCGTGGCAGGGTACTATTCTACCACTAGAGCACTGGTGCTTGTTGATGATACAAAAATCATATCTTGTAATTAACAAATTCTACTTTCCCATGACAAAAATTAAAGGCTTTAAATGTGTCTTACTCATTCTATTTTCTATTCAATGAGCTAAAAGAATTAAATATTTCCTGCCACTTATTTTTACTCTTGCTTGGTTGCCTATGAAATTAAAGAATGTTTTTTATATTTAATTATTATTATTTAAAATAATAATTTGAAATATTTTTAAACTTATTTTAATTGTTTTATATTAATATATTAACAAAATAAAGAGCATTTTTAATTTGTTAATTCAACTCAATTGCTAAAAAAGGCGTCTGGTTTTCATATTGGGGAAGGTTAAAATTTTCAAAAAATAAATTTGTGTCGTGGAAAACACGTATCAACGTACATATCAAAAATAAATAAAAAGATTGAGAGGAAACTTTGGACGGTTGAAATTGATTGCTTTGCTGGTTGACTGACACCTTTTAATTGGTGTCATGTATCCCACGTCGTATACCTTGTGTTTGTTCTATCATTGCAGGTTTACCAGCATGTTATTCAAGTAACAACACAACAATACTTTTCATCTGAGACGTGATTTCCACGCCGCTGGTGTGTCTATTTAATACCCCTAAATTCTCTTCCCATCATGTTATCAGAGACACATAAACGTTTATTCTCTCATTTTATTTTCCTTTCCACCTTCTTCTCTCATTTTATTTTCTAGATTTATATTTTCATCACCCACCTTCTTCTCTAACCTTCATCCAGATTTACTCAAGGTATGATTTTTAATTTATGTTATTAGCTTTTTCATTTCCATTTTCGTTTGTTGGATTGTTGATTTACTCAAGGTATGCCTTTTAATTTATGTTATTAGCTTTTTCATTTTAATTTCTTTTTGTTTTATTGTTGTTTTATTTTTTAGTTCAAGAGTCAAGAATTCGATAAATTTATTTTTTAAAATTTATTGGGCTGTTGGTTGTTTTGGAATATTTACGTAGTTGATTTTAAACTTCAATATTTGAATCAGATTCTCCTTTCTCTTGTTCAGACCTCACAAGAACTATCCGCCCATACCATATAACTACCAAACCAAACAAAATTCTAACGCTTAGATCGTTTTGGTGCAATAACAAACATTATGGTAATAAACAAAACCAAAACGGTTTCTCTCCACCTTCCTGTTATGAGATAGTAAAATATCTGTAAAATTTTTGTGTCCCTACAATCGAATGTTATCACTGCTAGCAATTGAGTTGAATTAACAAATTAAAAATGCTCTTTATTTTTTTAATATATTAATATAAAAAAATTAAAATAAGTGTAAAAATATATCAAATTATTTGTTTAAATAATAATAATAATTAAATATAAAAAGATTGCTTAATTTCTTAGGCAACCAAGCAAGAGTAAAAATAAATGGCAGGAAATCTTGCATTCTTTTAGCTCATTGAATAGAAAATATAATGAGTAAAAACACATTTAAAGCCTTTTGAATTCCCCATACATACAATCACATGCTACCTAAAAACAGACTTGAAACCGCCATTATATGTGTTTCGCAACCGTCATTTTATGTGTTTTTCGTAGTAGTGTACTTCTTAAATGGAGGGAACTCTTACTATTGGTTTAGACTTCTTCTTCTTCTTATTTAGTAAGATACTTATTTGAGTAATTTTTCAAGTTTTTAAATTCTATACCTTCTTCCATTTCATCCAAGTAGTAAATTTACATTGTGGTCCTATGATTGACCTGCCTTAGAGTCACACCTAATCATACTTGACACAAATCACTTCCATTTCATCCACTGAAACCTATCTTTCGAGACTTCACTGTAAAAGAGAAAAAAATAATCAGTCTCAGGTGCACACAATTGGCTTGTTTCCAACAGAATCGGTCCACTGGAACCTATCTTTCGAGACTTCACTGTAAAAGAGAAACAAATAATCTGTCTCAGGTGGACACAATTGGCTTGTTTCCAACAGAATCGGTGGTAAAAATTTGAAGCTCAGAGGCATAGTTTTCATCCAATATTTCAGAAGAGGTGATGTTACCTAACGGTTTCTCTCCACCTTCCTGTTATAAGATAGTAAAATATCTGTAAAATTTTTGTGTCCCTATAATCGAATGTTATCACTGCTAGCAATTGAGTTGAATTAACAAATTAAAAATGCTCTTTATTTTTTAATATATTAATATAAAAAAATTAAAATAAGTGTAAAAATATATCAAATTATTTGCTTAAATAATAATAATTAAATATAAAAAGATTGTTTAATTTCTTAGGCAACCAAGCAAGAGTAAAAATAAATGGCAGGAAATCTTGCATTCTTTTAGCTTATTGAATACAAAATATAATGAGTAAAAACACATTTAAAGCCTTTTGAATTCCCCATACATACAATCATATTCTACCTAACAACAGACTTGAAACCGCCATTATATGAGTTTCGCAACCGTCATTCTATGTGCTTTCCGTAGTAGTGTACTTCTTAAATGGAGGGAACTCTTACTATTGGTTTAGACTTCTTCTTCTTCTTATTTAGTAAGTTACTTATTTGAGTAATTTTTCAAGTTTTTAACTTCTAAACCTTCTTCGATTTCATCCAAGTAGTAAATTTACATTGTGGTCCTATGATTGACCTGCCTTAGAGTCACACCTAATCATACTTGACATAAATCACTTCCATTTCATCCACTGAAACCTATCTTTCGAGACTTCACTGTAAAAGAGAAACAAATAATCAGTCTCAGGTGGACACAATTGGCTTGTTTCCAAGCGAATCGGTGGTAAAAAGTTGAAGCTCAGAGGCATAGTTTTCATCCAATATTTCAGAAGAGGTGATGTTAGATGATACAAAAATCATATCTTGTAACTAACAAATTCTACTTTCCCATGACAAAAATTAAAGGCTTTAAATGTGTCTTACTCATTGTATTTTCTATTTAATGAGCTAAAAGAATTAAATATTTCCTGCCACTTATTTTTACTCTTGCTTGGTTGCCTATGAAATTAAACAATGTTTTTTATATTTAATTGTTATTATTTAAGAAAATAATTTGAAATATTTTTAAACTTATTTTAATTGTTTTATATTAATATATTAACAAAATAAAGAGCATTTTAAATTTATTAATTCAACTCAATTGCTAGCAGCAATAACATTCGATTGTAGGGAAACTAACTTTTTATCGATATTTTACTATCTCGTAAGAGGAAGGTGAAGAGAAATCTTTTTGGTTTTGTTTATTACCATAGTGTTTGTTATTGCACAAAAACGATCCAAGCATTAGAATTTTGTTGGGTTTGGTAGTTATATGGTGTGCGTGAGTAGTTCTTGTGTGGTCTGAGCACGAGAAAGGAGAATGTGATTCAAATATTTTATCATGGAAAGAAGAAGGCTAAGGAGAATAAAGTGCTCGTGACAAATCATCGAAGGCAACACATTGACATGGTTTTGAAATTTTATGTTGATATAATGGAGGGGATGGAAAAGGCCAAGGCGAATTTGTTTTGGAAGTGGTCATGCTTAGATACCTAGTTTTTTGTCCATTTGCATGATTGGAATTTAGTTTAAACGAGGTTGTATAATAAATATTTTTTAGGTTATGAACCTAAGAACATTACAAGAAAACAAGCCCTCAATGACATGATTTTGCGTCGTGATAAACATGTGACAAATAAGGGGTGTTGCGACGTGTTTATCACATTGCTATATGCTTTAAATAATTAAATAATAGAAGTCAGGTTATCACATGGGGAAGGTTGGAATTTTTTTAAAAAACAATTTGTGGCGTGTAAAACACGTCGCGCGCAACATACTTTTAAAAAAATATATAAAAAAGGCGTCTGGTTTTCATATTGGGGAAGGTTAAAATTTTCAAAAAATAAATTTGTGTCGTGGAAAACACGTCACAACATACATATCAAAAATAAATAAAAAAATTGAGAGGAAACTTTGGACGGTTGAAATTGATTGCTTTGCTGGTTGACTGACACTTTTTAATTGGTGTCATGTATCCCACGTCGTATACCTTGTGTTTGTTCTATCATTGCAGGTTTACCAGCGTGTTATTCAAGTCACAACACAACAATACTTGTCATCTGAGACGTGATTTCCACGCCGCTGGTGTGTCTATTTAATACCCGCAAATTCTCTTCCCATCATGTTATCAGAGACACATAAACGTTTATTCTCTCATTTTATTTTGCTTTCCACATTCTTCTCTCATTTTATTTTCTAGATTTATATTTTCATCACCCACCTTCTTCTCTCACCTTCATCCAGATTTACTCAAGGTATGATTTTTAATTTATGTTATTAGCTTTTTCATTTCCATTTTCGTTTGTTGGATTGTTGATTTACTCAAGGTACGCCTTTTAATTTATGTTATTAGCTTTTTCATTTTAATTTCTGTTTGTTTTATTGATGTTTTATTTTTTAGTTCAAGAGTCAAGAATTCGATAAATTTATTTTTTAAAATTTATTGGGCTGTTGGCTGTTTTGGAATATTTACGTAGTTGATTTTAACTTCCATATTTGAATCAGATTCTCCTTTCTCGTGTTCAGACCTCACAAGAACTATCCTCCCATACCATATAAGTACCAAACCAAACAAAATTCTAACGCTTGGATCGTTTTGGTGCAATAACAAACAATATGGTAATAAACAAAACCAAAACGGTTTCTCTCCACCTTCCTGTTATGAGATAGTAAAATATCTGTAAACTTTTTGTGTCCCTACAATCGAATGTTATCACTGCTAGCAATTGAGTTGAATTAACAAATTAAAAATGCTCTTTATTTTTTTAATATATTAATATCAAAAACTTAAAATAAGTGTAAAAATATATCAAATTATTTGCTTAAATAATAATAATTAAATATAAAAAGATTGTTTAATTTCTTAGGCAACCAAGCAAGAGTAAAAATAAATGGCAGGAAATCTTGCATTCTTTTAGCTCATTGAATAGAAAATATAATGAGTAAAAACACATTTAAAGCCTTTTGAATTCCCCATACATACAATCACATGCTACCTAACAACAGACTTGAAACCGGCATTATATGTGTTTCGCAATCGTCATTCCTGCCTTAGAGTCACTCCTAATCATACCTGACACAAATCACTTCCATTTCATCAACTGAAACCTATCTTTCGATACTTCACTGTAAAAGAGAAACAAATAATCAGTCTCAGGTGCACACATATGGCTTGTTTCCAACAGAATCGGTGGTAAAAAGTTGAAGCCCAGAGGCATAGTTTTCATCCAATATTTGAATCGAACCTAGGTCTGTACCATAGCAGGGTACTATTCTACCACTAGACCCTTGGTGGTTGTTGATGATACAAAAATCATATCATGTAACTAACAAATTCTACTTTCCCATGACAAAAATTAAAGGCTTTAAATGTGTCTTACTCATTGTATTTTCTATTCAATGAGCTAAAAGAATTAAATATTTCCTACCACTTATTTTTACTCTTGCTTGGTTGCCTATGAAATTAAACAATGTTTTTTATATTTAATTATTATTATTTAAGAAAATAATTTGAAATATTTTTAAACTTATTTTAATTGTTTTATATTAATATATTAACAAAATAAAGAGCATTTTTAATTTGTTAATTCAACTCAATTGCTAGCAGCAATAACATTCGATTGTAGGGAAACTAACTTTTTATCGATATTTTACTATCACGTAAGAGGAAGGTGAAGAGAAATCTTTTTGGTTTTGTTTATTACCATAGTGTTTGTTATTGCACCAAAACGATCCAAGCATTAGAATTTTGTTTGGTTTGGTAGTTATATGGTGTGCGTGAGTAGTTCTTGTATGGTCTGAGCACGAGAAAGGAGAATGTGATTCAAATATTTTATCATGGAAAGAAGAAGGCTAAGGAGAATAAAGTGCTCGTGACAAATCATCAAAGGCAACACATTGACATGGTTTTGAAATTTTATGTTGATATAATGGAGGGGATGGAAAAGGCCAAGGCGAATCTGTTTTGGAAGTGGTCATGCTTAGGTACCTAGTTTTTTGTCCATTTGCATGATTGGAATTTAGTTTAAACGAGGTTGTATAATAAATATTTTTTAGGTTATGAACCTAAGAACATTACAAGAAAACTGGCCCTCAATGACATGATTTTGCATCGTGATAAACATGTGACAAATAAGGGGGGTTGCGACGTGTTTATCACATTGCTATATGCTTTAAATAATTAAATAATAGAAGTCAGGTTATCACATGGGGAAGGTTGGAATTTTTTTTAAAAAAAATTTGTGGCGTGTAAAACACGTCGCGCGCAACATACTTTTGAAAAAATATATAAAAAAGGCGTCTGGTTTTCATATTGGGGAAGGTTTAAATTTTCAAAAAATAAATTTGTGTCGTGGAAAACACGTCGCAACGTACATATCAAAAATAAATAAAAAAATTGAGAGGAAACTTTGGAGGTTGAAATTGATTGCTTTGCTGGTTGACTGACACTTTTTAATTGGTGTCATGTATCCCATGTCGTATACCTTGTGTTTGTTCTATCATTGCAGGTTTACCAGCGTGTTATTCAAGTCACAACACAACAATACTTGTCATCTGAGACGTGATTTCCACGCCGCTGGTGTGTCTATTTAATACCCGCAAATTCTCTTCCCATCATGTTATCAGAGACACATAAACGTTTATTCTCTCATTTTATTTTCCTTTCCACATTCTTCTCTCATTTTATTTTCTAGATTTATATTTTCATCACCCACCTTCTTCTCTCACCTTCATCCAGATTTACTCAAGGTATGATTTTTAATTTATGTTATTAGCTTTTTCATTTCCATTTTCGTTTGTTGGATTGTTGATTTACTCAAGGTACGCCTTTTAATTTATGTTATTAGCTTTTTCATTTTAATTTCTGTTTGTTTTATTGTTGTTTTATTTTTTAGTTCAAGAGTCAAGAATTCGATAAATTTATTTTTTAAAATTTATTGGGCTGTTGGCTGTTTTGGAATATTTACGTAGTTGATTTTAAACTTCCATATTTGAATCAGATTCTCCTTTCTCGTGTTCAGACCTCACAAGAACTATCCTCCCATACCATATAACTACCAAACCAAACAAAATTCTAACGCTTGGATCGTTTTGGTGCAATAACAAACAATATGGTAATAAACAAAACCAAAACGGTTTCTCTCCACCTTCCTGTTATGAGATAGTAAAATATCTGTAAAATTTTTGTGTCCCTACAATCGAATGTTATCACTGCTAGCAATTGAGTTGAATTAACAAATTAAAAATGCTCTTTATTTTTTTAATATATTAATATCAAAAAATTAAAATAAGTGTAAAAATATATCAAATTATTTGCTTAAATAATAATAATTAAATATAAAAAGATTGTTTAACTTCTTAGGCAACCAAGCAAGAGTAAAAATAAATGGCAGGAAATCTTGCATTCTTTTAGCTCATTGAATAGAAAATATAATGAGTAAAAACACATTTAAAGCCTTTTGAATTCCCCATACATACAATCACATGCTACCTAACAACAGACTTGAAACCGCCATTATATGTGTTTCGCAACCGTCATTCCTGCCTTAGAGTCACTCCTAATCATACTTGACATAAATCACTTCCATTTCATCCACTGAAACCTATCTTACGAGACTTCACTGTAAAAGAGAAACAAATAATCAGTCTCAGGTGCACACATATGGCTTGTTTCCAACAGAATCGGTGGTAAAAAGTTGAAGCCCAAAGGCATAGTTTTCATCCAATATTTCAGAAGAGGTGATGTTAGACTTGAAACCGCCATTATATGTGTTTCGCAACCGTCATTCCTGCCTTAGAGTCACTCCTAATCATACTTGACACAAATCACTTCCATTTCATCCACTGAAACCTATCTTTCGAGACTTCACTGTAAAAGAGAAACAAATAATCAGTCTCAGGTGCACACATATGGCTTGTTTCCAACAGAATCGGTGGTAAAAAGTTGAAGCCCAGAGGCATAGTTTTCATCCAATATTTCAGAAGAGGTGATGTTACCTAACATCACTATATTATTCATCACAGCTCCAACACTTTGCACCAGCCGGGAATCAAACCCAGGTCTGTACCATGGCAGGGTACTATTCTACCACTAGACCACTGGTGCTTGTTGATGATACAAAAATCATATCTTGTAACTAACAAATTCTACTTTCCCATGACAAAAATTAAAGACTTTAAATGTGTCTTACTCATTGTATTTTCTATTCAATGAGCTAAAAGAATTAAATATTTCCTACCACTTATTTTTACTCTTGCTTGGTTGCCTATGAAATTAAACAATGTTTTTTATATTTAATTATTATTATTTAAGAAAATAATTTGAAATATTTTTAAACTTATTTTAATTGTTTTATATTAATATATTAACAAAATAAAGAGCATTTTTAATTTGTTAATTCAACTCAATTGCTAGCAGCAATAACATTCGATTGTAGGGAAACTAACTTTTTATCGATATTTTACTATCACGTAAGAGGAAGGTGAAGAGAAATCTTTTTGGTTTTGTTTATTACCATAGTGTTTGTTATTGCACAAAAACGATCCAAGCATTAGAATTTTGTTGGGTTTGGTAGTTATATGGTGTGCGTGAGTAGTTCTTGTGTGGTCTGAGCACGAGAAAGGAGAATGTGATTCAAATATTTTATCATGGAAAGAAGAAGGCTAAGGAGAATAAAGTGCTCGTGACAAATCATCGAAGGCAACACATTGACATGGTTTTGAAATTTTATGTTGATATAATGGAGGGGATGGAAAAGGCCAAGGCGAATCTGTTTTGGAAGTGGTCATGCTTAGATACCTAGTTTTTTGTCCATTTGCATGATTGGAATTTAGTTTAAACGAGGTTGTATAATAAATATTTTTTAGGTTATGAACCTAAGAACATTACAAGAAAACAAGCCCTCAATGACATGATTTTGCGTCGTGATAAACATGTGACAAATAAGGGGTGTTGCGACGTGTTTATCACATTGCTATATGCTTTAAATAATTAAATAATAGAAGTCAGGTTATCACATGGGGAAGGTTGGAATTTTTTTAAAAAACAATTTGTGGCGTGTAAAACACGTCGCGCGCAACATACTTTTAAAAAAATATATAAAAAAGGCGTCTGGTTTTCATATTGGGGAAGGTTAAAATTTTCAAAAAATAAATTTGTGTCGTGGAAAACACGTCACAACATACATATCAAAAATAAATAAAAAAATTGAGAGGAAACTTTGGACGGTTGAAATTGATTGCTTTGCTGGTTGACTGACACTTTTTAATTGGTGTCATGTATCCCACGTCGTATACCTTGTGTTTGTTCTATCATTGCAGGTTTACCAGCGTGTTATTCAAGTCACAACACAACAATACTTGTCATCTGAGACGTGATTTCCACGCCGCTGGTGTGTCTATTTAATACCCGCAAATTCTCTTCCCATCATGTTATCAGAGACACATAAACGTTTATTCTCTCATTTTATTTTGCTTTCCACATTCTTCTCTCATTTTATTTTCTAGATTTATATTTTCATCACCCACCTTCTTCTCTCACCTTCATCCAGATTTACTCAAGGTATGATTTTTAATTTATGTTATTAGCTTTTTCATTTCCATTTTCGTTTGTTGGATTGTTGATTTACTCAAGGTACGCCTTTTAATTTATGTTATTAGCTTTTTCATTTTAATTTCTGTTTGTTTTATTGATGTTTTATTTTTTAGTTCAAGAGTCAAGAATTCGATAAATTTATTTTTTAAAATTTATTGGGCTGTTGGCTGTTTTGGAATATTTACGTAGTTGATTTTAACTTCCATATTTGAATCAGATTCTCCTTTCTCGTGTTCAGACCTCACAAGAACTATCCTCCCATACCATATAAGTACCAAACCAAACAAAATTCTAACGCTTGGATCGTTTTGGTGCAATAACAAACAATATGGTAATAAACAAAACCAAAACGGTTTCTCTCCACCTTCCTGTTATGAGATAGTAAAATATCTGTAAACTTTTTGTGTCCCTACAATCGAATGTTATCACTGCTAGCAATTGAGTTGAATTAACAAATTAAAAATGCTCTTTATTTTTTTAATATATTAATATCAAAAAATTAAAATAAGTGTAAAAATATATCAAATTATTTGCTTAAATAATAATAATTAAATATAAAAAGATTGTTTAATTTCTTAGGCAACCAAGCAAGAGTAAAAATAAATGGCAGGAAATCTTGCATTCTTTTAGCTCATTGAATAGAAAATATAATGAGTAAAAACACATTTAAAGCCTTTTGAATTCCCCATACATACAATCACATGCTACCTAACAACAGACTTGAAACCGGCATTATATGTGTTTCGCAATCGTCATTCCTGCCTTAGAGTCACTCCTAATCATACCTGACACAAATCACTTCCATTTCATCCACTGAAACCTATCTTTCGATACTTCACTGTAAAAGAGAAACAAATAATCAGTCTCAGGTGCACACATATGGCTTGTTTCCAACAGAATCGGTGGTAAAAAGTTGAAGCCCAGAGGCATAGTTTTCATCCAATATTTGAATCGAACCTAGGTCTGTACCATAGCAGGGTACTATTCTACCACTAGACCCTTGGTGGTTGTTGATGATACAAAAATCATATCTTGTAACTAACAAATTCTACTTTCCCATGACAAAAATTAAAGGCTTTAAATGTGTCTTACTCATTGTATTTTCTATTCAATGAGCTAAAAGAATTAAATATTTCCTACCACTTATTTTTACTCTTGCTTGGTTGCCTATGAAATTAAACAATGTTTTTTATATTTAATTATTATTATTTAAGAAAATAATTTGAAATATTTTTAAACTTATTTTAATTGTTTTATATTAATATATTAACAAAATAAAGAGCATTTTTAATTTGTTAATTCAACTCAATTGCTAGCAGCAATAACATTCGATTGTAGGGAAACTAACTTTTTATCGATATTTTACTATCACGTAAGAGGAAGGTGAAGAGAAATATTTTTGGTTTTGTTTATTACCATAGTGTTTGTTATTGCACCAAAACGATCCAAGCATTAGAATTTTGTTTGGTTTGGTAGTTATATGGTGTGCGTGAGTAGTTCTTGTATGGTCTGAGCACGAGAAAGGAGAATGTGATTCAAATATTTTATCATGGAAAGAAGAAGGCTAAGGAGAATAAAGTGCTCGTGACAAATCATCAAAGGCAACACATTGACATGGTTTTGAAATTTTATGTTGATATAATGGAGGGGATGGAAAAGGCCAAGGCGAATCTGTTTTGGAAGTGGTCATGCTTAGGTACCTAGTTTTTTGTCCATTTGCATGATTGGAATTTAGTTTAAACGAGGTTGTATAATAAATATTTTTTAGGTTATGAACCTAAGAACATTACAAGAAAACTGGCCCTCAATGACATGATTTTGCATCGTGATAAACATGTGACAAATAAGGGGGGTTGCGACGTGTTTATCACATTGCTATATGCTTTAAATAATTAAATAATAGAAGTCAGGTTATCACATGGGGAAGGTTGGAATTTTTTTTAAAAAAAATTTGTGGCGTGTAAAACACGTCGCGCGCAACATACTTTTGAAAAAATATATAAAAAAGGCGTCTGGTTTTCATATTGGGGAAGGTTTAAATTTTCAAAAAATAAATTTGTGTCGTGGAAAACACGTCGCAACGTACATATCAAAAATAAATAAAAAAATTGAGAGGAAACTTTGGAGGTTGAAATTGATTGCTTTGCTGGTTGACTGACACTTTTTAATTGGTGTCATGTATCTCATGTCGTATACCTTGTGTTTGTTCTATCATTGCAGGTTTACCAGCGTGTTATTCAAGTCACAACACAACAATACTTGTCATCTGAGACGTGATTTCCACGCCGCTGGTGTGTCTATTTAATACCCGCAAATTCTCTTCCCATCATGTTATCAGAGACACATAAACGTTTATTCTCTCATTTTATTTTCCTTTCCACATTCTTCTCTCATTTTATTTTCTAGATTTATATTTTCATCACCCACCTTCTTCTCTCACCTTCATCCAGATTTACTCAAGGTATGATTTTTAATTTATGTTATTAGCTTTTTCATTTCCATTTTCGTTTGTTGGATTGTTGATTTACTCAAGGTACGCCTTTTAATTTATGTTATTAGCTTTTTCATTTTAATTTCTGTTTGTTTTATTGTTGTTTTATTTTTTAGTTCAAGAGTCAAGAATTCGATAAATTTATTTTTTAAAATTTATTGGGCTGTTGGTTGTTTTGGAATATTTACGTAGTTGATTTTAAACTTCCATATTTGAATCAGATTCTCCTTTCTCGTGTTCAGACCTCACAAGAACTATCCTCCCATACCATATAACTACCAAACCAAACAAAATTCTAACGCTTGGATCGTTTTGGTGCAATAACAAACAATATGGTAATAAACAAAACCAAAACGGTTTCTCTCCACCTTCCTGTTATGAGATAGTAAAATATCTGTAAAATTTTTGTGTCCCTACAATCGAATGTTATCACTGCTAGCAATTGAGTTGAATTAACAAATTAAAAATGCTCTTTATTTTTTTAATATATTAATATCAAAAAATTAAAATAAGTGTAAAAATATATCAAATTATTTGCTTAAATAATAATAATTAAATATAAAAAGATTGTTTAACTTCTTAGGCAACCAAGCAAGAGTAAAAATAAATGGCAGGAAATCTTGCATTCTTTTAGCTCATTGAATAGAAAATATAATGAGTAAAAACACATTTAAAGCCTTTTGAATTCCCCATACATACAATCACATGCTACCTAACAACAGACTTGAAACCGCCATTATATGTGTTTCGCAACCGTCATTCCTGCCTTAGAGTCACTCCTAATCATACTTGACATAAATCACTTCCATTTCATCCACTGAAACCTATCTTACGAGACTTCACTGTAAAAGAGAAACAAATAATCAGTCTCAGGTGCACACATATGGCTTGTTTCCAACAGAATCGGTGGTAAAAAGTTGAAGCCCAAAGGCATAGTTTTCATCCAATATTTCAGAAGAGGTGATGTTAGACTTGAAACCGCCATTATATGTGTTTCGCAACCGTCATTCCTGCCTTAGAGTCACTCCTAATCATACTTGACACAAATCACTTCCATTTCATCCACTGAAACCTATCTTTCGAGACTTCACTGTAAAAGAGAAACAAATAATCAGTCTCAGGTGCACACATATGGCTTGTTTCCAACAGAATCGGTGGTAAAAAGTTGAAGCCCAGAGGCATAGTTTTCATCCAATATTTCAGAAGAGGTGATGTTACCTAACATCACTATATTATTCATCACAGCTCCAACACTTTGCACCAGCCGGGAATCAAACCCAGGTCTGTACCATGGCAGGGTACTATTCTACCACTAGACCACTGGTGCTTGTTGATGATACAAAAATCATATCTTGTAACTAACAAATTCTACTTTCCCATGACAAAAATTAAAGACTTTAAATGTGTCTTACTCATTGTATTTTCTATTCAATGAGCTAAAAGAATTAAATATTTCCTACCACTTATTTTTACTCTTGCTTGGTTGCCTATGAAATTAAACAATGTTTTTTATATTTAATTATTATTATTTAAGAAAATAATTTGAAATATTTTTAAACTTATTTTAATTGTTTTATATTAATATATTAACAAAATAAAGAGCATTTTTAATTTGTTAATTCAACTCAATTGCTAGCAGCAATAACATTCGATTGTAGGGAAACTAACTTTTTATCGATATTTTACTATCACGTAAGAGGAAGGTGAAGAGAAATCTTTTTGGTTTTGTTTATTACCATAGTGTTTGTTATTGCACCAAAACGATCCAAGCATTAGAATTTTGTTTGGTTTGGTAGTTATATGGTGTGCGTGACTAGTTCTTGTGTGGTCTGAGCACGAGAAAGGAGAATGTGATTCAAATATTTTATCATGGAAAGAAGAAGGCTAAGGAGAATAAAGTGCTCGTGACAAATCATCAAAGGCAACACATTGACATGGTTTTGAAATTTTATGTTGATATAATGGAGGGGATGGAAAAGGCCAAGTAGGCATGGCAAAAAAACCCAGACCCGTCGGGGCCCGCCCGGACCCGCCCCGAAATTAGCGGGGAAAACCCAGTTTGAGTGGGTACGGGTGCGGGTGCGGGGAAAATCCGATTTTTAATTACGGGTGCGGGTACGGGTGCGGGTAGACACTAAGACCCGCCCGCACCCGGCCCCGCCCCGCCCCCGAATAATTTATTTTAATTTAATTTTCTTATTTTACTTATTTTAATATTTATTTATTAATTATATTTTTAATTAAATTATTAATACATTTATTGCAATTAAAATAAATAAATTAATCAAGTTAATATTCATTTACTAATTAAAATTTTAATTAAATAAATAATTAATTTATTAAAATAATCAATTTTTTAATTAAGTTATTAATTTTTATTGTAATTAAAAATAAATTTTTTTTTTCGGGTGGGGGCGGGGCGGGTGCGGGTGCACCCGTTCTCTACTGGGGGCGGGTCTGGGTGGTAAATTTTTACCCCCGGTCGGGTTTGGGGGCGGGGGCGGGTGTGTTACATGAAAGCGGGTGCGGGTGCGGGTATAGTAAAACCCGCCCCCGACCCGCCCCGTTGCCATCCCTAAGGCCAAGGCAAATCTGTTTTGGAAGTGGTCATGCTTAGGTACCTAGTTTTTTGTCCATTTGCATGATTGGAATTTAGTTTAAACGAGGTTGTATAATAAATATTTTTTAGGTTATGAACCTAAGAACATTACAAGAAAACTGGCCCTCAATGACATGATTTTGCATCGTGATAAACATGTGACAAATAAGGGGGGTTGCGACGTGTTTATCACATTGCTATATGCTTTAAATAATTAAATAATAGAAGTCAGGTTATCACATGGGGAAGGTTGGAATTTTTTTTAAAAAAAATTTGTGGCGTGTAAAACACGTCGCGCGCAACATACTTTTAAAAAAATATATAAAAAAGGCGTCTGGTTTTCATATTGGGGAAGGTTTAAATTTTCAAAAAATAAATTTGTGTCGTGGAAAACACGTCGCAACGTACATATCAAAAATAAATAAAAAAAATTGAGAGGAAACTTTGGACGGTTGAAATTGATTGCTTTGCTGGTTGACTGACACTTTTTAATTGGTGTCATGTATCCCACGTCGTATACCTTGTGTTTGTTCTATCATTGCAGGTTTACCAGCGTGTTATTCAAGTCACAACACAACAATACTTTTCATCTGAGACGTGATTTCCACGCCGCTGGTGTGTCTATTTAATACCCGTAAATTCTCTTCCCATCATGTTATCAGAGACACATAAACGTTTATTTTCTCATTTTATTTTCCTTTCCACATTCTTCTCTCATTTTATTTTCTAGATTTATATTTTCATCACCCACCTTCTTCTCTCACCTTCATCCCGATTTACTCAAGGTATGATTTTTAATTTATGTTATTAGCTTTTTCATTTCCATTTTCCTTTGTTGGATTGTTTATTTACTCAAGGTATGCCTTTTAATTTATGTTATTAGCTTTTTCATTTTAATTTCTGTTTGTTTTATTGTTGTTTTATTTTTCAGTTCAAGAGTCAAGAATTCGATAAATTTATTTTTTAAAATTTATTGGGCTGTTGCCTGTTTTGGAATATTTACGTAGTTGATTTTAAACTTCAATATTTGAATCAGATTCTCCTTTCTTGTGCTCAGACCTCACAAGAACTATCCGCCCATACCATATAACTACCAAACCAAACAAAATTCTAACGCTTGGATCGTTTTGGTGCAATAACAAACAATATGGTAATAAACAAAACCAAAACGGTTTCTCTCCACCTTCCTGTTATGAGATAGTAAAATATCTGTAAAATTTTTGTGTCCCTACAATCGAATGTTATCACTGCTAGCAATTGAGTTGAATTAACAAATTAAAAATGCTCTTTATTTTTTTAATATATTAATATAAAAAAATTAAAATAAGTGTAAAAATATATCAAATTATTTGCTTAAATAATAATAATTAAATATAAAAAGATATCACATGCTACCTAACAACAGACTTGAAACCGCCATTATATGTGTTTCGCAACCGTCATTCTATGTGTTTCCCGTAGTAGTGTACTTCTTAAATGGAGAGAACTCTTACTATTGGTTTAGACTTCTTCTTCTTCTTCTTATTTAGTAAGATACTTATTTGAGTAATTTTTCAAGTTTTTAACTTCTAAACCTTCTTCCATTTCATCCAAGTAGTAAATTTACATTGTGGTACTATGATTGTCCCTGTTTGAACCGGGGTTTGAACCAAACTTCTCTTCAGGAGGATAGATGGAGCGGTTCAGGTGAGATCCAATCTGAAAGATGGAGCGGTTCAGGTGAGATCCAATGTAGATCCAACTTTCTATTCACTCGTGGGATCCGGGCGGTCCTGCATAGCCCAGTATCAATTGATCACTATATTATTCATCACAGCTCCAACACTTTGCACCATCCGGGAATCGAACCTGGGTCTGTACCGTGGCAGGGTACTAATCTACCACTAGACCACTGGTGCTTGTTGATGATACAAAAATCATATCTTGTAACTAACAAATTTTACTTTCCCATGACAAAAATTAAAGGCTTTAAATGTGTCTTACTCATTGTATTTTCTATTCAATGAGCTAAAAGAATTAAATATTTCCTGCCACTTATTTTTACTCTTGCTTGGTTGCCTATGAAATTAAACAATGTTTTTTATATTTAATTATTATTATTTAAGAAAATAATTTGAAATATTTTTAAACTTATTTTAATTGTTTTATATTATATATTAACAAAATAAAGAGCATTTTTAATTTGTTAATTCGACTCAATTGCTAGCAGCAATAACATTCGATTGTAGGGAAACTAACTTTTTATCGATATTTTACTATCTCGTAAGAGGAAGGTGAAGAGAAATCTTTTTGGTTTTGTTTATTACCATAGTGTTTGTTATTGCACCAAAACGATCCAAGCATTAGAATTTTGTTTGGTTTGGTAGTTATATGGTGTGCGTGAGTAGTTCTTGTGTGGTCTGAGCACGAGAAAGGAGAATGTGATTCAAATATTTTATCATGGAAAGAAGAAGGCTAAGGAGAATAAAGTGCTCGTGACAAATCATCAAAGGCAACACATTGACATGGTTTTTAAATTTTATGTTGATATAATGGAGGGGATGGAAAAGGCCAAGGCGAATCTGTTTTGGAAGTGGTCATGCTTAGGTACCTAGTTTTTTGTCCATTTGCATGATTGGAATTTAGTTTAAACGAGGTTGTATAATAAATATTTTTTAGGTTATGAACCTAAGAACATTACAAGAAAACTGGCCCTCAATGACATGATTTTGCATCGTGATAAACATGTGACAAATTAGGGGTGTTGCGACGTGTTTATCACATTGCTATATGCTTTAAATAATTAAATAATAGAAGTCAGGTTATCACATGGGGAAGGTTGGAATTTTTTTTAAAAAAAATTTGTGGCGTGTAAAGCACGTCGCGCGCAACATACTTTTCAAAAAAAATATAAAAAAGGCGTCTGGTTTTCATATTGGGGAAGGTTAAAATTTTCAAAAAATAAATTTGTGTCGTGGAAAACACGTCGCAACGTACATATCAAAAATAAATGAAAAACTTGAGAGGACACTTTAGACGGTTGAAATTGATTGCTTTGCTGGTTGACTGACACCTTTTAATTGGTGTCATGTATCCCACGTCGTATACCTTGTGTTTGTTCTATCATTGCAGGTTTACCAGCGTGTTATTCAAGTCAGAACACAACAATACTTTTCATCTGAGACGTGATTTCCACGCCGCTGGTGTGTTTATTTAATACCCGCAAATTCTCTTCCCATCATGTTATTAGAGACACATAAACGTTTATTCTCTCATTTTATTTTCCTTTCCACCTTCTTCTCTCATTTTATTTTCTAGATTTATATTTTCATCACCCACCTTCATCCAGATTTACTCAAGGTATGATTTTTAATTTATGTTATTAGCTTTTTCATTTCCATTTTCGTTTGTTGGATTGTTGATTTACTCAAGGTATGCCTTTTAATTTATGTTATTAGCTTTTTCATTTTAATTTCTGTTTGTTTTATTGTTGTTTTATTCTTTAGTTCAAGAGTCAAGAATTCGATAAATTTATTTTTTAAAATTTATTGGGCTGTTGGCTGTTTTGGAATATTTACGTAGTTGATTTTAAACTTCAATATTTGAATCAGATTCTCCTTTCTCGTGTTCAGACCTCACAAGAACTATCCACCCATACCATATAACTACCAAACCAAACAAAATTCTAACGCTTGGATCATTTTGGTGCAATAACAAACATTATGGTAATAAACAAAACCAAAACGGTTTCTCTCCACCTTCCTGTTATGAGATAGTAAAATATCTGTAAAATTTTTGTGTCCTTACAATCGAATGTTATCACTGCTAGCAATTGAGTTGAATTAACAAATTAAAAATGCTCTTTATTTTTTTAATATATTAATATAAAAAAATTAAAATAAGTGTAAAAATATATCAAATTATTTGCTTAAATAATAATAATTAAATATAAAAAGATTGTTTAATTTCTAAGGCAACCAAGCAAGAGTAAACATAAATGGCAGGAAATCTTGCATTCTTTTAGATCATTGAATAGAAAATATAATGAGTAAAAACACATTTAAAGCCTTTTGAATTCCCCATACATACAATCAAATGCTACCTAACAACAGACTTGAAACCGCCATTATATGTGTTTCGCAACCGTCATTCTATGTGTTTTCCGTAGTAGTGTACTTCTTAAATGGATGGAACTCTTACTATTGGTTTAGACTTCTTCTTCTTCTTTAGTAAGATACTTATTTGAGTAATTTTTCAAGTTTTTAACTTCTAAACCTTCTTCCATTTCATCCAAGTAGTAAATTTACATTGTGGTACTATGATTGACCTGCCTTAGAGTCACTCCTAATCATACTTGACACAAATCACTTCCATTTCATCCACTGAAACCTATCTTTCGAGACTTCACTGTAAAAGAGAAACAAATAATCAGTCTCCGACTTCACTGTAAAAGAGAAACAAATAATCAGTCTCAGGTGGACACATATGGCTTGTTTCCAACAGAATCGGTGTTTTCATCCAATATTTCAGAGATCACTGTAAAAGAGAAACAAATAATCAGTCTCAGGTGGACACATATGGCTTGTTTCCAACAGAATCGGTGTTTTCATCCATTATTTCAGAGAGGTGATGTTACCTAACATCACTATATTATTCATCACAGCTCCAACACTTTGCACCATCCGGGAATCGAACCCGGGTTTGTACCGTGGCAGGGTACTATTCTACCACTAGACCACTGGTGCTTGTTGATGATACAAAAATCATATCTTGTAACTAACAAATTCTACTTTCCCATGCCAAAAATTAAAGGCTTTAAATGTGTCTTACTCATTGTATTTTCTATTCAATGAGCTAAAAGAATTAAATATTTCCTGCCACTTATTTTTACTCTTGCTTGGTTGCCTATGAAATTAAACAATGTTTTTTATATTTAATTATTATTATTTAAGAAAATAATTTGAAATATTTTTAAACTTATTTTAATTGTTTTATATTAATATATTAACAAAATAAAGAGCATTTTTAATTTGTTAATTCAACTCAATTGCTAGCAGCAATAACATTCGATTGTAGGGAAACTAACTTTTTATCGATATTTTACTATCTCGTAAGAGGAAGGTGAAGAGAAATCTTGTTGGTTTTGTTTATTACCATAGTGTTTGTTATTGCACCAAAACGATCCAAGCATTAGAATTTTGTTTGGTTTGGTAGTTATATGGTGTGCGTGAGTAGTTCTTGTGTGGTCTGAGCACGAGAAAGGAGAATGCGATTCAAATATTTTATCATGGAAAGAAGAAGACTAAGGAGAATAAAGTGCTTGTGACAAATCATCAAAGGCAACACATTGACATGGTTTTGAAATTTTATGTTGATATAATGGAGGGGATGGAAAAGGCCAAGGCGAATCTGTTTTGGAAGTGGTCATGCTTAGGTACCTAGTTTTTTGTCCATTTGCATGATTGGAATTTAGTTTAAACGAGGTTGTATAATAAATATTTTTTAGGTTATGAACCTAAGAACATTACAAGAAAACAAGCCCTCAATGACATGATTTTGCGCCGTAATAAACATGTGACAAATAAGGGGTGTTGCGACGTGTTTATCACATTGCTATATGCTTTAAATAATTAAATAATAGAAGTCAGGTTATCACATGGGGAAGGTTGGAATTTTTTTTTAAAAAAATTTGTGGCGTTTAAAGCACGTCGCGCGCAACATACTTTTGAAAAAAAATATAAAAAAGGTGTCTGGTTTTCATATTGGGGAAGGTTAAAATTTTCAAAAAATAAATTTGTGTCGTGGAAAACACGTCGCAACGTACATATCAAAAATAAATAAAAAACTTGAGAGGACACTTTGGACGGTTGAAATTGATTGCTTTGCTGGTTGACGGACACCTTTTAATTGGTGTCATGTATCCCACGTCGTATACCTTGTGTTTGTTCTATCATTGCAGGTTTACCAGCGTGTTATTCAAGTCACAACACAACAATACTTTTCATCTGAGACGTGATTTCCACGCCGCTGGTGTGTCTATTTAATACCCGTAAATTCTCTTCCCATCATGTTATTAGAGACACATAAACGTTTATTCTCTCATTTTATTTTCCTTTCCACCTTCTTCTCTTTATTTTATTTTCTAGATTTATATTTTCATCACCCACCTTCTTCTCTCACCTTCATCCAGATTTACTCAAGGTATGATTTTTAATTTATGTTATTAGCTTTTTCATTTCCATTTTCGTTTGTTGGATTGTTGATCTACTCAAGGTATGCCTTTTAATTTATGTTATTAGCTTTTTCATTTTAATTTCTGTTTGTTTTATTGTTGTTTTATTTTTTAGTTCAAGAGTCAAGAATTCGATAAATTTATTTTTTAAAATTTATTGGGCTGTTGGCTGTTTTGGAATATTTACGTAGTTGATTTTAAACTTCAATATTTGAATCAGATTCTCCTTTCTCGTGTTCAGACCTCACAAGAACTATCCGCCCATACCATATAACTACCAAACCAAACAAAATTCTAACGCTTGGATCGTTTTGGTGCAATAACAAACATTATGGTAATAAACAAAACCAAAACGGTTTCTCTCCACCTTCCTGTTATGAGATAGTAAAATATCTGTAAAATTTTTGTGTCCCTACAATCGAATGTTATCACTGCTAGCAATTGAGTTGAATTAACAAATTAAAAATGCTCTTTATTTTTTTAATATATTAATATAAAAAAATTAAAATAAGTGTAAAAATATATCAAATTATTTGCTTAAATAATAATAATTAAATATAAAAAGATTGTTTAATTTCTTAGGCAACCAAGCAAGAGTAAACATAAATGGCAGGAAAGCTTGCATTCTTTTAGATCATTGAATAGAAAATATAATGAGTAAAAACACATTTAAAGCCTTTTGAATTCCCCATACATACCATCACATGCTACCTAACAACAGACTTGAAACCGCCATTATATGTGTTTCGCAACCGTCATTCTATGTGTTTTCCGTAGTAGTGTACTTCTTAAATGGAGGGAACTCTTACTATTGGTTTAGACTTCTTCTTCTTCTTCTTATTTAGTAAGATACTTATTTGAGTAATTTTTCAAGTTTTTAACTTCTAAACCTTCTTCCATTTCATCCAAGTAGTAAATTTACATTGTGGTACTATGATTGACCTGCCTTAGAGTCACTCCTAATCATACTTGACACAAATCACTTCCATTTCATCCACTGAAACCTATCTTTCGAGACTTCACTGTAAAAGAGAAACAAATAATCAGTCTCAGGGTATGATTTTTATATTTATGTTATTAGCTTTTTCATTTCAATTTTCGTTTGTTGGATTGTTGATTTACTCAAGGTATGCCTTTTAATTTATGTTATTAGCTTTTTCATTTTAATTTCTATTTGTTTTATTGTTGTTTTATTTTTTAGTTCAAGAGTCAAGAATTCGATAAATTTATTTTTTAAAATTTATTAGGCTGTTGGCTGTTTTGGAATATTTACGTAGTTGATTTTAAACTTCAATATTTGAATCAGATTCTCCTTTCTCGTGTTCAGACCTCACAAGAACTATCTGCCCATACCATATAACTACCAAACCAAACAAAATTCTAACGCCTAGATCGTTTTGGTGCAATAACAAACATTATGGTAATAAACAAAACCAAAACGGTTTCTCTCCACCTTCTTGTTATGAGATAGTAAAATATCTGTAAAATTTTTGTGTCCCTACAATCGAATGTTATCACTGCTAGCAATTGAGTTGAATTAACAAATTAAAAATGCCCTTTAGTTTTTTAATATATTAATATAAAAAAATTAAAATAAGTGTAAAAATATATCAAATTATTTGCTTAAATAATAATAATTAAATATAAAAAGATTGTTTAATTTCTTAGGCAACCAAGCAAGAGTAAACATAAATGGCAGGAAATCATACATACAATCACATGCTACCTAACAACAGACTTGAAACCGCCATTATATGTGTTTCGCAACCGTCATTCTATGTGTTTTCCGTAGTAGTGTACTTCTTAAATGGAGGGAACTCTTACTATTGGTTTAGACTTCTTCTTCTTCTTCTTATTTAGTAAGATACTTATTTGAGTAATTTTTCAAGTTTTTAACTTCTAAACCTTCTTCCCTTTCATCCAAGTAGTAAATTTACATTGTGGTACTATGATTGACCTGCCTTAGAGTCACTCCTAATCATACTTGACACAAATCACTTCCATTTCATCCACTGAAACCTATCTTTCGAGACTTCACTGTAAAAGAGAAACAAATAGTCAGTCTCAGGTGCACACAATTGGCTTGTTTCCAACAGAATCGGTCCACTGGAACCTATCTATCGAGACTTCACTGTAAAAGAGAAACAAATAATCAGTCTCAGGTGGACACAATTGGCTTGTTTCCAACAGAATCGGTGGTAAAAAGTTGAAGCTCAGAGGCATTGTTTTCATCCAATATTTCAGAAGAGGTGATGTTACCTAACATCACTATATTATTCATCAGAGCTCCAACAGTACCAGCAGACACCTCAGCCACAACAGTACCAGCAGACACCGTACCAACCTTAATATCAACCACAAGCGCCTCGAAAAGCTGATTGGGAAGTGGCCATCGAGAAAATGGCCGCCCAAAGTTCTCAATTTCAAGAAGAGTCAAGGAGTAACTTCAGGAATGCTGGAGCATCCATAAAGAATCTTGAAGTACAAATGAGTCAAATTGCCCAACAGCTAGCAAGTACACAAGCGTCGGGTACACTTCCAAGTGCCACAGTACCAAATCCGAAGGATCACCACCAAATTAAGGCGGTAGTAACAAGAAGTGGAAAAGCCAAGGAAGCAGGAGAAGAGGAACCGGAACTAAATGATCAGATGATTGAAGTGGAGCTGGAAATTAAAGAGAATGAAATAGTCGAGGAAGAAGTGATGACACCGGTACCGGTAACTAAAGAAAAAGTGGTAGAACCGAAACCGGTGATCAAGCTGCCATACCCCTCAAGAAATAAAAAGAAAGGACAACAAGAGAAGAATTTCGAGAAGTTCCTGGAGCTGTTTAAAAAGTTGGAGCTGAACATCCCGTTGTTGGAGGCACTAGAACAAATGCCCACCTATGCAAAATTCATGAAGGACATCATTGCTAAGAAGTGAACTAGTGAGTCTGAATCTGTTATTCTAACGGAAACTTGTATTGCTATTTTGCAGGGTCTGAAGATTCCGGTCAAGAAGAAAGACAGTGGAGCTGTTACTATCCCATGCACTATTGGCGATAGGTCATTCAACAGAGCTTTAATTGATTTGGGAGCAAGTATTAGCCTCATTCCCTTGTCCATCTACAAAAAGTTGGATATCGGTGCGGTTCAAGACACTCGAATGACCTTCCAGTTTGCTGATCATTCAGTTAAGCGGCCATATGGAGTGGTTCAAGATGTACTAGTTAAGGTAGATAAATTTGTGTTTCCGGTTGATTTTGTGATCCTAGAGATGCCGGAAGATGAAGAAATACCGTTAATCTTGGGCCGACCATTCTTGGAAACCGGGAGAGTCATGATAGATATGGAAGGCGGCACCCTGACCTTGAAAGTATATGACGAGGAGTTAAAAATTGATGTTAGTAATACCATGAAACATAAACAGGATCGTGGCACCAGTAGCAACATACAAGTGCTAGAACAAGTCGTAGAGAGCGAACATTTAGAGAGTGTGACCCAACTACCCCTGGAGAGAGTGCTAAGCATGTCAATCTTTAAGGAAGACAAAGAAGTAGATGAGAATGACAGAGAGGTAGTCGAAATGTTGGACACTCGACCATTCCAAAGGGGATCCCGACCACACCGATGGGAGGACTTACGGCAACCTATAGCGCTGGAGGGTAATGACGAAAAGCCTAAAGGTTCGGAATTGAAACAACTGTCGGAAAATCTCAAATATGTGTTTCTAGACACCGAGGAAAAGTGTCCAGCCATTATCAGCTCTAGTTTGAAAAGTGTCCAAGAGAAACAACTGATTGGGGTTCTTAAAAAATTTAAGAGTGCTATTGGTTGGAAGATCGAAGAGTTAAAGGGTATAAGTCCTACAGTTTGCATGCACAAAATCCTTATGGAGAAGGAACCATAAACCGGTTGTGCAGCCCCAGCGAAGACTGAACCCCATTATGAAGGAAGTCGTAAGAAAGGAAGTGGTGAAATTACTGGATGCTGGACTTATCTATCCTATATCAGACAGTTCATGGGTGAGCCCTGTTCACGTGGTGCCTAAGAAAGGAGGTACAACTGTGGTGACTAATGACAAGAATGAGTTGATTGCTACGCGTACCGTCACTGGTTGGAGGGTATGCATTGATTATAGGAGACTTAATTTAGCCACCAGAAAAGATCACTTCCCGTTGCCCTTTATTGATCAGATGTTATAAAGATTGGCTGGTCATGATTACTATTGCTTTCTAGATGGATACTCCGGATATAACCAAATCGTGGTTGCGCCGGAGGATCAAGAGAAGACAGCTTTCACATGCCTGTACGGAGTTTTTGCTTATAGGAGGATGCCATTCGGGTTATGTAATGCTCCAGCCACGTTTCAAAGATGCATGACTTCCATTTTTGCGGATATGCTCGAGAAACATATGGAAGTCTTCATGGATGATTTTTCGGTTTTCGGGTCATTGTTTGATGATTGTTTAACTAACCTGTCACTTGTTTTGTAGAGATGTCAGGAAAGTAACTTGATCCTGAATTGGGAAAAATGTCATTTCATGGTGAGAGAGGGCATCGTCCTTGGTCATAAAATCTCACACAAAGGGATCGAAGTTGATCAAGCAAAAGTGGAAGTAATATCCAAGTTACCACCACCCATAAACGAGAAAGGTATCTGAAGCTTCTTGGGTCACGCAGGGTTCTACCGCAGGTTCATAAGAGACTTCTCCAAGATATCTAAACCGTTGACGTCCTAGTTAGTCAAGGAAACGGCGTTTGTGTTCAATAAGGAATGTGCTGATGCATTCGAGAACCTGAAAAATAAGTTTGTGTCAGCACCAATTGTGATAGCCCCAGACTGGTCGCTGCCGTTTGAGATCATGTGTGACGCCAGTGACATCGCAGTAGGGGTTGTATTGGGGCAGCGGAAAGAGAAGCTTTTGCATGTTATTTACTATGCGAGTCACGTTTTGAACCCGGCACAGATGAATTACGCAACTACCGAGAAGGAGTTGCTAGCGGTGGTGTATGCCTTTGACAAATTTAGGCAAATATCTGTTGGGTTCTAAAGTGATTGTGTATACTGACCATGCTGCGTTAAAATATCTTTTTGCTAAACAGGAGTCGAAGCCCAGGCTGCTGAGATGGATCCTTCTTCTCCAAGAATTCGATGTGGAGATTCGGGATAAGAGAGGATGTGAAAATACTGTAGCTGATCAGCTCTCGCGAATGTCACCGATTGAAGAAAACGAGGAAAAGCGCCCGATAAAGGATGAGTTTGCTGATGAACACATCCTGGTTATTCATGGTGTTCCTTGGTTTGCGGATTACGCCAACTATTTAGTCGGGGGTCTCATACCCAACGATTTTGATTCTAACAGACGGAAAAAGTTTGTTCATGACTGCAGGTTCTACTTATGGGATGACCCGTTTCTTTACAAGAAAGGGGTGGATGGACTGATCAGACGTTGCGTTCCGGAAAACGAGCAAAGGAAGGTGCTGGAAGCATGTCATAATTCAGATTATGGAGGGCATTTCAGTGGCGACCGCACCGCAGCCAAAGTCCTCCAATCGGGGTTGTATTGGCCGTCTTTGTTCAAGGATGCCCAGAACGTAGTTAAGGAATGCGACAGATGTCAACGAACTGGAAGTATCTCGAAAAGAAACCAGATGCCGCAAAATTCCATGTTAGAAGTAGAGTTGTTTGATGTTTGGGGGATTGACTTTATGGGACCATTCCCACCATCATTTGGAAAACACTATATACTGGTGGCAGTTGACTATGTTTCGAAGTGGGTAGAAGCAGTGGCACTACCAACAAATGATGCTAAGGTAGTGGTCAGGTTTCTGAAGGAGAACATATTTTCGCGGTTTGGAGTACCAAGGGCCCTTATAAGTGATGAAGGAACTCACTTCCTAAATCATCTCATGGAAAAGTTACTCCTTAAGTATAATGTGAAGCACAAAATATCTACTCCGTACCATCCTCAAACCAACGGGCAAGCCGAGGTGTCAAATCGACAACTCAATCAAATATTAGAGATAACAGTGCGTGCATCCCGTAAGGACTGGGCAGTAAAACTGGACGACGCTCTCTGGGCGTATCGCACTGCATACAAAACACCCATTGGTATGTCCCCTTACCAACTGGTCTATGGTAAAGCTTGCCATCTGCCTCTAGAGTTAGAACACAAGGCATTATGGGCATCAAAAGTCCTTAACCTAGACCTCACCAGAGCAGGAGAGTCTAGAACCATCCAACTCCATGAGCTAGAGGAATTCAGGAACCGGGCATATGAGAATGCAAAAATGTACAAGGATCAAGCAAAGAAATGGCATGATCGACGTATTCAGAAGAAAGAATTTCGGGAAGGACAATTAGTACTGTTGTACAACTCCCGACTGAAACTATTTCTGGGAAAGCTTAAATCAAAATGGTCGGGACCATTCGTAGTACATAAGACGTTTCCGCACGGAGCAGTCGAGCTGAAAAATCCAGCAAATGGAGACATTTTTAAAGTAAATGGCCAGCGTCTGAAACCTTACTACGAGGGACAGCAGAAAGATCGAAACGATGTCGTTCATCTCACATGATACGATGACGGACCGTCGAGCCAGGCGATGTAAAACGAAGCGCTTCGTGGGAGGCAACCCACGTATTTCACATTCACGCTTTCATTTTGTTTTTGTTTTAACAGGTTTTGATCAACTCGCAGTTCATCGGTGAAAGAAGAATGTCGGAGACCAGAGGGGAGGAAAAAGTTGAAAAATAGCACCCTGACACGGGTGGCCGTGTTACACAACACGGGCCGTGTCAGGCCCAGCATGACAGAGATGAGAAATGTGGAGCAGTGGAGCAACACGGGTGCCCGTGTTGTGCAACACCGCCCGTGTTGCAGGTGCGTGACCTTGAAAAAAAATATATGTTATAGGAGGAGCAACACGGGTGCCCGTGTTGTGCAACACGGCCCGTGTTGCAAGGCGCGTTCAGATTTTTAAATTTTTACCCCGTGGGGGCCCACCACTTTAACCCCCACTTATCATTACCCACCATACAATTCATATCATTTTTCATCTTCCTCCTTCTTCTCCCTCACAAAACCCTTAACCTCCATAACCCTCTCTCCACAAAAGCTTCATTATCTACCACACCCACTCACCGGAACCACTTCCGTCCTTCACAAAAAACATTCTACTCATCATTGTGATTAATTCTACGGTTGCGTTTTTCACTAACAGTGATTTCAAAATTTTTCGAACCATCTGTGTTGTTTGTGTTTTGCAGGTTAAGAATGCATCCTCGTAGAGATACCGGAAAAGCAGTGGCGGAAACTTCGCGCCCCAGAAAGAGAGCACACCGTATGGCGAACCCTCACAGCATACTCTTTGAAGACCCGGATCATCAGAAAAAGTACTCTAACATCATCAAGCGTAAGCTCGCGCCCACAAGCGGCAAAAGCCTCTTGTATCCATAACCCTTGTTTTAGGTACGCTCAAAAGGGATTGGCATATACACTGTTCGGCAGGGGTGACAGCACTGGAGTGGCGACTCAGAGGGAGTTGTACTTCATGTACGGCATGGCAAATCAAGAACTCATAAATGTAGCGGCCTTTGCAGTTGATCACCTGAAGAGGGTTGCGAATGCACCTTCAGGCGAAATAAGTGTAGGCGGTATGATTACTCAAATCGCGAATCACTTTGGCCACGGTGCTCTCTAGAGAGAGGAACCCACTGTTGCAGGTAAGACAAAAATAGATCTTGCCACACTGACTGCCCAAGATATGATTCGAGTCTTTGATAATTACTACTCCTTGGTAAGCCGAAACAGTCATCTCCTTGCTTTACCTGCCCCTGACTTTATTAGTATTCAAAATGTGAATAACTGGCTATATGAGAGCCCCATGCAGGATGAAGAAGACCAATTTTATGATGGTACAGGTGCAGAATTATTTGAGGATGAAGGCGATCAGGTAGAAGAAGCGCCTATACTGCCTACTCGATTCTCACCCCATCAGGAATCCGGCTCAGGCTCTTGGAGATTATCTAAAAAAGAATGGGATTGGATGGAGAATGAGATGTGCCATCTCCGAAGTGAGCAGACGAGGCAAGGCGAGGAGCAGACAAGACAAGGGAACGAACAAATCCGACAAGGCAGGTTGATCGGTGAGATGCATGAATGGATGCGACAGATGATGTTGCGCGACCAACCTCCGCAACCATGAACCCTGTGAGTCCTCTGCTACTAGTGTTCCAACAGTGAGGACACAGTTGAATTCTAGTGTGGGGGTATTTTATTTGTGTTTTATTTTATTTGTGTTTTTATGTTATTTGTTTATGTTATTTGTGTGTTTTCAATTCTGTTGCAGTTATTTGTTTATTTAATTTCCAGTGTTAGTTTGAGAACATGATGGCAACCCACAGGAAGACCCCCCTGACATTGAGCTAATAAAATTGTTGGTTGGGGAACTGTTTAGTGAAGATGTTGAGTGAGGTGATGAGAAAGTATATAGAATACTCAGAAAAGAACCGTGAGGATGAAATCGGGATAATCTTGAGAGATAGGTAAAAGGCCAACACCCTGGGTTTCCCAAATAGGAACGAGTTCGACGTGTAGATTTGTACCATAGTGCTTTGATCTGAGAAGTACCCCTGAGTAGTTTATTTTGACAATCAGGCTCCATAAAAAAGAATCGTGTGTGCAAGGGTAATGAAAAATATTGAGTTAAGGCACAGAAAAAAAAACAAACAAAAAGGGGCAATTAGGCGAATAATCCTTCTAAGTTGGGTAACCCTCACCCGGTTATTCAGCCCAACGGCGGTCGAACCTGAAAGCCATTCAAAAAGAATAACAGTGCCAGAAAAAGAAAAATGTCATTGATAAATCTTGTGCACACGAGGAAAATCATAAAAGTCGTATAGTGATTGTCCGAATGAAAGGGAGGAAAATCAAAAAAGAAGACTTAAGTACAAAGCATAGTCGGAGAGGTTACCCATAGGGAGACTGAGGTCTGTGGTTTACCGCAGTCTAGTGTTTGCATGTTACCTGTTTTGAGGGAAAAGCCGTGATTAATCCTAGGGGACTTGGAATGAGAAAATCAAGTATGAGTATTATCACCGTAACTCACAATTCTATGGACGGTTCCGTTACGAAAAAAAGATATTAAGTTCGGGTTGGTGAGCTTTTTGCTTGAGGACAAGCAAAAGTTCAAGTTCGGGGGAGTTTGATCGGTGGATTTCAGTTGTGTTTTCAAACGCTGTTTGTGGGTAATTTCGCAATGTTTTTATCTGTTTTACGAAGCTTTAGTTATCATTATCTGTAGTACTCGTAGTTGTGTGTCTTCGAGTCTTATTTTTAAGTTTATGTTACTTTTGCCGCTGGTGCGTTTGATTTGGTTTCTTTTAGTGTGTTTTTGACAGGAATGGATAGCACGACAATCGCACCGCATTCGGGGGCAAAGAAAAAAAGAAAAGAAAAATCAGAGCTACAACATGGGTACCCGTGTTGCACAACACGACCCGTGTCATGGAGGACACGGTTGGCAGACACGGGTGGACCAAAGCAGAAGAAAAGAAGACTCAGACTTGCAACACGGGTGCCCGTGTCATGCAACACGACCCGTGTTGCAGCCCTTGGAGAGGAGACATGCCCTGAAGAAGTCAGCAGCCTGACACGGCCACCCGTGTTGCATAACACGGCCCGTGTCAGGGCCACTGAAAGTGAAATTTCTCTGTTTTCTGATTTTTTGCTGTCAGACCTATTTTGAAGGGCATTTGAGACATTTCGCGATGTAATTTGAATTTAGATATAAGAGGAACATTTTAGAAAGTAGGGGAGACTTTTGAATTGATATTAGGATTGACAACTGAGAGGAGAGTTTGGCTGGAAATAGAGGATCGATCAAAAGCGGAAGTGATTGATGATCCAAGGATTTCAACTTGCATTGTAATGATCTTCTCCTTTTCAATTCTAATTACTTTTATGTTTACCAAGAACATGAGCAGCTAAACCCCAAGTTGTTAGGGGGTGGTCCTAAGTGTGATGTAATGACTTTTGTTTAATTATTCTATGAGAACTATGTTTTTACCTTGATATATTTTATTTTGCATTAATCTTAATCGTGTTCATATTGGAAAGTAGAATTCGAGTCATGCTTAGGCTTTAGTCTGGAAAGTCAACCTAACACTTTTGCAAAATAGTATCACGGTCGATATTGCTTAGGAATGAGGATATCCCGTATCACGTATTTTATGGTCGGAACTATTGCTTGATGCTTTTCAGGGACACTGAGGAATTAGTGTACAGGAAAATCATCAAAGGGTTTTCATTAAGGAATTAAGGCAACTAAAATGGCCAACTGATAAATTAAGGTTAATAACTAGTATAGTAGAATAATCATACATGGTCTTTACTCGCATCGTCTCCACTCCCCTAACACCGTTCTTAGATTGATTCATTAAGTCCGTATTTACTTGTTATATTACTCTGCTACCAAAAAAACCACTAGACCTTTTGTTCAATTGAATCCTAAAAATTCCGTTAATTACTACGCAGTCCTCGAGATCGATACTTGGGACATTTCCCTTATTACTACAATTGGTAAAAATAATACACTTGCTATTTTCCCGATCACATGCCATCAGGCATTCCGCATCAGCTGAGAGAACTTCTTCATTAACACGGTCAGACTTCAATCATGGAGTCTTCAGGGGAGGTTTCAACTTCGCCGTTCAAAACCTGCTGGGGATAACGCATCTCCGCTGGGGGATTCTGGAGAACTATCAAGTAACTCCACTTCGGGGATCCAGAAATCATTCTGGATGAATCAACTCTGCTGAGGACTTCAAGAATCATCTTGGACAAATAACTTCGTCGGGGACTTTAAGAATCATCTCTAACCGTCGAACATTCTGGAGATTTCAGGAATCGTCCTGACCGAACACTCTGTTGGGGATTTCCAAGTATCAACTTTGAGCAACCACTCTGGCGACTGCACTGGGGTCTTAAGAATCATCTTAAGCAAACGACCTCGCTGGGGAATTCAAAAATCATTTTAAGAAAGAATTCAAGAATCATCTTGATCAAACCATTCTGAGGAGGAACATCTGCCAAACAAGAACGGTGGCAACCTGGCTCATGTTTCGTATGCATATGCTTCGGCAATGACGTAATGCTCCACACGGTGGAAATGCTACGCGTTTTCAGGGTATATGCTATGCAATCATGCAACATGCTATGGCCCCATCAGCAAAATAAATGCTGAAGGGAGAAGCCTCCTGTCAAGGGGAAAGGGCCACTCTGGTGGAGAGGAGAAATCATCCTGCCAAGGAGAAGAAGTCACACCAATCTCAATTGGACTCCGTCTGGGGAAATGATCTTCATTTGACTAATGCAGGGGAACGAAGCTCTACGAGAACCTGAACCTGCCCATCTGGGTATTCAAACCACAAATTGTTGAGGAAAACGATATCAATCGCAGAAATAGACTGCAAAGCCTTCGCGACTACTTTCCGGGAGAAAACGGCTCTGTGGGGAAACAACTTCGGTTGTTCCACCTTCCACTAGGGAGAACCAATCATGGCTTGAGCAGCTTCCAAGGATTCGGCTCTCTTGGGTATCTGCAAACTCGGTTGAGGAAGGAGAAATCATTCTGCTTGCCGGGGAGTACGACTCTGCAGGGAATCTCAATTCCGTTGGGGAAGAAGGAATCATCCGACTTCGGGGGAGAGTACAACTCTGGTGGGGAATTTCAATTCCGCTGGAGACTTCAGTCTTGCACCATCAGTTGCTGTACACTTCAGTGAACGAATAGTTTCCTACGAGACCTGCACTTGTGACCCGGTGCTGGGGGGTGAACACACGCTTCGGCGCTTGACTCAGCTGGGGAGATGGTGATCCTTCAGGATACATCTGGTTAGGGAGAGAATCTTCTCTGCTTGGGGATACATATCAATGCTCCTGGTCTTGCATTCAGGCTCTGCGGGGAGATGCTGCTACACTCTATCGGGGATATCAATCCTGATCTGCTGAGGGTAATCTTGCATACGCCTTACTGAGGCTGACCCTTCTGGGTAACACCTACTGGACTATCAAGTCTGATGAGGAATACATGTGTATCAGCACTGCTGGGGATATCAATCCTTAGCTGCTCATTGTATAACTCTGTTGGAGACGTACTGATCCTATCAAGGAAACACCTCTGGCGTCTGCGGAAGATAACAATCGATCACTGCAATTGAATCTCACTTCACTGAGGAAAACAACCCTGAACGGTCTTTTTTGATCACCCTAAGTCCTTATAGGGTACGAAGCAATCTGCTGAGAAATAAATCTTCTCTGGCTGACATCAAAATCTGCCCGTCTGGAAATTACTCAATGATGGAATCAACGTCGACCTCTGCTTGAGGAATGAGTCAATGACATGGACTCGGAGGGGAACAGAGTCAAACTTGGACTCTGTGGAGATACAACATTGCATCAGTCCCTCTGCTGGGGAAATAAACCCAAATCTGCCGGTCAGGGAAAGCTTCAGTCTCAACCCACTCGGGAAGAGTAGCACATCAGGCTAATCACCGTTCAACGCTTGGGATGGCCATACTCTGCCGGGAATATCAATCTCGCCCTACTGAGGATAATCTTGATCCTACTCTGATAAGGGATAAATGCCATCTCAAACTGCTCAGGGGAAACAATCTCAAATTGCTCAGGGGAAACAATCTCAAATTGTACATCTCTGCTGAGAAAATAATCCTGATTCAACAACATCAACACAGGGAATACAGAATACCAATCATGGAGCTGGGATCACTCGAGCCTTGTGTCGGGGAATGTGACAACATACGAGTCACTAGGAATCATCGGGCCAGGTACAATTAGGCTTTTTCTGGTTTAGGGATAGGTTTATGGTGATAGGGATTTATTTCTGGTTACCAACAAAAGTGGATTTGAAGGGAAATACTATACGAGAACTAGCATTCGAGGTGGACTATCAGATGAGAACTGATGGTAAAATATGTTAGGTTGTCAGACGAGAACTGACTTACGGGTTTTGGATATTAGACGGGAATTGATTTCTGGTTTGCCAGACGAGAACTGGGCTTTAAAACTATGTTGGCCAGACGAGAACTGGTTAAACAATAGGTTACAGAAAAGGTGACCAGACAGGGCTGGTTTCTGGTTTGGATTTCAGACGAGAACTGATCTCCGGTTTGCCAGACGAGAACTGGACTTTGAAATGATTCGGTTACAAGGTTCTGCCGAGTAACAGGTTAGGCTGTAGGATAATAACCCCATGGCAGCAAGGCTTCCTCAGAAGGTTCAGGTTTTTGGTGGGGTAATGACACGATTCCCCGACACTCAACTCTTGCTGGGGTGAACAAACTCATTTGAACAACTTGCCCCAGTGCAATTCAACTTTCCCCAATCCGACTCTTGGGAGAATTCATTCTGAACAGAAAGCGGCTGGCAACGAGACAATCTTCAGATGGCTTGCCCCAACATCTGTACAACGGAAGGATTCATCCTGAACTAACCAACTCTCATAGCTTGCCCCTGAACGAGCGTTGAGCGACTTAACATGCCCTGATTGAACACTGGAGGGATCTGCCTTCAAATCACAAGAGTTCTGGATAACTGCCCCTTATTGGGTCTCGAGAAGATCCACTTCTGATCCACTGCTTCTTGAATAATCTGCCCCATAATCAACCAATACTCCGGGACTTGTCCTCAGACAAACTGATTCCGAACTCACTGGAAGTCAATGCCCCAGATTCACAGGGTTTCACAGTATACCATTCTGATCCAGACTGCTAACGATTCAACCCTGATTGGCTATTCCCTGTTGGAGTTCCCTCTGTATCAACTACTGACCTGCAATTAAAATTGTTTATTCACGAATGGTAATTTTAATGCAGTGTTCATGCAGATTTTGAAAAAATGTACTGTCACTCATTTACGTGTCATGATAGTGAGTGACAAATGAACCAAAGAGTTCAAACGCAGTGCTGATGTGATCAGTGAAAAATACGACAAGGATATGATTAGCAAATCATGTAGGAGTCAGGTTGCTCAACCTTATCGTAATGCGCTTTCAGAATAAACCCTGCCTCAATTAGGTCTTTTAAGGGTTGTATCGTGGTCGGGTTCACGGTTCGTGAAACAAAGGATATTTGGCTCGAATTATGATTTGTACCCACCCCTTCTACGTGATGATCTCCGGTCCTAAAGTTCAGTTAACTTGGCTCGAGCGCTCGCCTCTTCAAGAGGTATGTTGAATATTGGGAACAACTGGTTAAAGAACTCACAAGGTTTTTCGGAGTGACAGTTACTCCTTTTCGTTTCGGTGTCTGTATCTACACGACTTTGTCCTTGTTCGAGGATTTTTCTTTTTATATCCTTTCTTTTTCATTCTTTTGATTCCCTAATTTTTTCCTGGACTGACTCTTCAGAGTTCTTTTCGATTTTTCTTTTGAAGTCCAGCGGGATGCCCTGGTTTTTGCCTAAGTATTTGCTTTCTAGCTTTTCTCTTTTACTTAGCGGGCTTTCTTTTTCTTTTTTCTTTTGGAACAAGTCGTGCGACACTGGCTGTCTGGATTTATCCGAGAGGTTTATTACTGTCTCACTCCTGATTGGTGAGGTTTAACCATTGTGGTTGACGAGGTACGACCTCTGGGGAGAAATGTGATGTGATTGGTCCTCGAAAGACAACACTCCTCCATAAGACTTGAACGCTCGATCAAGCTAACTGACAACTACCCTGCCCCGGGTTAAGATGTGAGGGTTCAAAAGTCCGAAAAAACTTCTACTTCTTGGCTCGAAGTGGTTAACAAGGGATTCTCTTCCTTATCTCTCCAGTGTTTAGGGGATTTGAAACAATGCCTTGTACGTCATCGGCAAGGTTTTATCTGAAAGCATACGATCATTGGTTATGAGTATTCAGTTTCGTCATCCTCCCTCCAATCTTTGCTAATCATAGTGATAAAGTGGAGTGAATACAATGTAAGTGTCAGTGCAATGCAGTAAATGAGTGACAACGACATGATTAATTCAGAAAAATTCATAGTCACTTTATTAATATTACCATTCGAAACAAACAATGTTTAACAGCAAGTAGTAACTAACAAAAAAGAAACTACAAATGCAAATGATAAAGTCCGAGGACTGCCAATGCTGCGGACGTCTGCCTGTCTGGACCACTGGTCTCTGGAAATAACCCTCTGAATCTGCGAGCTCAGACGGCTGAGAGGTTGTCATGTACAACCAAAACTCCCTCTGGGAAGGAAATGCACCCTTTGTCGATCAACTGTTGCAGTTTTGCCTGAAAAGCTTTGCAATCTTCAGTTGAATGCCCTGGAGATCCACCATGGTAACCACACTGAGCATGTGGATTGTGCCCAAGAGGTTAAGGCTCTGGCACGGGCTTGAGAGCTTTGGGTTCCACCAAAGAATTCTGAATCAAATGTGGAAGAATCTGGCTATACGGCACGGGCACTGGATGAGAAGGAGCATTCCTTCGTTCCAAGTTGTTACGAGGTCGATTCTGACTCTGATGCTGATTCTGATAACCTCGGCCACGGGTTTGCTGATTTGCAAGAGGAGCGACATAAGGTTCCTGATAGGGTGCCCCAGGCACAATTGTCTGTCGAGACACGGCAGATACTGACCGCTGAGAAGACGAAGAACCAACAAATTTCACTGATTCGTCTCGAGGATATCCAACATCATTCATGATTGCGTTGACCACAGCTCCTTCTTCAGTTTCAAAGCTACAGAGAGATTCAGTTTCACTAGCCTGACCGCCTGAAACATTCTGGATTCTTCCAGTTTTTACACCATACTCGATGCGCTCTCCTGCCCTTACCAATTCAGAGAAATTTGGTGCAACTCCAAGCATTCTTTCGATGTACGGGCTCTGCAAGGAGTTTACGAACATGCCTTTCAACTCTCGGTCTAGAAGCGGTGGTTGCACTCTAGCAGCAAATTCTCTCCATCTCTGAACATACTTTTTGAAAGGTTCATTGCCCCCTTGAGACAATTCTTGCAGCTGCATGCGAATAGGAGCTTCATCAAGATTGTAGTCATACTGCTTTAGAAAAGCATTGGCTAAATCCACCCATGATCGGATCCGATCACTTTCTAACTGCATATACCAACTCAGAGATGCCCCAGTCAGACTATCCTGAAAGCAGTGAATCATTAACTTGTCGTTGTGCACAAACGAAGTCATTCTTCGGCAGAACATCACCAAATGTTGCTTCGGGCAAATATCTCCTTTGTACCTTTCAAACCTCGGCATTCTGAACTTCGGAGGTAACACTAGGCCAGGAACCAGACACATGTCTGCAGCACTAGGGTTAACAGCGTGTTTACCTTTCAAGGCTTTGAATCTTTCATCCAATGCACGAAACCTTTCAGCATACACGGGAGCTAATGGGTCTTCAGTCTTTGCTATCAGGACCTCTCTTCGGGACTTTGGCTCAGGGAAGGCAAAACCCTGGTAGTCTGAGATATCAACAGAAGGAGAACGTTCACCTCGGACAACAAACTGCTCACGTAGACCTCGGTCTTCAACAGATGGCTGTACAAGCTGAGATGCAGTAAGGTTGTTCACTTGCGGAAAGTCTTCGTCATGCGTAGACCCATACAAAGGATTGGACGTCACGGCGAAACCTGATAAGGTATCAACAAACTGGAAGCTGCTCTCTGACATAGCTACCGACAACTTTCAACTGACTTTACTGCTTGATTCTAATCAAATCTGCTTCAGCCCCTTGGTCGTCTTCAACACCCACCTTCAGAATCAAAACAACGGCCAGATAAGAGCTCTGACTAGCTGGCGAATGATATGCAATATGATGCAGGAATGTTCATGCAAATGCAATGCAAGATGCAGCAAACACGGGATCAAAGCCCCCGCAAAGCTCTGATTGCTGCTGCGCTGCTGACGGGATAAGTCTGATCTGGTGAGAGAAAACCAAGATATCGGGTAGGCTGGAAGTCAAGTTTCCTGCAAAAACCCTCCCACTCACGGGTATGGACCTAAACTGACACAAGTTCGGCATCCTATGCGTTCATCAGTGTCACAGACTTTCAAGAGGGGTGATACGATACCCAGAAGGTGTGGCATCACCAGCTCATGAAGCGGCCTCACTTAGCTGAATCACAAATGATCGGTCCCCAGAGTCGACAATCCACCAAACCAGCAACCGTCTCAACCCAAAGGGTTGAAAGAGAAGCCAACCGGGAGAACCTCGTCTGAGCGTGGATTTCATGAGACACTAGTGCCTACAAAGCAAGCACGCGCCCACTAATTTCCACTCTAAGTCTATGGTGCACTCAAGCCTGGGTCGGGCTTCTCACTCATCAGAGCTCCCATCCCACAACAGTACAATAGCAACAGATAATAATATAGTGCGGGAAATATAAATACATCAGCAATACAACACAAAAATAAACACCCACAGACACGCAAACAAGCGCTAGGATTGACTCTCGTACAGGGACGTTGGATCCCCAGATTGACTCGCATAGGAACCGCTGATCTCCCCACCAGAGTCGCCAGCTGTCGCTTGCGCGAAAATAAGGTGCCGGCAAAACAGAAGAGTCACCACCTTTCGTTATTTATCCCTCGGAGCGGGAAAGGAAACGATCGGAAAAACCTTACGAAAAAGGGTAAGACAAGGTCGTCGCAACCATTGTCTGGGTTCGGGAGTCGGTTACGCAAGGGGAAGGTATTAGCACCCCTCACGTCCGTCGTACTCGACGGGATCCACGCTTGCTTGGGTTGTCTAAAGGGTGAAAAACAATCTATCTACGACTGCTAAATCTAAACGGGAGGAAATTGACTCGATAGAGCGTCGCACTCTATGCCTACGTATTCTCATCAGAGAACGAGAAATCAGAGTCAACGTAGTTCGGGAAACTACGGGGGAGTTGCTCGGCAAGATGTCGCGTCTTGGGCCTACGTATTCTCATCAGAGAAATCAGAGCATGACGTAGTTCAGGCTAACTACGGCTAGACAAGGGTGTTCTCGGTCACACGGGGGTGAGAGATTAAGTTGACGATACTAGCGTACGCATTCTAGCAGTTAGGTGGACGCTGCTCGACCATTGGAGACTTAGGCGTACCTGTTTGCGGTAGAACGGACGTAGTATGTCGGGTTTTGAAGTATGGGAACCTACGGGAACTAGAACTACGGTCTGGTCTCAAATGCACTCGGGCAAGAGAAAAGGATAACATCAGTCGTCAGCGGGAAAGTCTCGATCGCACAACAGCGAGAGAACAAAGGTTAGTTGTTAGTGTGCTCGCTAGGATATCACATCCTATGCCTACATATTCTCATCAGAGAAAATCAGAGCAACTGTAGTTCGGCCTAACTACGGGTAGAACGGGGACCACAGCACAAATCTCATTTTATTAATATTCGGAAAGTTACAATGATGGAGTACAGGAAAATAAACTCCTAAAAATATCATATCCACCTAATATGGAAAATCTAATGGAAAATAGTCCCCTAACAAGTGGACATTTAAAACTACTTCTAAAAGAGCATAAAAGTCCCATAACAAATGGACATTTAAAACTACTTCTAAAAGAAAAGTGTAAAATAAACTCTATGAAGAAATTATATCCCAAAAAGAAAGTATTAAAATACTATCCCTTTTTTATATCACTATATTTTCCTTTTTCTATTTTTTCTATGCTTATAATACATGTTCTTTTCTTAAAAAATCTAAACTAAGAAAATAAAAGAAAATAATAAAAGAAAGAAACAAAGGGGGTGCAAACTGCAGCAGGATGGGTATACAGCCAGCAAAAATAATACAAGGAACTGGACCTAGCCCAGCAAAAATGAAACAGAATTGGGGAGGGGTGAAGCCAATGAAACGGGGGCGTAGCCAGAAATGCATACAGGGCCCAGCCCAATAGATCAGACAACCACAAAAACGGAGGGTTTCTTGGCCAAAAACGGGGGTGTACGGATGAAACCAATGTGAACGGGCTTGAGGCCCAATACCCAATCTGGCCACGTATCCAACTTTCTCACTATCAGCAACCACAAACCCTAATCCCAATCTGGCAGAACACTGTTCACTCTTCTCCCACATGCGCCGCTTCTGTCTCCACCCTTTCTCTATCTCCTTCCGTCTCAACCTCTCTTTCTTCTCAGATTCAACCTCTCGAATGAATTTCTTCCTCAAACACTCACGAACATACTCATGCAAGCTCTATGATGTGACGTTGTTCTTGACGAATCTGAAGTGTCTGGAGACGATTTGATGAACAAGGTTGAAGGTTCATCTGAAGATCTTGAAGGAGCACCATGATTGCTGAAGATCTTGAAGGAGACGATGAATCTGAAGCTATACGCGAACATCGGAGTTGGTTGCTGTTTGCATGCGGAGGTTTGAAGATCGATGGCGAGATTGATGAAGAAATTTTGAAGGCATTCTTGGAGAATGGATGAACGTTCTGAACGAAGGTTATGAGATCTGGAATGATTTGAGCGGTCTTTGAGGAAATCTGGAAATCGTGGAGTTTTCTTGATGTTGAAGATTTTGAATCAAGATCTGGAAAAATGTCAATGATGAAAGCTCGAACAACATGAAGAACAAGGATGAAGTTGAAGAATCTTCATCATCTTCTGGATGAATCTGGGTGGAATCAAGAACAGATGACGAACTTGCTTGAGAAATCTGGAAAATCGCTGAGATCTATGAAGATCGGTGAGCACCTGAAGATCGCTTGCAGATCTGGAAATTCTATGAAGATCAAGATGAAGGTGGACGAATGTTCTTCGTTTCTGGGCGAATCCGGGATGAAGAAGATGAATATTGCTGAAGATCATCGGTGTTTTCTGGAAATGTTTGAAGATCTGGTGATGTTTCCGGCGGATTGGGCTGAAGAAACGGTGAGGATTTTGGACGATTACTGGAGATTGGTGGAGGAATTCTGGGGAAGATGAATGAGGGATGAAGTTTCCGGCGACTTCGCAGTTCCCCGGTGACCGTTGTGAGCTCCGGTGACCGTTAGAGTGATCAGGGGCGGTTAGCGCGGCGGCTGCATGGTCGGCGGCGGGGTCTCCGGTGAGGGGTGAGTGGTGGGACACGTGTTACACATGCAGCATGGGAGAGCGACGGTGAAGCCAAGTGGTGTGAGGTGAGTGTGAGGTGAGGACATGTGTGGGGTTGCATGCTGATGAGATGTGGAGAGGTGGAAAAAGTGAAACGTGGCAATTGAAGGGGGAAAACGTGGAGGTGGAAGTGGGACCTGAATGCACACGCGTGGGCTCTTATATGGTGGACACGTGGACTGGACAAACTGGGCCTCCACAACAAATGGGCCCACGAATATGCAATGGACTGAATTGAAGACTAATATTGTTGGATTAAAACAATTAAAAGCTGATTAATGATGAACAATGGACCTAATTAAGACAATTAAGACTCGTTTAACAATAACTAAGACTACAATTAAATGCAAAACGGAAATTAAAGCAGTAATTAACCTAAATGAAAATTAAAACAAATCTAATCCTAATTAATTCTGATAACCTCAATTAAAATCTAATTAATCTACAAACTACTTGAAATCTATATTATTTAACACAAGAATTAATATCTAAAAAAATACTAAATCTATATTAAATTGCAAAAATCTACTTAAATCTAATAACACTATATTAAACTATATTATTCTAAAAATAAATTCTATTTAATAAGATAAAAATCTATTAAAGAAAAATCTATTAAACTATTAAAAAGAAAGAAACTATTAAACTATTTATTAAAACTCTATTGAATATCTAAACAAAAATAGAAGAAAAACTCTATTAATTTCTATTAAAGAAAATCCTAGTAAAAGAAATCCTATTAAAAATCATTTAAAAAACTCTACTTAATATCTAAAAAAACAAGAATTATTCTTAAAAAGAAATTAACACTAAAATCTATTTAAAACCAATTAATATCTGATCGGTGGATTTCACTTGTGTTTTCAAACGCTATTTGTTGTTAATTTCGCAGTGTTTTTTTATCTGTTTTCAAAGCTTTAGTTGTTATTATATGAATTACTCGTAGTTGTGTGTCTTCGAGTCTTACTTTTAAGTTTATATTACTTTTGCCGCTGGTGCGTTTGATTTGGTTTCTTTTAGTGTGTTTTTGGCAGGAATGGATAGCACGACAATCGCACCGCTTTCGGAGGCAAAGAAAAGTCGGAAAAGAGAAGTCATAGCTACAACACGGGTACCCGTGTTGCACAACACGGCCCGTGTCATGGAGGACACGGTTGGCAGACACGGGTAGACCAAAGCAGAAGAAAAAGAGACTCAGACTTACAACACGGGTGCCCGTGTCATGCAACACGGCCCGTGTTGCAGCCCTTGAAGATGAGACACGCCCTGAAGAAGTCAGCAGCCTGACACGGCCACCCGTGTTGCACAACACGGCCCGTGTCAGGGCCACTGAGAGTGAAATTTTTATGTTTTCTGATTTTTTGCTGTCAGACCTATTTCGAAGGGCATTTGAGACATTTCGCGATGTAATTTGAATTTAGATATAAGAGGCACATTTTAGAAAGTAGGAGACACTTTTGAACTTATATTAGGATTGACAACTGAGAGGAGAGTTCGGCTGGAAAACAAAGGATCGATCAAAAGCGAAAGCAATTGATGATCCAAGGATTTCAACTTGCATTGTAATGATCTTCTCCTTTTCATTTCTAATTGCTTTTATGTTTACACAGAACATGAGCAGCTAAACCCCAAGTTGTTAAGGGGTGGTCCTAAGTTGCGATGTAATGACTTTTGTTTGATGATTCTATAAGAACTATGTTATTACCTTTATATATTTTATTTTGCATTAATCTTAATCATATTCATATTGGAAAGTAGAATTCGAATTATGCTTAGGCTTTAGTCTGGAAAGTCAACCTAACACTTTTGCAAAATAGTATCACGGTCGATATTGCTTAGGAATGAGGATATCCCGCATCACGTATTTTATGGTCGGAACTATTGCTTGATGCGTTTCATGGACACTGAGGAATTAGTGTACAAGAAACTCATCAAAGGGTTTTCATTAAGGAATTAAGAAAACTAAATTGGCCAACTGATGAATTAAGGTTAATAACTAGTACAGCAGGATAATCATACAGAGTCTTTACTCGCATCGTCTCCACTCCCCTAACACTGTTCTTAGATTGATTCATAAGTCCTTATTTAATTGTTATATTACTCTGCTACCAAACAAACCACTAGACCTTTTGTTCATTTGAATCCTAAAAATTCCGTTAATTACTACGCAGTCCTCGAGATCGATACTTGGGACTTTTCCCTTATTACTACAATTGGTAAAAATAGTACACTTGCTATTTTCCCGATCAAGTTTTTGGCGCCGTTGCCGGGGACTGCCAAATTAACATTGTTTTTAGAATCCAAAAGAAACTTTGTTGCTCTGCGACTAAAATTTTATTATTTACTGCATAACTTTTATCCGCTTGTATTATCTAACACTTGTCTAATTGTGTATGCGAGGTCAGGCCTCAGCTAAATATTCTTTTGATACAGAACCAGAACGAGCATTACACGAAAGACGGAGATTAGCTAAAGTTAAAAGACTGGAAGAAATAGAGGAAATTATATCTGTGCAGAGCGACTCCGAAGAGAGAGAGAGACAACACCTAAAACTGTTCAAATGGCTGGAAATCCACCTCAGCCTGAAAGACTGCTAGGAGACTATGGAGGGCCCAATGCTCAACCAAACCGGATGACCATTGTGAATCAACTGGTGAATGTTGCGCATTTTCAACTACACCCTTCCACCATCCGTCAGTTGGAGAGAAAGCCGTTCGCCGTAAGAATCAACGAAGATGCAAATAAACACCTTCAGAGATTCCTTACAACCACCACCTCGCTGAAAATAGAAGGACATTCCGAAGAGGCCAAGAGATTAGTTATGTTCCCGTTCACACTCACTGATGATGCGGAAGAATGGTTTTACTCGCTTCCCGCTGGGAGTATCACAACATGGCAAGAGATGGAAACTGCGTTCCTGAATGAGTATTTCCCTGCTTCAGTGTTCATCCTAAAAAGATATGACATTGTCAACTTCAAGCAAAAAGAAGGAGAATCTTTAGGGGATGCATATAAGCGGTTTAAGAGGTGTCTTACAGCATGTCCTACTCATAACATGGACGCCACTGAGCAGATGCAAAACTTTGTGAATGGATTACGACTCAAAACGAAACAGCTCATAGATACTGCTGCCGGTGGCTCAACCAACTTCTCAACGGCCACAGGTATCAGAAGGATTATAGAAGCAATCGCCGCTAACGAGCACCTTGAGTTGTATGATCGCACGGTTAACCATCCGGAAGGTAAGATTGATCTGAAGCTGGCAGACCAGGTTGTTAAAATGGAGGATCAGATCACCGCTGAGGTAGAGAGAAGGTTAAAGAAAATGAATGTTGAAACTCAGGTAGTGGCACAGGTTGAGCCAGTTCAAGCAGCACCTTGTGAAATATGCGGTGGACCACACTTTACAATGCATTGTGTAGCAACTCAAGAGCAAGTGGAACAGATTAATATGTTGAGGCAGAACAATCCCTACGCCAACATATATAATCCTGGTTGGAAAAATCACCCAAACTTTTCATGGAAAGATCAACAAGGAAATGTACAAAAACCTGTTCAAGGCCAACAACCGTATCAACCTCAGCAACAACAGTACCAGCAGACACTGTACCAACCTCAATATCAACCACAAGCGCCTCGAAAAGCTGATTGGGAAGTGGCCATTGAGAAAATGGCCGCCCAAAGTTATCAATTTCAAGAAGAGACAAGGAGTAACTTCAGGAATGCTGGAGCATCCATAAAGAATCTTGAAGTACAAATGAGTCAAATTGCCCAACAGCTAGCGAGTTCACAAGCGCCGGGTACACTTCCAAGTGCCACAGTACCAAATCCGAAGGAAGTAGGAGAAGAGGAAACGGAACTAAATGATCAGATGATTGAAGTGGAGCTGGAAATTAAAGAAAATGAAATAGTCGAGGAAGAAGTGGTGACACCGGTACCGGTAACTAAAGAAAAAGTGGTAGAACCGAAACCGGTGATCAAGCTTCCATACCCCTCAAGAAATAAAAAGAAAGGACAGCAAGAGAAGAATTTCGAGAAGTTCCTGGAGCTGTTTAAAAAGTTGGAGCTGAACATTCCATTGTTGGAGGCACTAGAACAGATGCCCACCTATGCAAAATTCATGAAGGACATCATTGCTAAGAAGCGGACTAGTGAGTCCGAACCTGTTATTCTAACGGAAACTTGTAGTGCTATTTTGCAGGGTCTGAAGATTCCTGTCAAGAAGAAAGACAGTGGAGCTGTTACTATCCCATGCACTTAGTTAAGACAGTAGTGCTATTAGCCTCATGCCCTTGTCCATCTACAAAAAGTTGGATATCGGTGCGGTTTAAGACACTCGGATGACCCTCCAGTTTACTGATCATTCAGTTAAGCGGCCATATGGAGTGGTTCAAGATGTACTAGTTAAGGTAGGTAAATTTGTGTTTCCGGTTGATTTTATGATCCTAGAGATGCCGGAAGATGAAGAAATGCCGTTAATTTTGGGCCGACCATTCTTGGAAGGCGGCACCTTGACCTTGAAGGTATATGACGAGGAGTTAAAAATTGATGTTAGTAATACCATGAAGCATAAACAGGATCGTGGCACCAGTAGCAACATACAAGTGCTAGAACGAGTCGTAGAAAGCGAACATTTGGAGAGTGTGACCCAACTGCCCCTGGAGAGAGTGCTAAGCATGGCAATTTTTAAGGAAGATAAAGAAGTAGATGAGAATGATAAGGAGGTAGTTGAAATGTTGGACACTCGACCATTCCAAAGGGGATCCCGACCATACCGATGGGAGGACTTACGACAACCTATAGCGCTGGAAGGTAATGACGAAAAGCCTAAAGGTTCGGAATTGAAACAACTGCCAGAAAATCTCAAATATGTTTTTCTAGACACCGAGGAAAAGTGTCCCGCCATTATCAGCTCTAGTTTGAAAAGTGTCCAAGAGAAACAACTGATTGGGGTTCTTAAAAAATTTAAGAGTGCTATTGGTTGGAAAATCGAAGACTTAAAGGGTATAAGTCCTACAGTTTGCATGCACAAGATCCTTATGGAGAAGGACCACAAACCGGTTGTGCAACCCCAACGAAGACTGAACCCCGTTATGAAGGAAGTCGTAAGAAAGGAAGTGGTGAAATTATTGGATGCTGGACTTATCTATCCTATATCGGACAGTTCATGGGTGAGCCCAATTCACGTGGTGCCCAAGAAAGGAGGTACAACTGTGGTGACTAATGACAAAAATGAGTTGATTCCTACGCGTACAGTCACTGGTTGGAGGGTATTCATTGATTATAAGAGACTTAATTTAGCCACCAGAAAAGATCACTTTCCGTTGCCCTTTATTGATCAGATGTTAGAAAGATTGGCTGGTCACGATTACTATTGCTTTCTAGATGGATACTCCGGATACAACCAAATCGCGGTTGCGCCAGAGGATCAAGAGAAGACAGCTTTCACATGCCCGTACGGAGTTTTTGCTTATAGGAGGATGCCATCCGGGTTATGTAATGCCCCAGCCACATTTCAAAGATGCATGACTTCTATTTTTGCGGATATGCTCGAGAAACATATGGAAGTCTTCATGGATGATTTTTCGGTTTTTGGGTCATCATTTGATGATTGTTTAACTAACCTGTCACTTGTTTTGCAAAGATGTCAGGAAAGTAACTTGATCCTAAATTGGGAAAAATGTCATTTCATGGTAAGAGAGGGCATTGTCCTTGGTCACAAAATCTCACACAAAGGGATCGAAGTCGATCAAGCAAAAGTGGAAGTAATATCCAAGTTACCACCACCCGTGAACGAGAAAGGTATCCGAAGCTTCTTGGGTCATGCAAGGTTCTACCGCAGGTTCATAAGAGACTTCTCCAAGATAGCTAAACCGTTGACGTCCTTGTTAGTCAAGGACACGGCGTTTGTGTTCGATAAGGAATGTGCTGACGCTTTCGTAAACCTGAAAAATAAGTTAGTGTCAGCACCAATTGTGATAGCCCCGGATTGGTCGCTGCCGTTTGAGATCATGTGTGACGCCAGTGACATCGCAGTAGGGGCTGTATTGGGGCAGCGGAAAGATAAGCTTTTGCATGTTATTTAGTACGCGAGTCACGTTTTGAACCTGGCACAGATGAATTACGCAACTACCGAGAAGGAGTTGCTAGCGGTGGTGTATGCCTTTGACAAATTTTTGCAATATCTGTTGGGTTATAAAGTGATTGTTTATACTGACCATGCTGCGTTAAAATATCTTTTTGCTAAACAGGAGTCGAAGCCCAGGCTGCTGAGATGGATCCTTCTTCTCCAAGAATTCGATGTGGAGATTCGGGATAAGAGAGGATGTGAAAATACTGTAGCTGATCACCTCTCGCGAATGTCACCGATTGAAGAAAACGAGGAAAAGCGCCCGATAAAGGATGAGTTTGGTGATGAACACATCCTAGTTATTCATGGTGTTCCTTGGTTTGCGAATTACGCCAACTATTTAGTCGGGGGTCTCATACCCGACGATTTTAATTCTAACAAACGGAAAAAGTTTGTTCATGACTGCAGGTTCTACTTATGGGATGACCCATTTCTTTACAAGAAAGGGGTGGATGGACTGATCAGACGATGCGTTCTGGAAAACGAGCAAAGGAAGGTGCTCGAAGCATGTCATAATTCAGATTATGGAGGGCATTTCAGTGGCGACCGCACCGCAGCCAAAGTCCTCCAATCGGGGTTGTATTGGCCGTCTTTGTTCAAGGATGCCCAGAACGTAGTTAAGGAATGCGACAGATGTCAACGGACTGGAAATATCTCGAAAAGAAACCAGATGCCGCAGAATTCCATGTTAGAAGTAGAGTTGTTTGATGTTTGGGGGATTGATTTTATGGGACCATTCCTACCATCATTTGGAAAACACTATATACTGGTAGCAGTTGACTATGTTTCGAAATGGGTAGAAGCAGTGGCACTACCAACAAATGATGCTAAAGTAGTGGTCAGGTTTTTGAAGGAGAACATATTTTCGCGGTTTGGAGTACCAAGGGCCCTTATAAGTGATGAAGGAACTCACTTCCTAAATCATCTCATGGAAAAGTTACTCCTTAAGTATAATGTGAAGCACAAAATATCTACTCCGTACCATCCTCAAACCAACGGGCAAGCCGAGGTGTCAAATCGACAACTCAAACAGATATTAGAGAAAACAGTGCGTGCATCCCGTAATGAATGGGCAATAAAGCTGAACGACGCTCTCTGGGCGTATCGCACTGCATACAAAACACCCATTGGTATGTCCCCTTACCAACTGGTCTATGGTAAAGCTTGCCATCTGCCTCTAGAGTTAAAACACAAGGCATTATGGGCATCAAAAGTCCTTAACCTAGACCTCACCAGAGCAGGAGAGTCCAGAACCCTCCAACTCTATGAGCTAGAGGAATTCAGGAACCGGGCATATGAGAATGCAAAAATGTACAAAGATCAAGCAAAGAAATGGCATGATCGACGTATTCAGAAGAAAGAATTTCGGGAAGGACAATTAGTACTGTTGTATAACTCCCGACTGAAACTCTTTCCGGGAAAGCTTAAATCAAAATGGTCGGGACCATTTGTAGTACATAAGACGTTTCCGCACGGAGCAGTCGAGCTGAAAAATCCAGCAAATGGAGACATTTTTAAAGTAAATGGTCAGCGTCTGAAACCTTACTACGAGGGGCAGCAGAAAGATCGAAACGATGTCGTTCATCTCACATGATACGATGACAAACCGTCGAGCCAGGCGACGTAAAACGAAGCGCTTCGTGGGAGGCAACCCACGTATTTCACCTTCACGCTTTCATTTTGTTTTTGTTTTAACAGGTTTTGATTAACTCGCAGTTCATCGGTGAAAGAAGAATGTCGGAGACCAGAGGAGAGGAAAAAGTTGAAAAACAACACCCTGACACGGGTGGCCGTGTTACATAACACGGGCCGTGTCAGGCCTAGCATGGCAGGGATGAAAAACTTGGGAAAAATGTGGAGTCAGTGGAGCAACACGGGTGCCCGTGTTGTGCAACACGGCCCGTGTTACAGGTTCGTGGCTTTGAAAAAAAATAAACTACAGGAGGAGCAACACGGGTGCCCGTGTTGTGCAACACGGCCCGTGTTGCAAGGCACGATCTGTTTTTTTTTATTTTTTACCCCGTGGGGCCCACCACTTTCACCCCCACTTATCATTAACAACCACACATTTCATATCATTTTTCATCTTCCTCCTTCTTCTCCCTCACAAAACCCTTAACCTCCATAACCTTCTCTCCACAAAAGCTTTATTATCTACCACACCCACTCATCGGAAACACTTCCGTCCTTCACAAAAAACGTTCTACTCATCATTGTGCTTATTTCTACGGTCGCGTTTTTCACTAACGGTGATTTCAAAAATTTTCAAACCATCTGTGTTGTTTGTGTTTTGCAGGTTCAAGAACGCCTCCTCGTAGAGACACAGGAAAAGCAGTGGCGGAAACTTCGCGCCCCAGAAAGAGAGCACACCGTATGGCGAATCCTCACGGCATACTCTTTGAAGACCCAGATCATCAGAAGAAGTACTCTAACATCATCAAGCGTAAGCTCGCGCCCACAAGGTATATCTGTAACACTACGCTTGATAATCTAGGGCTGAGAGTAGAGGTCCATAGGATGTTTCACACTCTGGGTATGCTAGAATTTATGCAATTGGAATCGCCGACTTATGAGCGCATAACTGTTGAATTCTTGAGTACTTTAGAATTTCAGCTGAAGCACAGGTGGACAGGTGTGGAGGAGGAATATTATGGTACACTGAGGTTTAGGTTATTTGATACTGACCATAGCCTGACCATAGCCGAATTGGGAGATATTCTGAAGCTCCCCAATTTTGGACCCGGAGCCCCTCTGGGAAATTTTAGTGCAGGGGACTTCTAGAAGGCTATTACAGGCAGAACTGATTATGTCGCGAAGGCGGCAAAAGCCTCGTGTATCCATAACCCTTGTTTCAGGTACGCTCAAAAGGGATTGGCATATACACTGTTCGGCAGGGGTGACAGCACAGGAGTGGCGACTCAGAGGGAGTTGTACTTCATGTACGGCATGGCAAATCAAGAACTCATTAATGTAGCTGCCTTTGCAGCTGATCACCTGAAGAGGGTTGCGAATGCACCTTCCGGTGAAATAAGTGTAGGCGGTATGATTACTCAAATCGCAAATCACTCTGGCCACGGTGCTATCTTGAGAGAGGAACCCACTGTTGCAGGTAAGACAAAAATAGATCTTGCCACACTGACTGCCCAAGGTATGATTCGAGTCTTTGATAATTACTACTCCTTGGTAAGCCGAAAGAGTCATCTCCTTGCTTTACCTGCCTCTGACTTTATTAGTATTCAAAATGTGAATAATTGGCTATATGAGAGCACAATGCAGGATGAAGAAGACCAATTTTATGATGGTACAGGTACAAAATTCTTTGAGGATGAAGGAGATCAGGTGGAAGAAGCGCCTATACCGCCTACTCGAGTCTCACCCCATCAGGAATCTGGCTCAGGCTCTTGGAGCTTATCTAAAAAAGAATGGGATTGGATGGAGAATGAGATGTGTCATCTCCGAAGTGAGCAGACGCGGCAAGGCGAGGAGCAGACAAGACAAGGGAATGAACAAATCCGACAAGGCAGGTTGATCGGTGAGATGCATGACTGGATGCGGCAGATGATGCTGCGCGACCAACCTCCGCAACCATGAACTCTGTGAGTCCTCTGCTACTAGTGTTCCAACAGTGAGGACACTGTTGAATTCTAGTGTGGGGGTATTTTATTTGTATTTGTGTTTTTATGCTATTTGTTTATGTCATTTGTGTGTTTTCAATTCTGTTTTAGTTATTTGGTTATTTAATTTCCAGTGTTAGTTTGAGAACATGATAGCAAGTCCACAGGAAAACCCCCCTGACATTGAGCTAATAAAATTAATAACATTGTTGAGGAACTGTTTAGTGAAGATGTTGAGTGAGGTGATGAGAAAGTATATAGAATACTCAGAAAAGAACTGTGAGGATGAAATCGGAACAATCTTGAGAGATAGTAAACGGCAAACACCCTTGGTTTCCCGAATAGGAACGAGTTCGACGTGTAGATTTGTACCATAGTGCTTTGATCTGAGAAGTACCCCTGAGTAGTTTATTTTGACAATCAGGTTTCATCAAAAAGAATCGTGTGTGCAAGGGTAATGAAAAGTAGTGAGCTAAGGCACAGAAAAAAAACAAACAAACAAACAAAAGGGGGGCAATTAGGCGACTAATCCTTCTAAGTTGGGTAACCCTCACCCGGTTATTCAGCCCAACGGCGGTCGAACCTGAAAGCCATTCAAACAGAATAACAGTGCCAAAAAAAGAAAAATGTCATTGATAAATCTTGTGCACACGAGGAAAATCATAAAAGCCGTATAATGATTATCCAAATGAAAGGGAGGAAAATCGAAAAAGAAGACTTAAGTACAAAGCATAGTCGGAGAGGTTACCCATAGGGAGACTGAGGTCTGTGGTTTACCGCAGTCTAGTGTTTGCATGTTACCTGTTTTGAGGGAAAAGCCGAGATTAATCCTAGGGGACTTGGAATGAGAAGTTCAAGTATGAGTACCATTACCGTAACTCACAATTCTATGGACGTTTCGTTATGAAAAAGATATTAAGTTCGGTTTGGCGAGCTTTTTGCTTGAGGACAAGCAAAAATTCAAATTCGGGGGAGTTTGATCGGTGGATTTCACTTATATTTTCAAAAGCTATTTGTTGTTAATTTCGCAGTGTTTTTTTATCTGTTTTCAAAGCTTTAGTTGTTATTATATGAATTACTCGTAGTTGTGTGTCTTCGAGTCTTATTTTTAAGTTTATATTACTTTTGCCGCTGGTGCGTTTGATTTGGTTTCTTTTAGTGTGTTTTTGGCAGGAATGGATAGCACGACAATCGCACCGCTTTCGGAGGCAAAGAAAAGTCGGAAAAGGGAATTCAGAGCTACAACACGGGTACCCGTGTTGCACAACACGACCCGTGTCATGGAGGACACGGTTGGCAGACACGGGTAGACCAAAGCAGAAGAAAAAGAGACTCAGACTTACAACACGGGTGCCCGTGTCATGCAACACGGCCCGTGTTGCAGCCCTTGAAGATGAGACACGCCCTGAAGAAGTCAGCAGCCTGACACGGCCACCCGTGTTGCACAACACGGCCCGTGTCAGGGCCAC